>JAUPMV010000006.1:21548457-22748457 GCA_030848855.1 Branchinecta sandiegonensis | reverse complement strand
TCACCGGCAGACGAAAAGACAGGAGTAGGTCAGCTTTTTTCTTCTTCTTTTTTTTACATATTTTTTTTTACACGAACACTAGTTGTTCGTTAATTCCTAAATCTTATTAATTTTATATAGAATTTTGTATGATATATTTTTAGTCTTCTTGTCCTTAGTATCTGATCAAGATATTTTGAAACTGAAAATTATGAACAATGTGTTCTCTGACTGTCTATTGTTGTTCCAGGTGCATATCTACCACCAAAAAGAAGTAAAATTCACGCACGAATATAAATTTCTAGTCCGACCTTTCCTTCTAGTCCTACCTTAATCTCTTAACCTCCACCAAATTGCGTAAAATTTAGCATTTACACGGATAGAATCAACGAACGTGGTTATTTCTGTGTCCCATCTTGTTTTACTTATGAGGATCACGGCCTTGAGAGCATAAAAAGTCCGTAACGCCTTTCTTTCCACTTTCTTCTCTTATTGGCGACCTTGATCCTGTGGCCCAGTTCGTAGATACGCTTCCTACTCACCAATCACGTTTTGTGACCCTCGGGTCAAGTGGCTGGGATTGGTGCTTGCGTGGGTCTCGACTCGGTTTTATATGGGTAACCGGGTCACGTACAGAAAGCTTGACGGGCGGGGGTCATACCCACAACTGACGTACATATATAGAACTAAGGATCGGCAAGTTGGCTGTAAGGACTAAGGGGGGGGGGGGGATAGGTGGAGGGTGAAGGTAATTAAGAACGTGGAGTCATGGCTGTGTTAATGCAACATTTCGAAGTTGAGCCTAACCAGGTTACTTGATTAATTTAAACTATTTTTAGCCTACAGTCGGACAATGGCCGTTCCACGTAAACTACTTTACAGCATTGAAAGCACACGCAAAACTGAAACAAACAGCGAGCATGATAAACCTTTGTCAATGCTGACATCAAGCTGTTCTCTTTTTGTGCAGAGCGCGTCCTATTGTGAAGTTGTCGTTTTCAATCTGAAAGTGACCATACGGTGGTCAGGCCTTGATTAGCTTTCCTTCAATGACCGACATGATCTGAGCGGCGAAACCATTCATAATTATCACATGTTACGTCAACTTTCTACTGCCATTGCTGCTTCGTGCGCACACTCACGGGTAGAGGTTTTTAGTCTGTCGGTAGTTGTGTGGTGGAGAAGGCGTCATGTGTAACCGGCCACTTTCGTTTCAGCCGTTGATACTGCTAACACTTAGCTTAGCGGTGGTCGCAGCGACATCAAGCAAAGGCGGCGGAGACGGGTATGGATACCCAGCACCGAAAGCTCCAAAAGCCCCTAAGGCACCAAAGGCAGCTAAACACGCCGAGCCTGTAAAGTACGGAGGACCTATTGTTTACAGTGGAGAACAACCCCCGGTTATCTACTTCCCCAAGCCACCCGCACCTGAGGTAAATTTCAGTTCTTTGTTCCAGTAATGGCATTTTCTGTATGGTCATTCTTCCCATTGTTGCCAAGTGTGAAACTTTTGGTGCTTTTTGACACTTTTTGTCTCTGGGTGACACCGTGACACTTTTTCTCTGAAAGTGACCCCTTTTTTTACGAATGACACTTTTCAGGTCAGAAAAGCACTTTTTCATTTACTTTCCTAAAGTGATAGATTACCGCCCCCAAAATACTGCCAAAACATATACTTTACTTTGATTTTGTACACGAAAACAGTTTGAAGCCTAAAATAAAGCTCATTTCCTATTAAATTTTGTTTGAAAACTGTGATGTAACAGTTAAGAAATGTTTTGAAAAAGTTGTGACAAATTCAATTATTACCAATTTTGCGCGTTGTGCAGAAAAATTCAATGTGTCAAAAGCATCTTTTTGTCATCGATTTTGACACTTCTATGACTCGAACTCTTGGCAACCTTGATCCGTAACAAGATTGATCGCTAAGATCACCCAGAAGAAGTACAGATTCAACTACAAATTTACGCCAAATCTTTGAAACCGACTATCTTATCCTGTCATTGTTCTGTATATGGGTATTTATCATGCCATAGTTCTGTTTACGACCTCACCTCTGCGCAATTACTCGTTCATTCTTCGGAGGCCTTTTTGAAAGTGTAGGTCTGGCACAATTTTAACAATGTCGGATCAAGGCTATTTACGTACGACAGTGCCGAAGACCCAATGACATGCATGTTGTAAGCCAAGCTGTCCGCTTTCTCCTAGATAGCGTCATTTCCGAGAGCGAGCGTGATGAAACCGACTCGAATCTCTCCCGACTTGGCGCTAACGACTGCGTGTTCGCTTGATACGCCGGTAGCTATACGTGGGCCTTACTTAACGGCTTGAGGGATAGGCGCGACAATTGTTCAGTGAAACGACTCTTTATCATATTGCGTTACATCACTGGTTCTAAATAGAAATAGACATGAGGAAGCAAAGGACGCATACCCCTCAGCAAATTTTACGGGATCCTAGCCCTAAGTTTCAATAATCTCGGTTTCACATTTTCGTCGTTGCTAAGAAGAACTTCGTTTTAGCCATCTTACGAACATGGTTATCCTGCCGCAAAGGGCAAGCAGAAGGGAGGGAAGGACAAAGGACATGGACCAATTAAATACGTTCCCCTTCCACACGACGACCTCCCAGTTCTGATCTACCAGTCAGGTAAGAACCATGACATTTTTTTCCAAATAGAAATAGCCTGATGATCATCCGGACAAGTCAGTGCAAGCAACCTCGAATCGATTTTGTGTGGCTCTAAAGCAGTGGTTCCCAACCTTTTCCGTACCGCGTACCCCTAATCATGGTTCGAAAAGGTTGCGTATCCCCCTTCCGCAAACATTTCGTTATCTTAATTAGCAACCTGAATGACAATATCACTTGCAATGTCTTGGATTCTTCTTGAAACAGTATTGTTTGACACAGGGACAGATTTTACGGCAGTATGTTAGCTGTTTTGGATTCAGCATTGTTTCATTGACTTCCACTAGGGCTTGTAATCAGAGCCGTCTTGCACGGGTTGGGAACACACCTCACCCGAAAGTGGTTAAAAGTAATTGAGTCGGCGCGAAGCGCCGCTATTTTTCGTAGAAACAGTTTTTTTTTTAAACAGTCGGTAGAACTGACCAGCCAGTCAGTAACAATACCTTGCCCCCCAAAAAATATTTAGGCTAGCGATCCCTCTGCTGGTAGTATTAGGCTTTCGGTAATCAAAAATGAGTGAGGCGAGATTTTCAAGCTACAGACTAAAACCGATTTTGATACCTTCGCGTACCCCTTGCAAGGGTCTCGCGTACCCCTTCGGGTACGCGTACCACCGGTTGGGAACCACTGCTCTAAAGTATGGACGATAGTAGTGCAAATAGACCCGGGTTTCGGATATTTGCTCATTCCATCGTTTTTTCTTTATTACTGCAGCACCTTCCGTCTCAACGATTTTGTTATTCCTTTCACGCTGTGTAAACATCTACCAGTGTGTAACGAATTATTACTGGCCGAGCAAAGAATCGATGCTGTGGTTGGGCATTACTCAACTGTGGCTGTGTCTGTTTATCTGGGACATTCACGAAGTCTTTTTATTTAATAACGAACATTATTTCATTATTGGCTTGCCTAACTCATGTTTGCTGTGCTTACGTTCCGAAATGGCATTATCTTATCAGCGCTATTAACATCACCTGTTTTCTGTAGATTCTCAACCACCAATTCATGTTGTCCACCCACCCTCACACGATGCACCAGTAGCACCCCCTGTATCTTATGATGTTCCAGCACCAGCCTACGATACAGCACCAGCATACAGCGTAAGTACAATGATAGTAAATTACTAACATAGAACCTTACACACCGATCTGTAGGACAACCGAGACCCTGGACTGTTTGATGCGAAAGTTCATTGTCATTCATCCGCTAAAAACTTTGTCAGCACGGATTCAGACCGACATAAAGTCAGTTCCTTCAACGGTCGCAGGTCTTCCGGGGGGGGGGGGACTGTTTCCAGCGGCTTTGATTTCTAATCGAATCTGTATCACAGGCTCAATCTGCTTCTTACGACACCGGATCATCTTACGCTGGACAAGCACCAGCTCAGTCTTACGGTGAGCAAGCCGCGGCTCCTCAATATGCTGCCCAGGGCTATGATCAACCAGCTGCTGCATCACAATATGCTCCACAAGCCCCAGCATATGAACAGCCGGCAGCTCCCGCCTACGAACAGCCAGCTGCTCCACAGTATGCTGCTCCCGCTTACGAACAGCCAGCTGCTCCACAGTATGCTGCTCCTGCTTACGAACAGCCAGCTGCTCCGCAATACGCCGCTCCAGCTTACGAACAGCCTGCTGCCCCTGCATATGGGCAACCAGCCAGTCCACAGTACGAACAGCAGTCGTATGAGCAACCAGCTCAAGCCGGTAAGAAATATTTACCTATCGATTTGACAGCCCACGGTCTCTGCCAACAGTTACCTTATAAGAGCATCGACCATATGGTATTTTACGACACAGACAGCTTGAGGATTGTGCATCTTATTTTTGATGCGCAAAGCGGGGTTAGCAATTACAAAGTCGTTTACTCCTGACCTACGATTTGTTTTGAATCAAACTGGGTCATTAACAATGGACGGGTCGATAAGTACATCGGCATACGTCGAGATGTATGCTCTGTAACGGGTTCCGTAAAGTGGTTTTAGTTTAATCACAGTGGTAGTAAATCCTTCGCTAGTTTACAGTAATTACTCCGTTTTTGTATGCTGTATTAAAATCCTAATGATAATGTGAAATATAATGTGGAGCGTTACCAGAGCAGTTCAACAAACACGCGACACCCTATGATCGACCGAATAGTAGTGATACAAGTGCCAGAGCGCAACCAAAACCAGAGGACAGAAATGTGGCGGTGTCGACGAAGTATCGGAACACGTTCTCGGATTGAGGACAGTCTCCTAGCTTCGGTTAGTATTTGATCACGTACTGAATATGAATTTATTTCAGGCTATGGTGCTGCTCCTGAACCAGTGTACATCAGAGCTCCACCTGCACCAGCCCCCGTCTACGTAAATGCTCCTCAGCCACAATACATTGAAAGCCATCACGCAGCCGCCCCCGCTTATGATACCGCACCTGCAGCGTCTCACGTTCCTCAAGCCCCGTCCTATGGTGGTGACGCTTACGCTCAGGCCGCCCCATCTTACGGAGGCGGTGACGCCTACGCACCACAAGCTCCAGCTTACGGAGGTGGAGATGCATATGCGCCAGCTGCACCAGCTTATGACTCTTACGCTCCAGCTGCACCAGCCTATGGTGGCTACGATGATTATGAAGCGCCAACAAAGTCCAAATTCAAGTTCCCTTCTCTACCGAAACTCCCAAAGCTAAACTTCAAGAGCAAGGGATACCCAGCACCAAAAGCACCTAAAGCCCCAAAGGCAACATACGGAGCTCCCAAGCCCAAAGCTCCCAAAGCCCCAAAGGCCGCTTATGGAGCACCGAAAGCTCCCAAGCTACCAAAGTCAAAGGCTCCATCCTACCCAGCACCAAAGGCGCCAAAAGCCCCAAAACACGAGGAGCCAGATGCACCACACATTATCTACGCAGGACATCCACCCATTCACGTCTACCAGCAGCCCGAAGTAGTCTATGAACAACCAGCTGCTCCTCCAAAGGCCAAGGCGCATAAGTCATCGTACCCAGCACCCAAAGCCCCCAAGGCACCCAAAGCACCGAAGGCGTCCAAGGGATACGCTGCACCTAAGGCACCCAAGAAACCAAAGGGAGGCTACGGTATCCCTGTCGCACCACCCGTTTCGTACGGTGCACCACCCGCCCCGGCTTACGGAGCCCCACCTGCACCAGCATATGGAGCTCCACCTGCACCAGCATACGCAGCCCCTGTTGACAACTACGGCCCACCCCCCGCACCCGCATACGCTGCCCCAGTCGCGGATTCTTACGCCGCACCAGCCCCAGCCTACTCCGCCCCGGCTGTAGGGTCGTATGGTCCAGTTGCTGATGCTTATGCTGCACCAGCCCCGGCTTACGAAGCCCCATCATATGCTCCTCCCGCACCAGCGTACCCTTCTGCACCCGCCCCAGCTTACGAAGCCCCAGCATATGCTCCTCCCGCACCAGCTTATTCGGCCCCTGTTGCACCCGCCTATCCTGCCCAAGCCTATGAAGCCGCCCCAGCACCAGCTTATGAGGCAGCACCAGCTTATGAGGCAGCTCCTGCCCCCGCGTACGGAGGTTCTTATGCCCCAGAACCCCAGTCATACAGCGCAGGTGGTGACTATGCCCCTGCCGCACCAGCTTATGGTGCTGAACCAGCTGAATATGATTCCTATGCGCCCCCTGCGTCTTCCTACGGTGCTCCTGCAAAGCCATCCAAGGGATACGGTAAGCTTTTAACAATCTCTCTTCATGCACTTCTCCAATAGTGATATTTTTTCTCATTGACGAAATGCAAAACGACATGAATCTTCGGACTCAACATTTTGACATCGAGTGTTGATTTGACTAACATGTACGGATAATACTCTTGATGACTAACTCACCTTTCCGATGCAAAATCGCCTGGTACCTAGCGGAAGAGCCAGAAGCGGTATCACCTCGGGTATCACAGCTGCTCCCGAAGATCGCCGCGATTGTTTGACACAGGATTTGAGTTGTTGAGTTTGAGTCGTTGCGGAGACGTTTACTCCTTTTTCCTGAGGAGCACTGGCGTGTTTTGGACTAAGTCATATAGAGTATTCGACTGACGTGTACCGATGAATATAAAAGTTTTTCTTACAGGTCTTCCCAAGCCCAAGCTACCTAAGCTGCCTAAACTCCCTTCAAAGAACAAGGGATACCCTTCACCAAAGGCACCTAAGGCACCAAAAGCACCTAAAGGAGGTTATGGTGTCCCCGAAGGTCCAGTCATCCATGCAACACCAGCCAAAGTTCCGAAGGCAAGCTACAAACCAGCACCGGAAGCCTACCATAAACCACCCATCATCATCTACCAAGGCGTCCGACCACCCGTACACGTGTACCAGGTACGCTAGGATTCCCATGAATGTACTCTCCTCATGTTACTTATGGACCACGACTTGGTTTGAAAGTTGCCATTGTATTCAAACGATTTCTTCCTTTCGACACAGATGACAACATGACAAACTATCCCAACTTGGCAGTAAAGGGCACTGTGTGACTATTTAGTGAACCCACTACATCACTGTATGGAACCTGTTTCAAAGTGGAATACAAAAGAATCTGTCAACAACATTTGAGCCACAAAATTTTCTCCGTTCTTTGTTGTGGCAACCGTATAATCTTCGACGAAACAGGTTGACAATTTTAGGTCCTACTGCTGAGAAAATGCTGATAGGGTATCGATTGTCTCAAGAGTGGTAAACTAGAGCTTTGAAATCTCAATGGGTCGTGAGAGTGAAGGAGCTTAGTATTCCCCTCAGCTTTAAGTAGAAATAAGAATACCAGTAGGTGCAACTTATTAATAATCTATTTGTCCTTTTGCAGGCACCCGTAGACAACTATGGTCCAGCCCCAACAGGTTACTCCGGCGCTGCACCAGTCCCCAGTTACGAAGCCGCACCAGCCTCCTACAGCGCGCCAGCTCCAGCCAGCTACGATGCTCCGGCTGCAGGTCCTGCATATGAACAGGCCCAGTCTTATAGCGCCGCTGCCCCAGTAGCATACGATGCCCAGCCAGCTGCTGCCTCGTACGAACAGCCAGCTGCCCCCCAATATGCCCCTCAGCAGGTAAGTCCAGATATCATAGCACAGAATCACTTTACAGCTGGCCTATAGAGTAAGTTGATAGCATGTATTCTCACGTGCGTCCAGATATATCCAATAGCTTGTATTCTCGCGTGCGTCCAGATACATGCAAGAGCTTGTGTTCTCACCTGCGTCCAGATACAACCAAGAGCTTGTATTCTCACGTGCGTCCAGATACATCCAATAGCTTGTATTTTCACGTGCGTCCCAACCTCTAGTGTAGAGAGCTGTAGTGCAACCCTCTAGGTTCAGTTTGTAGTTTCAATGCATTTATTTTTGCAGGCTAGCTACGACGCCGCTCCTGCCGCCTATGAATCTGCCCCTCAAGCAGCTGCTTATACCGGTAGCCAATCCTACGAAGAAGCACCAACTGCCCAGGCTTATGAACAGCCCATCCAGCAAGCCTATGAGCAGTCCGCCCAGCAATCTTATCAACAACCAGCCCAGCAAGCTTACCAACAGCCGCCCCAGCAGGCTTACCAGCAGCCAGCCCAACAAGCTTACGAGCAGCCACCCCAGCAAGCTTACCAGCAGCCACCCCAGCAGGCTTACCAGCAGCCAGCCCAACAAGCTTACGAGCAGCCCGCTCAGCAAGCTTATGAGCAGCCCGCCCAGCAAGCATATGAGCAGCCTGCCCAACAGCCGTACGAACAACCGACTCAACAATATGCTCAACCAGCATATGAGGCTCCAGCTGCACCCAGCAACTACCAAGCCGCCCCTGCAAGCTACGAAGCACCCTCTCCTCAAGCTGCACCAGCGGGTGATGCGTACGGAGCAGTTTCCGCAGCGACAGAGTGGAATCCAGTAAGTGGTCCTAGCTCATACGCCAAGCGATCAGGTTTGTCATCTGGCAAGAAAAATAGTCAAAAGAATGTTGAGGTTGTGCCAGCAGTGAGCTCATAGACAATGGGACTACGAGGTTTAATTTATTTAACCCCTTATTTATTACACGTTATGCATCAAGGATGTGATTCAGTGAATTGTGTCAATTTAGCTTTTTTGTCGTCCTTAATGCATAGAGTTGTCCGTTGCGGGGTGCTGCCAACGGGTCTAGCCCAATTGTGCCTGTGGGTCGATGAATTTCACACCAGTGGTTAAACCGGTGCTTAAGTGATGTTTATTTATAGCGTAGTATGATATTTCAGACAGATCCGTCGTCATTCCCTTATTTCTTCCACAGTAGCAACTTGCAGTGAATCGAGTATGTGCGCAAACACACGACGTGTCTATTTTCACTGGCTTTGTAAACGGAGTTTACGATACAGGGGTATTGCTTTTGTGGTGGTAATCGAACAGAGCTAAACGTCTGCGTTTGCGTGCAAACTGCTTAGCAAGAACGTTGCGTATGATTAGCTAGTCAGTTGTTTATTCTACCGTAACTGCTGCACTGCAATTTGTTCGTCTAGAATCTCTCAGTTTCCCGGTTTCTTTTGATGGTCTGCTCGGCTGAGCAAACTGTCGTGCTCAAACAATGGTGGTAATTATGACTTGTTATTTGCTGTTACCTCGTGTATGGCCTATGGCCACTCTATTTCTATTTATGAAGTTGTTCTAACAGAATAAAGTCTTTGCCCTTATTCGGAGTGTTAATGACGTGATTGAGAAGGTTCGACTGAGCTGACCACAAGATGGAAGCACAAGCTCCCTGGCAAATTAAATTTCGCTTGTGCTGCCAACTAAAGAGTGTTAGTCCAAAGGACTCTGCTCAGCCAACCCCACTGAAACCTGATCAGTTTTTCTTACATACGGATCCGTCGAAAACACACAATTTTCGGAAATGCAGCCAGAGACCAACTTTTTTTGCATTCGACTTGCAAATTATTGGTTTTGTAGTGGTCGAAGAGTCCCGAGTCTGTTGGAGGTAAATATGGCGGTTCATGGCTAGTTCCCTGAAGAGAGTAGGTGAAGAGAGCATAATGACAACATTCGTACAGAAGAGAGTAGGTTAAGAGAGCTTAAGGACAACAATATAGATGGCGCTTTTAGACAAGGGACTTGTACCGTGCCCAATACCATAAACAATTTTTCGAATATAATTTAGAAGTCTAGGACTCCCTTGTCGGAGCCCTTAGACAAACCAGGACCCACAAGACGGGGTCTCATGGTGAAAACCAAATATATAATTTGAATGGGGAAGACGCCCTTGAGATGGAAACATTTATAAGTAGTGAACTGATAAACAAAAATGCTCCTCAGCCGGGATTTGAACCCAGGACCCTCTGCTGACAAGGCAGTCACTCTACCACTGAGCTACCGAGTCCCGACTTCAATGGGCGGCTTCTACCAGACTATTGTAGTGGTTTGCGAACTCTGTTCACAAGCCCGTCGGTAGCTCAGTGGTAGAGTGACTGCCTTGTAAGCAGAGGGTCCTGGGTTCAAATCCCGGCTGAGGAGCATTTTTGTTTATCAGTTCACTACTTATAAATGTAAGGACAACATTTGTAGCGTGCTGAAAAATAAGCTGGAGAGCGCGAAGCACATGGGTTCAGTTTAAATAAAGAAAACTAGACCTACGTTGCCTCGGTAACGTGAAGTGTTGCAGCAACCTTCGTTTGGCTTCCCCAACTAAAGTGTTGCAAGACCAACACTTTGGTTTTGTTTCTTCACTATCAGTTAAATGCTGAAGTTGTCAACCCATCAAGGTTTCCAAAAGTATATGTTCCAAGAAGAATGATTTTTTCTTAACTGATGACACAATCTGTAATCACATGACTATCCCTCAGCGTCAAAAACAAAAACAAAACAGAATATCAGAATTAGGGATTAAATTGACTTTGCAGCCAGTTGGACTTCATCCTTTCTAATCGTAGACAGTGAGACTGGTGGAAACTCGGAACGTTATCTTACATAACCTAGTTGCTATCTGTAACTTTTCAGGGTCAAAACACCATAGATGCCACTCTACGAAATATCGGGAAACTGTTTAACAAAAGAGACTAATTTTTTGCCCTCAGATTTATAGAGATCAAATAAAATGTGCACTAATTTGCACACGTTTCTAGCCCTTCATGAACCCCTTCTAGCAACTGATTCTTACTTACAAGTCCCGCCCCCCGTGATAGACATGTTACCATATTGTTCTTACGAACAAATACACTGGAAACAAATAATAGGATTAGTAGGTACACGAACTAGCAAAAGTTGCAAGCCCTTCATCGCCGAATATGATTATGATCTAGTAGCCGATTGTTGCTCACAAGTTCCCTACATGTCTCAAATTGGGGTCGGACTATTTTTGGTTTCAATATGCACCATCTTACTGATGTTGTCAACCCCTCCAAACTTTCACACTATTGTATCTCATGGAGTAATTTTTGTGCATAAAAGTGGATGACATGTACTTTGATCAGCTCATCGAGATCTATCGATTACCGTTGAATTCAAATTCTATCTGTATAAGTTCAAAAGTTTACTTTTTTGCCGGAGGCCAACTTTCTAATATTACCACTTAGAAAGGAGCAAAGGACAAGCTCTAATTTCTTTAGCAATGAGAGAACTTTAAAGTTTAAGATGCACGTCTGATACCATTTCTCTTCCTCGATCCCAAGTGTAAGAAATGGAATAATAAACTCAGCAGAAATCACGAAGAGAAATGGGTAGAAACAATAGATGGCAGCACTCTCGGACCCGTGGGAAAATGCCACGTTTTTTATTTTGTAATTTTTTCTATTTATCACTCAAAGAAGATATAGTGGCTGTGGAGCAGGGAACTGCCGCACATATTTAGCACTTCCAGATTTTAGCCCATTTTCAGTCTGAGACTGGTGCCTGTCTGGTTGCCTGCTAGAACGGGGCTTTCCACTCGAAAGCAGAAACATGGTTTTAAGCAGAGCAAATTACCTCTAGAGAGTAGTGCAAACTTTGAAATAGTGACACATAGTCAAATCAAAGCGGACAGCTAGTGGACACGAACATCCCTACTGAAACTCCCTTAGTGGCTGGCTCAGTCGTTAACTTAACGACCACTGGCACTGATCACTTCACAGGAGAATTTACTGTGTCGTGATACAAAACAGTAGGGCAGTTTGGAGAAGTTTGTTGGGAAAAAGATGGGAAGACGGTGCTTAGTTAAGTGTTGCAACAAAATTGAGAGTAACATGGCTTCACGTTGTGCGAAGCCAAAATAGCAGTATTTTCAGTTTCTCTATACTACCATTTGGGAGGGAAGAGGAATCCCAAATATTAAGTCGTGCGTAACTTTCGAACAGGCGGTCGGGTTCAAACGAAATTAAAAACTTAAGAGAAGACATGTCTCTGATGTCCCATTACAAGTCTGGACAGGATTAGACAGCTGTGGGGGAGTAGGGGGAGACCGAAAATCTCGGGAAACAGAGTGAAAAACAGTGAACTGGAGGGATGGTGGAGCTTACATGGAAGAACAAGCGTCGGCTCTAGATAAATCGCTTTCACAGCCGCAATGTATCTGGACTGGGGGGGTTGGAGGTTTTTTTCCTGAATTCCGTGGATGGTGGTTTTGGGTATTTTCACGACGAAATTCGGCAGGCAAATCAGGGACCCGATCAAACTTACTGGGAAATAGTAATTTTTTCGATCCGATCATTGTGGGGAGAGTGGAGAGAGGGTGAATCCGAAATATTGAGTCATGCGTAACTTTTGAACGGGTGATCGGATTCCAGTTAAATTTCCTAACCGAACAGAGGGCATGTCTCTTATGTTCTCTCCATGTCCGGACCATATCCCCGCAACTTTGGGGGGGGGGTGAAGGAAATTCGTGACCGACTTAGACTGGAGAGGCAGAACTTGGCGGGAAAAAGAAACGATGCCCTAGTTAAATTATGTACAGAACCGGATTAGATCCGGGCACTGTGGTGGGACTTGGGAGGGGGGATTGGACTTCCAGTAATCGCGATTAAGGTACTACTAGATCTGTTAGGACGATGAAACTTGGCTGGAACATTAGAGACTCGACAAGACTGGTTTAGATGTCTTAGAGGTTTAGATTAAGTTTGACTATGAAAATGTTACGCTATTTTTACAGAAGCGACGTTTCGCCGTAGGTTCAGTTTTGTTATGGCTGTGATATCTTCAAATATCAAGACCAAAGGTTTCGATGGGATCCCAAAAGTTCAACACTTGATCCAGTCAATTGGGTCTTGCCTTCGCCACATCCAGTCTTCGCCAGACTCCTTGAACATTTTTACTATAAAATTTAGAAACAGATTAAGGCCAAATAGCTATTCATCTGAGAAAACCAAGTTCAAATATGTGGATTCAGCATGTGTGTTTACCCTTATAAGTCATATCTATTTTGACGAAACAGATCGAAACTTCTTGCATTACTTCTGCCAATTTTCCGGTTTCGGCAGAATTTCGGAAATACTTGTCCGGCAAAAAAAAATAAAGCTTAAAACGAATTCAGCGTATCTTCTTACCCCTATATCGAACATCTAATCTAGTTAAAAAAAAATAAACTGATGAAAAATTTTCCGGTTTCAGCCGGATTTCGGGCTAACTACTTGTCCGGGTAGGAAATGATTCTCACATCCGTATTCAGCATGTCTTCTTACCCCTAAATCGAACATCTAATCAACTTCAAATAAAACTTTTACTTTTAACAAACTTTCCGGTTTGGCCGGATTGCGGGCGAACTACTTTTCCGGCGAGAAAATTGTTTTCAAATCTTGTTCAGCATTTCTTCTTATACCCATTAATAGACTTGATTTTATTTTATTTATTTTGACTTGGTTTGATTTTTACTGTAAGTAGTCTTTCCTAAGTATGGTACGTTGTTTTATTTTATTTTTTTCATCGTTTGCTTGAAAAGAAAACTATAGAAAGCAAACTTATCGCTGTTATGCTGTTACGAATTCCTATACGAGCACAGAAAAAAAACAGAAGCCTTCCTGTTTCCTCGATGTTCTCATCGCATCTTAGCCGTGCTAGAATTTTCCACATCCGCCACTGCACAGCCGAACAGTTCGCTGAAGCTTCTCTTGCGAAACGTGCTGGGCGGGGCTCCGACGCAGACCCATTTTTGATGCATGGGAAGTAGAGGTCTTGGCGTTTAGTGTTGGGCGATATTCGATATCGATAACGAAACGTAAATATCGATATCGATAACGAAACGTAAATATCGATATCGATAACGAAACGTAAATATCGATATCGATAACGAAACGTAAATATCGATATCGATAACGAAACGTAAATATCGATAACGAAACGTAAATATCGATATCGAAACCGATATTTGTTCATATTGTACATAATCCAAAATAAGTTACATTTATATATTCGAAACTGTATCAATATGTTCTTCGTAATTCAGTTTTTATTTATTTGAAGTCTGAGTTCATGCAAGGTGCTTTCTTACGACAATTTTGGTCTTAAATTTTGACGAGACGATACATATACTAGAGCGAAACATGGTACCGAAATATCGATATCGGTTATCGAATATCGAAAGTGAGAAAAACGATTTTTCGATATATCGAAAAATCCAAATATCGCCCAACACTATGGCGTTGCTCTTTAGTGTTGTCTTGCTCTGGTTTGATGAAACGAAAGCTTGGCTGCATAGCTTCAGATAGTCATCTTTGACAATACAACTCCACTTCACTTCACACACCGTAGGCTCTGTCTCGACTAGAAGCAAAAACCATCCTTTTTGGTCCCAGGCAAGAGTTCTACGGAGCTCTCCAAAATGTGATATTCATCAATCCGGCTTACGGTCCACACTTTCCGTAAAAACCGCACAGGTTAGACCCTCGCCACTTTCTAGCAATAAGCTAAAATCGGGGTACTAGAGGAAAAAAAACCGACAAAACCAAAGTGTTGCTCTCACAACACAATAAACTCAAACAGAAGGATTTGACTGAAAGGCGTGAGAGAAACCACATTTGCCGGAACAGTGAAGAAATTCAAAGGATAACTGATTGGTGATTTGCAATAATGTATCGAAAACTATATTAAAAATAAATACTTTTAAAAATATCAAGTTGGTGCACTTTTTAAACACAGGTAAGCTACCGGTTGAAAAACAACAAACAATTTGAAGGACTCTCAAGTCTGGAGGATTTGCAATAGTATATCGAAAGACAATAAGAATAAATACTTTGACAAATATCAAGTTTGTGCATTTGTCAAACACAGATACGCAACCGGTTCAACACAACAAACAATTTGACAATATCACAAAAAGCCGACTATGAACAAAGGAGATAGATTTAGAGTTTGGCTCACCACAACGGTGGTGAGAAAGTACTAATTGTCCTATTTTCTTAAAGTTAGGCTCTAAACAGATCGTTCCTCCTCAACCCACCGGATTCCGCCACAACTGACTAAGACAGAGAAGTTCATTCCCTGAAGTCTATTTGGATTATCTCTAAAGTTGGACGGAGTTTGACAGGCGGGAAGAACTGCCTTGTAACGGAAACCTATCTCAAATTTCCCGCACTCTCTCCAGCAACTGGATCACGAGAAGGGAATGAAAACTTTGTACGTAACTAAATACAGAACTAGAGTAAAATCAAATTCAAGAATTTGGAATAGCTCTTGAGTCGTCATTCGGACGCTTTAGACACCCACACTGTCAGAAATTTCAGAATAGATAACACTAGGATGCGCGGTTTCAACAGATAATGCGTAACAGATAACAATTCTGATGTTTATGTTGTGTTTCAAAATGTTATGAATGATCAGCGTTACCATCAGGAAGAACCGAAAAACCGCCAAAAAGTATCTGCTGAATTTTCCGACAGCATGACGTTAAGGAATAATGTCAGTAGATGAATTTTTGACTCTTCCTAACAAAGCTGGTTATGCATAATATTTCATGCATAACGTTTTCAAACACAACAGATAACATCCGAAGTGTTATCTGTTACGCATTATCTGTTGAAACCGCGCGTCCCCGATGAAAAATATGAAGCCTGCGTAGTTGTACGAAAAAGTTGCATGTAATATTATGTAGTAGCAAAGAATACTATCATTTAATGTGCCTCAGACTGGTCCAGTCTTATGTAGTAGTATCCAATAGCATCCTGTCTTGCCATAGTAGCATCCAGTCTTGCGAATAGTAGCATGCAGTAGTATGCAGTAACACGGTAGCCTTGAAGTAGAAGCATGTAGTAGCATCAGTTAGTACTGCATGCTACTTTTTCGTACAACTTCGCACTACTGTATCTAGATAAGTTTTTCATCGGGTCCTTGTGTTATCTGTTATGAAACTTCGGACACCTAGTAAGTCGCCATATCAGACAACAGCTGCCAAGCTCTCTTCACTGTTAATGACTTCGTAGTCATCTAGATCTGTGCCTTGGTCCATCTTCTTAGACATCGGTGGCGCTCGCACTAGTCTCGGTTTGTCAATTTCAAGATGGCAGACACAAGCAGTTGGAAAGCGGAAGGCTGCCATTCGAGGGCAGGCGTCTATCTCATCCTGAAAACAAATACACTGAGTACCCTCCTTAGTCCGAATCATAATAATCCTAAGGCGTATTCCTCGCCGTTCCCCGAGGACTCCACTTCACTGTAAAAAGTTTCTCCGAGTAAGGAATAAAGTTAACTGCAGTATTTGCTACTGGGATTAACCTTATCTCTACTAGGACAGAATATCTTATCTCAGTAGAGACAAGATTCATCCCAGTAGCAAATACTGCAAGATTTTTTTTTACAGTGTTTAGGAGTCCCCGCGTTTTTTTTTGTCACGGGGACTCACTCCCCGTATTCTGTCCGATTATCATCACTATCACCAACAAGGACTCCCTTTCAGATTCAGAGGGGAATCAATTTTTGCTGGTGTTGGTGCACTGTAAAATTAATTAAAAACAACCAGAATAAACAAAACCAAGAATAAAGGGGATCCAGACTAGTCTCGTCAAGTGCATTTTTTTTCTTAGATAAAAATCTATTTTGGAAGCATTCCCCCAGTTCTCGCTGTTGTCCGTACGCAGAGTCCGCGTGGAGTGACTCCCTCCATTCTCGCCGTTCACTTCAATTTCGGAACGGCGAGAATTACGCCACTAGTCAGGATCGACTAAAAAGAGGCACGGCACGGAACAGCATGGCGAACGAGGCACGAGTGATGAAAAGAGATTAGTAAGTAGTAGAATTAGACAAGTGAGAGTTCGAATCTCCAGAGCCTAAGGAGTTACATTGAGAACATTGTTCCTGCCCCTCACTCTGACGCCTGAAACGGCTCTTTTAGTTTTCGTGCCTCTTTTTAGTACTCGTGCCTTCTACACTATGTCGTGCCGTGCCGTGCCTCTTTTTAGTCGATCCCGTCCTCGTCCAACATTTAGCTTCAGCTTGACACAAACCTATCCTCCCTTTGGGTCTCCATCAATATCAGCCAAGATTTTAGGCATTCTTGTCCTTAATAGCAACCAATTTCGAATCAATAGCAGGGATGGAAAAGAAAGGAGACACCGAACGTATTCGCAGGAATGAACTTATTGCTTGGTGATATTAAAACTCACAGTCTAAAACTGCTAACTATTCGATATTGATTCATTCTGCTCTGGAGAAGAAATAAGAAACCTGGAGTTGTCGAACCACATCCAAGTGGCGAGCAAAGGGGTTAGCCACTTGCGAGTAGCAACCTGAAGAACGTCCTTCAGGTGCAGTATATAGATTTCCAGATTTCACCACATTTCGTAGGCATCTTATGCATCACTAGTCTGGTTGACTAGCTTAGCTTAAAGACCTAATCCAAACACTCAGTTTACCTTCTCTTAGGGATCGCATGCCACGGGTTTGTTTAGATTTGAACTCGATTGCCGAGTTGCTGTTTTGGCTCGAGAAAAAACCCACGAACAACGTCTTCTTTTCTAGATGGCGGAATTTTCCAGGATTGATTAGCAAAGAATTATATGGCCTAACTGATAATTTTTGTCTGTCTTCAGAGGTACCACACTGGTCTTGGTTTTATAATTTATTTGTATTTGTAATAAACAGTTGGAGCATTAGATGGAAATTATTATTTTGACCCTTGGCTCCCTGCGTGCCATAATAGCTGTCCGTGATAATCGGCTGAGATTTAGTCCAGAAAGAGTTATTTCAAACCTAAGAATTTTTTTTTTTTTTTTTTTTTTGCTCATTGTTTTACGGTGTTTTAGTTTCTTCTCTCTCAGCTCTTTCTCTCTTTACTTTCCGGTCTAGGCCAGGGTGTGACCGGAATAAGCTATGAGAAACTCATAGAATTTTTGGTCCAACATGTTCTTTATTTATATTTATTGTACCATAGATACAGACAATTTATGCTGATCCAGCATGTTTTCCAAACCCTTATTTCGACAGTACGACGTATTCCGAACTAATCTTTTCCTAAACAAATTTAGGGTTTCCGGCGAAAGAAGTAGCCTACTTGTCCGAAGAGGAAAATAAAATTCAAATTCTATGCATTTTTAACCCTGTAACGAATATATAACCGAATTCAATTTTTCCCTTCAACCAAATTTTCGGTTTTGGCCGAATTTCGAACGAACTACTTTTGTGGCAAGAAACTAAGGTTAGCTATATAGACCTACGTCGCCTGTGCAACGTGAAGTGTTGCAGCAACCTTTGTTCGGGTTCGTCGATTAAAGTGTTGCGATAGCAACACTTTGGTTTTGTTTCTTCGCTAACGGTTGAATGATAAATTAGTCGATCCATCTAGGTTTTCAAAATAGTATGTTCCTATCCGAGAAGATTTTCTTTCTGAACTGTGACACAATCTGTAATGACATGGCTATCCCTCAGCATTGAAAAAAAAAGAATATCGGAAGTCCACTGTAAAAAATTTCTCCGAAAAAGGATTAAAGTTAACTGCAGTATTTGCTATTGGGATCAAGCTTATCTCTACTGGGATAAGATTAATCTGAATTAGAAATTATCTTATCTCAGTATAGAGATTATTAATCCCAGTAGCAAATACTGCAAGATTTTTTTTTACTGTGTAGGGACCGAATTGACTTTGCTTTTCAGTCGTAGACATCGTGACTGGTGAAAACTTAAAACATTATCTTTTATAACCTACACTGTAAAAAGTTTCTCCGAATAAGGATTAAAGTAAACTGCAGTATTTGCTACTGGGATTAATCTTATCTCTACTGGGATAAGATTAACCCGAATCGGAAATGATCTTATCTCAGTACAGACAAGATTAATCCCAGTAGCAAATACTGCGATTTTTTTACAGTGTAGTTGGTATTACAAAGCTATCCATAGCTTTTTAGTTCAAAATACAAAATACTAATGTATGTTTTTAATATATTTCTTACCTGGTTGAGAGCTATTAGGAGATGCCAGCTGTAGCGTTGAAGACACCTAGACTTTTTGCCGCAATCTGACATGACCTTACATGCACCTGAAAGAAGAGAAATGATAAAACTGAAGGAGATACAGTATCCTCATTCTAGTTAGCACCTTTTCTGCCGCGCTGTGTGCCCCGTAAAATAACGAACATCAAGCTCCTAATTCGCGTCTGTTAGCCTAAACAATCAATCGATCATTTTACCGCATTATCCACTGGATAGCATAGGCTGACGACAAAGTATTCGTACACTACACGACAAAAAGAAACAATTATAATAGTTATATATAATTGATTTGTCAAATTAATTAAAATACAATGCTAGATATACGATAAAACACTAAAATACATTGTCGAATTTTCATAATATTGTCTGTAGGCCTATCGGTTATTTCTTCATGTTTTTAGAGCATCGTTATAGTGTTGAATAGAATAAAGTACAAGCGAGTGGAGATATTTTGTTGACGCCTTGACGGGTGGTTGTTTTAACTTTCGCTCCCCAGCTTCTAGATGTGAGTGTGTCCTCGGACGATTCTCGGTGGTTTCTTCGTATTCTGGGAAAATATGCCTATGCATTTCAGAATGGTGGCATTCGTACCCAAATTTCATCAGCGAATTGTGTCGTCTTTCGAGTTTCCATTTTTAAGAATGAAAGACTTTCATTATACGACGTACATGTATTGCTGAGTATTATTTTACAAGCACGCTTCTGGAGTCTTTCAATCTTCGCTTCTTGGTCCTGAGTGAGTCCAGCGTGCCATACTTCGCTGCAGTACTCGAGTACTAGTCTTAAATATGCTTTTTATAGTGTGCAGAGCACTTCATGTGAGAAACCAAAATGCTTTACGTCTGCAAAAGATCTGAGGTGGATCACACCTTTTTTTATTGATCTTCTGTGCATGAGGCCCCCAGTTGACATCGGCAGAGATTGAGAGTCCTAGAACTTTGACACACTCGACGACTTGCAGGTCAGCCTCGAATCCTACAGGAAATGGTTTCGATTTGTTCATGTTATCCTTTTTTGAGCCCTTTATTGAAACATATAAGGAGGGATTGTACTATATATTAGCATGTCATATGCGGCAAAAGCCTACTTATTACTAATAGAAAAAGTATCTGTTGGCCGGATTCTGATCGGACTAATATACAGGCGAGAAAATAAAGTTCAAATATGGATTCAGCATGTCCCTGTTACCGACGCTCTTTCCGACTTCAGAAAAAAAAACTTTTCCTTCTACTAAGATTCCGTTTTTTGCCGGATTCAGGGTCAGCTACTCGGACTAATATACAGGCGAGAAAATAAAGTTCAAATATGGATTCAGCATGCCCCTGTTACCGACGCTCTTTCCGACTTCAGAAAAAAAAACTTTTCCTTCTACTAAGATTCCGTTTTTTGCCGGATTCAGGGTCAGCTACTTATCTAGAGAAAATAAAGTTCAAAATGGATTCAGCACATCTCCCTACCCTATAACGCAGTGGTTCCCAACCTTTTCTGTACCGCGTACCCCTAAACAAGGTTCCAAAAGGTTGCGGACCCCCATTTTCAGAAGGTGAAAAAGGTGATATTTGTTTCATAAATGAAAAGGCATACACGTGTAGAAATATGTACAAAATCAATGAGACATTTGAGGCTGCGTTGTAGCAAAATTTTTGTTAAATCTCGGCTCGTTTGCGCGCGTGCGAACCACTTAATTCGTAATTTTAAGTTTTTTACTGTGTCGGTCAGAATTCTTCTATTTAAGATGTATTGCACACAACTATGTCTCCCACTCCTGAGACAACGGTGCGTAAAGTAAAAGTTTGTTTTAACAATGCTTTCCGTCATCTCCTTTCATACAGTCGACGTTACTCATGTTTTTAGAAAATAGAAACTGAATCTTTCGATATTATGAGACGGAAAGCGATAGTTAGTTTTGTTGCAAGGTTAGAAGTTTCTGAAAATCCACTTTTAAAGGCAATTCGTGAGAATGCAGAATGCCGTTCTGGCCATTTCTACCGCCTTTTCCGTCCACTGTGCTATTGCCCCGAGCCACCGAATGGACGAAATGATTGTGATTTAGTAAGGAATAGTCCTGTGTTAGTGTAATTTTGAATATGTGATTTGTAATTCACAAATTAAATAAATTGATTGATTGATTGATTAACGGCAACATTTTTACAGTCATCACATCTTTCGGAGCTTACATCACGTTTCCACTAAACGGATTTTAAATCCAGTCATAAGTTCTACCCTGTCACTGCAAACTGATAAATAACAGGGACACGGATAGTTTTTTTCATGCTGTCCTCGGTACTGGAGGTTTTCGCAAAACAGAATATGTCGGAATCTCGATAACTTCATGTGACACATCCCGCAAATCCGTGCTTTCACCGAGCTTCATCGCTGACATTTTCGTTAATTTTGTTCTAGACCCGAATGACAATAATATTACTTGCAATGCCTTCGCTTCTTTTTGAACAATATTGTTTGACACAGGAATAGTTTAACAGCAGTAGGCTAGCTGTTCTGGAATCAATATTATTTTATGAATTTCACTAGGGCTTGCATTCAGAGGCGTCACACATTGGCTTGGGACACCCCTCCCAAGTGGTCGGCCAGTCGGTAAAAAGAAACCGGTCGGCGCGAATCGCCTCGATTTTACGTAAAAACAGATATTTTTAAAAAAAAAACAGTAGGTAAAAATTACCAGCCACTCGGTAAAAATATCTTGCCCCCAAAAAAAATTTTGGCTAGTGATGCCTCTGCTGGTAATATTAAGCTTTTAATTCAACTCAAAAATTAGTGAGGCGGTATTTTGAAAATACAGATTAAACAGATTTTGGTACCTTCGCGTACCCCTTGCAAGGGTCTCGCGTACCCCTTTGGGTACGCGTACCACCGGTTGGGAACCACTGCTATAACGGACGGACTTAGGAAATATTTTTACTTCTACCAAATTTCCGGTTCTGTTCGTCAGTTTAGTTTCGTCAGTTTCCGGTTCTAGGTGTTGATTACGGACTTATGATGGGAGTGTATTGGGCTTCCAGTCGCAGGCATGTAAAGCCGCGTTCACAAGTTCCGAGTTCCAGATCCTGGAACTGCGTGCCTGGACCAAAATTTCTGCCTACACTGTCAGAAGTTTCATAACAGATTGCGCATAACACTTTCAAGAATAACACCTTTTTACTTAGAAAAAAAGTGTTATGACCAATTAAGTTTATACTATTTCGTGCCCAGATCTCCAACAACACCTTCAGTAAGTAAAAATACTACACTGTCAGAAGTTACATAACGACAACAGCAGGATGCGCGGTTCAACAGATAACACTTTGGGATGTTATATGTTATGTTTCTTTCGTTCCTGTTAGTATTTTTACCAATTGAAGGTGTTGTTGGAGATGTAGGCACGAAATAGTGTAAACTTAATTGGTCATAACACTTTATTTCTAAGTGAAAAGGTGTTATTGTTCAAAGACCCTTCACAAGTAAAAATGTTCACTGGAGCACGCTGTGACCTGGTGTTAGAGGCCTACCCATATGACAGAACAAGCGACTTTAGACCCTCCGAGGCTTTCGATCGAAACCCTATCGAGATTTGTCGCGATCTCGAGAAGTACATCTTAAAACATCTAACAAACACCAAATTATCTTGAAACTGAGCGCCCCCGTCAAAAAGAAAATCAGCCTGTTTTCTGCTAAAATACAAAGATTTTGGTTCAAAACCAGATTACTAACTGTGCGGTGCAGTGTGAAATTTACGATTTGATAAATGTCTTTACTTCAGCATGTCAAACAACAAGGAATATAGACAAAAAACCTCGGATTTTGGGCCCCTTTCAAATTCAGGGGTGGGGGGCATGCCCCCCCCTGACCCCCCCAAAATGGTGCCACTGGTAACACGGTAGCCTTGAAGTAGAAGCATGTAGTAGCATCAGTTAGTACTGCATGCTACTTTTGTACAACTTCGTACTACTATTTTGAGAAAAAAATTTCATCGGGTTGGACCTAGCGGCGGCTGCTTACGCAGTCAGCTGGACTGACGTTACTGAACGGCTTGTCAGTCGGACGGACACGGATACACCCCCCCCCCATATCTTCCTATTAGGCCAAGCCCGGCACGAGCTGCTGCCCAGCCTGTTCCAAAGTTGCAACCAGTAGCCTATTCCCATGACCGAAGTTTTGTTCCTTCGTTCACTGACCTTTTTAACGTGCATTCCGAAACACCTCCACAATTTAATCGTATTTCTGTATTTCTGTGTGTGTTGTTATTGAATATTAGATATAATAGTTGTTGATGTTATC
This sequence comes from Branchinecta sandiegonensis, assembly GCA_030848855.1. NCBI lineage: Eukaryota > Metazoa > Arthropoda > Branchiopoda > Anostraca > Branchinectidae > Branchinecta > Branchinecta sandiegonensis. The sequence goes on along the minus strand of JAUPMV010000006.1, from coordinate 22,725,182 downwards.
TAGCTTTTAGTTTGGTGTGAATTGACCGAATTATGATTTTTATTTATAGATGTTTTGATAAGTTGACATGTTACGTATGATTAAAGGTTTTACTTACAGTTTTATTGTGAGATACATGTACATTGACCAAATGAATAACATTAGTTATAATTGTTTCTAATTGTTGAAAGGACCCCTCTTGCTTTTTCTGCCTTTTATAATATACCTAGATCCCTTATGGGATTATAAGCTTCTAAAATCCCCACCTTTCTCCATTGTTCCGTTTTGTGCCTGCGAATTTTTAAGGCTTTTTCGTCTGTGCCGAGTTTTGCCCGTTACGCAACACAACGTTTGCCAGAATCTTCAATGTCCGCTGACAACTCTTTCACACACAAGGATATGAGAATCTTCTGTTTTTAGCTTCTTTTATTTGCTTAGTTTTCCTACTTTTTAATCACGCCACATTCATTTTTCAAAAGTTTTGCGCCCAGCCGCCGCGTCGGAGAGCAGGAAGGCTGGATAGAATCGACAAGCGCTAACAAGAAAATGGCCAGATTCAGATAGAAAGTAATTGTATTTTCGAGAACTGTTTTTTCTAATCCATTCGATAGTGAAAAGATCGTTTCTAGTAAGAGTTGTGCTTTAAGTTATACATGACGGAAGAAATTCAATGTTCGGCTACGTCCGTGAGCGAATTTTTGAAAATAAATTGAATTGAATTGAAATTAATGTCACGGTCCATGAAATAATATAATATAATAATATTTATTTATTACCCACTTACATCAAAAAGATTAATAGTGGAGTAGAAACTTGAAGATGGAAAAAACGGAAAAAGACGTAAAACAAAAACTAAAGTCAACAAAACATTAATCAAACAAACGGATCAAACCGTGGTGAGGCGACAAACGTCGATACGCTGTTTCTGAGAGCTTTTTGTGTAGGTCAGTCAACTTCTCAGTAATATTCGGATGATAAAACTTTTTAACTATCTTTCGATTCTTGTACCACAGAGGAAGATAGAGAAGAAATTTACAGAATCGGAAGTAAGAAGATCGACTATCACTAATATCTTTTTTCTTAAATATAGGGTAAAGCCCAGAAAGGTAAAGAACAGAATGATCGGAGAAAGTAGAGTAAAGCTTACCAAGGGCGACACGATTGTATTTCCCTCGATTGGCTACAATTTTAGAGTAACCAATCTGGATTTTCACTCTAGCATCCCGGACAGCGCGCTCCCGAAGAGTTTTAAGTTAAATGGTCATGTCCATGCCCTTTCTAGGTTTTTAAATTAAATCAATTATCCTACCTTCAGGGTTGCGGCACATTTCCATGTGGACGCGCTGTGGCATGTCTGACGTCTGAACGATGACCATCCATTTGCCATTCCTGTCTCGGGCGATCCCTGGGACAATCAGTCTTCTTTCTGCATCACAGGCCGACTCCTTCTTATAAGCCGCCCACGACCAGCTATCAAAAGATGACAAATTATATCATTGCAGAAAGCAAGCGGCTATCCCACATCGAAATTCAGTCGGAAGACTCATTTTTATTCCTTTCCTGAATAAAAGCAATCCAGTAATGGAAACAAGTCGTAGAAATACACCATTATCCAATATTCTTGGGCATGCACATGTCTCGCGTCATAAATCTATCGAAACTCATTTCTGGACGTAAGTTCGAAACAGGGTCCCCCCGAAACCAGGTTTCTTTTTGCTTAGGTTATTGTTACGAGCGGAAATTTCTGTCAAAGTCGGCACGTACTCTTTTTAAGATTGTGAGATAAGAAGAGCTTCCCAAAGTCTCCTAATGTGGCTCTAGCAGAGCAAAATAACACTAGCGAGTAGCGCCAAGACTTGACAAAACTGACACACACTCAATAGCAGCGATGCTAGCACTACTAGCGATAGAGAACGTCCCTACTGAAACTCATTCAGTCGTTCACCAACGCTTGTTCCGATAACTTCATGTACTGAACAGTGCAAAAAATTATACAGCCTTCATTGTTTCCTTGGTGTGTGCAGACCGCACCTTCGCTGTACTAGAAATTTCCAAACCCGCAAGTTTGTCTCGCTTTAAATGCCGCAAGCGTAGTGGGCGGCGCTAAAAGTATAGCCCGTTTGCAAAGCATGGAAAGCATAGGTATTGGTGGTACTCCCTAGCGTTAGAAACTAAACCAGGTTTAGTTCTCCACACTGCCATATTCCAAAAGGAAGAGTAAAAATTCCCGTCTGTGGGAAGTGGCAAGTGTGAAGGACGTTAGACAAGAGTGCAAGATCAATGGGTGGGACTGTCTTAGCCATTAGCAGCTCCATTATACTGAGATGATCGGTCCTCCAATCAACCAGGAAAGAGCGAAGAAGGAACTTTTTTTTCAACCGAGCCGAGAACTCTTGATGACTAACTCTCCTTGCCGATGCAAAATCGCCGGGTACCCAGCGGAAGAGCCAGAAGCGGTATCACCTCGGGTATCACAGCTGCTCCCGAAGATCGCCGTGATTGTTTGACACAGGATTTGAGTTGTTGAGTTTGAGTCGTTACGGAGATGTTTACTCCTTCTTCCAAACACTGGCGTGTTTTGGACTTAGTCACACAGAGTATTGCGGGGCTTTGAACAAAGAAACAGTCGCAAGGGAATTGACTTAAGATAAGACGTTGGCAGCATGGGGGCTGTGAAAGAGCTGACATAAGAAGGTATGGTATGTCAATAGAGCAAAATTGTAAATAAATGTATGTTTTAATATTTTTTGGTATTTATTAATTTTATTCCATTTTTTTTTTACTATTTTTTTTAAGGATTATAAAAAATACCCAATAACGCAAGGGCCACTGAATGTATTGAAAAAAAGGACAAATTTTCTAAGCTTTAACGGAACTGCCAATGTAGTTAAGTTTTTCAAATAGTCCTCTCCCAATAGTCAAATCCTATGTTCGACTCTCTTTCCTATGTGGGCATGGTACTTCCCGAGGTTGAGATTGGTATTGTACGTCTGAAGACCCTCACTGCCGGTCAAGTTCCTAGATGGGATCTGCGGTCCTACATTCAAGGGGGCAGCTGGGGTTAAGAAAGTAGTACTGGGCCGGACGTACAAGAGTCGATAGAAGAGTAAGAAGTATGCTCAAATATGTACGTGCTGCATCCGCAGATGTACTTTGGATTTTCAGCGGATCCAACGAATGGCCAGATTCGGAAAATAAACAGAAATGAACCGATAAAAGTTTTAACTAATAGACAAGCTTCATTTCCTAACCAGATGGCTCTTCAGCCTAAATCAAGCGAAAACGGAGGTTCGACATGGTGTTATTCTTTTGGCTTTGAGGAAATTATCTGTCGACAAGAGATGAAAAGATGCAGTCTGGAATGTCTAGACGCCCAGAATCCATAAATGTCTTCTACTGGCTGGTAGATGCATTGACACTTGGTATTCCATCGAAAACTTTGGTTTCCTACTGTTCATTCGTGAATGTAGAGCATACGAGCCAAGAAGAAAAGGAGGAAAGTCATCAGAGAAAATCATCTGGGAGCTATGTGGATTCACTATCATTCCTAGGCCTCTCGATTTCTACTAGTTTCAGATCGTCTGTTTGGCTTCGATTGAAACAAAACCCAAAAGGTAAATACCCGATGAAAAATTTGTAGCCTGCGTAGTTGCATGGTAGTTGTACCAAAAAGTTGTAAGTAAAACTATGAGAACACTATCATTTAATGTGCCTCAGACTGGTCCAATCTTATGTAGTAGTATCCAGTAGCATCCTGTCTTGCCATAGTAGCATCCAGTACAGTAGTATGCAGTAACAAGGTAGTCTCAAAGTAGAAGCATGTAGTAGCATCAGTTAGTACTGCATGCTACTTTTTCGTACAACATCTACTATTTTGAGATAAATTTTTCATCGGGTACATCTACATCTGCATACATCTTTCTAAAACCCAAAAGGTAAGTAGCTGACCTGGGGGCCTCTGCATCTCTCGCTCTAGAAAACTTTGGTTTCCTACTGTTCACTCGTGAATGTAGAGCATACGACCAACAAGAAAAGACGAAAAGTCATCAGAGAAAATCATTTGGGAGCTCTGTGAATTCACTATCATTCCTAGGCCTCCCGATTTCTATAAGTTCAGAACAACTGTACGGCTTCGAGTCACACAAAACCCAAAAGGTAAGTAGCTTACCTGGGGGCCTCTGCATCTCTCGCTCTGGTAAGGTTCTTTAGAACCGATGATGCAACTTCAGAATCTGCAAGAAGCTCCGGGTCTTCCGGGACTTCTGCATACATCTTTCGAACTTCAGGACGGCACTTCTCCATCAATCTATCGACATGAACCCTAAAAAGAACAAGGAAATTTTAGAAGAAAATAGAGATTTATTAGCAAACCCGCTCTTTTCGTCAGTCCAGGCGTCTACGCCCAAAGGCGTGCCTAAACAACAACAAAAAGTCGTTCCCAAGAGAATCATGGGAGCGATTACTTCCTACACAAAAGCTACTCATTATTCTCAAGAGTCTCGTCTAGCCTCCAGTAATGGCAGGTTAAAGAATTAGGAAGATGTTCCCCGCAAGGTTAAAGAGTGCCGTAGAACATTCAACAGAAAAGTCTAGGCAGTCTTGAAAGTCGTCATTTCATTGACTTGCTATATCCATGCCAACGAGTTCGCTACCCTTCGCTTATCAAGAGAAAATGCGGTACGTAGGCTTGAACTACTGGCTCTTAAATGCGCTATTCTAGCCTAAAACCGACTCATTTTTGTACAGTAGAGGTACGCTTCATTGGATGTCAATAAACTTTAAAGTTGAACCGAAAAGGGCTGAGATCCAACAGTCTAGTTCCACATTACTTATTCACTGAAATTGGCCTGGAAACCCCTTTAAAATTCGTTGCTTCGTCTGTCCGTTATCCTTGCGAATATCTCCAATGTCTCCTATAATGTTTGTTTCTATTCTTGCTCGAAACTGGTTGTTCTGTAGGACAGGAATTGACCCTCCAGAAGGAGTAGATAGGGAGAAGCTGAAGACTGGATTGTGACTAACGTGTCCAGGTTGTGTCACGGACTTTAAGGGCTAGACAATGACACTTTTCCAGTGCTATTTTATTAAGTCCATAAGGCTAAGAGTAGACTATCTTTGTTACTCTGAAATGTTTCAGGAAATTCTGAACCAAAGGTAGATTACAATTAGTGCCTCGGGAAGTAATGCAGAATATGGACACTTAAAGTTCAACGGGCGGATCAAACAATCATGATACCACATTACTACCCCCTAGAATACAATGTTACATCAGAATCAGCAGATTCCTTGACAGCTTATTTTCGCTAGCATATCGTTACGCCGTTTTTTGCAGACTGCCATACTCCGATTTACTAGCTTCGACAAATATAAGCGGAGTTTCTTTTTACTTATCCATTCGTGGTTATTATGTACTCCGGATTATTTGTATTGTTGACAAATATTCATACTAACGGTGTTAAATGAGAATTCCTTGTAAGCCTGGAATCAACTGCAAGTAGGTCGGTTATATTTGTACATTTTTGGCAGTGCTGTAACTTTACACCCCGAAAGCAAAACTTTTCTTTGGTACTACAAACAACAGTAGGTTTCATCAGATAACATTAGTGCAATCTGCCAGCTACAGAGACGGTTCATTTTGGCAGCCATGGCACTCTCGTCACTCAGCTTTAAAAAACGATTGATTTTCGTACATGGCCGAGAGTTTTGAATTTCCGCGCCTTGCATTACCATGCTCTGAAATCGTCTCCGCCGATACGCCGAAGAGCCAATGAAAAGCGATAACAAGAAAACGGCTTATTTTTTAAGCGCAATCTAGTGGAAGTCAGAAATGTGAATGTGTGAAGCATTTTCTAAAAAGTAAAGCATAGTTAGCGCCCATTGTGCTTTAAAGGACAAACACCTGGCCTTTGGGTAAACCATCGGGCAGCGCGTTGTCGGTTATCCTTGCCTGCAAATACACGACTGAACTTTTGGAGACGATCCCAAGATCCCCTTTGGACTTCTTCATCCAGACAACCTCTTTCAGTTTTCTTCTCTTTATTGAAAAAGTATACTTTTTATACTTTTTCACATATATGTGCCCCCACAGGCCCATTGTGGCTTTCCTGCAGTCAGAAGTAGCAGCTACATGTATAAAGGATGTTAAGAGGGTTACGAAAGGTGTGTTCATGTAGTTTAACATGTAAAAGTTCGTTTGTATAATAATGAGTATTAAACTAAAAAAAACTAAAAAAAATAAACTACATTTTCTAGATTTCCAGTCTTTGCCAGATTCCTTAAGTGTGTAATTCTGTTATCTACATATTTGGAGCAAAAAGCTAAAGGCAGTTCAATTAGTTCTTTAGTGGCATAAGAAGAGGGAATTGATCAGTTTATACAAACGGGACAAGTGTAGTATCTTTACTGTTACGAGAAGAGTTATTAGTAATCTTAATCGCAATGGAGTAATTATTAGAGCTATTGTAAGAAATTACATATGTTCTTCCTCCTAAAACACTTATCTAGCTTGTAAGCTGAATGAAACATGTGCGAGAGTGAAAGTCTTAATGAGTTTGATGTCGTGACTATTTTAAAACCACACAAAAATTTCCGCAAGCATGTCGCAGCATCAACTTACCCTGGATATCTGTCCGAGGCAGCGCAGAAGCCGATGTCATTTCCAGGACCACAATCAAGGTATGCTTTTTCTTTGAGCGATGGCTGCTTGTTAGTTACTGTCGTCTGCTGGGCAGGCTCCCTTTCCCTTGACGGTTGATTACGTACTAGCTGGTTGGGCTGTGGTGCGCTCGGTCGAGCGATAAACTGGTTTTCTGGTGAAGGCAAACTTTTTACACCAGCTATCCCAACGAACGGTGGCTGCGCGAACGGGGTGAAGCCAAATTCGCCTTGCGGTTGCCGTTTGAAAATATCGGAAGATGCAGGTGTCGCTTGTGGTGAGAAAAACTGCGGTGCAACTGGTGGTGCCGGTTGTGGCAATGCTGGTGGATTCTGTGACTGTTGCACGAAGACCTGGTTCTGCAACTGTGGAATCGGCTGCTGCGCCTGAGGCTGCAGGAAAGGTTGGGGCTGGAGTTGGGCTGCTTGCACTCTAGGTCGTTCAAGTGGCAAAGGCTCTTGGGGCACGACAGCTTGAGGGTTTAGGCTACCTTGTATCTGCCCTTGAAATACCTAAAAGAGACAAGGTATTTAATGGTTCGAGTGTTATTGGTGCCAACGGTTGGGATCGACTAAAAGCAGGAAATGAAAGGCACGGTGCACGAGAAAACCGGACAAGCATACTAAATCCAGGAAATTCAAACTAACACGAGGAAAGATGCAATGGAACTCGAGGATTCGAAAAACTGGCAAGCTGCACCGTACCATTCCTCTGTTTAGTATCCTGTGAGGGGTCGGCAACTTACACATTTAAAGGTCGCCATTTCTTTCCTCGCTTTAGTATCCTGTCAGGGGTGGGCAATTCACATCTTTAGAGTACTAAAACGAGGAAAGAAATGGTGAAAATGGGGTCGTTGAGGGGTCAGCAACTAGCATATTTCAGTTCACCGTTTCTTTCCTCATTATAGTACCAAGTCAGTTTCAGTTTCAGTTTAGTTTATTCATAAACAATAAAAACAACATTAACTCTTTATGGCCCCATCATAAGGCCTAACATAAGGTCTGGCAATTGGCGGGGCTTATTCTTTATTTATATAGTCTAAAGGGAAACAAACCAAACAAAACAAAAAAAGAAAAAGAAGGAGAGAAAAAAGAAGAAGAGTGTGGGGTTAGGGGTAGGCAGTACTGATCTCGTTTTAGTATCATTGCGTTTTTAGGCAGTTAACATCCTTAGAGTCCGGTGAGGGGTCGGCAGCTCTCCAAATTTTCAGCTCACCATTTCTTTCCTTGTTTTCTCCAAACGATGTTAACTGCCTACAACGCACCCCTGAGAGAATCCTTAAACGAGGAAAGAAATGGTGGAATTAGATTGTGCTAGTTACCGACCCCTCACTCGACTCTGGGCACGGTGCAGCTTGCCAGTTTTTCGAATTCTTCGATTCCTCATTCACGGCCTCGCGGAGTCGGCTCTTTCAGTTACTTAACCAATGAGTAAGAGTGGAAACCGAGGATTTATTAATCACTTTCACCGGATAGATAGATTGACCTTTCTGTCAATGTTTAACCGGCTCTTATCTGATTAGGATGAAGTGAGGCATTTACAACCCATAGGCGGCGCTTATGAACTGCGCTGTCAGAAATTTCGTAACACACAACACAAGGATGCGCAGTTTCAACAGACAACACTTGGGATGTAATCTGTTGTAATCTTGAAATTATTATGCATGAATCGTGATGCATAACAAGCATTGCCGAAGAGCCCAGAAATGCCGAAAACGCATCTGCTGACTTTTTTGTTTGTCTTGATGATATCGGAACACCACCATACTCGCTTGACTGAGTTACCGTCGGAGAAACTACCGTGATTTTGGAAAACCGTCAGAAGAAGCTTATACAACGGTGTCCCGTCAAAAGCAAGCTGAAGGAAGTACAATCGTGTCATATACTATGCATAATCTCAACTATACAGTGCTAACGAACTATTTACAACAACAAAAAATACTGAGCATGATACTGTAAATTGTTCCAGTAATACTTTTAATTTCAATATTTTCTCTTTAATATTTTCAAGCTTCAAAACTGAAAAAGACCGATTGGCGATTAATGCCTGGATTATTTTGGCCTCCCCTCGCAACTGTGAGTATTTCGAACCGTGGACATTTTGGTCATGGGCATTGTAAGAGTGGTCAAAAAAGTCCTGGGCCACCCTTAAATTCTGATTCGCTTTCCTTCCTTCGTTCGCGCCTACTATTCCTCCCTCCTTAGAAAAGGAAACGAACAAAGGCCTGTAAATTTTATCGCTCCAGCAAGTACTCTTTCCGATAGAACGAGTCCTTTCCTTTAAGAAGGAAGTAACAAAATGCTTTTTTCCACTCCAGATTTCAATTTATCGGACGTCCTCTGGGACTCTTTTTTTCCGAACACAAGCTATTCCCCGGAGCCCCGACACAATGCGAATGGATCGGATCCGCAAGAAATTGTTAAAATAAAGAAGAAAAAACAGCAGATAAGACTCATTACGAACCGTTATAATATCGTAGTAATCAGTTCCCTAATTGGGTGTTACCCCTCCCCCTTCAACCTCGAACTTGGCGGGGCTAATAAAATCAGCCACCCAAATTCAAGTCTTCGGAGAAGCTGGAAAGGAAAGAAGACCTCAGTTAGCTGCAGCTGCCGCAAGCCCGCGGGAGTTTCGAAGGGAGGAGTCCTGTTCTGTAAGTCGTGACAACCTTTTTTCTACTCCGTTCACTACATCAGCGCCTCTATCAGCGCTTGATCAGAACTGTACCTCTAGAACAGTGGTTCCCAACCTTATCCGAACCGCGTACCCCTAGTTAAGGTTCAAAACTGCGTACCCCTTTTTCAAGAATCATTATTCTACTAAGGTCCGTCAAGATCAAAACGCTAAAGATATAATAAATGGGGTACTTGAGGCGGCATGGTTGTCAATTTCAGTTTCATTATCGTCCGCAAACTGGTCAAGGGTCGGAAAAACACTTGCGCTGTTTCTCTGAACCTTCGTAAACCAAAGCTCTAATTTCTTGATGAAATTTCCGAAAGTCAGGCATACCTTCGCGTACCCCTTACAAGGGTCTCGCCTACCCCTTTTTGAAGAATCATTATTCTACTATTCTACTAAGGTCCGTCAAGATCAAAACGCCGAAGATATAATAAATGGGATACTTGAGGCGGCATGGTTGTCAATTTCAGTTTCATTATCGTCCGCAAACTGGTCAAGGGTCGGAAAAACACTTGCGCTGTTTCTCTGAACCTTCGTAAACCAAAGCTCTAATTCCTTGATGGAATTTCCGAAATTCAGGCATACCTTCGCTTACCCCTTACAAGGGTCTCGCCTACCCCTTTTTGAAGAATCATTATTCTACTATTCTACTAAGGTCCCTCAAGATCAAAACGCCAAAGATATAATAAATGGGATACTTGAGGCGGCATGGTTGTCAATTTCAGTTTCATTATCGTCCGCAAACTGGTCAAGGGTCGGAAAAACTGCGCTGTTTCTCAGAACCTTCGTAAACCAAAGCTCTAATTCCTTGATGAAATTTCCGAAATTCAGGCATACCTTCGCGTACCCCTTACAAGGGTCTCGCCTACCCCTTTGGGTACGCCTACCCCCGGTTGGGAACCACTGCTCTAGAACAGTGTTTCCCAACCTTTTCCGTATCTCGTACCCCTAATTGAGGTTCAAAAAGGTTGCGTACCCCTTTTGAAGAATCATTGTTCTACTATTTTACAAAATCTGTCAAGATCAGAACGACAAAAAGACGTCATTTATTGTCATAAATTGTAAGCAATTAATGTGTAAAATTATATACCAATAAATGCAATACGTGAGACTGCAAGGTTGTCAATTTCATTCTCGTTCGCAAACTGGTCAAGGGTCGGAAAAACACTTGCGCTGTTTCTCTGAACCTTCGTAAACCAAAGCTCTAATTCCTTGATGAAATTTCCAAAATTCAGGCATACCTTCGCGTACCCCTTACAAGGGTCTCGCCTACCCCTTTGGGTACGCCTACAGAAGACAAGTTCTTCCGGTGACAATATTCAGGGCCGCACAGTCAAATAATGGTGGGTTTACACACGTGCTAATGTTCGTATCCTCTTAGATTGTTGTTATGTTAAAATGTTGTATTGCGTGTTGTTGTTGTTTTTTCTCTTCTTTTCTATTTTGTTTACTCCGTCTAGGTCCCCTCGGGCCAATTTTGATGGGAAATAAATTTTTTCATTCATTCATTCACTGCGTAAAATCCGAGCGTATTTTGAAATCCGAGCGTATTTTACGCGCGTTTTGAGCTTGAAAAGATTTCTAGCAATACTGACGTATTCAGATACAAAACGGACCGATGTCTCAGATACGTCCGTATTGCTAGAAATGTTTTTAAGCTCAAAACGTGCCTAAAATACGCTCGGATTTTACGCAGTGTGTAAATGGACCATAAGCCTTCAAGCTCGTCAAATTCCTAAGCTAACCACTACATTCATTGGAGATCCCATATATAATTATCTTGGGATGGTGCCTCTACGTTTTGTAGTATTTACCTGATGACTCCAGACTGAGCCTAGAAACTGATTTTCACTCCTTAAAGCACATGTGATGGCCATTAAGGACCACATACTACAAACAACGACGTGTGTACGGTTATTCTACCCTTTAATAATTGTGTATATTTAGTCATAACCCATGGTTAGCTATTTAGTACACACACGTAAATTTTGACAGGGTAATAACCTTTCACCCTGGCCCCTTTAAGGTTTCGGCCGGACATCCGACCCAGGGAAACCATTTTAACAAGTATTTATTGTTTTGAGATTATTTGGCTTTCGCAAGAGAAAACATTCTCTGCCTTAACCGACGCCAAAATTCATTCCTGGTAACTGAGAGGAACCCCTAACCATATTGGGAAATGAACACGAAAACTTAGAAATGTGGTTACAGCACCAGGCGGTTTGGGTGTGGTTAGTTAGTGTGGCTGGGGACTTAGACGACCTCGGCGCAGCGCTTCGCGCTGAACCTCGCCAGAAATTTTGTTGGACAGGAAGACTCTAATAGGCTAGCCATTTTGGTATGGCAGATAAATGTCGCAACATTTTCCTCTGTTGACAACAAAACCGGAAAAGGATGAAATTAAAGATCCAAGTATCACAAGGTTTGCCAAACACTTTACCGGATGGGTGAAAAAGAATCGGAATTTGCTGTCATCCGTAATACACCCTGGATGACATGCCAATATTGCCAGAAGGAAAATCCTAAACTTCTTAATCGAAAGGCTGACAGACCAGGGACGAATCTTGGCTTCGCACTGGCAAAAACGTGGAGTTTGTCGCCGTAGAGTTATACGACGATGTCGATTCATAAAGTACGGACGGAGAGGCGGCCCCGCAGGTGCTGATCTGTGATTATTTTCAGCTTAAACCGTGTAGGCTCTCTGGCAGTCGAAATGTCGGGGCCTTAGATAGGGATGACCATCATCACTGTATTTTGCACCGGAATATTTTGAGAAAACTTAAGTGTGGTTTTTCGCGATCGCACCTACTAAACTTGCCAGATATGCAAAAAGTCTTATTCCAGAGCTCGTGAAACTTTTGAACGAAGCTTGGCAAATTTTAAGTGTATTGAATTTGTTTTTGACAATACTCGCAAATTGGTTGGGTCACCACGAAAGCCGGTTTCTAAAATAAACTTTCTATCTAGCTATCTATCTACAAAAGCATCTTCTGCTACACTGTCAGAAGTTTCATAACAGATTGCGCATAACACTTTCAAGAATAACACCTTTTCACTCAGAAATAAAGTGTTATGACCAATTAAGTTTACAGTATTTCGTGCCTAGATCTCCAACAACACCTTCAATTGGTAAAAATACTAACGGGAACGAAAGAAACATAACAGATAACATCCCAAAGTGTTATCTGTTGAAACCGCGCATCCTTCTGTTGTCGTTATGTAACTTCCGACAGTGTAGTATTTTTACCTATTGAAGGTGTTGCTGGAGATCTAGCCACGAAATACTGTAAACTTAATTGGTCATAACACTTTATTTCTAAGTGAAAAGGTGTTATTCTTGTTATGCGCGATCTGTTATGAAACTTCTGACAGTGTAGTGAGGAACGAAATCAAAATCATTTATTTATTTTTTTTAATTAATACTCTTTATTACACAAAACAACCTTTAAATGCTAAACTACATGAACACACCTTTTGTAACCCTCTTAGCATCCTTTATGAATGTAGCAGATACTTCTGCCTGCACGAAAGCCCGAATGGGCCAGTGGGGGCAGTAAAAAAACAAAAAATATCACTTAACATTAATTTTCAGATACTTTTTGCAGTCACAATACCTGTCAACGAAATAATAATTTTTTTTTTTTTATTTAACTTTTTTGCCCGTGAACAACAAAGTGAAAAACACGGAGTACATACAAAAGAGGAAAAACAAAATAAGAAAAAGAAAAAGAATTGAACATAATACACATACTTAAAAAAATCATAGCATCTACCCCTGCTGTCTAAATGGTGAAGAAGTCACCATAGACAATACGGGTTAATGGGTTCTCACACAAATTTCTAGCAGCTCGTCTTCGAGCTCTTTGCATTTACACACAAATAAAAGAAACACAAATAATGATAGATGTTTACCTGTGGTGTTGGCTGCTGTCCTGTTGGCGGGATAAAGACGGGAAAACTCTGCGGCTGCTTTTGAACCACTGGAGGCGGCTGCTGGAATGGCTGTTGTGGAAATCCTGGTGGCGGCGCTACAAGGAACGGTGCCAGTCCAGCTTCCTTCGGTACCTTCTTTGAATCGTTCTGGGGCTTTTGTCTTGACGGGCGGTTGCTATTTCCGTTCGGTCGAAATAGGTTAGAAAACGAGAAACCTCCGTCTGCATTGTTTGAGAAGATATTCGGGACTCTCTGGGCAAATACGATAGTAACAACACAAAGGAGCAATAGTATCTGAAAAAAGAAACTGGATGAGCCAAGAGTAAAGAGCGGTTGCGTTAGTTTGTTTACATTCCCATCCAAGCCAAAAGGAATGACTCGCTTTATTTGTGCTGCTTTTGGAGAAAAAGTCAGAGATGGAAGTACTAGAACAGATCCTCTTTTGTTGCAATAGCGCTTCCGCATCGCTGCTGCAGCACTTCTTTGCTTTTGCACAATATTCGTTTTTGGATTCAATTTCTTCTTGGTTGAAGCGGCAGCGCTTCAGCATCTTGCAGGGAAGCACGGACTTGGTCGGTGAGCAAGTCCGTGATTCTTGAGAAGCGCTGCCGTCTTCCTTGGAAGCGCTGCAGTGCAAAAACGGATGTAGAAAGAATCAGTCCGGAATCGGCGGAGAAGTGGACCTGCAGCATGCAACAAAAAGGAGGCTCAGAGCAAGAGAGACAGAGAAAGGCTAGCGAAGACTCCCGATTTCCTTTGTTCACATAAAAAGTGTTTGCTTTCTGGTCAGTGAAGTGCCACACCGAAATTTCTCGTCCACTTCAGAAAACATTATGGCTGTTGAAGACTACCAGTAAGAGTGGTGGAACTTTTTACAATCGGACGTCCGATTCTGCCCCCCCCCCCCGCGCTGAGGAGGGCCGGGATTTATTAAGAAGAAAGGACAAATCGATCCAGACAATACTGTTCCTATCTCTCGGCATTTTGGCTGTTGAACCCATGCAGGCCCTTATCCAGGAATTTATTTCGAGGGGGGGGGGGGGTCGCCTTTCGGGGGGGGGGGGGTTGCCTGCGGGTCGGATAAAAAAGTACAAAAATGACAAAGATCAGAGGGAAAAGTCTGTAAAAATGATAGATGTTTCTACGGCCCAAGCTGACTGCGAATCATATTTGACGGTGCAAAACGGATAAGTCAGCTACATTTTATTCGAGCTATATTTCGGCCCTTCTTGGCAAGGGTCCTCTTCAGGCTCAAGCCGCTCAAGCTGGAAAATAAACTTGTGGAAAAACAATTGAAGATTCTTCCTTAAATATCTGCTTTTGAGAACTTCTTCTCTGAAAGTTGGTTGGAGTTAAAGCTGGTGCTGTGATTTCATTCTGGACTCGGCTACTGTTTTTGTTGTTCGATTGGGTCGTCGAAAGGGTGGAGATTCTTTTGCATTTTGGTTTTAGAGTCATCTGTCTCTTCTTCTTCTTTCCAGCTAAGATGGATACTTGTTGGCGGCATGTATGGGCGATTAGTTCCGTACTTCGGTGATAGATGTTTCTACGGCCCAAGCTGACTGCGAATCATATTTGACGGTGCAAAACGGATAAGTCAGCTACATTTTATTCGAGCTATATTTCGGCCCTTCTTGGCAAGGGTCCTCTTCAGGCTCAAGCCGCTCAAGCTGGAAAATAAACTTGTGGAAAAACAATTGAAGATTCTTCCTTAAATATCTGCTTTTGAGAACTTCTTCTCTGAAAGTTGGTTGGAGTTAAAGCTGGTGCTGTGATTTCATTCTGGACTCGGCTACTGTTTTTGTTGTTCGATTGGGTCGTCGAAAGGGTGGAGATTCTTTTGCATTTTGGTTTTAGAGTCATCTGTCTCTTCTTCTTCTTTCCAGCTAAGATGGATACTTGTTGGCGGCATGTATGGGCGATTAGTTCCGTACTTCGGTGATAGATGTTTCTACGGCCCAAGCTGACTGCGAATCATATTTGACGGTGCAAAACGGATAAGTCAGCTACATTTTATTCGAGCTATATTTCGGCCCTTCTTGGCAAGGGTCCTCTTCAGGCTCAAGCCGCTCAAGCTGGAAAATAAACTTGTGGAAAAACAATTGAAGATTCTTCCTTAAATATCTGCTTTTGAGAACTTCTTCTCTGAAAGTTGGTTGGAGTTAAAGCTGGTGCTGTGATTTCATTCTGGACTCGGCTACTGTTTTTGTTGTTCGATTGGGTCGTCGAAAGGGTGGAGATTCTTTTGCATTTTGGTTTTAGAGTCATCTGTCTCTTCTTCTTCTTTCCAGCTAAGATGGATACTTGTTGGCGGCATGTATGGGCGATTAGTTCCGTACTTCGGTGATAGATGTTTCTACGGCCCAAGCTGACTGCGAATCATATTTGACGGTGCAAAACGGATAAGTCAGCTACATTTTATTCGAGCTATATTTCGGCCCTTCTTGGCAAGGGTCCTCTTCAGGCTCAAGCCGCTCAAGCTGGAAAATAAACTTGTGGAAAAACAATTGAAGATTCTTCCTTAAATATCTGCTTTTGAGAACTTCTTCTCTGAAAGTTGGTTGGAGTTAAAGCTGGTGCTGTGATTTCATTCTGGACTCGGCTACTGTTTTTGTTGTTCGATTGGGTCGTCGAAAGGGTGGAGATTCTTTTGCATTTTGGTTTTAGAGTCATCTGTCTCTTCTTCTTCTTTCCAGCTAAGATGGATACTTGTTGGCGGCATGTATGGGCGATTAGTTCCGTACTTCGGTGATAGATGTTTCTACGGCCCAAGCTGACTGCGAATCATATTTGACGGTGCAAAACGGATAAGTCAGCTACATTTTATTCGAGCTATATTTCGGCCCTTCTTGGCAAGGGTCCTCTTCAGGCTCAAGCCGCTCAAGCTGGAAAATAAACTTGTGGAAAAACAATTGAAGATTCTTCCTTAAATATCTGCTTTTGAGAACTTCTTCTCTGAAAGTTGGTTGGAGTTAAAGCTGGTGCTGTGATTTCATTCTGGACTCGGCTACTGTTTTTGTTGTTCGATTGGGTCGTCGAAAGGGTGGAGATTCTTTTGCATTTTGGTTTTAGAGTCATCTGTCTCTTCTTCTTCTTTCCAGCTAAGATGGATACTTGTTGGCGGCATGTATGGGCGATTAGTTCCGTACTTCGGTGATAGATGTTTCTACGGCCCAAGTTGACTGCGAATCATATTTGACGGTGCAAAACGGATAAGTCAGCTACATTTTATTCGAGCTATATTTCGGCCCTTCTTGGCAAGGGTCCTCTTCAGGCTCAAGCCGCTCAAGCTGGAAAATAAACTTGTGGAAAAACAATTGAAGATTCTTCCTTAAATATCTGCTTTTGAGAACTTCTTCTCTGAAAGTTGGTTGGAGTTAAAGCTGGTGCTGTGATTTCATTCTGGACTCGGCTACTGTTTTTGTTGTTCGATTGGGTCGTCGAAAGGGTGGAGATTCTTTTGCATTTTGGTTTTAGAGTCATCTGTCTCTTCTTCTTCTTTCCAGCTAAGATGGATACTTGTTGGCGGCATGTATGGGCGATTAGTTCCGTACTTCGGTGATAGATGTTTCTACGGCCCAAGCTGACTGCGAATCATATTTGACGGTGCAAAACGGATAAGTCAGCTACATTTTATTCGAGCTATATTTCGGCCCTTCTTGGCAAGGGTCCTCTTCAGGCTCAAGCCGCTCAAGCTGGAAAATAAACTTGTGGAAAAACAATTGAAGATTCTTCCTTAAATATCTGCTTTTGAGAACTTCTTCTCTGAAAGTTGGTTGGAGTTAAAGCTGGTGCTGTGATTTCATTCTGGACTCGGCTACTGTTTTTGTTGTTCGATTGGGTCGTCGAAAGGGTGGAGATTCTTTTGCATTTTGGTTTTAGAGTCATCTGTCTCTTCTTCTTCTTTCCAGCTAAGATGGATACTTGTTGGCGGCATGTATGGGCGATTAGTTCCGTACTTCGGTGATAGATGTTTCTACGGCCCAAGCTGACTGCGAATCATATTTGACGGTGCAAAACGGATAAGTCAGCTACATTTTATTCGAGCTATATTTCGGCCCTTCTTGGCAAGGGTCCTCTTCAGGCTCAAGCCGCTCAAGCTGGAAAAAACTTTCAGAGAAGAAGTTCTCAAAAGCAGATATTTAAGGAAGAATCTTCAATTGTTTTTCCACAAGTTTATTTTCCAGCTTGAGCGGCTTGAGCCTGAAGAGGACCCTTGCCAAGAAGGGCCGAAATATAGCTCGAATAAAATGTAGCTGACTTATCCGTTTTGCACCGTCAAATATGATTCGCAGTCAGCTTGGGCCGTAGAAACATCTATCACCGAAGTACGGAACTAATCGCCCATACATGCCGCCAACAAGAATCCATCT
The DNA here is from genome assembly GCA_030848855.1 of Branchinecta sandiegonensis. NCBI lineage: Eukaryota > Metazoa > Arthropoda > Branchiopoda > Anostraca > Branchinectidae > Branchinecta > Branchinecta sandiegonensis. Next base: position 22,707,563 of record JAUPMV010000006.1, on the reverse strand, counting down.
TAGCTGGAAAGAAGAAGAAGAGACAGATGACTCTAAAACCAAAATGCAAAAGAATCTCCAGCCTTTCGACGACCCAATCGAACAACAAAAACAGTAGCCGAGTCCAGAATGAAATCACAGCACCAGCTTTAACTCCAACCAACTTTCAGAGAAGAAGTTCTCAAAAGCAGATATTTAAGGAAGAATCTTCAATTGTTTTTCCACAAGTTTATTTTCCAGCTTGAGCGGCTTGAGCCTGAAGAGGACCCTTGCCAAGAAAGGCCGAAATATAGCTCGAATAAAATGTAGCTGACTTATCCGTTTTGCACCGTCAAAAATGTAAAAATGATGATTTCTGTATGTTTCGGGGGGGGGGGGGGGGGAGGGTCACCCCCCCCCCTGGGTACGGGCCTGAATCCATGGCATTATATTTTGGTGTCAACTTATCGCCATCCTTGTGTATGACTGACTTATAAGTACTGAACTGAAAGAGGAAAGTACAGGGTTTGAAACCAGGACTTTTCCAATTATAAGTTTAGAGATGTAAAAACAATAGCATATTTCGGTGTAAGGGGGAGGGCTGTTTTAGCCCCCTACGATATCCAAAGATAGAAAAAAAACAAATTCAAATAACAGAAAAGTGTACAGAACTTTTTGGACCTTCGTCGGAGGGTTAAGCGTTATGTAGTAACAGGCAACACATTTTCTTGACTTCATGAATATTCGCCAAAAGTTGTCACGAAGTTTAACGTCGGTTGACCAAGCGGAATTGAAATGCACGCGCTGATGTATTTGTTTTTCTTCTTCGAGAAATCGGCTAACGACTTGAGGTTTTCTGTCGTGAAATCAGGTAAGGCAGCCCTTCCCCCAAAACTCTATGTACACCATTGTTTATAAAACCAAATGCAAATGAATCGCTAAGTGCCCCACCGATGCATTAAAAACAAGTAGATTCTCAATTGGAAATGCAAACAATGAGACAACTGCCCAAACATAGTTTTTTTTGCATAGCTCAGGTTTCGCTTAGATGTCTAGTGTGATGCCTCTTCTCCCATGCCCACTAAGCCTCCGCTATATATCACATACAATGAACGAACGGGGTTAGGTAACTTCTAGACATTCTCCGTCATTTCCTACAGTTTCATGTTGGATGATATGTATATAAACAAATATATATAAACAAAGATACACACGAATTACTACTTTAAACTGATAAATTCCAAACAAACCCAATAAATAAATAAACAGATTTCCAACAATATAATCGAATAGACAAACCTCCCTTCATATCTCACGCTAACATAATATAAAAAATTCAAATTCCAAGCATAGCATTTATGACAAAACGGAATTTAATAAAAATGCGGAAATAGTGCAGCAAAAACAGCAGCTGTGTCAAAGATGAAATCTCAATCCCAGTTTTTGGTATCCCAAAACGTAAGTGGAGGGATACCTATAAAAGTTGTCCGTCTGTCCGTCCGTTTGTCAGCACCGTAACTATCGAAGGGAATGAGCTATTTTGATGAAACTTGGTGTGAGGATTCTTCGGGTCAAGGGAAAGGTCGAGTTCGTAGATGCTGCATATTAGGAGAGGGGAAAGGGTTTCAGATTAAGGGGCGAAACAAATATTTTTTAAAAACTAATGTCGATTAATGGTAAAAAGACATGCTGAACACGAATATTAAAACGATATTCCCGCCGGACAAGTAGTTGGCCCGGAATCCGGCCAAAAGCGGAAAGTTTGTTAAAGTTCTATCTGAAGTTTATTAGATATCTGATTTAGATCGGTAAGGAAACATGCTGAATCCGAATGTGAGAATTATTTTCTCACCGGCAGGTAGTTTCAACCAGCATCTGGCAAACCGGAAAATTTTTCAAAAATAAAAGTTTAATCTGAAGTTGATTAGAGGTTCGATTTAAGGATAGGGAGACATGCTGAACCCGAACATGAAAACTATTTCTCGTCGGACAAGTAGATCGCCCGGAGTCCGGCCAAAACCTAAAAAAAAAAGTAAAAGTAAAAGTTTTATATGAATTTCATTACGTGTTCGAGTTACGGATAGGAAGACATGCTGAATTCGTGTATGACAGTCATTTCCTACCTGGACACATAGTCCACCACAAATCCGGTTTAAATCGGAAAATTTGTGAGAAGTTGAAGTTTTATCTGAAGTTGATTAGAGGTTCAACATAGGGTATAAGGAATTTTTGCAAGGCACGTAGTTCGCCCGGAATCCGGTCGAGACCGGATATTTGACAGAAGTAAGGCAGGAACTTTCGTCAAAGTAGATATGACGCAGGCTATAGGGTTAAACACACATGCTGAATCCATATTTGAACTTGGTCTTCTCAGATGATTACCATTTGCCTTAATCTGTTTCTAAATTTGATTAGTAGAGTGCTCAAGGAGTCTGGCGAAGACTGGATCTCTACAAGACCCAATTGTCTGGATCAAATATTACATTTTTGGGATCCCATCGAAACCTTTGGTCTTGTTCCCTATAGCAACTTCTGAGAAGTAACTAATCAAAACAAGATACTTATAGTTGGTGGAAGTTTCATTTCCTTATTGCAGGTTCCCTTCTTCCAGTCCTAAAACAGCCTGACGAGTACTTAACGAGGACCCTTGCCAAGCAGGAGTGAAATATCGCTGGCGGACATCGTGTACGCTGTCAGAAATTTCAAAACAGATTGAGCATGACACTTTCAAGAATAACACCATTTCACTTAGAAAAAAAGTGTTATGACCAATTAAGTTGATACTATTTCGTGACCAGATCTCCAACAACACCTTCAATAGGTAAAAATACTACACTGTCAGCAAGTTACATGACGACAACATCAGGATGCGCGGTTTCAACCGATAACACTTTGGGATGTTACATGTTATGTTTCTTTCGTTCCCGTTAGTATTTTTACCAATTGAAGGTGTTGTTGGAGATCTAGGCACGAAATAGTGTAAACTTAATTGGTCATAACACTTTATTTCTAAGTGAAAAGGTGTTATTCTTGCAAGTGTTATGCGCAATCTGTTATGAAACTTCTGACAGTGTAGCTGACTTTCCTTTTTTTGTCACTTTTAAATATGTATTTGTCTCTATATACCATGCCCAAGCTAACCACCTTCCCAAATTTCTTATCCCTCAAATAATCTCCTCCCTTGCCAAACACCCCGAATAAATTTCCTGACTAAATTCTCCATGAAAACACACAAAACGTCTTAAATCGTCGTTACTTTTTCAAAAAAACAGGACAAAAAAGAGGGACTAACATGCTTCCCCTCAAACGAGCCACGAGCAAGGTAAAACAGTACTATAGAAGGGAATCTGATATCATTCGAGTTAATAGATTTCCCCATATGACTGCCCCTTCGAAAATGAACTAGACTATGAGCGATCTCTACTCAAGTTTCACTGCATGGATTATGCATTAATTTAGCGAGAAAACTCATTACTAATTCAGACCTAGACTCACCTCGTTTTTCATCTTAAAAGTCCAGTAAATGTCATACAATCTTTCACATCGTGAGTCCTTTGTATACGAAACTGAAACTTGCGAAGAAACCAATCAACTTTCTCCACTTTTAGGCGCCCTTGCACTTCCGCTTTTAGGCTATATTCTGCCATGGCTATTCATGTGGCCTTCCCGTAATGCTTTGAATGACGTAACGTATGCGATAATGAGAGTAACGCGTAATGATAACTCAGAAATCCAAGCTGGATCTGGTTACCGGATTTATTGCTAGTTCTGAAATAAGAACATGGTTGTAATCTTTATAATATTTCTTAATTCCATGTTAATAAATGGTCATTCTGACCCCAGTTTTACGAAAGGTGTCGGAAGAGGGATCGAATAAAACCAGGAAGGGAAGGGAACGCGAGAAAAGCAGGAAGGCATACTAAAACGAGGAAGGGCACACTAAAACGAGGAAGGCTGTCGCCAAAATTCACCGCACCGTTCCCTTCCTCTATTTACTAAATAGTAGTAGTTATTCAGTAGCTTGTCACGGGTGGTACCTTAAAGTACTAAAACGACGAAGGAGTTGTGGAATTTATAATTCGATAGTTGCCGACGTCCCTTCCTCGTTTTAGTACTTTCCAGGTACTAAAACGAGGAAGGACTTGAAATATCTTAGTTGCCGACATCTCGCTGGATTCGGAGGATTTTAATCGCCTACCGTCACAACGAAAAATGAAAAGGTGAATGACGATTTTATTAGTTGCCGACCCCTCACTGGACTCAATGCCTACCCATTTCAGGATACTAAAACGAGGAAGGGATGGTGAGCTTTGAATTTGAAAAGTTGCCGACCCCTCAAAAAAAAGACTAAATAGAGGAAGGGAACGGTGCGGCGAATTCTGGCGACAGCCTTCCTCGTTTTAGTATGCCCGTCCTCGTTTTAGTATGCCTTCCTGCTTTTCTCGCGTTCCCCCTTCCTGGTTTTAGTCGATCCCGTCGGAAGAATCATGATCAGTAAAAAAATCTTGTCTGCTACAGTTGCAGGTCAAATTCAGTTAGTATGACATAACTGGAAATAACAATATCTATTTTTGCCGAAAATAACTTAACACAATTTCTTGGCATGACATAAAAGAGATGGAAGTTCCAAGATCACAGCACTTATCTTCAGACGCGAAGGTTGTGATTGAATCCCTTATGTTACAGAGAGATTTTTTTTCTTGAGGTCTTACCAAAACTAAAGCTCAAAAACGACTTCAGCGTATCTCCTTAAGCCTATATCGGACATCTAATCAACTTCAGATAAAACTTTAACTTTTAATAAATTTTCCGGTTTCAGCCGGATTCCGGGCGAACTATATGTCCTGGTAGAAAATGATTATCAAAAACGGATTCAGCATGCCTTCTTACCCCTGAATCAGGCATCTAATCAACTTCAGATAAAACTTTTACGTTTAACAAATTTTCCGGTTTCGGCCAGATTCCGCGCGAACTACTTGTCCGAAGAGAAAATGTTTTTTATATTCGTGTCCAACCTGTTATCTGTTAAAAAAGTGTCACCCCTTAATTTGAACCCTCTCCCCCACCCCTAAATGTTGTCGAGCTACAGAGCCCATCTACGAACTCGCCTCTCCCTTGACTTAAAGGACCCTCTTGCTTATTCTGCCTTTTATAATATACTTAGCTATCGTATGGAATTATAAGCTTCTAAAATCCCCACCTTTCTCCATTGTTTCGTTTCGTAGCTACAAATTTTTAGCGCTTCTTCGGCCTTGCCCAGTTTTCCCGTCACCCAATGAAAAGTTTGCCGGAAGCTTCAACGTCCGCTGACAAGTCTTTCACACATAAGCATGTGATAATCTTCTGTTTATTACTTCTTTTATTTGCTTAGTTTCCCCACTTTTTAACCAAGGCACGTTCAGTTTTCAAATGTTTTGCGCCCAGCCGCCGCGTCAGAGAGCAGGAAGGCTCGATATAGTCGACAAGCGCTAACAAGAGAATCGCTAGTTTTAGGTAGAAAGTACTGGTATTTCCAAAAACGTTTTTTCTGATTCATTTCATAGGGAACAGATCATTTCTAGTAAGAGTTGTGCTTTAAAGAGTCCTCGCACCAAGTTTCATCAAAATATCTCGTTCCCTTCGAGAGTTATCGTGCTGACAGACGGACGGACGGACAGACAGACAGACAGACGGAGAACTTTCACAGGTATGCCTCCACTTACGTTTTTCGGATTCCAAAACGAGGCTTTGTTCAAATTCCCATGTCACGGGATCACTACGGACTCTCGGGCTCATTTCGCAGGCTCTCGTAGTGACATTGAGAGTTAAGCCGACGTCTCGGTAAGAACAAAACCCTGGACAAGGAACATTGAAAAGAACAATCTGTATAGCTGATCCGTCTGCAGCTGTCCCGAGATCCACCGTCAGAACGAAGCAAATTGTAATCACCCATGGACCTCCATGATGCTGTGAATTTAATTTATTTTGGTTGTTGTTGCTGTGTTGTTTCTTTCTTTTTTCATTTATTACCATACTCCGTCTCTACCTAGACGGTTCATGATTAAAAATTTAATTTAATTAAACAGGTAGCCTTTGTAATCTGAACTTCATCGAGAACGTGGTTCATCGTTTTGTAAAATGGTGGGCGAAAGATCATCAAAGATGGTAAGACGGTACTATGCCTAAGGCTGCTGAAAAGTTTGGTGCTTCTTGTTTTGTCCATCCGGAAAGAAAAAATACGTTCCCCAATGATTCATAACCGTCAACAGGTACCCCATTTCTGCCTCTTTTTTTCACTGCCGAGGCAGCATTTCTGCTATTTCCCGGAGATAAGCAACAATCAGTGACTCAAGAAGTCATTCTCAGGCGCTGAAGACGCGCAAGGCTCTCGCACCAGACGGGGGAATGGCTGATTCCTTAGAATCCCCTAATCCGTCCAGTCAGGTTTACTCCTCTCTTGGCATAGCAGTCAAAGAAATATGATTTACTACTTTTCTATGTGACCAAGAATCCGAGAAGCAGTGAGTCAAATTGCGAGAACACATGAAACGATTTTCGGGAATACTTCAGTGAAAATGAGTTTTGATAGTGCTGATATTTTGGTCTTTGGCCAGGATTTTGTGTCCTTTACAGATCGCTATTTTGTCAATGAAAGCCTCGATGGAGCGAACGATACGAAAGAAGCGAGCGATGTACGTATCCTCTTTTGTGTTTCAACCCCAAGTTAATAATAGTTGTACCCCCCCCCCCCCCCCCCACACACATTTATTTGAGCTTTACACCAGAACCCAGGCGAAAACGGGAATGCTGGCAAATCTTTCAAAATGTATTTTCGACAGTGGAACTAGAAAATAAATGTAAGTGTAGAAAGACGTCCATTTTTTTTTTTGAAATGGGTAGGATCTTTTCTCATTCCTTCGCTCGTTCATTTGTTAATTATTTTGGTATTAACCCCTATGTAACGGGCCATGGAGCTTCATAGGGGTCGAAATTTATTTTGTTCCTTTATTTTGAATTTAATAAAACTGAACTGAAACTGAACTGAATTCATTATCATATTCCTCCTCTTCCGCCCGGTGACACAATTACACCTTTTTTGCTCACTTACTAATTTTTCGGATTGTAAAAATTATGGTACCGATTCGATTTCGTTGGAAGTTTAAATACTGCATATCTACAATCTGTTCACAACACTGCCAGTTTCATAAGAGATAACACTAGGATGCGACAGTGGAACTAAGATGCCCCAGGCAACCCCTATGTCACAGGCCATGGAGCTTTATAGGGGTCGAAATTTATTTTGTTCCTTCATTTTGAATTTAATAAAACTGAACTGAAACTGAACTGAATTCATTATCATATTCCTCACTTTTCAGGCTACGACTCCTCTTCCGCCCGGTGACACAATTACACCTTTTTTGCTCACTTACTAATTTTTCGGATTGTAAAAATTATGGTACCGATTCGATTTCGTTGGAAGTTTAAATACTGCATATCTACAATCTGTTCACAACACTGCCAGTTTCATAAGAGATAACACTAGGATGAGACAGTGGAACTAAGATGCCCCAGGCAACCCCTATGTCACAGGCCATGGAGCTTTATAGGGGTCGAAATTTATTTTGTTCCTTTATTTTGAATTTAATAAAAACTGAACTGAAACTGAACTGAATTCATTATCATATTCCTCACTTTTCAGGCTACGACTCCTCTTCCGCCCGGTGACACAATTACACCTTTTTTGCTCACTTACTCATTTTTCGGACTGTAAAAATTTTGGTACCGCTTCGATTTCATTGGAAGTTTAAATACTGCACATATACAATTGGTTCACAACACTGTCAGTTTCATAACAGATAACACCAGGATGCGCGGTTTCAACAGACAATGCGTAACATATAACACTTGGGATGTTATCTGTTGTGTTTGAAAACATTATTTAATAACATAACAAGCTTTGTCAGGAAGATTCTTATCGTCTTTATTCTTTATCGTCATGATGTCGGAAAACTCAGCAGATACTTTTTGGCGGATTTCGGTTCTTCCTGATGGTAACGCTTATTATGCATAACATTTTGAAACACAACAGATAACATCTGAAGTGTTATCTGTTACAAATTATCTGTTGAAACCGCGCATTCTCGTATTATCTATTAAGAAACTTCTGACAGTGAAGGCAGCATTATCTAAAAAAACAACCAGTCCTACTTTCGTAATCGAATACCGGTTCATAATAAATAATTTTGAACAGTAAAGTACCTGCAAGCTTTTCCTTCCACCAACGGATGACTGACAATGACAAAACTGCACTGGCAGAAGTTTCATAAGAAATAACAAGAGGATGCGCGGTTTCAACAGATAATGCGTAACAGACAATACTTCGGATGTTATCTGTTGTGTTTGAAAACGTTATGCAGAAATGTTATCCATAACAAGCTTTGTCAGGAAGAGCCAAAATAGCATTTACTGACTTTACTCCTAATCGTCATGATGTCGGAAAACTCAGCAGATACTTTTTGGCGGTGTCTCGGTTCTTCCTGATGGTAACGCTTATTATGCAGAACATTTTGAAAGACAACAGATAACATCCGAACTCAGTGCTTCCACTATGTTGGATTTTTCCGACATTTTTGGCCCTCTCGTCGGAAAAAAAATAATAGTGTCGGACTTCGGAATTTTGTCGGATTTTCAATAAGGAACGGATATTTTTCCGATTCTGAATGGTTCTGGATTTTTCTTTTACTGGAGAAGGATTTTCAAACTAGCAACATTCGTGGGCCGTTCTGTTAGTGATTTGGCCTATGGCCAAAGGCTGCCATAATCGTTTACATTATTAATGTGATTTTTGATACCAATAAATGAATACTCATGAGTATTTAGCTAAGCATTTTTGAAATCATCACCTCGTTTCGGTTTCTTAGCCAGATTATCAGTTCCTTCTACCAAGGTCCAAGAACCTGAACTGGACTGGCCCATAAGGCCCATCGGCCCATGGTCCACAGCGACCCAACCGTAAAAATCTACGTCGGCGCAAGGAACTTCTTGCGCGGCTGCTTGCAAAAAGAAGGGCTCAAGCCTTCTTCCCACAGAAAAGAGCGAGGAAAAGGGTCAATAAATTTGTAGAAAATGAGAAACTTCATTCTTGAAGTCGGAATTTTGTCAGATTTTCGGTTTGAGTCGGACATTTGTTGGATTTCGGACCAGTATGGTGTCGGAAAAATAGTCGGATTTTCTGTGGTCGGGTGTCGGAATTTTCAGGATTTTTAAACAGACCGAACGGAAATCTGGTAGGAACAAAGTGGAAGCACTGTCCGAACTGTAATCTGTTACGCATTATTTGTTGAAACCGCGCATCCTCCTGTTATCTGCTATGAATCTTCTGACAGTGTGAACATGAGACGTAAGTTCCGCATAATAACCACAAGCTAAGCCTTCAACAATCACGAAGAAGTCCAGGTTTTAATGTGGACTTTAAGGCTTACAAATATGAATTATCCTAATTGTGAACAACCCCCAAGACTCGTGCGCTATGTATAATTTCTCCATTGCTGAAATTTCGCACAAAAAATACCAAATTAGAAATTTGAGTTTGGAACAACCGCACTATACTGTTTCGTGCTAGTCGTCTTCAGTCCCTCTGCTTCTATCTGATTCAATCCGTCTAACCTTACACAAGAAACTTAGCTTGAACTCAACAAACCCTGAACACATCACGAGATATTAAATTAATGAAACGACAAAACCTAACATCCCAGAGAAAGTCCAATTTTTTGTTCATCGTCATTTTACGACTCGGGAGTCACCAGAACCAAGGATTTGGGGACCAATAAGCAAAATGGCCAGAGACTCGAGATAACAATTAAATATTTAGTTTCGAGCGTGAAAGACGATAGAAAACGACATTAATCTTTAGGTAGTTCTCTTTGAACAGCAGATCAAGCAGAAAACTGCGGGATTTCCCGTCTGTAACCGAAGCTGAAAAGTTCTGTAAATTTTGAACTTTCACATGACTGATTCAACATTTAAGACAAGTCTGACTTCACATGCCACTGCAATTCGCTTTTATTTTGTATTAAAGGAGTAAGTTAAGAAGCATTTTCTCATTTGGGAGTTTCAGGTCACCGACATTCAAGCGGCTAGTTCAAAAGAGGGCATTTATTTATTTATTTGTGACCCGCTTTTTGCGTAACAGCGGAGTATGAATAAAATACACAAACTAAAATACACATATTAAAACACTTAAACAAAACAATGTAAATAAGCATGACAGCATTCTTTTCATATAGATAAAAAACACACTAAATAGACTTAAAATTTGTACACAGTGACAAGCACATTAATCGGGTTCAGGAATGAAAAACTGGCTAATAATTTCATGGGCTGAGAGGGCAGGATGTTTGTGGAGGGAAAATAGATTTGAATGCGAACGAAAAAGTGTATTGATACTATCCTGAACATACAAATTCGAAACCAATTTACGATTACTAAAAGATTTTGGAAGACACATCAGAAATTTACAGTACTCAAAGAAACAACTTCTCAAATTTTTTACATCCTTTTTGGGATCCTAAAATGTAAGTGGAGGGACACCTATGACATCGCAAAAATGTCCGTCTGTCCGTCTGTCTGTAAGCACGATAACTCTCAAAGGGAATGAGATAGTTTGATGAAACTTGGTGTGAGGATTCATTGGGCCTAGGGTAAGGTCAAGTTCGTAGATGGGCTCTGTAGCCCTACATTTAGGGGTGGAGGAGGGGTTTCAAATTAAGGAAAGACAAAACTTTTAAACAGCTAATGTGATAGTCGATTACGGGGTAAGAAGGCATTCTGAGCACGATAGTGAAAACCATTTTCTTGCCGGACAAGTAGTTCGTCCGGAATCCGGCAAAAACCGGAAAGTTGGTTAAAAGTAAAAGTTTTATTTGAAGTTGATTAAATGTTCGTTTTAGGGGTAAGAAAACATGCTGAACACCATGGTAAAAACCATTTTCTTGCCGAACATGTAGTTCGTCCGGAATCCGGCGAAAACCGGAAAGTTGGTTGAAAGTAAAAGTTTCATTTGAAGTTGATTAAATGTTCGATTTAGGAGTAAAAGGACATGCTGAACACGATGGTGAAAAACATTTTCTCACCGAACAACTAGTTCACTCGGAATCCGGCCAAAACCGGAAAATTTGTTAAACGCAAAAGTTTGATTAGATGACAGATTAAGGGGTAAGAAGAGAGGCGGAGTCTGTATATGACAATCGTTTTTTATCCCGACATATAATAGTCCGGAATCCGGTTGTAACCGAATTTTTTTTTAAGTCAAAGTTTTATTGAAAGTTGATTAGATGTTCTTTATAGGGATAAGGAGAGACGCTGGATTCGTTTCTGAATTTTCATTTTTTGTTGGACTAGTAGTTCGCTCGGAATTCGGGCGAAACCGGAAACTTGGCAGAAGTAAAGCAGGAAGTCTTGGTCAGTTTCGTCAAAACAGATATGGCTTATAGAGGTATATCTGAACTTGGTTTCCTCTGATGATTAGCCTGGCGAAGACTGGATCTGGCGAAGATAAGACCCAATTGTCGGAATCAAATATTAGATTTTTGGGATCCCATCGACACCTTTGGTCTTGTTTCCTTAGGATAAATCATTTAGCAGCGCGACTCGGTACATAGTATATTGGCTCAATATATGGTCCATATATGGCTACATACATGGCTATGAGAATAGCTATAATAGAAGTAAAGGAGAAAGACGCAAGAAGAAACTGTGTGTGGACTAAGTTCTCGGAAAGCTATCAACGGGCCCTTAGGAATGATACCACCGAGTTCTTAGCTTAGCTCTTGTATGCCTTACAAGTTCGTCTGCACGGACGAAACAGTATTTGTAATTGTATGTTCGGCTATCTTTTCACGGTCAAGGAGCTAGAGAAAAAAAAATCTTTCAGACATCAACGGTATCATAAATCCTGTTGTACTATTCCTCCAGATCAAAAATAAAAGCTAACTTGACCAACGGAAGTTTTTTCAAGAAGAAATCAGGATCCTCGATTTCTGATGCTTGTTGTAGTATGCTTGCCTGCCCTTTTAGTAGATCCCGACTTTAACGCGTAGCCATGTCAGGATACTAAAACGAGGAAAGATTGGTGAACTTTGAATTTGAAAAGTTGCTGACCCCTCAAAGAAAGACCCCACACAGAGACTGGTTGCTGAGGGGTTGCTGACCCCTCAAAGAAAGACCCCATACAGAGAAAGGGAACAGTGCAGCTTTCCAGTTTTTCGCAGCCTTGAATTCTGATGCATCTTTACTCGTTCTAGTATGCCCTTCCTGGTTTGAGTATGCCTGCCTACTTTTCTCGTGCACCATGCCCTTCCCTTCCCTTCCTGCTTTTAGTCGGTCCTGAAAGTAAAAGATCAACCAAAGATCTTAGACTAGACAGAATAAAACAGAACAGGATTTTTTAGTGTCGAAAGCTGCCTTACAGTATTTATAAGCTCGGAAGAACGAATTATCGAAAGCTGCCTTACAGTATTTATAGCTCGGAAGAACGAATTAAAATAGTAAGCAAATAATAAGACCCGTCTTTCTTTTGTATACGGGCACTTTCCGTGCCATTTTTTTACGGGTTAAAGAGTTACTAACTGATCAGTCTGTGTGATATATTTCCGAATAGACGATTTGCAGTGTACCCTGCTTCCGTTTGCTATGCTTCGTAGACCGGAGAAAATTTTAAGAGATATCCAGGAACCGTGGGACCAACCTTGTACACGCTATTAAGCTCTACCTGAAAGGTTAGTCCCCAACCCCCTCCAAAATGGTCGACCGAATCATTTTAGAGCAAGGCCGGGCCTTCCCCCCTCACCCTTCAGAGCACCTGTAAAACCCTTGCAAGGGTTCACACTGTCAGAAGTTTCATAACAGATAACACTTCGGATGTTATCAGTAGTGTTTCAAAATAGTATGCATAATAAGCGTTACCATCAGGAAGAACCGAAAAACATCATGAAGATTAGTCATCCTTTTTTGGCTCTTCCTAACAAGCTTGTTATGCATAACATTTCATGCATGACGTTTTCACAAACAACAGATAACATCCGAAGTGTTATCTGTTACGCTTTATCTATTGAAACCGCGCATCCTCGTGTTATCTGCACTGTCAGAAGTTTCATAACAGATTGCGCTTAACACTTTCAAGAATAACACCTTTTCACTTAGAAATAAAGTGTTATGACCAGTTAAGTTTACACTATTTCGTGCCTAGATCTCCAACAACACCTTCAATTGGTAAAAATGCTAACGGGGACGAAAGAAACATAACAGATAACATCCCAAAGTGTTATCTGTTGAAACCGCGCATCCTTCTGTTGTCGTTATGTAACATCTGACAGTGTAGTATTTTTACCTATTGAAGGTGTTGTTGGAGATCTAGGCACGAAATAGTAGAAACTTAATTGGTCAGACCACTTTATTTCTAAGTAAAAAGGTGTTATTCTTGAAAGTGTTATGCGCAATCTGTTATGAAACTTCTGACAGTGTGTTATGAAACTTCTGACAGTGCAGTCGATAAAGCTTTTCTCGAGTCAAAATGTGAAAGACTTGCCTTATTTCAGCCTGGAGACTATAACAAGTACATCCTTCCCTGGTGGAGGCAGCTGATTTGGACAATTTTGGCGGCGTCAATGGTCATCATTGCTACGGGCGGCAACCTCATCGTCATCTACATCGTCCTTGCCGATAGAAGGATGAGAACTGTGACGAACTATCTTCTTGTTAACCTCTCAATAGCCGACGTTTTAGTGTCAGTGTTCAATATCAGTTTTAACTTCAGTTATATGATCAACTACGACTGGCATTACGGCCATTTTTACTGCAAGTTCTGCCAGTTCGTTGCTGTCCTCTCAATTTGCGGCAGTATTTTTACGCTGATGGCCATTTCAGTTGAGAGGTAAGTTTTAAAATGGTGAATAAGTTGGTAAGGCAAACGGAATCAAACAGAATTCAAAGATAGGAAAGGAAAAGAGTAAATTTCATTTTCGGTATTTCAGCAAGGAGGCTTGCCAGAAAGTTTGACACTGTTCAGACAAGTGGAAATTATTCACGAGCACCAAAGTACTACCGAGCGTACTAGATACTAGGGAAGCAGGAAGAAATGGTTGACTGAAGGGATATATTATTGGCTTCAGGGTTGGTTTTAAGGTGAAAGGGTGCTACTACCCCTCCCCTTCAGAGAGTCGTACGTTTTTGGGATCCCAAAACGTGGGGGATACCTATGACATCGCAAAAGTTGTCCGTCTGTGCGCACTATACCTCTCGAAGGGAATGAGATATTTTGATGAAACTTGGTGTGAGGATTCTTTGGGTCAAGAGTAAGGTCGCGTTCGTAGATGGGCTCTGTAGCCCAACATTTAGGGGTGGGGGAGGGGGTTTCAAATTAAGAGGGGAAAAACATTTTGAAAAAGCTACTGAGATAGCTGATTTAGTGGCAAGGAGACATGCTGAATCCGAATATGAAAGTTATTTTCTTGCCGGACAAGTAGTTCACCCGAAATCCGGCGAAAACCGGAAACAAAATTTGTCGACCAGTTTTCGTCTATAGCAGTCCTTGGAGATTGGAGGAATACAAAATCTTGAGATATGTATAACTTTCGAATGAGGGATTGGATCTTTATGAAACTTGATATTTGGAGAGACATCGTGTCTCAAATGTCCCATATTAGGGCCGGACCGGATCCGATGAATGTGGAGGGGGGTGGGGGGGGGGGGGGGGGTGGAGGGGTGAACCGGAAATCTTGTAAGAGACTTAGAGTGGAGCGGTCGGGATGAAACTCTTGGGGGGGAAGAACAAGCACAAGCCTTAGATACATCAGTGATAGAAGCGGACCGGATTTGGGCACCGTGGGGGGAGTCGGAGGGAGGTCCGGAATTCTGGTTTTCGCGAGTAAAGGTACTTCCATGTACTAGGACGATGGAACTTGGCTTGAACATTAGAGACTTGGCTAGATTGGCCACCACACAATTCATGATCTCCGAGGGCCGATGATATTTTTGCCTCAAAGTTTTTTGCTTAAAAATGAATATCTATAGCACCCTTAAAGCGCGCGTCTTAACCAAAAAGTCAAAACAATACTTATAGTATTCAATATATATTATTATAAATATAAATTCATGACCGCGAAGCGGCCAGATCATTTTTGCCTCAAGGATTTTGCTTTCAAGTGAATTCCTTAAAGTACAAACAATACTTTTGAGCAAATATACATTTTTATGATTTCGATGAGCCTATGATCATTTTTGCTTCAAGCGTTTTGAGTATAGATGAATTTCTAGCGCCCTTAAAGTGCGCATCGTCACAGCCAAGTTCCAGCCAAGCCCATTCTCGTGATTTCCAAGAGCCCATGATCGTTCTTATCTAAATGATTTAGATGATAACAATAAAGCCGCGAATTGGCAAATTCCTTGTTTCATCCTCTGACCCAGCCTTGCAAGTGCCATATGAGCTTCTAGCTCTTGTTTTGTTCCTATTTTGTTGGGGATTGTCCAATGTCTGATCCTTCAGTGACTTGACGTTGTTTTACAAAACGTTGTTTTACATTGAAAGAGCTCCGGCGGAAAGCTTGTGTGTCTCTATTTATTCGCCTCAATAAGAGTGATAATGATCTTGTACAGTTGGCCGCAAAACCTATCTTCTATAATCTTGGAGTGTGGAAGGTACTTTTAGCTGATTGTTTTGCTTTGGCCGAGTAATAAGTAGTTAGCGGTTGTTTTGTTGATGTGTTATTTTTCATTATTTATTATTCATTTTTTGTTAGATTATGGCTTTTTTTTGGCTGATTTAAATTCATCATTCATCATTCATACCAGCATTGTCCGTCTTGGATTTAGGTTTGTAAAACGTGATCATTGCTCACGCGATGTACGTAAAAGCAAGACCGTCTTCATCGCCAAGACTGGTTGTGACGAGAGAAATTTCGAGCGGCCTACGCGAATACCGTCGTTGCAGCAATAAATTTACATTGTTAGTTTCCTCCATGTGAGCTTCCTGAAGCTAGCTATGGCCCACCGTGAACTATTTTTATAGAAGTTGATTTTTTGGTTTGTTGTTGGAGTTTATGATATCTTGTTTTTGTTATTGTGTTATGTTTCCCGCCATGGCCCTTGGGCTTTATTGGGAATAAATTCATTCATTCATTCATTTGTAGGAACTACACTGTCAGAAGTTTCATAGCAGATGCGCAGCCAAGGATGCGCGGTTTCAACAGACAATGTGTAACAGATAACACTTGGGATGTTATCTGTTGTGTTTGAAAACAATATGCATGAAAATGTTATGCACAACACGCTTTGCTAGAAAGAGCCAAAAAAACAGCCAAAAAACCATTTCCTGACTTTATTCTTTATCGTGATGATGTCGGAAAACTTTTTGGCGGTTTTTCGGCTCTTCCTGATGGTAACGCTTATTATCATAACATTTTGAAACACAACCGACAACATCCGAAGTGTTATCTGTTTCGCATTATTTCTTGAAACCACGCATCCTAGTGTTATCTGTTATGAAACTTCTGTTAGCAAGAATATCCGGTTGAGGTAGCCGTTTCAAGGTCTATGGTCCAGCTTTTCGTATGCTAAAGTTCAAAAGTTTGTGGTTGGGTATTCGAGGAGAGAATTTGCTGAAGTTGAGGGATAAATAAATTATAGTAAGTTCCCACCCAAGTTAGTGTTATTTCGGTTGTGAGAAAGGCTGCCGCTTCATGTTACGTCGAGGACCGAGCGGATTGTGGTTTCGGCTACGTTACAGAAAAGATTGACGATGGCGGCAGTTGCGGTATTATCTGGCAGATAAAACTATGCTAACGATGTGCTTCTGTGCCCGGGTCAAGTTCAGAGAGCATACTCATTGACGCTATATTTTTTGGTTTCTTAGTCCCGATCCCTGTCTCCAAACAGGTAGACTCCCTACACACCGCTTCCCAAAATCCTGAGGGGGGGGGGTTGGTTATAAACCTATTGTGCCGTTTCTCTATTAAACTCCCTGCCGGAATGGAACTGCGTCACTAGGAGCGCTGAAATCCTGTACAGCAAACCGGGGGCGGTTCCAAGCGCTATAGGGGATGAATGACTGCAAAGAAACGACTGGCTAATGCCCTAGTTAGGCTCAAGAATTGTACCAATTAGAAGTAATGGACAAGAAATGCAGCACAAAGGTTGATAAAATGACAGGATTGACATTCCACCGATGTTTTTATTGTTAAGTAAAAGCTATATAACACGGTGCCGGTGCTAGCAGGCTCGTCACTTCAGCTTCTGCGTGAAAGACGAAGCCTCGAAGTACTCAAGACAAAATTAGCACGAACGCTGCAGTGAAATATCTGAAACTCGCCTTTTTTCTGGTAAGTTCAGCTACTTCCCAGAAAAATGTTCCTTATGGCTCAGACGACTCTTTGTGTGTAGGAATAAAGGAGTATGATCGAAGCACATGTTTGAGCTAATCATCCAGAAATCGGGGAGGGGGGGGGGGGGGGGCAACCCGAAACAGTTTTCAGCCTCTTCGGAACAGACGACTAAAAACTGGTCGCTTGTGAGCAAAATTTACGATTTCGTAGCTGCATGGTTGGCAACTGCCTCTAGAACAAGTTTAACAAGACCAAAGGTTTCGATGGGATCCTAAAAATCTAACCTTTTGATTCAAATAATTGGGTCATGTCTTTGCCATTCAGTTTTCGTCAGATTCCTTGAATATTTTTACTGTTGGAATGAAGTTCAAAAAATAATTCAGCATGTCTCCTTGCCCCGATACCGAATCTCTAATCGATTTCAGAGACAACTTTGAGCTTCAACCAAATTTCCAGTTTCAGCCGAATTCGTGATCAACCATTTGTCCAGCAAGGAATCTAAGTTCACATATGGATTCAGCGGACCTCCTTAACCCCTCAATTAATATCTTATTAGCTTATAAAACATACATGTTTTAACCGTAAATTCCAAACCCATCCTCTGCCTCTAAAGATAGGACTAAAGGACCCATCTACGAACTTGACCTGTACTTTACCAGTGAATCCTCATTGAACAACATCCTCGCTTGATATTTCCTCGTTTAAACATTATATATCAACCCCTTCGACCTTCGATTACACTAGATCTCTCCGACGTCACACAGAATAAACAAACGAATGCCGACATCCCCGCGCAGAGCTTTTCTAGTTTGAGCTCCCCCCACGATGGTTGGATCGGGGAACTGACTCTTTCCAAGTCAATCTTGTCAAGTGTCTAATAATATGTTCAAGCCAAGTTTCATCGTCCTAGCACAAGTACCTTCTCACCGGAATTCCGGTTCCCCCCTCCGGCCCCACCCCACATTCATCGGACCCGGTCCGGACTTGAAATCCGCGACACGAGGTCTTTCCAAATATCAAGTTTCATTAAGATCCGATCACCTGTTCCAAAGTTATACATACCTCAAGATTCCGGATTCCCCCTCCCTCCAATCCCCCTACGATGGTCGGTTCTGGGAACTGACTCTTTCCAAGTCAATCTTGTCAAGTGTCTAATAATATATTCAAGCCAAGTTTCATCGTCCTAGGACATCTGACCGATCACCGGAATTCGGATCGCCCTAACTCCCCACACATTGCCCATATCCTGTCCGGTTCGGTTACTAATGTATCTAGGGCTTGTGCTTGTTCTTTCCACCAAGTTTCATCCCAATCGATCCACTCTAAGCATATCACAAGATTTCCGGTTCTCCCCTCCCCCCCCCCACATTCATCGGATCCGGTCCAGACTTGAAATCCCCGACACAAGATCTTTTCAAATATTAAGTTTCATTAAGATCCGATCACCCGTTCTAAGGTTCTACATACCTCAGGATTCCGGGTTCCCCCTCCCTCCACTCCCCCACGAGGGTCGGATCGGGGAACTGACTATTTCCAAGGTAGATTGGACGAGCCCCTGTCAGGCCTGCCAAGTTCCATCGTCCTAGCACATCTGGAAGTAACGTAACTCGCGATCACCGGACTAACCAACCGACGGAAAAGTGAGCGGCATAAAAACCAAGAATTTAACATTATGAGAGATAGGACTAGGAGTTACGACTTCGACACTGGACTATCGCCGATTAGTAACTATTCAGTAAAAAAGACTTTAAAGGACACCTCACACTAAAAAGTATTTCTGATCAGATGTTCTGAGATAGTTCACAAATTAAATTAAACACGGCTTCAGCTGTATTTACCTTCTTTCTATGTCCCATGTCTTGGATGACAATCTTGGCAAAATTTGCATAATCGGTCTTCGGACGAATAAGCTCCTCTGGGAAAGAATGATCGGGCGCCTGAAAGGGCACGTAAAGAAAACAAACTTGGCAAGCGTGATAATCAGTGCATTGCTGATAGAGGAGACAGGATACACTTATGAAGTAAAGAACCTCGGAAACGGGAATGGATGGAAATGCAACTGAAGTAGAATGAATACTACCATAAGTATGACGTGTCCTTGACCAAATGGAAAGACAGGAAAGTCCACTGAAATTGCGTGGCGGAAAACGGAGCTTCCTATAGTGTTTGGTATTTGTCCAACTTGAGACGATGAAAGTAAGAGTAAACAAGCAAGGAATTTAACAAACCAAGAAGATTTGTAAACACGTACACATGGAACGTGTAGTTCGAAGATGATTTTACAGAACAATCGATCGAAATTGTAACAGAGCGATCGTTTTAACGAATGAGCAACCGCTACAAGGCGCTAAAGCATTGTTCAAATAGGTGTAATAAGCTGAGTAGCGCTATACGCGGTGTTTTCGTCTTAATACACACGCCTGTTCAGATAGGAACTCAATAGGTTCTTATCGATGCAGCGTTCGGTGTTGCCACGCTGATACAATTTTTCGAGCTTATAAAGATCAGAAAAAGTGTTCTTAAGTTCGCAAATACAATTTGACGCCCTTTATATTGTAAAAAGCTAATAAATTAACGAACGCACAGGCATTGCTCCTCGAACTAACAATAAGAAGCCGTAACAGAACAAAACGTGTTCTCTTAAGAAAAGTTGTTTCTTCAGCTTCCAACTAAGTAGAACTTTAGTGCTTCGTGGCAACCCTGACGACGCTTCTCCTTTCCTGGCCCGCTAGCTGAACCAACCAAGCGATCTGATTGGCCCTTCAAAAGCGAGAATATAACGCCACTATTCTCCCTATTCACCTTATGAGTTATGACAGCGCTCTCCGAGGAAAAGAGGAATCTGTAATAAACTTTATACGCAGTAATACACCTTATAACAGCTATTTGGACAATGCATAATTATCGCGACTCAAGGAGCTTATGCCAGTTTCCTGTTTTTCCGCTGCTATTATCTTTTATTCCGGACCTGTCTTCACGTTGAGGAGATAAGTTTCAGCTTGAGACCTTGAAGGTTTCAAACTTCTGCCACAAAACGGGGTCTCGTGCATCCTAGTGGTGAATGCTCTAAAAGCTGTCATTATACAACCAATCAGCATAATATTTCCAACGATTACTACCAAACGCCCGAAATTCAGTTTGCATAACTTCTGAACGGGTGATCGGTTTTGAATGACACTTGGCAAGTGGGAAGAGCTATCGTCTCAGATGTTCCGTATCAAGTCCTAATCAGATTCGATACTTGTTGAGGGGATTGGAGGGGGCACCGGAAATTTCGTGCAACGGTTAGAGTCGAGGGATTGGGATGGACTTGGTGGGTGCGGAATCCGCATCTGAACTTGGTTTTCTCATCTGATTATTTGTTTGGCCGTAAGTTGTCAAAAAACACCAAAACGGTAACACTTTTGTACATATTCAAGCGGTTGAATATGGATAAATAGCAAAATATTAAAGGGGCATGGCGAAACCGGAAATCTACAAGATTCGATTGTCTGGATAAAGAAGTCCAAGAAATATTCAGTTTTTGGGACCCCATCGAAACCTTTAGCCTTGTTAAGGACGCAAAGTCACTGCCCCCATATTTATTACTCATTAATGTTGCAAATCGGCTAACCTGCAATCTATGTATATTGAAAATAAATCACAGCTAAATAAAAAGCAAAAAAAATTTAAGCCTGATAACTTGATCAGAGAACTGGTGACTATCCCTGTTTAATAGTTGAGGTTCAAAACCCATCTACCAACCTGACCTCACGTTTACACTAAGAGTCCACGTGCCAACTTTCAGTACAATATCTCCTCCGTTCAGGAGTTATAATGATCACAGACAGATGGACGGACTACTTTACTATGTCTATAATGTATCGGATCACTCACTTTAGTATGTGATCCTAAAAATGCAAACAAATGTCCCCAGTCACCTATGACAGAACCCCTATGAGAAACCCTCCCACCCCCCCACCCCCCCCCCAGATGTTGTCGGCCAGTCGGTAGAAAATGGTCGAGTCGGCGCGAAGAGCCGCGATTTTTTGTAAAAACAGTAGATTTTTTTCATGGAAACAGTCGATTTTTTCTTGGAAACAGTCGATTTTTTTTTGAAACAGTCGCTTTTTCGTAAAAATAGTCGCTTTTTTCTTAAAAATAGTAGTTTTTCTTAAAATCAGCCGATTGTTCGTCAACACAGTCGTTTTTTCTCAATAAAAGTCGTATTAATCTGCAAAAACAGTCGGTAAAAAAGATCAGCCAGTTGTTAAATACCTTACCCCCCCCCCCCCAAACATTTTTGATAGTAACGCCTCTGCGTATGAGTGGCCAAACTCAAACTAGAGTAGGGTGCAAAATTAACTTAGTTGAGGCTGAGGGGGATACAATACTACAACGTCGGGAGTGGCATGCCTAGTTTCAGTGTTGCCAAGTGCGACACTTCTGGTGCTTTTTGACACTTTTGCCTCTTCGAGGTGTCAAAAAGCACGTTTTTGTCAGCAATTGTGACACTTTTATGAGTCGAGCTATTGGCAAACCTGCCTAGTTGCGGGGATGATGACCCAGACCCATTCAGCTAGTCAACGATTTTATGGCAGCCATAACTGAAAAAGGAAGAAAACCGTTCGCCGTCGTTTCGCAATATCATTTTTACCAATTACCTAATATTCGGGATGGCAGTATCTCTTGGGAAGCTGGTAAATAATAAAAAGGAAATGTGAATGTAATCGAGATATATGCTCTTATAGGTAGCCATGGTATCAACCATAAATCAAAATTAAGACCAAATTTTGGCCAGTAGCGTACCCCACCTCCCCTGCACTGTCAGAAGTTTCATGACAGACATCACGAGGATGCGCGTTTTCAACAGATAACGCATAACAGAGAGCACTTCGGATGTTATCTGTTGTGTTTGAAAACGCTATGCATGGAATGTTATGAATAATAAGCTTTGTAAGGAAGAGACAGAAAAGCTTGTACTGACTTTATTCCTTATCGTCATGATGTCGGAAAACTAAGCAGATACTTTTTGGAAGTTTTTCGGTTGTTCCTGATGGTAACGCTTATTATGCATATCATTTTGAAACACAAAAGATAACATCCGAAGTGTTATCTGTTACGCATTATCTGTTGAAACCGCGCATCCTCGTGTTATCTGTTATGAAAATTCTGACAGTGGATGGCCGGGATTCGGTTAATCGCAAGTATCTCAAAACGGCATCTCAAAAGAGTAGGGGACGTCAGAGAGTTTAAGAAATATTAACGTCACCGAGTGGAGGAGGGGGTCTTAGACCAAAAAGTCAAAAAGATAATCTTACAGACAAGATGCTACGCGGGTTAAAACAAGAGCTGTAAGCTCATATGGCACTTGCACGGGTTAAGATGTTTTGATTGATCAAAAGTAAGTTTCGACTTAGCGGTTGAGATTCGCACTCTAAGGGAGCTAGAACTTTTAAGAATTTAAGAATTTGTAAGGAAAACCCTTGAGGCAAGAATGATAATGGGCTGATGGGCAACAGGAAATGTCTATATTGCTTAAAAGTATTTTTCTTGCTTTGCGGTCAAGATTGGTACTTTAAGGAATAATCGGATTTGGGAAGTAGCAATTTCTAAGCAAATGTTGTTGAATCTCTAATATTCCAGCGAAGTTTCATCATCCTAGCACATCTGAAAGTACCTGAACTCGCGATCACTGGAATCCCAGACCCCCCCCCCCCCTCCAGCTCCACCCACAATACCCGGAGCCAACCCGGTTCAGTAAATTATTAACCCAGAGCATCTGTTTGTGATTCCCACAAAGTTCGATTCCGATCACACCAGTCTAAGCGGGTCAAGTATTCCCCCCCCCCATAATTTTCGGTGGTCCGGAAATGAAAAAGATCACCAGAGAGAAATGTCCTCTGTTCAATTATTAAATTTCACTCGAATCCGATCACCCGTTCCAAAGTTGCGCATGACTCAACATTCCGGATTTCCCTCCCTCAAATCTCCTCCCCCCCCCCCAAGATTATCATATCGAGGACTTTTTTTTATTCCAAGTCAGTTTGACCGGGTCCCTGATATGCCTGCCAAGTTTCGTCGTGAAAATCCCAAATACCGGAATTCTGGGAAACCCCCTCCCCCCCCCCTCAAGTTTTCGGATCCAGTCAAATTGTGTAAAAAATTTACAGGGACCAGATGTTTTTTCTTCCCAGCAAGTTTCGCTCGGATCCCTCCATTCTAACCGTTTCTTGAGATTTTCGCCCCCCCCCCCAACTCCCCCACGGTGGCCGTAGCCAATCCATTTCAGTAAATGATTAACATAGAGCATCTGTTTGTTCTTCCCACAAATTTCCATCCCGACCTCCCCATTCTAAGCGGGTCACGTATTAGCCCCCCCCCCCCCAATAGTTGCCGGATCCGGTCCGGATATGAAAAAGATCACCCGAGAAATGTCTTCTGTTCAATTCTTAAATTTCACTCGAATCCGATCACCCGTTCCAAAGTTACGCGTGACTGAATATTCCGGATTCCCCTCCTCAACTCCCCCCACCATTACTAGATCGACAAAATTTGTATTTTGAAGTCAGTTTGATCGGGTCCCTGATATGCCTGCCAAGTTTCATCGTGAATATCCCCAAAACCACCATCACCGGAATTCCGGGAACCCTCCCCCCCCCCCCCTAAGTGTCCGGATCCAGTACAATTGTTGAAACGATTTATCTAGAGCAGATGCATGTTCTTCCCAGCAAGTTTCACTCCGATCCCTCCGTTCTAACCGTTTCTTGAAATTTCCGGTCTCCCCCCCCCCCCACAACTCCCCCCTGGCTACCGAGTCCGGTCAAGACTTATCTCTTCAGTTATTAAGTTTCATTACAATCCGATCACCCGTTCGAAAGTTACATTCCACTCAATTTTCCGGATTCCCTGCCCTCCACCCCCCCCCCCCAAATGGTCGGATCGGAAAACTGATTATTTCTAAGTTTGTTTGGTCGGGTCTCTGATATGCCTGCCAAGTTTCATGGTCCTAGCACATCTGAAGTACCCTAACTCGAAAAAGTGTGACAAAATGCCCTAAATTTTCAAGTTTCCAGCGCTCTCCACTCCCCCGCATATGGTCGGATCGGGAACTGATAATTTCCAGGTTAGTTTGGTCGGGTCCGTAATATGCCTGCCAAGTTTCATTGTCTTAGCACATCTACTACCTGAATCAATAACTTCTGCTGGCAAACTGTTCCATGGTTCAGTTACCCTATTGACGAATGAACACTGACCAATTTTCTTATGTGCAAGTATTCAATACTTGCACAAGAACAAGGATTGCAACAAACTAAAGCTTTAAACTTCAATAAATGACACAAAAAAGGAGAAAAGAATTTAACCCTAACCCTAACTCGAAAACCCTAACTCGAAAAAGTGTGACAAAAAACTCGGACAGACCGACAAACGGAATTGTGATCGGTATATGGAACCTGAGTCAGAGGCTGCAAGTGCCATAAAAAAAACAAGAGCTAGAAGCTCATATGGCACTTAAGGCTGGGAAAGACGATGCAAGTAAGAATTTGCGTGGGTTTGTTGTGATCATTTGTAATCAAACCCCTTAAGATAAAAATGATCATGGACCCTTGGAAATCACGAGAATGTATCGTTTGGTACAAAGTATTGTATCTTTGCACTTAGCTTCAGAGAATAGCTTCATCTACTGAAGCTTTGATGATGCGCGCTTTAAGGGCGCTAAAAATTCATTTGTAATCAAAATCCTTGAGGCAAAAATTATCATGGATTATGAATAGGCCTATATATTGTTTGGTCAAAAGTATTCTTTTGAATTTTCGGTAAGATGCGCACTTTAAGGGTGCTATACATTCATTTTTAAGCAAAACTCTGTGGCACAAAGGTCATGGGCCTTGAGGGATCGGGAAATGTATCGTTTGGTCAAAAGTCTAACCTTCACTTGACGTTTAAGATTCTCATTTCAAGGGAGCTAAAAATTTATTTCTAAGCAAAACCATTGAGGCAAAAATGACCGTGGTCTCATGGGGATTGTGAAAATGTATATTTTGCTTAAAAGTCTTTTTTGTACTTTGCGACTGAGATGAGTACTTTAAGCCCTATAAGGGATGGTCGGATCTCGGTCGGATCTGGGAAGTGACAATTTCTAAGCCAATGTTGTCAAGTCTCTAACGTTCAAGCCAAGTTTCATCGTCCTAGTACATCTGGAAGAAAGTTAAATCGCCATCACCGAATTCCGGACCCCCCGCTCCAACTGCCCCCACAGTGCCCGAATCCGGCCCGGTTCTGTCACTGATGTATCTAGGACTTATGCTTGTTCTTCCGACCAAGTTTCATCCCAATCGCTCCACTCTAAACGTGTCACAAATCCCCCCCCCCCGACTCCTCCCACACTGATCGGATCCGGTCCGCACTTGAAATGGGACATCTTAGATATGAGTTCTTTCCAAATGTCAAGTTTCATTAAGATCCGATCACCCGTTGAAAAGTCGGACATCCTCAAGATTCCGGATTCCCCCTCCCTCCACTCCCCCACGATGGTCAAATCGGAGAAACGATAGTTTTTAAGTTAAAATGTTCGAGTCCCAGATACGCCTGCCAAGTTTCATCGTCCTAGCACACCTGGAAGCACCTGAACTTTGGATCATTTTAAAGCAAAACTTGTGTGGCACAAAGATCACGGGCCCTCGGAATCACAAAGTGTATCGTTTTTACCTTCACTTGACGCTTAAGATTTGCACTTCAAGGGAGCTCCATATTAATTTCTAAGCAAAACCCTTGAGGCAAAAAGGATCGTGGGTCGGATCTGGAAAGTGACAATTTCCAAGCCAATCTTGTCACGTCTCTAACGTTCAAGCCGAGTTTCATCGTCATAGTACATCTGGAAGTAACTTAAATCGCAATCTCGAGAATTCCGGACCCCCCACTCCAACTGCCCCTACAGTGCCCGAATCCGGCCCGGTTCTCTAACTGATGTATCTAGGACTTATGCTTGTTCTTCCCACGAAGTTTCATCCCAATCGCTCCACTCTAAGCGTGTCACAAATTTTCCGGTCCCCCCGCCCCCCGACTCCTCTCACATTGATCAGATCCTGTCCGTACTTGAAAAGGGGAATCAGAGATACATCAGTTCAAAGGTTGGACAACCTCAAGATTCCGGATTCCCCCTCCCCCCCCCCCCCCACTACCCCCACGTTGGTAAATCGGAGAAGAGACTGTTCTTATGTTCTTAAGTTAAAATGGTCGAGTCCCAGGTATGCCTGCCAAGTTTCATCGTCCTAGCACAGTGGTTCCCAACCTTTTTCGTAGCGGGTACCCCTGGTTCGAAAAGGTTGCGTACCCCCTTTTCCAGAACGTGAAAAAGACGGTAGCCTATTTATTACCTTAAATGATAAGACATAAATGTGTAGAGATGTATACAAAATCAATTAGACATTTGAGTCATTGAGTCTTCTTTATAGCTAAAATTTTGCAGATCTCGGCTCGACGTCATTAACGGCATTTTTAGTTTACAGTCTGTTTCTGTGTTTGGTTTGATATTCTCCGTGCTTTCATCAAGCTAAATTGCAAACATTTTCGTTAGCTTATTTCGCAATGACAACATCACTTGCAATGTCTTCGACTCTTCTCGAAACAATATTGTTTGAAACGGGAACAGATTTTACGGCAGTAGGCTAGCTGTTTTCCGAATCAACATTATTTCATTGTCTTTCACTAGGGCTTGTAATCAGAGGCGTCACAAACGGGTTGGCAACACCCCTACCCCAAAGTAGTCGGTCAGACTGTTAAAACGAAACGAGTCGGCGCGAAGCGCCGCGAATTTTCGTAAAACAGTCGGTAAAAATGACCAGCCAGTCAGTAAAAATACCTTGCCCTGCAAAAAAAATTTTGCTAGTGGTAATACTTTGCCTCTGCTGGTAAGGATATACAGGGCAAAATGATACTATGAGAAGCGATTGGCCCCGGCCAGTAACGCCGGAGCGTCTTTCGGCAATCAAAAATGAATGGGAGATTTTGAAGCTACAGACTAAACCGATTTTGGTACCTTCGCGTACCCCTTGCAAGGGTCTCGCGTACCACTTTGGGTACGCGTACCACCGGTTGGGAACCAGTGTCCTAGCACACCTGGAAGCACCTTAACTCTGGATTGCCGGAATTGCAGAACCCTCCCTCCGAGTCCCCCACAGTGCCCGGATCCGGCCCGGTCTTGTCAGCTATGTATCTAGGGCCTGTGCTTGTTCTTCCCACCAAGTTTCATCCCGATCCGTCCACGGTGAACATGTCACACGATTTCCGGTCCCCCTCCAACTCCCCCCAAAGTCACCGGATCTGTTCCTGACTTGGAGTGTGACATCTGGGAAGCGACATCTCACGGAAAAGTGATTGGTATATGGCACTTGGCCGGAAGGCACTTTTTGTGTCAAGGGAATGATCGAGTTTGTAGATGGGCTCCGTAGCTCAACATTTAGGGGTGAGGGAGGGGTCCAAATTAAAGGGCGAACAAATTATTTTTAACAGCTAGTTAGATAGTCGCTTTAGGGTTAAGAAGACATGCTGAGCACCAATATGAAAACCCTTTTCTCGCCGGACAAGTAGTTCGCCCGGAATCCTGCCGAAACCGGAAAATTTGTTGAAAGTAAAAGTTTTATCTGAAGTTGATTAGATGTTCGATTTAGGGGTAAGAAGACATGCTGAATCCGCTTTTGAGAATCCTTTTCTACCGGACATATAGTTCGCCCCGTATCTGGCTGAAACAAGAAAATTTGTTGAAATCATATTTGATGGTGGAAAAATCCACCATCAAATCCACCATCAAATATGATTCGCAGTCAGCTTGGGCTGAAGGAACATTTAATTTGTTGAAAGTTAAAGTTTTATCTGAAGTTGATTAGATGTTCGATCTAGGGACAAGGAGATACGCTGAATTCGTTTTTGAGCTTTAGTTTTTGCCGGACAACTATTCGCCCGGAATCCGGTCAAACACAGAGATTTGGCAGAAGAACAATTTCCTCAAAGCAGATATGACGTATAGCCGAGGGGTAATTACACGCATGCTGAATCCATATCTGAACTTGATTTTTTCAGGTGATTAGCCATTGGCCTATTTCTGTTCTAAATTTTAATAGTAAAAACGTTCAAGGAGTCTGGCGAAGACCGGATATCTACAAGATCGAATTGTCTAGATTAAAGATTACATTTTTGGGATCCCATCGAAACCTTTGGTCTTGTTTTGTTGCATTTTTCTACTTAATAGCTCAGCGCTAATGAATCTAAGGAGAAGGAGGGGTCTCGCTACAAAGGCATTGCCGGTACGGCAGGATAGGAGATGAGGATAGATCAGATTCTAGCGCGCCGCGAACGTACGCTTTGTGACCCGGAGTCGTACGGAGTAAGTAGTGAGGGCGGAACGAGAACGAAGTTGCTGCCGCGGCGGGGGGTGGGGGGTGGAGGGGTGTCAAAAGGAACCAGCCGGTTACCTGCATCAAATATAGAAGACGAATCGTATAATTACGCCATCACTCCATCAATTCTGAAAGCACAACTCTTACTGAATGTACCATTACTTTCCATCTGAATTGAGCAATTTTCTTGTTGCTGGGCGCAAAACATTTGAAAACTGAAGGCGCCGTGGTTAAAAAGTAGGAAAACTAAGCAAATAAAAGAAGTCAAAAGCAGAGGACTCCATATCCTTGTGTGTGAAAAGTTGCCAGCGGACGTTCAAGATTTTCGCAAACTTTTCTTTGTGTAACCGGCAAAACTCGGCAATGCTACTCATTTAATGCTACTCATTCAAACTCATTTAATGCCTTAGGCTAGAATTGTCTTAATCATTTTTACAAACCCATCAGAATTAGCGAAGCGTCGTTTTTTATGCCACTGGCATGTGAGATGCTTTTGAGAAACTCCAGGTTTATTCATATTTGTTATTAAAATTGTACCTTACCTTACCTTACCTTACCAAGAAAGTGCTAAGAATTCGTACGTACAAAACGAAACAATGGAGACACGTTGCCCGTCTGTTTTTCCGTTCGTCTGTGAGCACGATAATTCTCGAAGGGAATAAGATGCTTTGATGAAACTTGGTGAGGATTCTTTGGGTCAAGGGACAGGTCGAGTTCACAGATGGGGTCTGTAGCCCTAGATTTAGTTGTGGGTGTTCAAATTAAGGGGCGAACAAAATATTTTTTAAAAGCCAATGAGCTAATGGGTCAATTTAGGGGTAAGAAGACATGCTGAACCTATGAAAAACATATTCTCGCCGGACCAATAGTTCGCCCCGAACCCGGCCCAAGCCCGAAAGTTTGTTGAAAGTAAAAGATGTACTCGAAGTTGATTACATGTTCGGTTTATGGATATGGAGACATGCTGGACATTTATTTGAAAATCATTTGCTCGTCGCATAAGTAGTTCACCCGGAAGTAAAAGTTATATATGAAGTTTATTAGATGTTCGATTTAGGTGTAAGAAGACATGCTGAATCCGTGAATGACAATAATTTTCTACCCGGACATATAGGTCGCTCGGAATCCGGTGGAAACCGGAAAACTTGTTAGAAGTAAAAGTTTTATCTGAAGTTCGATGTAATGGTAAGGAGGCATGCTGAATTCGTTTTTGAGCTTTAATTTGGGCCGGACAAGTATTTTGCCCGGAATCCGGCTGAAACCGAAAATGTGGCAGAAGTAAGGCAGTGAATTCAGTTTCGTCAAAGTAGATATGACGTAGGCTATAATAGTAAATTCACATGCTAATCAATATCTGAACTTGGTTTTCTCAGATGATTAGCCACTGGGCTTATTCTGTTTTTTTATTAGTAAAAATTAAACAACGAGTCTGGCGAAGACCGGACCAGATTGTATGGTCAAGTATTAATTTTTGGGACCCCATCGAAACCTTTGGTCTTGTTGTTTGCGACGCCGTCTGGAAAACCCGGCATTTAAATTGTTGCTGTCTTTGGTAGAAGTCAACGGGCCTGGACAAAGGCAGCGAAAATACAGGCAGCCAATTAACACAGCCAAAGTGCGACAGTTTTTCGTTGAAAGTGTCATTGTAAACCATGTTTAGTGTTATTTTTTGTTTACAAGAACTTCTCACTTAAAGGCTCATAAAACATTTGTTTATAAAACAGTGACAGATAGTTTGTCTGTTGCAAGCGTTCAAATTGACAAAATCAGGGCGATACGTTTCCCAGAAAATTGCATAGATGGCTCTGAAGCATTAAGATGAAAGAATTTCTGGCGCCAGTTTTAGAAAATCTACCATGCTGGATTAACCTATCCGTGATTTTTGTTTGCATTGTTTATGTCATGTCATAAATTGCAAGCCAAACGCGACTATTCTCACTGCAGTGACACGATGCCTTCACATAATAGCCTAGTGGTGAAAGCCAATTGCAATTTAAACGCCTAAGGTAGGCAACCAGGCGCTTTCGCATTTGAGTTTTTTTAATTCGCCTTTTTTAAATTATTATTTTTTTTTGTTTTTTTAATTCGCCGTTTTTTAAATTTGTTGTGGGTGATTTCTTTTTACTTCCCAGTGCTCTGAAATCTACGAAACCTAGCTTAATCGTGGAATTCTCTAAATATGTCAGTAAAAGCTCTTACTCTTCGTACAGAACGATTAGTTCTTGGGTAAGGTACAACAGTCCCGTGTTACATGCTATTTCTGTTCTATGGATTATTGGCTGGATAAAACTTATTAGCTTATTATTATTATTACCATATTCTGCGATAATGACAATTTCTCGTTGAGAATAGACAAAAGGACCAGACAAAGTAAATGAATAGATATAATCACTAGCATGGACCTGAAAACAACTCACACACAGTGTGTTGCAGCCATTTATAGCAAATATGTAGAAATCCATTCACAAAACCACAGACGCATCACACGTGACGTTTCGGAACAAGCCCCATCATTTGCCTCACCCCTCAAAGCCAATTACCCAATCAGCCGCGTTTGTTGTTTCTCCGCTAACGACCAAAACCGTTCTCGAACGAGGGCAGAGGCGTCAGCAAAGACACCAACATTAGCGAGCCTCGTCTTTTCTTCGCGTTAATAGCAAAAGCAATTTCGGCCTGAAATTCCTCTGAAAAGAGAATTAACAATTTCCACACCAGGCGCCCACTAGGAATACAAACGATTTAGCTTCGTCAATATTGACACCCAAGGGAACGTTAAAAGGCAGATTTCCAGACAACAATTTGCTACAGGTGGAAGTAGACCGCAGACTTGAAAAAAAAAATCCACTTAGTTTAGTTGCATAGAGCTATGCTTGGTATCTGTTGGCCCTAGCTCAGCGCAGCACCCAAAAGGCTTTCCCCTCAACCGCGGATTATAAGAGTAATGACGTTCGGTGTTGAATGGCTTTTATCTCGTTGGCTAAAAAAGGCGTTGGGATGGGTTTTAGCAAGAACAAATAATTAGATAGAACCTCCGTCTCCCTATCTCTGCAATATGACCATGCGGAGTCGAATATTTCCCCGTGCCCTGCTCGATTCATACGAGCGGAGGTGTATTTTATTTTTAAACTTGGCTGTCATGATGCACACTATAAAGACTCTAGAAATTCATCTGTAAGCAAAACCAAAACATGAGAAAATATTCTAGATTCCCCTTTCCTTTACTCTCCCTACGATGACCGAATCGAGATAGTTTTTACTTTCAAGTCTGTTTGATCGGGTCCCTGACACGCCAGCCAAGTTTCGTTGCGAAAATCCCCAAAACCACCATCACGGAATTCCGGGAAACCCCCCTCCACCCTCACTTCCCCCCAAGTGTCCGGATCCAGTCCAATTGTGTAAACGATTTATCTAGAGCAAATGCTTGTTCTTCCCAGCCCAACAAGCATCAATTCGATCCCTCCATTCTAACCGTCCCCCCCACTCCCCCATAGCTGTCGAAACAAGTCCTTCAATGGGACATTAGAGATATGTCATCTATTCAGTTATTAAGTTTCATTCCAATCCGACCACCCGTTCGAA
The DNA here is from genome assembly GCA_030848855.1 of Branchinecta sandiegonensis. Classification (NCBI taxonomy): domain Eukaryota; kingdom Metazoa; phylum Arthropoda; class Branchiopoda; order Anostraca; family Branchinectidae; genus Branchinecta; species Branchinecta sandiegonensis. Next base: position 22,675,297 of record JAUPMV010000006.1, on the reverse strand, counting down.
AGTTACGCACTACTCAATTTTCCGGTCCCCCGCCCCCACCCCCTCCCCCTCCAGATGGTCGGATCCGGAAACTGATTATTTCCAAGTATTTATTATTAAGTATTTATTTGATTATTTAGTACATACACGTAAATTTTGACAGGGTAATAACCTTTCACCCTGGCCCCTTTCAGGTTTCGGCCCGACATCCGACCCAGGGAAACCATTCTAACAAGTATTTATTGTTTTGAGATTATTTGGCTTTCGCAAGAAAAACCATTCTCTGCCTTAACCGATGCCAAAATTCGTTCCTGGCAACCGAGAGGAACCCCTAACCATATTGGGAAATGAACATGAAAACTTAGAAATGTGGTTACAGCACCAGGCGGTTTCGGTGTGGTTAGTTAGTGTGGCTGGGGACTTAGACGCCCTCGGAGGTAGGTACGCGGCACATCACGTTCCATTACCTCTACAAATAGTAATATCGTTTTGCAGCCGCGTAGGAGAAACTTTTAAAGTCAAGGCTGATTGGTTCTCTGGATGCGCTCCAGAGCGGGTCAGAGTGCCTCCTGCGCCTATTGCTCTGCGATGAGCAACGGCGAAGATGGAAGTAGATGGGTATCTCCTCTAAGCTAGAGGAAGTACCCCTGGCTCCGCGCAGTTTTGTCGGGGTATCCATAGTCGCTGCATTGGACCAAAGACTTCTATTTGATTATCCGTTCTTGGTTTTAGAGTCTGACTGCGTGTCGTCTACAGGGTTGCCACATGTCTCACGATAGTGTGAATTGTCACCCTATTTTGTTTTTGTCACTCTTGTCCTACGTACGACCAGGGGCGTAATTTCGTCAAAGTCCTGGGGGGGGGGGCAAAGTTGGAGCCGATTTTCCCAAGAAACAAAGAGATACTTTACTAATCGACCAAGGCGAAACGACGCTTCTTCAAATTCGCGAAACTGTCCATTGCGCAATTGACGTCAAGGTTCTTCGCTTTTTCAGGTTGGGTACCAATGACCAAAAGATCACTTATGGTGCATTTATACACTGCATAAAATCCGAGCATATTTGAAATCCGAGCGTATTTTACGCACATATTTGGGCTTGAAAAGATCTCTAGCAGTACGGACGTATTTGAGAAATCGGTCCGTTTTGTATCTAAATACGGACGTATTGCTAGAAAGCTTTTCAAGCTCAAATACGTGCGAAAAATACGCTCGGATTTCAAAATACGCTCGGATTTTACGCAGTGCGTAAACCCACCATTAGTCGGTCGTCTGACATAGACGTGTTTAACCCTGCATAGCGCATGCATATCGCTATAAAAGTTTCAAGGCTTCCGTGTTCCAATCTTACCATAAAGACAAAGGTATGCTAAAGAAAACCGATCTGTTTCTGTGGATGCTTGAATTCTGTAGGCCTATCTTGGTTTCGACAAGAGTTTCGAAGACGCTAAATTTCAGCTGGGGGGGGGGGGCAGTTGCCCCCCCCCCCCTGCTCCATACCAAATTACACCCCTGCGTAGGACATAAAAATCACTCTATTTTAGAAAACGACCAAATGTGTCATTTTTGCAGCAGGGATTCCGACCAGAACTAACGATTTTAAGTTTTTTCCTGAAAGTGAAATTAAGATTTGTTTATAGAGGTGATTCCGACCAAAAGTGAACATTTCATGAAAATAGATTTCACACCCAATTCATTCTCTGTTTTGGGCCAAAAGTCACTCTATAAATATTTTTGATGTGGCAACCCTGGTCGTCTAGCGGGAACCGCCGAAACTTATGAGAAGGAAAGAAGATCAGCAAGAAATCATGATAGTGGAAGGGCTTCGTGAAGGACTAACAATGCACCATGGGCCCTTGGTAATATGCAATCTGAGACTCGTAACCGACCCAGCAAAGTAGCCTACCTAAATAATTGCGACCTTTCCAGAAAATGATACGACTCCATTTCCAGATATATCGCAATTGTTCATCCACTTCGTCCGCGAATGAGCGAGCAAGCTACCATAGGCGTCGCTGCTTCTATCTGGCTCCTCGGATCGCTACTGTCTCTACCAAATCTGCTATTCGCAACTACATACACGTTGAACTACAAAGATGGCTCTGAAAGGACAATCTGCTATATTGAGTGGCCAGATGCGCCAAGTGGATCCGAGGTTGACGACGGCAATGGGACTACTACCAAAGAATCCCTGCACGAGAATCTGTAAGTATTTCTCCTAGGGGACCAAATTCTTTAAGCCTGGTCACATGGGCTCATTTCCTGGCTTTTTGGGTTGCAAAAGTAACAAAAAAGAAAAAGAACAAGACACGACTAAATCTGAATGTTGTCGTTTTAAATTCAGGAGACCAATTAGAGCAAAACAGCGTGTATAATTATGTCACAGAAACCCTATTTTACCCCTAATCGAAGTCTGCTCATTTTCCCCAAGCTGCCTCAAAGCCCATCAAAGCTCACGTCCCCTAGGGATTTTCAGTTGTTTGTCGAATAGACCGCATTTTGAGCCCAGTGTGACCAGGCTCTTAGGCAAGCCAAAAAGGAGATTTCCGCGTTTTGGAAAGCTCCGCTACCGTATGCGCCGGCTGTTTTGGCGGCTTCGGTTAAAACTCACTTCGCTTTCCAAAGTTATTTCAACGACCCACTAGTTTTGGAAAGCGAACCGAATGGCTCTTGAAAAGTTGTATCGGAAAGCAGGCATTATGTTTCTGTAACTAAACACGGTCTGCAAGGTTTTTTTTCAGCAAAAAGATATTACCTAGTATAGCAAATGTTACGAAACTTTTAACAGCTGCTTTTCATGAAACATATCTTCGAGCCAAGTCACTGGGCTTATAAAACTGTATAACCTTGTGCACGTCTATATGGTAGCAAGACCAAAGTCGGGTGCGAATATTCTTACAAGTTCAATAGTTGCGTTTTTGCAGATACCATGGTATCTCTTACCACGGTGATCTGAATCTGCAATTAGTCGTTTTTGAACTTACCGTGGTATCTGATAGTACGGTCGCTCTGCGAAAACGAGAAATTGCAGAATTTGCGCTTTTAGTACTCATCCAAAAAGAAATACTTATATCCACTTACATCTAGAGTGACGTAACTTCTTTCTCACCATTTGACAAAAAACGAGATTCTTGTGTTAGTGAAGATGAAAGTGAGACGAATTTCTCAGATGCCTTGTGATCGTGGTATCAGATATCACGGTAACTGCAAAAACGACTTCAGACCGTGGTATCTGCAAAAACGCAACTAATGCTGCTAGTACAGAACGGTGACTGATTTTCGGCTTGCGATCAGGATTGAAACACATTAAGAAGGGAGCCTTCTGGTGCAGTTACATTTGGCTATAAATCCGAGCGTTTTTCCTCTGATTTCTTTGTTTCTGTTTCATTTTCTGTTTTCATTTCTGTTCAGTTTCTCTGTTTCATCGCATGTGTAAAAAGAGCCTAATTTACATACTTCTGCTATTTATCTCACATGGAGCGAAGAAAAAGGAATCCGATTTAAAGTGCGGCACGACCTCAGACGTGATATAGTGATAATACGGAGCATTCCCCAAAGTGCGATTGTTCCAGCACGCAACAATCCGTTCCCAAGAAATGTAGCCGAGACATACCTATGAATCCCACTTTTACTGGAATGACGTTTGCGGGCACTCTACAGCACGAAATGAGAACAGCATTGATCCTCTCAATAGTTGCGTTTTTGCACATACCGTGGTATCTGATACCACGGTCTAAAGTCGGTTTCGGAGTTACCGTGGTACCTGATACGATACCGCGGTCGAAAGGCGTTTTTGCAGTTGCCGTGTTATCTGGCATGGTATCGTGGTATCTGAAAAAATCATTTCACTTTTATCATCAATAAAATAAGAGTCTAGTTTCTTGTCAAATTGGTGGGAAAGAAGTAATGTCCCCATAGATGCCAGTGGACATCAATTTTTCTTTTTGGATGATTTCTAAAAACCGCAAATCCGGCAATTGTCGTTTTTGCAGAGCAACCGTACTTTTATTCAAACAATGTTCACAACGGATACGTCAGCTACGATTCTTCATCAGCGATATTTCGGCCCTTCTTGGCAAGGGTCCTCCCCCGACGTTTCCTTCCCCGACGTTGACCCAGAGGATTGACAGCCTGACAAGGACCCTTGCCAAGAAGGGCCGAACATCGCTGATGAAGAATCGTAGCTGACGTATCCGTTGTAAACATTGTTTGAATAATTGTTTCAAAGTCAGCTTGAGCTCAAAGAATATTTAGCAACCGTACTATCAGATACCACGGTAACTGCAAAAACGATTAATTGCAGATCCAGTTACCGTGGTAATAGATACCATGGTATCTGCGAAAACGCAACTAATTTAAACTGCTTGTTTGTTGTCTGGACAGGGAAAGAACTTTGAGTTGCACACTATTCACTTTCAACTTACAGATCTTGACTTTCATTTGAAAAGAATTAAGGAAAATCGCATGGAGATATGACAGCATTTCCAGGGTTCAAGATGCTATAAGCTCGGAAAAGTTACGCCTGTTGAAAGTGGGAAAATGATGTTAATATATCTGACATTTTTACTTACTTTTCGGCAATGGCTTACATTTGTAGATGGTTAATATTTCAAGCGTAGAGGGACAGGCACATAGAGGTATACCATCAATCCAAAAGAATAAGTTAACTTATTTTATCGGGTTTTCTGGTTATCTAAGTGAATTTACAATGCCCATAGAACATCCCCATGGCAAGTTGTGACCTCAAACCTGGTCTAGATTCAAGCGTCGTGGCATCTAGTGGCTGCCACTAGTAGTGGCACAACTCGTAGGCACCTTTTAAAATTTTGCGGAATCTAGTTTTCATGTCGTTTCTGCCTAACAATTAGCCATTTTTTCATTAGGTAACGATGTGTCCAGTAATCTTTTAGTTCTGAATAGCCTAGTGTTGGCTAGTGCTAAAACTACGTAGAAATAAAAGGTATAGTAATATTAGCAGTAATCATCACTACCGTCGGTTATGGTTTCTCCAACATTTATCACCACATCTGTTATATAGCTGCATTGGTCGTCTGTAGACGTTCAGTTCAGTTCAGTCTTATTAAATTCGAAATAAAGGAACAAAACAAATTTCGACCCCTACAAAGCTCCATGGCCCGTTACATAGGGGTTAATATCACAATAATTAACAAATGAACGAGTCTCTTAAGTATTACCATAAAATACAAAAGAACAATTGAAGAATTTGTTTTATTTTACTTACCGCTCCATCCTCAGAGTTCACCTCCAGGTCTACGACGATCTCCCACAATCACTAACTTTCAACAAATAAATAAATGAAGTAAATAAAAAATAAATACTCAAGCCTAGCATCCTGGGATGTCGCCCTACACTCATTATTGATCTTACCTATTTATACAGGAAACGTATACAGATGTATACACGACTAGCAGGAAAACGAGCATAGATACTTTAAGAGCGTGTTCCATCCTACTTACCGTAGTTACCACGCATGACGTCACAGATTCTGCCTTTTTGTCGTCAAGGCTGGAACGATTTTTCCATTTTCCTGCGGAATATCATGTCACGGGTGAATCCGACCAATCAGAGATTCGTGGTTACTACGAATACCACGCTCCCGAGCGTGGTAAGCAAATAGTTACTATTAGTTACTATTTCGAGAAGGTTGGAACGGTCAGCGTAGTAACTTTTCGTGAGGTTGGAACGGATTTAGTAACTAATAGTTACTATTGGTACGAGGGTGGAACACGCTCTAAATGTTTCTTTGAGTTAAGCCAAGTTAAGCTGACTTCACTGCATGCCATCGAACGGAATATGCTGTCACATTCGAGTCAAATGCACCGGAAGTCATTCACATGGTAATTGGGGACCGTAGTACCCCTCTCCCGCAGTCGCACCTCGAACTCTGCATTCGCGTTTGAACTGTCCGAATTTGTTTTCATGTGGTTCAAACCCCAACGTAATTCCATGCCCAAAATTTTATGAAATTAACTTTGAAGTTGTCTGTACTACTTTAGTGGTTGGTGGGGGGGGGGGGGGGGGGTCGGGACCCATCAAAATGCGTATTTCCACCGTTTTTCCCTCAAGTATACCAGCTTCGAGTTTGATTCCAATCACGGTTCAACAAACTTTTTTCATGCGCTATTTGGGCCCACTTGCCCATAAACGGGGAGGGTGGGGGTGGTTCGATTCTCCCCAACCCCTATGATCCAAAAGCACAAAGAAATTTCATCGCCTTATCTCCAGTTATTGTCAAGTTAAAAACATTAAAAAATGGCAATCTGGGCCCGATTGCCCCTGAACCAAGTGGGGGTGGGGCTTGGGACCCGCAAAAAGTAAAAAGAGACCCCAATGCTCACAATCCTACCAAGTTTCAACTTGATACCTGTTGATTCCTGTCACGGGTAACGAACTTTCCTCCGGTGCAATCTGGGCCCAGTTGCCCATTAACGGGGTGGGTGGGGGAGGTGCAACTTTAAAAGCAATTTCCCAGCCCTAGGATGTAGACGTCCAAGAAATTTCATCGCCCTATGTCCAGTTCTGGTCAAGTTATGAACGTTATTCACTGGGGAATCTGGGCCCATTTGCCCCTGAATCGGGTGAGTGTGGGACCCTCAAAAGGCAAAACTAGACCCAAATACCCACAAGTGTACCAAGTTTGAGCTTGATACTTGCACTCGTTCACGAGTTATGAGCTCCACAAAATATGGTGAAAACCGAAAACCGAAAGCTGAAAGCTGATACAGCGCTCGCAATAGTGGATTGTTCCAAGGAACACTCCACTAAAAACTATTGTAGAATTAAAAAGAGACTCACCTGGGAGCTGAAGTTTGACTCAGTTCGAAAGCTTTCACCCTGAAAGTTCATGTTGATTCACACTGATTGAGTGGACAAGTGCGAACGTATGGTGTTCCTATGGCAGAATATTATATTTTTTGCTGACGCCGGAATGACCAATATACTTCGAAATTGCTGTCTGATAGCCCTTAACGGAATCCAGAATCGCCTCTTTACGCTGTTTATTGGTTTTCCCTTCGGCTATCACCCCTTTCGCATTGTTCTAGAATAAAAAGGCCAGGAAGCACTTCGAAAAAAAGTGGCTAGGCAAGCGCCGGAGGACATCTTGCTTCAGGCCCCCTTAATGTAAACAATTCAGAAGCGTGTGAGGATTTGGGAGGATTATGCCAGGGCTCAGATTTAATTCAGTAGATGCAGTATTGGAGGGGTGGATGGATGTTAACCTTTGTCTTCTGTAAGGGGATTAACAGGCTGGAACTGGGCTACAAGCTAATATGTCCTTGCATGACAGCCTCATAACTTCTTTGATTGGAGGCCGAAAGCCAGGGATGGGTGCCCCATTGTGTGTGTGTGTGGGGGGGGGGGTAACATTTTTGTTTCCCTTTTCACTTGTTAAACCTGGGGCCTATCGGCTCTACCTCAGCCATGAAAGGATTTCCCTTGAGCATTCCTTTTTTCTTCCCTTCTTATACTCCATTTGTCACATTTTGTGTTTAGAATGGGTAAATAAAATCATTCATTCATTCATTCATTCATTGTTCAAATAGATGTAACAAGCTGCGCAGCGCTATGCGGTATGTTTACATTTTGTTACATACCTTCGTTCGAACTGAAAGTGGAACGGTCTTATCCATGCAACGTTTAGTGTTTCCATGCTGATACAATTTTTGGAGCTTCTAATGATCAGAAAAAGTGTGCTTAGCACTACTTGAAGTACACTGTCAGAAGTTTCATAACAGATTGCGCATAACACTTTCAAGAATAACACCTTTTCACTTAGAAATAAAGTGTTATGAGCAATTAAGCTTACAGTATTTCGTGCCTAGATCTCCAACAACACCTTCAATTGGTAAAAATACTAACGGGAACGAAAGAAACATAACATATAACATCCCAAACTGTTATCTGTTGAAACCGCGCATCCTGCTGTTGTCGTTATGTAACTTCTGACAGTGTAGTATTTCTACTTATTGAAGGTGCTGTTGGAGATCTGGGCACGAAATAGTATAAACTTAATTGGTCATAACACTTTTTTTCTAAGTGAAAAGGTGTTATTCTTGAAAGTGTTCTGCGCAATCTGTTGTGAAACTTCTGACAGTATACACAAGTACAATTTGACGACCAATTAACGCATGGACAGCATTGTTCCTCGAAATAACAATAAGCAGTCGTAACAGAACAAAATGTGTTCTTTCGAAGAACAGTTGTTACGTAAACTTCCACCAAAGTAGAAATGTTGTGCTCTCCATGGCAACCGTGGCGAAGCTCGTCTTTCCCCGACCCGCAGGCAGAGCCCAACCAAGCGATCTGATTGGCTCATCTGCAAAAGGCAAAATAGAACCAGGGTCTATTCTCCTTGTACAGCGCGCCCCGAGGAAAAGACGAAACTGTACATACGCCGTCTTAGAACTGAAAGCACCAAAAGTAACTGCTTAGTTTTCCGACATCATGATGGTAAGGAATAAAGTCAATAGAAGCCTTTTTTGGCTCTTCCTAACAAAGCTTGTTAGGCAGAAAATTTCATGCATGACGTTTTGAAAGACAACAGATAACATCCGAAGTGTTATCTGTTACGCATTATCTGTTGAAACCGTGCATCCTCGTGTTATCTGTTATGAAACTTCTGACAGTGTGGCCAACCATAAGGCAGACCATCGCCAAGGGGCGGTGGATTTGGTGAAAAGAAGCTCCGAGAAAGTGAGGTGAGTTCAACGTGTAGACTTTCACATCATTGTGATATAAATGACCACAGCAGTTTTACTGCTTATTTCAGAAGACCCGGCGTGGTCTAATGTGGGGAATGAATTAATTTATTACGTGACCTTATGACATTTTACCACTTTCTAAGGGGTGGGGAAACGTTGCCAAACTTTGTAGTACCTTTTCCCAAAGTGACACAGAGCAGCACAGTAAGATAACTCCTCCCTTGTTTCATTCCAGGTACAACCTCAGCTTCATGTTCTTAACGTACTTCCTACCCCTCGCTGCCATCGGTTACGCTTATTCAAGGGTAGCTGTTGAGTTATGGGGTTCTCAGGTCGTGGGCGAAGCGACACCACACCAGTTGGAAAACATTCAAGCAAAGCGGAAGGTATGCACTTAGATTCATTTCTTGTAACTTCTTTTTAATAAAAAAGCGGAAACAACCGGAAATGACCTCCAATGGGGTGAGTTAGTTGCCTCGCGACATACAAAACGAATTTTCGACGATTCAGTGGACTTTGTCTCCGATAGAGATACATATAGATTGGTCTCCGATAGATCGAAGAGACAGATAACTGAATTCCTTGAAGGAAGCAACAAGTTCTAGAATCAAGGAAATAAGGAACATGCGTTATAATAAAAGTTCTTGTGTCACCCACGCACAAAGGAACTTCAAGCTTCAAAAATCGTACCCGTAGTCCCTCTGGGCCCTTGTGGCATGCTCTCCTATACCTCCTTCACATTTCAGTATTCAAAGAGTTCATGGTACGTGTTCACTCTTCAACTGCTCCGAATCAACTGTCTTCGACTGTTGAATTAGCAACGTCACGTATCTTACTTTCACGACCGTTGGAATTTACTGCAACGACAATCGCGACCGTTACAAATACGAGCAAAACTAAAAGGAGAATCAAAGGAGTGCGTTTTAATATAAAAGTATGTTATGTATGCATTTGTGATGTACAAAGTGATCTTCACGATCGATAAAATGATTTTTAAGCATTCTTGATTGAAGAATGGGCGAAGGGCTTTCCAAATATAGGGATAATCCAGATTCATAAAATTCATATGATTAACAAACACAAAGCCTAACACAAACCTCTGACTTTTGGATACCTTATGTCTGACGCTGATACCCTTTGCCAAACGCTTGATACCTTTAGGTACACTAACCGTGACCTACTACATTACAGGAATTCTGATTGGTTGATATCCGAGCTCAGGGCTGTATCCAGGGGGTTCAACCCCCCCCCCCCCCGAAACATACAAAAATAATCAGATTTTATAGGCTTTTCCCTCTGATCTATGTCTTTTTTGTCCGACCCGCGGGCAAACCCCCCTCCCGAAAGGCACCCTCCCCCTCCCCCCGAAATAAATTCATGGATACGGGCATGTCCGAGCTTCAATCAAATCACCAATATTTAAATATTCTCTGAGCCCAAGCTGACTTTTGAACATTTATTCAAACAATGATTACAACGGATACTTGCCGAAGAAGGGCCGAAATATCGCTGATGAAGAAAGCTGACGTATCAATATTTATTGGGCTAGGGCACCCAGCGTTTGGCATAAGGTATAACACAAATCATTGGGTTGTGTTATACAGTTCTACTACGCCCCCTCCCCAATGCTGTGGGCAGGGGCGTCACGACTGGGGGGAGGGGGGACGCCCCCCCCCCAATGCTGCCGGCGAGTTGGTAAAAAAAAATACGAATCGGCGCGAAGCGCCGCGATTTTTCGTCAAAACAGTCGATTTTTTTTCATGAGAAAAGTCGTTTTTTCTGAAAAATGGTCGATTTTTCGTCAAAATAGTCGTTTTTTCAGAAAATCAGTCGATTTTTTTCAAAAATGTCATTTTTGTTGCTGAAAACAGTCGTTTTTTCTGTAGGAAAAGTCGGTAAAAATTACCAGCCAGTCGGTAAATGCCTCGTCCCCCCCCCCCAAGCATTTTCGCTAGTAACGCCTCTGGCTGTGGGCCAGTCGGTAAAAAAAAACCGAGTCGGCGCGAAGCGACGCGATTTTTCGTCAAAACAGTTGATTTTTTTCATAAAAACAGCCAGTTTTTCTGAGAATTGGTCGATTTTTTGTCAAAATAGTCGTTGTTTCTGAAAATCAGTGGACTTTTCTCAAAATCAGTCGATTTTTTTCAAAACTGTCATTTTTTGTTGTTGAAAACAGTCGTTTTTTCTGCAGAAACAGTCGGTAAAAATTACCAGCCAGTCGGTAAATGCCTCGTCCCCCCCCCAAACATTTTGGCTAGTGACGCCTCTGAACGCAAGAGCGATGCTAGCGCCGGGAAAAACCCGCCACCGTGCTCAGTGTATAAACCCCTCATAAATTTCCTCTCAGATTAGTTCTTTTTTGGCCGCTAGGTGCTTTATCGTAAACAAAACAATAGTCGCGTTTCTTACAGATCGACTGGCGATTGGGACTTGTTCCCGGGTTCATCCAGTTGACTGTTTTTTTTCGCTTGATAGGGGAGCGAGAACAAGCCTTCGAAAAACGGTCTAAAAAGAACTTTTCCCCTTCCATCCCACAACTCTTCCCTCGGCAGTCTCTGAAACTGCTGCAGTACTGGCGCTTCCTGAGGTGTAAATTGTACGTTTTTGGGTCCACATGTTTCAATTTTCAAAATTTGGCACCAAGTTTGACTGGACCTCCAAGAGAAAGGTGCATCGGATCGACCGTTGACTTTGTTCCCAGTCATGTCCAGTCAAGCGGCAAAAAACGGATCGACTGGACCTCCAGTCGACAGTCGATCGCAAAAAACGGCAACTTTCGTTCCAAGCGATCGCAAAAAATGCGACTGATGACACGTTAATTGTTGGTGTTTGTTTATCCAGGTTTGTTTGGCTATTTTCAGTTCCTAGTCTTCAGTGCTTAGTGCTGGCTGACTTTTCCACGGGGCTAACACGCGACTCGGTATGAAGCGAAAGCCTAATCGCTTATTCACCTTTCAGATAACTTATACCAAGATCTCACGTGTGATTGTTATTGTTCCTGTAGCGCGTTTGGAGGCAATTCGTCATCGAATTTCATGAGGGACGGATATTGAGCGGTGCTGGTACACGAGAACCTTGTATGCCACCCCTTTTTTAAAAATAGCACCATTCGCCTAGGTTACACATTGCCGAGAATGCAGTTCGGGTACAGTGAGAGCGCTCATTTAGCTCTGCAGTTACGTGGTAGGGGCAAGTACGATTGACTGTAGACAGTTCACGTCGTAAACCGACTGTCGTTGCTGAAAAAAAACCACAAGAATGCAACTACTATCAGTAGCCTATCAAGTTTAGACCAAAGCTAATATCTATGCCATCGCCATAATATGAGCACACGAAAAACTAGAAATAAATAACGTTTGAAACAATCACAGACTGTGAAATAAATCTTTTGGCACATTTCACGGGCTTTGTAGATACAGCCAGGCAAGGAAGTCTGGTCACGCTATGCATGGTGGAAAGGGAAAGACCGATGACACTCTCATGACAGTCACATTTCCTTCGATTTCAGGTCGTAAAAATGATGCTTGTCGTGGTCTTCATATTCGCTATCTGCTGGCTTCCCAACAACGTTTATTTCTTGGTTGTTACACAAAACTCCTCAATCGCAGATGAAAGCTACATTCAGGAGCTGTATTTATTCGTGTGGTTCCTGTCTATGTCTAACTCGATGTACAACCCCTTCATTTACTGCTGGATGAATGCAAGGTAAGATCTAGCAACTTCGCAATCAAGCACTTCCCCCTCGTAGTGCGAACCTTCATCAGACAAACCAAATGATGAAGAAAACTCAGGAGATCCTATTAGATCCAGAATATGGGGAAACCGAACCCGAGAGTACAAGGCACAAATGATTGTGGGCTACTGAAATCCGAGACAGGCAGCTTTTCTGATCGTTTATTACACCAAATTTGAGTTTGGGCGAGTACCGCATGGGACTAATGAGTGACAAAAGAGAAGTAGGGCACGACAAACATTAAGTGCGATCGGTGACGAACGGAGTCCTAATAGGTTGGAGAACAAGAAAAAGGTTTCGATGGGATCATCTTATATTAATTGGAGTTCTTGATCCAGATAATCGGGTCTTGTAGATTTCCGGTCTTCGCCAGATCCCGTAAACATGATTTTTTTTTTTTTTAATTCAGTTCAGATTACTCAGCCTGGGTGCGATTGCGAACGGAATACCTATCCAACTGTTCCAATCCAGCATGTTCTTTATAAATACACCATCTTGTAAATTTTATCGGAGGATTTTGTTAATCTGACTATTTCTCCCACTTACCAGGTAGTAAAACGAATCAAGTAGATCAATTGAATTATATTAGATTTATACCGAAATATAGAGATTTATTAGAAATATAAAAGAGTAAAAGTACTGATTTTCTACAATTAGGGCTAGACGACTGATCCGCTGAGAAAAGAAAAAATTTGATATGAATTTAACATGCATATTTGCCCTCAAATTAAAGGGGATCGACTAAAACCAGGAAGGGAAGGGAACGCGAGAAAAGCAGGAAGGCATACTAAAACCAGGATGGGCATACTAAAACGAGGAAGGCTGTCGCCAGAATTCAGAACTGGAAAGCCGCACCGTTCCCTTCCTCTGTTTAGTATTCCTTGAGGGTTCGGCAACTTTCCAAATTCAAAGTTCACCATCCCTTCTTCGTTTTAATATCCTGTAGTATCCGTCGTTTTAGTATCCGTCTGAACTAGAAATGAAAAGGTGAATTACAATTTTGATAGTTGCTGACCCCTCACTGAACCCATGTCGGGATACTAAAACGAGGAAGGGATGGTGAACTTTGAGTTTGAAAAGTTGCCGACCCCTCGAAGAATACTAAACAGAGGAAGGGAACGGTGCAGCGTTCCATTTTTCGCAGCCTTGAATTCCTTCCTCGTTTTAGTGTGCCCTTCCTCGTTTTTGTACGCCCTTCCTGGTTTTAGTATGCCTTCCTGCTTTTCTCGCGTTCCCTTCCCTTCCTGGTTTTAGTCGATCCCAAATTAAAGCTCTAGACGACTTCAGAATTAACTTCCACTTTTATGAAATTTGTGGGTTGCAGAATTTCGGACGAAACCCTTGTCCGATGACACAATGAAGTTCGGATACAGATTCAACGTTTGTCTTTACTCCTAACTCTAATCTTTAATCGACCTCAGAAAAACTTTCACTTAACCAAACTCCGATCTTGGCCCGATTCCGGATGGACTGCTTATCCGTCAAGAAAATGAAGTTCAAAAATGGACTAAGCATCTTCTTACCCCTGTACTAAATCTTTAATTTGGTTCAAAAAAGAACTTTTAATTCTACAACATTTCCGGTTTTGGCCGGATTTAAACTGGGTTCAGCATGTCTCCTTATCCCAATACCGAAAATGCAATCGACTTCAGAAAAAACTTTCAACTTCTCCAAATTTCCGGGTTTTGGGATTCAGGATGGATTCAGCATTTCACCTTACTTCTATTTCATTAGCTTCAAAACATATTTTGTTTCATCCCTTAATTTGAAAACTCCCCCCCCGACATACCTATATATACCACCCCTATATGTACAAGGCTCATCTACGAGTTGACCTGTACTTTGACCCAGGGGCGTCAAAAAGGTGGGGGGGGGGGGGCACCTTTTTGATATTCGGTAAAATTTTGGACCGGAGACCGGAGGCCCAAAATTTTACTAAAATTGTTTGGTATTTTTTCGATAGCAAAACTGTTCGTTATATTTACGGGGATTCGGTAGTTAACACAGAATGCTAAATAGGCTATCCGTGCAAAACTCTTCCGTATAATGATCGGGATTCGGTATAATTGCCAGTCAAATTTTGCTAAAATTGTTCGGTATTATTTCGATAGCAAAACTGTTCGTTATATTTACGGGGATTCGGTAGTTACACACAATCCTAAATAGGCTATCGGTACAAAACTCTTCGGTATAATGATCGGGATTCGGTATAATTGCCAGTATTCGGTAGTTATCACGCATTTGGTGAGAGAATTTACTGAAATCATTTGGTAATTTTTCGACGCCGGAACTATCCGGTATATTTACACAGAAATCCCGAATAAGCTATTGGTTCAAAATTATTCGGCATCATGATTGGGATTCGATGACTTGTTCAGTATAATTTCCAGCATTAGGAAATTAACCACGAATCCTGACTTTGTTCCAGTTTCGACGAAAGTATACCAGAATATAAATATTGTTCGGTAGTCTTTCGATACCAAAACAATTCGGTGTAATAACCGGGAAACGGTACCGGTAGTTATACAGAATCTCGAACATGCTATCGGTCTAAACTTATTCGGTATAATAACTGGGATTCGGTAATTTATTCGTTATAATTGCCAGGATTCGGAAGTTACCACGAACCTCGAAACTCAGAAGAGGTCGAGTGAAGCACTGGTCGCAGACAAAAGGGATGATCTATGATATCATCGGTAGTCTTTACTTTTATTTTGGATCCCCAAAGAAGATATAATCATAAATATTTCGAACATTCCGCCTGCGGGGGTTTTCAGCCAGTTTTAGGATTGAGATTTTGAAACATTAAAAGCTAGAATTTGGATGGAAATTAAATTTGGCAGGAAAAAGCAAAAAAAAATTTCGCCTGCGGCGCTCACTTTATGTGATTATGGCTAGTATATTGACTAGACTACAGTTGCTGCTGCTGCCGGAATGTCGCTCTGTCCGGTTTCTGAAACTTCTTAGAGTCTCGGTATTTAATCAATAATGATAGAATTTGTAAGAGAAGCAGTTAAATTTTAGCCTACAGAAACACGGATTTCGAAATTTTTCGCCTGCGGTGCTCAATTTCATTTTCTATTGGCTATAATAGATCGAAGCTGTTACTTCAATCATGCCCGGCAATGTATTCTCCATGTGGGCTTCGCCAAAACGCCGCCTAATAGTAAGTAAGTAAGTAAGTAATTTATTTATGACCCGCCATTTTGAAAAGGCGGAGTAAATGACAAAAGTAAAGAAAATAAACAAAACACATATATACACACAGAAAAAGACATTTAATTTTTAATCTTCGGTCAGGAAGCAGTGGACGACATCGTGTGCTGGTTGGGCCTTGTTGTCCATGAGTTTTGAAAGTGATGACGAAACATCCAAAAGGGTAACACTTGCGTCTTGAATTTTGAATTTCTCCGTCAATGTATGGTTATGACATAATTTCGACAAGTGGAGCAGGTGCTTCGCATATTTAAAATAACATGATCTCATCTTTTTAATCTCCTTCTTTCGCAGAACATGAGTGACGCCAGAACGAAATAGTATAGAAGGAGCGCAGAAGGTGCTGTACAAATTTCCCAAAGCTTTACGATTATAGCGCCCCCGGTTGGGGACGATGCGCCCATAGGCGCTACGGATCGACTTATAAACTTCTTGAACAACCGATGAGCAAAATTTTGACAATGAAGATTTGAATGTTATGCCGAGCCACCGTAGAGAGTCTGTTGATTTGACGATGAACGATCCAAGAGATATAGAAGCTTTAGATGCACTCGAACAATTTGACGAAGGGTTGAAATGCAGGTACTCACATTTTGAAAGGTTAACTTCAAGGCCAATTTTCAGAAGTTCTGACGACAGCTTACTTACATTTTCTGTGAGTGTGGATCGGCTACGGCTTACTAAGAGCAAGTCGTCCGCATAGGCTATGTAGCTGAAGGCATAGTCTTTATAGAAGTAAGCAGGAAGCAAAGAATCGAGACAAGAAGATATGGCCGATTTGAAGATGTAGGGAGATAAGACTCCCCCTTGGCGAACACCAGTTCGGACAGAAATAATCTCTGACAAGCTACCTTGCCATTTGAACCTTACTGAAGAATGACCATACCAAAATTTTAACAGATAGACGACAGACAGATTCACGCCAGAAGTAATGAGAGAAAATAGGGCCTGAGAATGCGTTATATTGTCAATAGCACCAGCTATATCTATTGAACATATATGTATAGAAGACTTGTCGCTGGTAGCCTGTTTCATCATTTTTGTCAATATGTGATGAGCATGCGCACAACTGGCGCTCGAACGGAATCCAAACTGCATTGAACCAAAGCTACATTTTTCAACTAGTTCTGGAAGAAGGACGTATTCCAGGATTTTGCTTATGGTACAAGAAACTGTAATTGGCCGATAGCTTTTGCAAAGGTCCGCGTCTTTCCCTCGCTTAATCACCGATGTTATAGTACCCAGGAGGAAACTATTCGGAACCAAACCCTGGCATAAACAAATTTGAAATAGCAGCTGAAGGTGTTGTGTTAAAGCTGGACACTCAATTTTGAAAAAATAGGCACTAAGGCCATCAGAATCTGTAGAACCAGTTCTTCTTAATTTTCGGAAAGCAATTTCGATGGAAGAACAAGTAACGGGAAGAACAGAAGGTTGAAATATTTTCCTTGGTAGGTATTTAAGAAGTAAATTTTCAAAGTGCTGCTGAATCTGGTTTTTGCAACCACTGAATAGACCACGGTAGTGGTTGGTCCAGTCAGCCATAGTTAGCGCGGAAGGAGGTACAGCTGAACCTTTATCTGTACGAAGGACCTTTTGCCACGCTTTTTTGTCACTGGGAGCATCTAGCCATTCAAACGAGTATTTTTAAGTGAAGATTTGTATTCACGCTTTGTTTTAGGTTTTAGATTAAAAACAGTACCATTCCCTGGGCGTCCACAAGCAATCCAAATTTTTAGCCAAAATTTTGCTGTGTTTTTTGCCTTCTTAACTTCAGGACTGACTTTCCAAATAGGTTTCCTTGTACCAACTCGAATTCTCTCAGTCGGTACAGCAATATCGGCTGCCAATTTCAAGCAATGGACAAGCTCGCTATAATAACAATTAATATCAACGGACGAAGTAGTAGCTGCTATACCAGTCTGAAGAAGGTGAAAAGGAACTTTTAAAAGCGAGAGAAGATTAGTTAATGTAGAAATGTAGAGCACAGTATCTATACAATTCCAGTTGCGCTTTTGGATCCAAGACTTCTTGGGATTTGGACGACTGATTCGAGCAACAGGGACAACCAAACAGAAAGACAGAGGCAGATGGTCGTCCTCAATTTTCTCCTCATCAACCTCAACAATACCGTCAATGAGACTTGTTTCAGAAACAATCAAATGATCAAGGTTGGAAACATTAGCGCCACGATTATGTCTATATGAAAAGGGTAGAGACTTCTCAATGAGACTGTGAGCTACCGGTAAAGAATCGAAAAATAAATCAGTCCGTACAGAAGAAGTTAGAAGATCAATGTTAATATCACCAACAAGAGCCCATTTCATTCCTTTCCTTGAAATGTCTGATAGAAGTGTTCTGATTTTCTGACAAGCCTTAGCAAATGAACTATGTGATGCAATGTTCCGCCGGTCGCAAGGTAAATATACATTAACAAGAACAATATTGTCCAACTGAACGGCAAGAGCATAACGCCCAGACTGGAACAGTTTTGGTGGTGCTGAACACTCGCTGGCTCGAAGAAAAATGGCTAACCCACCGGAAGGACGACCTCTAGTTTTCATAGCCGGCTGAATGAACACAAAGTGCTCAGGAGATCGGCGCAAACTTTCGCTACTAGGGGCGGATAGCAGATGCTCTTGAAGACAAAGAATGTCCGAGCTGCCTAGCAAATCATCAAGTAGAAGATCTTTGTCGTTAGTGCCATTTACATTTAATGACACACAGCGCAGTTTCTTTTCCTGAAAAACCATTATTTGCCAAGTCCCACGGCCTTCCTCATAACGCTGCATCTGAGGCTAAAAGAGACATGACAGCCTTCGCAATTGGCACACTTTGGAGGCAGTGAGCAAGGGGAATCTTTGCTATAACTGTGGCAACCAGCACAACGAGCGCATTTTGGAGAATCAGACGGATGCGGGCATTTGGCTATACCGTGGTTTGGTGATTGACAGCGATAGCAGCGCTTGGGCATTCGGTGGAATTCATGAACACGAAAAACTCGATTTTGAAACCCGATTTTGAAAGAACGAGAGCCCGAAATAGGCACGACTTCACAAGAATCAGGAATCAGGGTCTTCAAGGCGTCGGCCGTAATGGTTGGCTTGTCGTCTTCCATGCTGCCCTTTATTGTTACTCTTCCTACGCAATCGTTTCTGTTCCATAATTTAAAGCTCGAATTCTTAGTTCTAGTATTCGGCAAAATTTTTGAAAGATTCGGTAAAATTTTGGCTCTGCACCCCCCCCCCCCCACCGAAAATGCACTTGCGACGCCCCTGCTTTGACCTAATGGATCCTCACACCAAGTTTGAACAAAATCTCTCTACCCCTTCGAGATTTATCTTGCTGACAGACAGACAGAAGGACAACTTTAACGAATTCATAGGTGTCCCGTCACTTCCCAATAAACAATACCAAAGATTTCGATGGGATCCCAAAAATAATCCAGACAATTGGGCCTGGTAGATATCCCGTCTTCGCAAGACTCCTTGGACATTTGTACTATTCAAATTTAGAAATAGATTAAGGCAGCTATTCGTCTGAGAAAACCAAGTTCAAACCAAGTTCAGATATGTATTCAGCATGTAAGTTTACCCTTTTAAGTCATATCTACTTTGACGAAATTGGTCAAAACTTCTGCCAAATTTCCGGTTTCGGCCAGATTCCGTGCAAACTACTTGTCCGGCAAAAAAATAAAGCTCTAAAATGAATTCCGCCTATTTCCTTTCCCATGTATCGAACATCTAATCAACTTCAGATAAAACTTTTAACAAATTTTCAGGTTTTGAACGGATTATAGGAGAACTATTTTTCTGGCAAGGAAATTATTTTCATATACGTAATTACCATGTCTCCTTACCACTACATCGAACCTCTAATCAACTTCAGATAAAACTTTTACTTAAAACAAATTTTCCGGTTTCAGCCGGATTCCGGGCGAACTAGTTGTCCGGCGATAAAAAAAATCATTTTCATGTACGTGTTCAGCATGTCCTCTTACCCCTAAACCGACTATCTCATTAGCAGTTAGAAAACATTTTGTTCGCCCCTTAATTTGAACCCCCATCCCTAAATGTTGGGCTACACAGCCCATCTACGAATTCGACTTGTCCCTTGACCCAAGGAATCCTCACGCCAAGTTTTATCCAAAATATCTCATTCCCTTAGAGCGTTATCGTGCTGACAGACGGACGGACAGGTATCTCTCCACTTACGTTTTGGGATCCGAAAAAGGGTCGGCTCTCTCTCCAACATGTGAGATGAGATCATCAACAGACGCAATAAACAGTTAACAGACAGAAGACAGAGTCCCTGGGGTTGAACGAGTAACATCGAGAAGGTTTGGAATGCCACTTGGCAGACTGTTGTCACTCACAAAGATGTGCAGGGGAACAACGAATACACCAAAACCAGGGGGGAGATCAATCAAGAGAATAAAGTGCAAACAATTGCAAATGCTTTCGGGGAACATTCCCCGGATCTTACTCGAAGATCTTTTACTTTTTAGAAATTAACTTTCCTAAAGTAAGGTTACATGTCTCGATAGGAACCTTGCACGGTAATCCCTACCTCTCAGAATTTGGATGACTCTCCCACTGAGGCTGGTCATTGTGATCCTTTTACTGGGTAGTATATCACGTGTCCGAAGCTGTGGTAGTTCGACAACTTATAACAGCTTTAACTTGTATTATAGCTCATGAATGAATGAATTTATTCCCAAAAAGCTCGTGGGACCACGGCAGGAAAAGAAAATAAACACAAAATAACGCTCAAAAGCCTGCTTGAGGAACCTCCCAAGTCCACCAAGCTCACCAAAAAATTGTTTTTCTTCTCCCTCCATTTGCAATCATTCTGGAATTTTAGCATCTTTGACGTAAAGATTTAAAATGAATCCCGATCTTTCATTTTAACTGCAAATTTTGTTTGTATCTTCCTTGACTTTAAGGACTCTGACGATACTACAAACCAGAGCAAAATAACACTACACTGTCAGAAGTTTCATAACAGATTGCGCATAACACTTTCAAGAATAACACCTTTTCACTTAGAAATAAAGTGTTATGACCAGTTAAGTTTACACTATTTCGTGCCTAGATCTCCAACAACACCTTCAATTGGTAAAAATACTAACGGGAACGAAAGAAACATAACTTATAACATCCCAAAGTGTTATCTGTTGAAACCGTGCATCCTGCTGTTGTCGTTATGTAAATTCTGACAGTGTGGTATTTTCACCTATTGAAGGTGTTGCTGGAGATCTGGGCACGAAATAGTATAAACTTAATTGGTCATAACACTTTTTTTCTAAGTGAAAAGGTGTTGTTCTTGAAAGTGTTATGCGCAATCTGTTATGAAACTTCTGACAGTGTAGATAGTAGCATCAAGACCTATGTAATACGCTTGCGGCATTTCAAGCGAGACAAACTTGCGGGCTTAGAAATTTCTGGTAAAGCTAAGATGCGGTCTGCACACATCAAGGAAACAGGGGAGACCGCATCCTTTTTTTGCTGTGTTCAGAATATGAGATTATTGGAGCCAGCGCTGGTGCACGACCGATTGAGTTTCAGTATAGGGACGTTCACTGTTGCTAGTGGTGCTAGTGTCGCTTTTATTCGAGTGTGTGTCACTTTTCAAGTCTTGGCGCTACTTCCTAGTGTTATTCTGCTCTGCTGCAAAACTTTTTCCGGCTGACCCTTGTGTGTTATAGTTGGGATCGACGAAAAAGAGGCACGGTACGGCACGACATAGTGTATATAGGAGAAACGAATACTAAAAGGGCCCTTTCAGAATTCAGAGCGAGGGACAAGACAGGACCAGACAATGTTAAAGTGCCTTCTTTTAGGCTCTGCAGTTACGAAGTTTCACTTACTTGTCTACTTCTCCTACTGGCTAATCTTTTTTTATTACTCGTGCCTCCTGCGCCATGCCGTGCCGTACGTACCTCTCTTTAGTCGATCCCGTTATAGTCCACTGCCCAGGACCTCCACACCTTGGCCATTTTTCCGTTTGACCCCTAGGTAGAAAGAAGGTTTTTTCGTACCGATTAGTCTTTTTGTTTTGTCTTTTGGCCTTGTCATTGGAAACTCAATATAATATTTTTCTTTTCTTTCTCTATACTGCACTAATTCCTTTCGGAGTAGGAAGGTTGGTAATTAAAGCGGGCCACAAAAAATGGTCTTCTACCACACACACAATGCTAACCATCCCTACTTTCACTATGAATGTTCAAAACCACTAAAAACACTGTAAAACAATGAGCAAATTAAAAAAAAAACCCACCAAATTTCCTAGGTTTGAAATAACTCTGTCTGGACTAAATCTCAGCAGATCATCCCAGACAGCTGTTATGGCACGTAGGGAGCCAAGGGTCAAAATATTAATTTCCATCTAATGCTCCAACTGCTTATTACAAATACTAATAAATTTTAAAACCAAGATTAGTGTGGTACCGCTAAAGACAGACAAAAGTTATCAGTTAGGTCTTATAATTCTTTGCTAATCAATCCTGGAAAATTCCGCCATCTAGAAAAGAAGACGTCGTGCGTGGGTTGTTTTCTCGAGCCAAAACAGCAACTCGGCAATCGAGTTCAAATCTAAACAAACCCGTGGCATACGATCACTAAGAGAAGGTAAACAGAATGTTTGGATTAGGTCTTTAACTTATGGACTTGCGAAGACAAGGACTTGGTTTATGACGTTGATGACTGAAGATACTCTTCGGAGGCCCCTCAGATTTCCTCAGCGCACTGAGTGTCTCAGACAGACACTCACTCAGTGCACATTCAGTGCTCACTCTCACACACTCAGTGCGCTCAGTGAAGTACCGATTTTTGCAGTGCTTGTGACTGCAAATATTATTTTGTGCACACATTGTAAATATTTGATGAAGGCATCTAGCCCGACGCACCCTAAGCCTAAGTTAGAGAATCTGTGGGAAAGAGAAGTCACCTCCGATTCAAGTGCCATACTGCGATCGTAATGACTATCCGCTGTCGGTCTGTCGCTCGGAACTACTGTTATGGAACTTGCAGCTTCCACCTCAAGTGGCACATAGTGATCATACTGTATGGCCGTCGCTCGGTCGATCTGTCGGTCAGTCTGCTAGCTCGGGCAGGGTTGCTACGTGTCGCACGATAGTATGAATTGTCACTCTATTTTTTGTCACTCTAGTCCTACGTAGGACATAAAATTCACTCTATTTATGTAAATGTCCAGATTTGTCGCACAATAGTGTGACAGTTCCAGAAAATACAAAAATAAACGCGGATTTCAACTCAATGCAAGTAATTTTAAGGCATTCCACTCTGTCTGTACTACATAAAGAGTTAGTTTTTGGGAGTGAAGAAGGGGACTTTTCTGGGAATTTTTTCGTGCTAGTCAAGCTCGGAGGATTATGAACAGATTGAGATTCCGCCGAAAAGCATTTTTGCAGCAGTGATTACGAACAAAATGACCATTTCACGTTTTTTCATGAAAATAGAATTTCACTACCAATTCACTCTCTGTCTCAGCCAAAAGTCACTCTCTAAATTTTTCTGATGTGGCAACCCTGAGCTCGGGCGCTAAAACATAAGCTAGGAGGAAGGGCCGACATATATGATTGGCCCGAAAACACACGTTAATAATGTCTCCGCTCCAACCTGAGCAGTACTATTCTTTTGGAAAAAGAATGCTAATCCTTCTCAAAAATTTGCTGGAGATCTATTCCGGAACGTGCCACATAGTCCAGACCTGTTATCCTGGCTAACGGAAGATTTAGTCCTTAGGCTGACAGACTCAAGGCTTTCTGGATACTTAATTAGGGAATTCCTATCGTAAGAGTGATATATCGTACTATAAACTAGTTTCGTTTTCCCTCAACAGCGCTATGCATTTCTAAGCATCCGAAAACTAGGATGAAAGGAAAGTTCTAATTTAAGCGCCGAAATGGAATATTTTGGGGAAGTCTCCTATTCTCTCCTGGAAGAAAAATCTTTTTCGGCATGGATTACAATAATCGTACAATTCGTGCACATAGGTCGCCGGTTAGTTTCTGAACAAGAATGGTCTCATTTTCACAAAACTCTTTTCGAATTCGCCTACACATCTATTTGACACCAGTGGGCGTGAGGACATGGGTCGAGTGTCTAGTTTATCAGCACGACTTTCAAAAGAACTACCGAAACGCTAAGGACATTCTAGAGGAATATTTAAGGACTTCAAGACGGTGAGGGATTACACTATAGGATTACAGGCCTACATGCGAGAGCCTAGAAGTTATCGAGAAGTGGATCCTTGACAAATGATTCGTGAGCAGTTTTTGGCTGCGATAGAAATCGGAAGCGACAGATTATTCACGACAACATTAAAGTTATCCAAGAGCTGGTCTTTGACAATGTATTATGTTTTTCTTAATTTCCTTGTCTGTAACTCTGCCTCGTAAATCCAGCGAGTCAGAAATACACTACATCCTTCCATATATGAACAATTCTTGGCTGTGAGATAATCCAGGATAAAACTGACCCTGCATACGACAACCTGGAAGTTGTCTGAGAGCTTTTCCTTGTCTGTTAATCCGCCTCTTCAATCCGGTTGCTCAGAGATATATTACTGACTGACTTACAAATAATCCAGGAACAGTTCTTGGTTGAGATGGAATCTCGAACACGACGGACCCTACACACGAGAACCTTGAAGTTGCCCGAAAGCTTGATCCGAAATACTCCTTGAGCACTTCTTGACGGTGGTAGAATCTGGGACGTGGACCATACATACACGACAAACTGGAAGTTAACCGATAACTTGATCCATGACAAATTGTTTACAGCACTCTGTCGCTACGACGGATCCCGGCACATTGTTTCCCCTGGGTATAAGCTGCAAAAGCGACACGTTATCTGACACTATTAAGCATTGTCCTAATAGGTGTAATAAGGTGTATTACCGCGTATAAGACTTATTACAGATTCCTCTTTTCCTCGGAGCGCGCTGTAATAACGTGAATAAGGAGAATAGACTAGCGTTCCATTCTGGCTTATGCAGGGCCAATCAGATCGCTTGGTTGGTTCCGCCAGCGGGCCGAGGAAAGGAGCAGCGTCGTCAGGGTTGCCACGGGAGGCAGTAAAGTTCTACTTTGTTGGAAGCTGAAGAAACAACTTTTCTTCAAAATAACACGTTTTGTTCTGCTGCGACTGCTTAATGCTACTTCGAAGACCAATGCTGGCCATCCGCATATTTAACTGCTTTTTACAATGTATTGGGCGTCAAATTGTACTGGTGTACTTCAAGTAACACTAAGGACACTTTTCTGATCTTCAGAAATTCGAAACACTGTATGACCTTGGCAACACTGCTCGCTGCATTAAATAAGAGCCTCTCGGGTTCGTATTTGAACGGGCGTGTGTATTAAGACGTAAACATCGCGTATAGCGTTATTCGGCTTATTACACCTATTAGGACAATGCTTTAAACCACGATAAAACGGCGAATTTCTCCTCCCCTGGAGACTACGAGCGTGAACTCCCAGCTGAAACATAGTATTTTCCTGTTGCCGATTTCAATATTGCCGGAGTCCAGAATCTTTAACATAAGCTTCCGAGTCGAAGATCTCCCGAGAAGTTGTAGTAAACTAAACAATCTTTAGTCCCCACTCGATTCTTCGAATCGGCGCCTGGGGAAATTAGCAATATGGAAAGTTTCCGACTTTTGCCATTTGAATATGGCGTTTACTGCCTTGGGAGCTTTCGAAAGTGAGTGCCTCTGACAATTCGGGGACCCTTATGGAACCATGGTGTCTAAGAAAACGTCAAACAAATTTTATAGGGATGTCATTCGAAAGTGAAATGGGGTAGAAGAGGATTGCCGGGTAGCCCCGAACGAATAAATATTTGTTTCGTCTTCATGTTTTCCAAAGTTTTTAAAGGTTCCTTGACGATTGCATTGGTTCAACTGGCATACAAATGATGCACTCCAGTTTAAACTACCCGGAAGGAAACAACAGATTCATTCCTGTATATGGCAGCCATCGTACTGGGAGAGGCTGAGAGATATTGCAGCCTATACAGATCTTACCACCAGTTCAACCAATCGCAAACAAAGGGTGGAGCGTGGCTTATCTCTGAAAAGACTTTCCATGTCAAGGTTGGACTGAGAACCAGGAAGGAAGGAACCACTAGGAGGTAGCCCCAGTACCTGAAACAAGTGACACACACTTGAAAAGCAGCTTCACTAACACCACTAGCGACAGAGAACGTCCCTACTTTATTCAGTCGTGCACCAGCGCTGGCTAAGATAACTTCATGTTTTGAACACAGCAAAAAAGTTACAACCTTTCCTGTTTCCTCGATGTGTGCAGGCCGCATCTTAGCCTTGCTAGAAATATCTAAATCCACAAGTATGTCTCACCTTAGATGCCGCAAGCGTAGTGGGCGGCGCTACGAACATGGGCCGTTTCCAAAGCATAGGTCGTGGCGCTACTCCTAGTCTTATTTTGCTCTGCAGCGAACGCACGAAAACATCTTTCTAGCAAAAATAGAAAATAGGAGGACTTGTGATGGCTCTTAACACTGAGAAGGGATAAAATGGAAAATTGTTGATTTTAGTTTTTTTAGTTGGGTTTTAGCTCAAATTATGCTACATAAAATACCTATGTCGTTAGTCTTATTAAACAGTTAGTAATTAAAAATGAAAGTCTCAGAATCTAGAATGTAGCCTATCCAAAAGAGTAAGAAATTGTAAAAGATCCTGAGCGAATAGGTTTTCTTGGACGGATTTTCTGCAGAGAGTCTAAAAAATCTCAGTTTTTTTCATGCGAAACTAATGGTGGTGCTCCGCTCCTCGACAATCCGAACCTCATTTACTGTGTGAACGACGCGTCTTCACACAGCTTGGCTTGTCGACATGGACTAGCTCGACCGGACTACCACAAATCCTTGATTTCTAGATTGGCTATCCCAAACGTTGGCTATCTACACACAGTTTGGAATAGTATAGGCCTCTGTCGCACAATGGTTAGATATAGATGATTCTAGTGAAATTCGAAAACAATAATGTAAAGTCCTGTTTTGTATGGAACGCCGTATGGGCCAAATAGACAGCAAAACTGTCTCTCGGGCTCTAAATCTTTCTGTCGTTCACTGCGATCTCTCCCAGGTATTAAAACTAATGTCTGGCGTACATCACGAGGTCTCTCAAGTTTTTTAAAATTTTCTGTCGTGCAGCGCAATGTCTCTCAGGTTTTGAAAATCTTTGCCGTGAATGGTTCTCGCGATGTCTCTCAAGTTTTAAAAATTTCTCTCATGCAGCGCAATATCTCTAAGTTTTGAAAATCTCTACCGTGCATGATTCTGAAGCTTTCTCTCTTGACTGAATCGAGTCTCTCTTAAGACTTTCTTAAGACTCCAAGAACGTGCTCAACCGTTCTGACAATAGTACCTATAATATACTAATTTCGTTCCGGGCTCGTGGAAAGTTACTACGCTGACCATTCCGACCTTCTCGAAATTGTAATTAACGGTAACCATAGCATGTCACGCTCGGAAGCAGACTTTTTTAGACAGACATTTTTTTTTAATTTCATCAAAAAACATATAAATTAATCAAACAATTTACCATTAATGACCCCTTTTAAGACAAAAGAATCCTGATTGTGGCCGCAATTCTAACTACCATGAATCCGCTATATCATTCCTTCATTACCCCCCCCCCCCCCCTTGGGGTGGGGTAAAAAAAAATAAATAAAAATAACACTAAATAAATATCCTTTCCTCTTATCACACTTCTTTCCTTTTCAAAGAATGGGATTTAACCATTCTCTTGAATGATGCCAGACTTACAGCCGCTCTGACCGATTCTGGAAGGTCATTCCAGACCCTCACACCTATATTCCTGAGAACAAATCCTGCTCTTGTTGTATTTCTTCTCTCGTGAGCTAAATCCTCCGAACGTCGGGTAAAATAAGGGTGATATAAGGGTGATGAAGCATAGTAACTACTATATCTGTGACGTGATTGGCCTGATTAGCCCTTGGCGCGGTATTTTGTCGAAAAAAAAATTCGTTCCAGCCTTGGCACCAAGAAGCCAGAAGCCGTAATAGTCGGGTTTAGAAGGGTCAGATTTTATAACTGAGAAAGATGGGTCGGATTCTGAGAGATTCGACTCAGCAGAGAGGACCGTGGTCCATGGCGAGTACGTTTCAAACCTGCGAAAAGACTCGATTCAGTCAAGAGAGAAAGCTTCAGAATCATGCACAGCAGAGATTTTCAGAACCTGAGAGATATTGCGCTGCACAAAAGAATTGTTTTTAAAATTTGAGAGATATCGCGAGAACCCTTCACGGCAAAGATTTTCAGAACCTGAGAGATGTTGCGCTGCACGACAGAAAATTTTAAAAACTTAACAGACATCGCTATGTACGCCAGACATTAGTTTTAGTACCTGAGAGAGATCGCGCAGGTGAACGACAGAAAGTTTTGGAACCTGAGAGAGAGATTCTTTTCTGTCAGAGAGGATTGAGGTGTACGACAGAAAGTCTTAGAGCCTGAGGGACAGTTCTGCAGTCCATTTGACCCAAACGGCGTTCCATAGTTTTGGTGGGTTAGGTCAGGGCTAGGGTGCTCAGTATTTGGCATAGGGCAGTGAAACTAAATAGCTGTGAAACGCCCGGTCTCAAAACGTTCCCATAGAAAAAGCTCTCCAAGCATTGATTCTACAGTCACAAATAAGCGTTCTTTCCAGATTCCGAGAAGGGTTCAAACGTGTACTCCGCAAATGCCTTCCACCCTGCTGTAAAACAAGGCAAGGAACAAGAGAAATCTACCGCTACAGTTGTTACTCTCCCGATACTCGTGTATTTCGAAACGGTGAGTACGCTAAATTCAACTTCCGTAAAAGACCTAACCTTGAACAGAGGGATTGCACCTACCCAACTTGTTTTGCACTTCAAGTGTAGGTAGAATCTATTTTAGCGAGTGGTCGCACACGGTCCGAATACACAAACGGAAAATCTAGGACATGTGGTCTCGCAAACTAGATATAAGGCGTATTCTCGCCGTTCCCCGAGGACTCCACTTTAGGAGTCCCCGCATTTTTCTTTGTCCCGGGGTCTCGCTCCCCGTATTCTCACGAGTCCCCACAGACGGGGAATGGAATGCTCCGATTATCATCACCATCATCAAAAAGGAGGGGAATCAATTTTTGCTGGTGTTGGTGCAATGTAAAATTAATTAAAACAATCAGAACGAACAAAACCGAAAATAAAGTGGAGCCAGACTAATTTCGTCAACTATATTTGTGTTTCGAACAAAATCCATTTTGGAAGCATTCCCCGTGTTCTCGCTGTTTCTGTACGTGGAGTCCGCGTTGACTGACTCCCTCTATTCTCGCCGTTCCCTTCGATTCCCCGAGGAGTCCTCGGGGAACGGCGAGAATACACCTATAGTTCCTTCCGGACCGGCATGCCCCAACGTATGGGCATGGTGCCCAGACGTTGGATGCCCTGCAGCAAGGGTATGGTACCCCCATACAAATCTATTGATTTGAGAATTTGATATGGAAATTAGCTCTTCAAACAGATTTGTATGGGGGTACCATGCCCTATTGTTTAGGGCCTGGTGCCCGAACGTATGAGTACCGTGCCCATACGTATGGGCATGGTACGCACCATGCCCAAAGGTCAAGGAGTTATGTGTGACTGGATCTGAGTCAGTTTGGATTGATGACCAAGTAGGTAAACAGACTTCGACCCGAAGGTGCAGAAACCGCCCAAGAGAATACGAGACATAAATTTCATGGAAAAAGTTTGGAACTTGAATCTCACATCTGATGAAAACTCTTCTCCAATACTGTGATTAAAATCTGGAAAGGGTTGGAAAGCAGTTTCCAATAACTTTCAAGCACAGAATGGTTTTCAAACGCCGGTAATTCAGAATCATGTCGAAAATCCTACACCTCACAACGTTAAATAATTTGTATTGCTCTTTTCCGATGACGGCGTTGAAGTATCTGTCTCGTTGGGTAGGGTGCAATCCCTCTATTTCAGTGGTACCCAACCGGTGGTACGCGTACCCTAAGGGGTACGCGAGACCCTTGCAAGGAATACGCGATGGTACCAAAATCGGTTTAGTTTGTAGATTCAAATTCTCGCCTCACTTATTTTTGATTGCCAAAGCCTAATATTACCGGCAGAGGCACCACTAGCTTATATGTTTTTTGGGGGGCAACGTATTTTTACTGACTTGCTGGTCATTTTTACCGACTGTTTTTCAAAATAAATGCTGTTTTTACGAAAAATAGTGGCGCTTTGCGCCGATCTGGCCGACCACTTTCAGGGGGAGGGGTGTTGCCAACCCCTGTGTGACGCCACTGGTTATAAGCCCCAGTGAAAGTCAATGAAATGTTGATTCCAAACAAGCTAGCCCACTGCAGTAAAATCTGTTCCTGTGTCAAACAATTTTGTTTAAAAACCAGTCGAAGACATTGCAAGTGATATTGTTATTCAGGTTGCGAGTCCAGCTAACAAAAATGTCTGCGATGCAGCTTGATCAAAGCACGGAGAACATCAAAAACAAACACGGAAACAGGCTGACTGTAGTAGCCTCAAGCGTCGATTTTGTATATATTATTTCTATACATGTATGCTTTATCATTTATGATAACAGATATCGTCTTTTCACGGTCTGAAAAAGGGGGTACGCAACCTTTTCTAACCTTTGATTAGGGGTACGCGGTACGGAAAAGGTTGGGAACCATTGCTCTATTTGACAAACCCAAAACAGCAGGATATAGCGCGTTTACACAGTTTAGTTGAAAAAGAGAAGAAGGAGTGCTTTTCTCGAAAAGCTTGCTCTAATTTAAAAAAATTGTCCCGAAATCCTGTATGGAGTTCTTGACTATCTGATATGTGGCCATCTGACTGACGGTAACCCTGTAATTCTGGGATAGGTATTTTCCCGTGTTACCTTTTTTGGCTCTTTGAATGTTATAGGCGCTAAAAGGCCATCAAGCTAGCAAGCCCGTTGTTGTATTGTGTTGCCCATCCTTCGTGAAGGGCTCTCTCGAAATACGCAGTAATTATTTTGCGGGCTGATTAATAGCTTACTCTTTTACACAGGCACATTTTATCAGATTTGCTCACTCAAATTAATTTACTCATTTAAATTTACTCGTTCTGTTCATTACACTGTCAGAAGTTTCATAACAGATTGCGCATAACACTTTCAAGAATAACACCTTTTCACTTAGAAATAAAGTGTTATGACCGATGAAGTTTACACTATTTCATGCATAGATCTCCAACAACACCTTCAACTGGTAAAAATACTAACGGGAACGAAAGGAACATAACATGTAACATCGCAAAGTGTTATCTGTTGAAACCGCGCATCCTGCTGTTGTAGTTATGTAACTTCTGACAGTGTAGTATTTTTACCTATTGAAGGTTTTGTTGGAGATCTGGGCACGAAATAGTATAAACTTAATTGGTCATAACACTTTTTTTCTAAGTGAAAAGGTGTTATTCTTGAAAGTGTTATGCGCAATATGTTCTGAAACTTCTAACAGTGTAGATTTACTCATAAGATTCCTTAGTTTTAATGATTCATTTTCTCTGATGATTCATCTTCTCAGATAGGACAATGTCGCCTTTATATTCTAGATTACGGGAAACATGCCGCATATTTATTCCTTAAAGTTTAACTGAAAAGCCAACTTATGTCTGTATCATTTAACTGAACACACTGCATTATTTGGGGATCGACTAAAACCAGGAAGGGAAGGGAACGCGAGAAAAGCAGGAAGGCATACTAAAACCAGGAAGGGCATACTAAAACGAGTAAGGGATGGTGAACTTTGAATTTGAAAAGTTGCCGACCCCTAAAATAATACTAAATAGAGGAAGGAAACGGTGCTGAGAATTCTGGCGACGGCCTTTCTCGTTTTAGTATGCCCGTCCTGGTTAGTCGCCTACCGTCAGAACCAGAAATGAAAAGGTGAATTAAATTTTTATAGTTACCGACCCCTCATTGAACTTGATGCCTACCCATGCAGGGTACTAAAACGAGGAAGCGATGGTGAACTTTGAATTTGAAAAGTTGCCGACCCCTCAAATAATACTGTAGAGGAAGGGAACAGTGCTGCGAATTCTGGCGACAGCCTTCCTGGTTTTAGGATGCCCTTCCTCGTTTTAGTATGCCCTTCCTGGTTTTAGTACGCCGTCCTGCTTTTCTCGCGTTCCCTTCCCTTCCTGGTTTTAGTCGATCCCCATTATTTGAAGTGTTTTAAGGATTTTTTTTAGTTTTCATAAATTACTCTAGTATGATATTCAGAATATCTACGGCCGTCCTCAGGACGAAAAATTCTACAATGACGCGGAAAATTTGAATCTCATTACAAACACAGCTTTTCAGTGGCCAGTGATCAGCTCGCGGAAGGTACTACGCGAACACACTGCGCGAACACTGATTTTTCGTAAATCGTTTTCGACAAGCATACAACTAACACAGGTACAAGCGCGTAGGCCGTAGAGGTACCACAATCCGACAGGAAATTCCACAATATGAAAACCGAGTATTAGTGAATATCAGAGTAACGAAGTAACGATCGTAGTAACGACAAGCATCGAGCCTCTTTAAGTGAATAAGGGGTGGGTAACTAGAATGTCCTATCTCAGCCCTTTTCAGTTAAACTTTAAAGGTTTGCTAAATGGGGCTAAAATACTAAATCAGGTTACGATTCACTTTTTACAAGAAAAAAAGGAATAAAAAAACAAACCGACGAAAATGGGGTTTGTAAAGGCCAACGAATATACTGAAATAAAAGGCGAACATTTCGGGAGGACAACCGCCTCCCTTCTTCAGCGCAGACAGAAAATTTTAAGGAAAAATGCCAAAACTAGGATGAAGATCAGCAAAAAAAAACGAAAATTAAAACAAAATTGGAAGAAATTGTTCTCGCCTGGTACCAGCGAGTCTCTTCGTTGGTTTTGTGATGTGTCAGGCCAATGTGGTTTACGAAATTATCTTCGTCATTGGGGAGCATTCTACCAGTGTTGCTTTGACATTCGTATCTCTTATCAAGCAAAAAGCCAATTTGATTCCTCGTTGATTTTTGTTATATGTCAGGCCAATGCGGTTTACGAAATTATCTTTGATTCACTTTTTCACTTCAGCGGGTCTCAAGAACCGATGAATGGGCACGGTGCTCACACGTATACTGCGATGCTCCGTTGCTCAGCCATCCCCGAATAACGGTTTTATATTTGCGTGAAAGATCTTTTGGTAGCTCTATGCGATTTCAAATGTCTAACAGCAGCAAAACTGCCAGGCTGCTAGTCCTTGGACTCTTCTAAACTTATTGTGCAGTCATGTACATAGCAGCGTCTTTTTTTCTTTCTTTTTCATTCCTCCTCCTCCAATCAGTGACACAAGTGCGGCACTTACTCTTTCCATTTTACATTAAAATTATATTAGCTTTACTATTCTATTCATAACTCAACATTTACCTTAAAGGACCCCTCGCACTATTTACTCTTTAACTTAGTCCTTAACAGTAGTAAAACAGGGATAGTTACTTTTACATCAAGGGTAAGTAACGAGGAAATTCACGAATTTAAGATTAAAGGAGAGAAACTAAAAACGACTAATAAATTCAAGTATCTTGGTTTTATACTGACCCCTAACGGAAGTTGGAGTACACATGTGAAGGAAATGGTGACACGGGGGCGAGTAGCTTCCGCAGCAATATTTCAAAATCCAACATTGATGGGAATAAAAACATTAAAGATACACAGACACAAATTTTACTTCGAAAATAATGCCGGTATTCCATTATGGTGCTGAACTGTGGGGTTTTGAGACAGCTCCACAGATTGAAACCCTACAGCTACAGTACTATAAGAGAGTCTACAAGCTACATCCAACAACCCGTTCGCAAGCATTAAAAGGGGACCTTGGACTATTTACAATGCGAAAGCAAAGACTTGGCCAAATCCTACAATTTCAGTTCAGTTCAGTTCAGTTCAGTTTTATTAAAATCAAAATAAAGGAACAAAATAAATTTCGACCCCTACAAAGCTCCATGGCCCGTTACATAGGGGTTAATACGACAATAATTAACAAATGAACGAGTCTCTTAAAATAAAGCTAAAGCTAAAAATTATTCACATGCCTGAGGATAGACTACTAAAATCTGCTTATAATGAGCTTCTTCTAATGGGGAAAAAAAGGTCATGGCCATTCCAAGTCAAAGCCTTCCTAGATTCGGTGGGACTATCGTGTGCTTGGAACAATGGATTTGGACCCACATCGGAACCAGCATCTCTGTTAAAAGAAGTGTTAAGAGTATTCGAAGATCATGAAATACAGAAATGGGCATGTATTGTTAGTGAGTCGGTGACACTATCAAATTATAAACTGGTTAAAGAGAGTTTTGGACCAGAATTTTACATGAAGCTCAACCTACCAAAAACTTACCTCACGCTCTGGATCCAGTTGCGAGCGAACTGTCTGCCAGTACACGGGAAAAGTAAGTTTGACAAGAAAAAAAGTGTTTCCCCCAGTAGGAACAGCCCCTGCCCACTCTGCGGTGAAGGCGATGATGACCTAGCCCATTTGGCTGCACTGTGCCGCGAACTCTCGTTTTTAAGGGAATCTTGCTGGGGGGGAAGGGATATACTGTTTCCTGATATACTGAAGAGCACATCTCCAGGAGCAATTAGTGCATTATGTAGATTTGTGTTGCAAAGTATTAAAGTAAAAGTTGACCGGGTGAGTGCAGTTTAGTATATGTAGTGCGATATTAGAAGTAATTATGAAGTTTTTTGTTTTGTTGTATGTATATGACCCTAAGGCTTGAAATACAATATTATTATTATTATTTTAAAATATTTGAATACTTTAAAACTATGTTGTGCTTTCAACAAATAACCCACGGTTTTAGCTGTTTTAGGCCTTTACCGAGACCCGCTGACTTATGGCGAAAACAGGGAAACAATTTACACAACATGTTTTTCTGATGGAAAAACTTCTCGCAGACAAAACCGGCAGCGTGATACACGTCGAAGGTAGCAAACACGGCAAGTGAGAAAAACAGCGTGATTTTGATAGAGGGGTTAGAATGTACCGTATAAATTAGGTTCTTCGGCAAGGCCGTATCCAGGGGGGGGGGGTAGGGGGTTGACCCCCCCCCCCCAGAAACATACAAAAATAATCATATTTATAGGCTTTTCCCTCTGATCTATGTGTTTTTGTTACTTTTTTGTCCGACCAGCAAGCAGCCCCCCCCCCCCGGAATAAATTCCTGGATACGGGCCTGATCTTCGGGTTTAGAAATATATGGAGTGATTATGGAAGTAGGTTGCGTTAGTATTATAGTTAAGAGTATTTAGTATTTTCACCGTTACATTGTACAATATATTTTTTCTTAAAAATCAAAATCAATGGAAAGCATTCAAAATGATTATTGTAACAGGAAAACGAGTCAAACACACAAAAACCGAACAAAAAACAAAACATAAGAGCACAACTCACGCCGAGAGGTGCCCTTCCGCGATAGGGCACGTCTACTGTGGTGTCAAAAACAACTACATCAAAAACAAAAACAGGACTGGAATTCTTTTAAACTAAAAAACAAACACACCAACCTCCCAACTTTAAAACTTTACACTAAATCAAAAATTCTATTTAAATTTCCCATAAACATACAAAATGATTTCAGTGTGCTCTATTCTTACAAAAAACAAAATATTGGTAATAGAACACCCTGAAGTCATCCCCTCCCTCGTCTTTGATTTTCTGTCGTGTGCTGTCCTCTCAGGAATTGTACTCGGGACGTCTATCAATGGTCTTCATTATTAGATACATGTTTTAAATACGCAAAAAGGTCAACATTCAAACATTTCACAACATAATAACAACATAATCACTTATCTAAGGATAAAGCAAAAAATTTCTTAGACATCAAACAAAATTCTTTTCTCTTTCAACTTCCTTTATACTTGAAAGTAGTCTGAGCATCTTTCCGTTGTTTCGGGACGTCGTCCATATTCTATACATCGCTGCGGAAAGCAAAAGAAGTTTCCAGTAAATCCGGGTACGAGATGCAAAAAGAAGATGGCTTGTCAATTAAATTTCACAGGATCCGTCGTACCTATGGATCCACTCCACTTCCGCAACACTTCCATTCATTCTCATTCCGGAGACTGTGCATATCATGGTAGCATTTCATCCACTCTTGGCATTCCATTGATCTTCCGCTTGCCGCGTCTGTTCTCTTTGCGAGCTTTTCGGGACATTCAAGGCAAGGGGCATGAAGAGGAGCTTCGGC
Organism: Branchinecta sandiegonensis; assembly: GCA_030848855.1. Classification (NCBI taxonomy): domain Eukaryota; kingdom Metazoa; phylum Arthropoda; class Branchiopoda; order Anostraca; family Branchinectidae; genus Branchinecta; species Branchinecta sandiegonensis. The sequence continues at coordinate 22,639,350 of JAUPMV010000006.1, read as the reverse complement.
TAAAACAGCCGAAGGTTTGGTTAAAGACCTAATGCAAACGTTCTGTTTACCTTCTCTTACTGATAGGAAGCCACCAGATTAGTTAGATTTGAACTTGATTGCCGGGTTGCTGTTCTGGGTTGAGAAAAATACCACGCAGTACGTCTTCTTTTCCAGATGACGAAATTTTCCACGTTTGATTAGCAAAGAGTTATAAGACTTCGTTGATTATTTTTGGATATCTTCAGGAGTACCACATTGGTCTTGTTTTTATTTGAATTTCTAATAAACAGTTGGAGCATTAGATGGAAATTTGATCCTTGGCTCCCTACGTGCCATAACGGCTGCCCCGGATAATCGGCTGAGATTTAGTCCAGACCGAATTATTTCAAACCTAGGAAATTTGGTTTGTTTCTGTAACTTGCTCATTGTTTGACGGTGTTTTCTGTGGTTTTGAACATTCATAGTGGCAGTAGGGGTGGTTATCGTTGTGTGTGTGGTAGAAAAACCTTTTTGTGGTCCGCTTTAATTTACTGTAATTATCAGTTATCTGAACTGAATATGTTTTGAATATGAATATGTTTTGTTAACCACTATCAGCAGCGCACAAGCTGCGGAACAACAAAGTAAGTACAAAAGGAAAAGAATACAAGAGAAAAAAACAGAAAAGTACTTTTCAAAAACTTACCAACGTGAAATATAAAGGCGAAAGCCTTTTCTGTTGCGTTAAATTACACCACGAATTTAAGACTATTCAAACCGAGCTATGGTGATCCTCCAGTAAAACACAGACATATTTACCCCCCAGCGGACGGCATATCTCAGTGCAGGAAACACTGGCATCGAACACGGGCCCTTTTCCCAAATTTCCCTGAGGTCAGTCTGTACACTTCTTCTGGTAACGCAAGAGAGGGATAAGAAAATTGAACATCGAACGCAATTAGGCGTTAATCCCCAGAGTGGTAACCGTTCCCCATCCATTAGTCCCTTCTCGCCCTAGAGAAGTTCCAACTTAGATGAAAAGTTAACACGCACGGCTCAGATAAATAACTTTCTTGGTCACACTCTTCCCGAGCGTTTAAGAGGATTTTCTATTGGAGATGTGGAGAAGTCATCTCTAGAGACAGGGGACTAACGTGTGGGTGCAATTTAGGCAATTTTCCTCCTTCCAGAAGGAAATGTGACCTTTTTTCAAGTTAACAACCAGCTAGTGGAAGCATTCAGAGACTAATTGCCGGTTGGGTGCTCTAACTTAGATGATTTGCCAAGACATTCTTACGAGGCCTTAGAAGAAGTAGCGAATGTCAGAGACGGATTATGAAAGCCATATAAACAGGCAGAGAGCGGAAAGTCTTTTTTTTTTTTTTTTTTAATGCCGCGTAGTATCTTTTGCCTCATCCAATATGAACTGGCCCGGTGACTTCGCTTCCACTTACCCTCGGTGACGCCAACGGTCTTACAAACAAAATTTTCCTTATTTTTACCGACCTAACCAATTAGTGTCACCTACACTATCCTCTATCTGTACTTTTCGTTTTTAAAATAATTTCTTTTTTTCTTTTCTTACCTCTATTTTACCTTAATTTAAAAAAAAAACTTATTATCCATTTTACATCAAAACTTTTCTGAAATCCTATTCCTTTAAAAAACTCATAGAAAAACAACAACAAAAACGGAATATTAATATTAATAGTAGCTAAATCAGGACAAAATCAAAGTCCGAAACTACACTCGGGTGTTACTAGCCAAAGATATGTCCTTTCTATCGTATCCTTTTTGCGTCGGCCTCTTGTTCGGACGATTCCCCTTACGATTGTTTACAGTACATCCATATTTATTTAGAGTACGAATGCAGTACCGTCTTAGAGACTACTTCATTCCCAAAGTCTACAGTGTGTTCGTCCCTTCTAATCGTTCCTAAATTTCTACAAATAACATACGGTACATGTTTAAAGTTTAACTGAAAAGGGATGTATCAGGACAATCTAGTTACCCGTGACTTATTCGCTTAAAGAGGCTTGAGGACCCGATGAAAATGCGTTACTTCGTTGCTCAGCTATTGACGAATAACCGATGTTCAAATACTGGAATTCCCCTGTCTGATTTGTGGTACCTCTATGCGCTTGTATCTGTGTTGTATGCTTGACGAAAGCGATTCACGGAAAAAAGTGTTCACGCAGTGAGCCACCTTCCTCGTGCTGATGACTGACCACTGAAAAGCCGCGTTAGGACGGTCGTAGATATTCTGGACGTCATAATAAAGCAAATAGTGAAAAAAAAATCCCTTAAAGGACACCTGAATGAAGAGTACCAAGTATCATCCCTATCTGCATGACTTCCGTTAACATTACCTGCAGAAAACCCAATCCAAATACGAAATAGTGTTTCCAAGCTATGATTTTTGCTCCGTTTTGCATCCGTCCTTATTTCAGTACCGAATAATTTTAGAAATGAACAAATGTCTCCAATCAACCCTTCTTCTGGAATATTTTTAATCAGTTAAGCCCAAACGCATATCTAGAAGAAATTCCAATAGGATCGGCCAGTGCTGTACAAGATTTGAATGAATTGCGCTTTTTGTCTTGGAGTCTGCATGTGCAAACCTCCAGAAACAAACATCCCTATTTTGAAAACGTCACGCTCAGGAGAAGAATGCTCTCCGTGGCCATGTCTGTGAATGCATTCTCCATGGTGTGTTCAAGTCTGGTTTCATTGTTCAGGTGTCCTTTAACGCAATCAGAATAATGCAGTGTAATTAGTTAAATGATACAAAAAGAAGTTGGCTTTTCAGTTAAGCTTTAAGCGCATTCGTTAAAGATTCCCTTCGCTCAAATAAGAAACGAGGCATATTCTCGCAAATGCGTATACCGAAGATTTTAACTCGTGTTCTTCCAAGCTCATGGGATTGTGTGTACAGACTTTCTCCAGACAATGGGGCAATAACGCTGGCAGGAACTTAAACATTTGCATTTCTTTAAGGTTCATCCAGACTACCGGTGAATCATCTCACAGTTGGCAACTGGAGCAGAAGCGCTTCGTCTCGTCGTACTCTTTCCACTCTAGCACCTGAAAGCCGACGCACCAGCCCGATGAGCATGCGAAACTGGCAACCCCGGACGGACCCAAATGAAAACCACGCCGAGGGAACCGTTGACATTCAGCTCGCCAATATCGAAATCGCTAAACCTCCGGCAGATCCGGTTCCAACGGAAGAACAGATAGCAGATGCGCTACCTGTGAAGGTCGTATCTCCCGCTGAGAGCATTCGGGGCCCGTCCCACCTACGACCGTCGTAATTACTCGGGAACTTGAGAGAGAAACTAGAAATACAAGCCCACTAATTGGATTCCATTCCTCTTTTTTCACACTGTATATAATTACGAGCAAAATTTTTCGAAACCACCCGTGTCAATAACTTGAAGAGGAAAGTGGAGCTTGACACTCGACGATCCGATATGGTTGAGTTTCACCATTTATGCTGCCAAGAAATGTGTGTGACTACATTTTTTTTTCGTGTATGATAATACAATCCGGACAGCCGGCTAAGTCGTTATCGATGCTTACGGTTGGAACAAGTTCCAAAGATGAACAATCGCATCCTGTTGCACAACGAAGGTTGTGTTTGTGACTTTCTGAAGAAGTTTCGATGTATTTTGTTTTTGCTTTTTCACTTTATCGCCTGTTGAAAATAAAAATTATTTTAATACATTGGTAGAGTGTAATAAGGATTGAGATGAACTGAAGTCTATGGAGTCTTAGCGATATGCTTTCCTGTCCCCCACCCCGACCCGGCATGATCATTTGTTTCGCTGAAAGCGACTTCCGAAAAAATATAGGTATACCGTTCGGAGAAGTGTCAGTTCTTGGATTCCAAACTACAATCTGTCCCCAATAGAGAATCAGCTCTCTATTACTGAATGTTCTAGACGGCAAACATAGACCAATCTCTGAAAATACCAAATGGAATATTTAGACGACTCGTCAGCTGGTGCCCGATGCCCTCAAACTTGTGTCAGGCAATCAGAAGACGATTCCGGAGACGATCTGATATTCTCTTTGCTGTCGAGAATATAAAGATGTACCGGCAGGATCACAGAAATTAAAGTCCTTTAAAAGTATGAATAAAAAAGTGAAAGGAAGAAAGTAGAAACGGTGTGGAAGATTCTCAGCGCTTTAGAAAATAGACATAATTTATTTTATAACGGCACATCATATTTACACAAGTGTTTCGGTGGCATCCGCGCAACTAATTTGGGTAGAGCTGGCTGGCATTGAGGCATCCGAGTTGATTTTGAGTAATAAATTATCCGAGAAAACTGAGAAATTGAGCAAATTGAAACAACACTAGAAGCTATGTACAGTCCTTTTCGGAACCAGTCGCTGTCCAAAGCCGCCTTGTTGGGTCGGAATAAAGAACTGCGCGAAGTCACCAGAAACAACCACTTTAGTCTCGCTGGCAGCTGTCTGCAGTTGTTCTGCGTTCTGCTGGTTTTGCTGATCTACTGCCTGTTGCTGTTCGCTGTGTGCAAATCCTGAATCTTCCTGCAACTCTTGGCTGACAGCTGTGTTGAAAGTCTCCTCAGGAACAAGGAACTCATTTGGAGCTCCAGGCTGGAACCCGACTGGAACAGTGCGAGCATCAATGGGCAAAACCTGCTGCGGAGTGGGAGCCCCACCAGCACTCTGCTCGATCCTGATTGCTTGCTGCACAGCATATGCACCTTGTTGAACTTCCTGTGGGGCAACGAAAGGAGCAGCAGCTCCTGGATACCTTGGCTCGATATCAGCTGGGTACTGGCCTTCTACTTCGGCTGCACTATCGTACTGAACATCGTCGGCTCCGGACTCTTCTGACGACTCGCCACCGTAGCTTTGGTCAGCTACTGTACCTCCATAGTTTGCTTCAGGTGCTACAGCCGTTTGTCCTGCTTGATATCCTTGTGGACTCGGTTCCTGTGGAGCGGCCTGATAAGACTGAGCTGCAGTCTCGTAAGCTTGCGGTGCAGTTTCATAGGCTTGGGCTTCAGCTTCATTGGCCGGTGGGGCGGCTCGATACGCCTGTGGGGCTGCTTCATGGGCCTGAGGTGCTGCTTCATAGGCCTGGGGTGCTGCTTCATAGGCCTGGGGTGCTGTTTCATAGGCCTGGGGTGCTGCTTTGTAGGACTGGGGTGCTTCTTCATAGGCCTGAGGTGCGGCTTCATAAGCCTGTGGTAAAGCTCGCAGGGCTTGAGGAGCAGTCTCGTAAGCAGGCTGAGCTGCGCCGTATTCGGAGATAGGTGCAGTCTCGTAAGACTGTGCAGATTCTGCGTATTGTGGAGCAGGAGCCGGTGCTGCATATACAGGAGCTGGTGCAACGTAAGCTGAAGCTGGTGCATCGTAAGCTGAAGCTGGTGCAGCGTAAGATGGAGCTGGTGCAGCGTAAGATGGAGATGGTGCAGCGTAAGCTGGACCGGGTGCTGCATATGCTGGTGATGGTGCTGCGTAAGCTTGAGCCTGAGCTTCATAAGAGGGTGCTGCGGCTTCATAAGCTGCAGCCGGCGCCTGTGAGTAGGCCGTGGCTGGGGCGGGTGCATACGACGGAAGTGGTGCTGGAGCTACTCCTCCATAAATGCTTATGGGCTGGATTGGATGGCCACCAAACGGTGCCCAGTAAGGGATGGGGATCTTTGGGATCTTGGGAATCTTCTTCAAGGCATGCCGATGCTTTTTATCATGGCCTACCCAGTTAAAGTGATGGCTTGGTCCGCCGTTTTCAACAATCCAAACTGCAGGTTTGTGGTATCCATATCCACCTCCCTTGCCTTTGTCAGCTAAAACAGCGGCCAATAGTGCACAGATCACAATAAGCTGTAAAAAGAAATCAGTTAGAATTTCGGCGTAAAATGCTAACAGATAAGGAGCTGTCTCGGTGAAAATAAGAGGCATGAGGACAATCTTAGTCTACGGCCTTCTAAACCAGAATTTGTATTCACTGGTGATAGTGCCTATTTTTCTTCGTCAAATTCGTTCAATTTTCTTTCGCTTTGCCAAATATCTGCTACGCCTCCCCCCATGGACAAGGAAAAGCCATCTCGTTGAGAAGTTTTGTATAGCTGATCCGTCTGCGACTGTCCTGAGGTCCATCAACAGATTGAAACAAAATTGTAGTCATCCCTGGAGCTTCATGATGTTTTGGTTTAGTGACTTTAATTATTTTGGTTATTATTGTTGTGTTTCTGTCTTTAATTTTTTACCATACTCCGTCTCTACCTCGACGGGTTACAAATAAAATTAATTAGTTAATTTGATGAAAACAAAAAAAAACGAAATAACGACGAAAAACAAAACCACGTATTTTATAGACGTCCCTTCAGCCCAAGCTGACTGCGAATCATATTTGACGGTGCAAAACGGATAAGTTAGCTACATTTTATTAGAGCTATATTTCGGCCCTTCTTGGCAAGGGTCCTCCCCTTTTTGGCAAGGGCTTGAGCCTGAAGAGGACCCTTGCCAAGAAGGGCCGAAATATAGCTCTATTAAAATGTAGCTGACTTATCCGTTTTGCACCGTCAAACACGTGTTTTCCAGCCTTGAAATATACAACAAGATTTCTGATATCCTAACGTTAGTAGTGGCGAAAGCCTTTTATATGCAGAATATAATTGTCACTGCTATCAGTATTATTGTTATGGTTTGGCTTGGAGACAATACCTTTGCCTTCGACCCGAAAAAGTCAAACAAACACAGCCTAGAGAGATATAGACAAATTTGTACCTTTAACATTATCACGTAATCCTTTTATCTTTCGTCCTAAAGACAAAAAGAACTCTCATAAGCCAGGTGACGAATTAAAGCGTAACCGGCTAAGACGTAAAGTATATATATAGCCTTCGTCATTGGAATAGTACTACGTACCGCGCGCTCCCTTTCGCTGGAGCGCCCCTAGCGACAGTAAAGGGCGTCATTGCCAATACCTCGAGGACGATGAAGATCTAACTTGACCATGAGACTTAAAATCACTCACGCCGCCAAAACGGAAGAAAGCGCACGTAATGAATGACTACATACTACCGATAACCTCAACTTTGATTTGGTCATTGTACCCATAGCCACTTTCCCTTTTCACCACGGCTGCTGAATGGGAGAAAAAATTACTAGAGGACACGCTTGCACACATATGAAAGAAAGAATGTTTTCTGAATGACAGCCACCCATGTCAAATTTAAGCGTGTCGGCATGGAGTCAAACAATGCGGTTAGGCATTTTTTCACACACGAAACTCACACAGTGTGAAGGTTAGCCTTAGAATTGATACATTTTATTAAGAAAATTGGAAAAAAGTACCTTGTAGTAGTTATGGTAATCTACCGAGGAATTACGAAAAGGTCATGGGTCTTTTTGCAGGCTTCTCGGGGTGGAGAACGCAAGCCATCTGCACGGAAGACGTGTTTTGGTGCCACCGCGATTTTCCGCCGCTGGGTAGTTTTTGTCACTGCGGGATTTAGAATGGTAGGCTAAACAGGTTTGGGGTTGTCGTAGAAAAATCCCAAGTCCCCTTTGAAAGGTCCCCATGACAAAATGTCCCCATGCATGACATAAAGTCTCACTGGCTAAGCGTCCCCAACCAAAACGTCTCCATGTAAAACGTACCCATGGCGAAACGTAACCGGCTTAAACGGATCAATTAAAACAAGACCAAAGTTTTCGATGGGATCCCAAAGATTCAATATTTAATCCAGACAATTGGGTCTTGTCTTCGCCAAGTCCTGTCTTTGCCACATTCCTTGAACATTTTAATATCAAAATTCAGAAATAGATTAAGGCCAAATAGATAATCATCTGAGAAAACCAAGTTCAGATATGGATTCAGCATGTGTGTTTACCTGTATAAGTCATATCTATTTTGACGAAAACTTCCTGCCTTACTTCTGTCAATGTTCCGGTTTCGGCCGAATTCCGGAACTACTTGTCCGGCAAAAAAAGAAAGCTAAAAAACGAATTCACCGTATCTTCTTTCCCCAATATCGAACATCTAATCAACTTCAAATAAAATTTAACTTATAACAAATTTTCCGGTTCCAGCCGGATTCCGGGCGAACTATATGTCCGGGTAAGAAATGATTGTCATAATTCGGATACATAATCAGCTACAATAAATTTACCTTTGACAGTTTTTCCGGTTTCGGCCGGATTCCGGACTAACTACTTGTCCGGGTAGAAAATGATTTTCACATAAGTGTTCAGCATGTCTTTTTACCCTAAACTGAACATCTAATCAACATCAAATAAAACTTTTACTTTTAACAAACTTTCCGGTTTTTGCCGGATTCCGGACGAACTACTCGTCCGGCGAGAAAATGGTTTTCATAATCATGTTCAGCATGTCTTCTTGCCCCACAGTCGACTATCAAATTAGCTGTTTAAAAGTTATCCTTAGAGTTTAGTTAGTTTCTGTTTAGTTATCGTGCTCACAGACGGACGGACAGACGGACGGACGGACAGACGGACAACTTTTGCGATGTCATAGGTATCCCTCCACTTACGTTTTGGGATCCCAAAAACATGCTAATATTTTCTGGAGGATTTCAAGATTTATATCAGACCGAATTAATTTAAGACCATGGTATGGGAATGGGAGATTAAATTTGCCTTGGTAGCCTATACAAGTATCTTCTAAAGCAATACTGCAAGGTTCACTAAACAAGATTGAACTTCCCATGCCATTTTAATCCACTATAGCAGCATTACGCTGACTTTTGCATTCTCTTTGTTTGACTCTTTTTGAGCCAGATTAGGCTTCAGCCTGTTTCTTCCGATGAGCTAATGGGTCAAAAATACCGGTTATGCATGTTGCCTCAAACGACATAGATTTGCTACTGATCAGTTACGATCCCAGGGCAAGCCGTATTACACAGTTTATTTTGAAGGGAACGGTTCATATCTGAAGCAACTGTCCCATGTCCGCATTGTCCTGCCTATAAAGAATGTTCCTGCATCTGTGCAGAGGCGTTACTTGCCAAAATGTTTGGGGGGGGGGGGGGGGGGCAAGGTATTTACCGACGGGCTGGGTCATTTTTACCGACTGTTTTTGCAGATAAAATCGATAAAATCGGCTGATTTTAAGAAAAATTACTGTTTTTAAGAAAAAATCGACTATTTTTACGAGAAACCGACTGTTTTAAAAAAAATCGACAGTTTCTTAGATAAAAACCGATTCTTTTTACGAAAAATCGCGGCACATCGCGCCGACTCGGCTATTTTTTACCGACTGGCCGACAACATTCGGGGGGGGGGGCGTCCCCCCTCCCCCTAGTCGTGACGCCCCTGCATCTGTAACGCAAAGTCTATAAAGTTGTTTTAGAATCATGCGCCTGAAGACCAAGGTGAACTTTTCACCATGGGGACGTTTTGTCGTGGGGACGCTTCGCCATGGGGACGTTTTGTCGTGGGGACGCTACGCCATGGGGACGTTTTGTCGTGGGGACGTTTCGCCTTGGGGAAGTTTTGTTGTGGGGACGTTTCGCCATGGGGACGTTTTGTCGTGCGGACGTTTCGCCATGGGGACGTTTTTTCGTGCGGACGTTTCGCCATGGGGGCGTTTTGTCGTGACGACGTTTTGCCATTGGGACATTTTTTCGTGGGGACAGTTCGCCATGGGGAGGTTTTGTCGTGGGGACTTTTTGCTATGGGGGCGTTTTGTCGTAAGGACGTTTTCCCATGGGGACATTTTTTTTTGTGGGGACGTTTCGCCATGGGGATGTTTTGTCGTGGGGACGTTTCGCCATGGGGACGTTTTTTCGTGGGGACGTTTCGCCATGGGGACGTTTTGTCGTGGGGACTTTTTGCTATGGGGACATTTTTTCGTGGGGACTTTTCGCCATGGAGACGTTTTTCGTGGGGACGTTTCGCCATGGGGATGTTTAGTCGTAGGGACTTTTTGCTATGGGGGCGTTTTGTCGTGAGGACGTTTTGCCATCGGGACGTTTTTTCGTGGGGATGTTTTGTCGTGGGGACTTTTTGCTATGGGGGCGTTTTGTCGTGAGGACGTTTTGCCATGGGGACGTTCCGTTGGTGAGCCAGATTCCGGAATGAGTGCTGGAGTTAGTGAAAGTTTCTTAGGAGGATTTGGGGCCACTCCTCGCTACTAGTAATAAAGGATTAGCTTCTTAAAAGCAGTTAACCAGAAATTACAGATGGACACGGATAAAGCTACGAGCTGCAGAGAATATAGAATTTAGCTGAAGGACTGTCATTCCAAGAATGGAGATAAAAAGTAATGCGTCTGTCCCAAAATTCTCTGTAGGGCAAAAACGATTTTGAGAGAGAGACGAGAGTATTCGAGATGACCATACCCCAAGAGGGGCATGGACCTGAATGCGAAAAAGCAGAAGTTCTTCAAGTTAGATATTCAAAAATTTTCTAGTATGGCCGGAACAGAACATTCAACTTCACTTTTGCTTCGCTGATTCGACTTTTTAATGAGTCATGACAGTGGCGAAAAAACTTAGTTTACTAGTCCCACTTTTCAGGTAACAAACAGGTTTAGCACGTATTAGGAACGGGTCGAAACCGAGTGGCGGTAGATACCCAGTAAATGTTCCTTCAGCCCAAGCTGACTGCGAATCATGTTTGACACTGCAAAACGGATACGTCAGCTCCTTTTTATTAAAGCTATATTTCGGTCCATTGGCAAGGGCCCAATTCAGGCTCAAGCCGCTCAAGCTGGAAAATGAGCTTCAAAATGAAAAATGAGTCCATTTTCCGGCTTGACAGTCTTGAGCCTGAACAGGACCCTTGCCAAAAAGGGCCGACATATAAATCTAAAAAAATGTAGCTGACGTATCCGTTTTGCAGCGTAAGATGCCCAGTGACGAAAAAGTTGGTGGAGCTAAAACTCGGATACGCCAGGCGATAAGAATCCGACATGTGGTTAAGTTGCAACCGTGTGTGTAATTGTATTGGTTGATATGACACGCTTGGTCAAACTGAAAACAAAAGTCAAAGAGCATGACACGGACGTAAACTGTCGTCGCAGATAAAAACGCGGCAAGCGCTCAATCGGGCAAACTGAAGGCCGTACCAAACCTGGACGTACCCGATGAAAAGTATGGAGTTATACGAAAAAGTAGCATGCAGTAGTAACTGTTGCCCCTGCATGCTAGATTGGATGCTATCAGATACAACTACTTAAGATTAACCCAGTCGGAGGCATATTAATCAAGGTATTCCGTACTACTACATATAAATACATACAACTTTTTCGTACAACTACCATACAAAGACACAGTCAAAGAATTTTTCATCGGGTACTAGTCCTAAATGGCACATCTATGGTATTTACTCCTATCACCTATCACCATGACATACCAGAAGACCCGGACCCCCCCCCCCCCCCCGGATGATCAAACCCGAGAAAGGAAAGTTTCTTAGAGTATTGGATTAAATCGTTAATTCGCATTAACTTATGTGAAAGGGCCCGAACTCTCAAAAGTTGGAAAGAACGACAGTCGTTTAAGATCGTATGTGGCATTTGAGGCAAAGACCGAAGATGCCACAAAAGCGACCATTCTCTCCAAATTTTAATAGGCCATAATCCGCTTTTTCTGCACCGTGGCATACTGATGAAATATGCACAATTCTCAGAAAGTGGGACTCGGGAGGAAACATCCTTTTTCGACAAAAATCCTAGAAAATTAGTGGAAAACTTCTATTTTTCATCTTTTTAAAAAGTTCGCCTGCGTCAAGGGCCTGCCTGTTAATTTAAAAAAAGTTCTCGTCTTGGATTTTCATGTATCAAGGGAGATATGCGTCTTCGAAAAATAGAACCGGCAATTCTGTCGGCAAATCCTGGACTTCCACCAATACAACTTTCTAAGTAAAGGAAAAAATGGCTCGCAATTTTGAGCGTATTCCTACAGCCTCTTGAACCCCAATTGCACATTTGCTGTTACAACCTAGAAGAAAAAAACTATTTCTGTCTTCTTGCTAAAAACTGGAGAGAATATTGGCAGTTCAAACAGAAATAAAATGATTAGCAGGTGATAAGCGCCTTAAAATGTGAACAGAAATCATTTCATTAGTGACGTAGAAAATAAAAAAAAAGTCTTAAGGCTTTGGATTATTATAATAAAATTCAAAGACAAATAAAAAACAAATAAACACAAAAGCAAATACATTCATATCTTGTAAGTGTATTAGTTAATCTGTTTCGTGTCCGTTTATTTCGTAAATATTTTATTCCTCTTATAGCTTTAAGCTATTTGGAAAACAAACTTGATCGAACTAATGAAAAGAAAAATGCAAGATAAACATACAAACACCGATCGGAAATCAAAGAGGCATCCTTTTGATGACTTCACACCAAAGACAGCTGATTCCGCTAACTCAATCAATCAATTTTATTTTCAACCCTAATAGCACTAGGCTAACACGGGCGGGAATTGGAAAAATAAACACTCACGAACAATACAAATAAAACACAAACTAACAAACAATAAATAAGAATCAAACATGAATCATGAACAGTTAAAATGCTTAGTAAAATACAGAACGAATGAATTTAGGTATCTTTCTGAAGATTTCGTAGGTGGGGGAACAAGCTTGGGTTTCGGGTAAGCCTTGCTTCGCGTGTTAGGTCCATGAGAGGGTGTAACGAAGTCCGGAAGGATGGTCCTGTGGTGTTGAGAATTCAAAATTTTGTGGCCAACTCGTTTTTGTCATGTAAATAGGTGCACATTATGTTGAGTGAGTGTCTTTTTATTTTTTATTTTTCACGCTCCGCTTTCTTTCCCATTCCTGTAAAGCTAACGGAAAATAAATGATTATTAATAGTATCAGAACTGGTCTACTAATCCTTAAGGCATAAAGGCGTCTTCAGGGACTCCTAGGATAAAAAGAGGGAAAGTCTCTATTTGGCTGGTGAGACTTCAAGCCACTGGAATATTCAGTTCAGCAAAACAGAAAGAGGGGAGATTTGCATTTCGTATGAGAGTTTAACTTTTCGTTTTGGAAATGTAGAACTTCGACATTTTGCAGGCAGGAGCGAAATGCCCTTTAGCCAGTGTGTAATATGGCGTTAAAAATAAATACCTTAAATTGCAGCTTGGAGCACTGAAGGATTTTCCATCCTGTAGCATTACTCAGCATTTCTTCGGAAATTGCCGTGTGGATAAATTAAATTCAGGAATTCTGTCGGGTGTTGGGTTGGTGCGATTCGCTTGACCTAATGCTCTGGTCTGGGGCTCAAGGGCATCCCATTCCAGCGTCCATTCCTTCTTGCTCCACTCCTTGTCAAAGGAGATTTTGAATTCTTCGATGGGTTTGCTAGATACCGCATCTTCGCTTAGGGAATTCCACAGTTCAACAACCCACCACTTTCTCACCAACCGGAAAGAAAGTTGGTGAGAAAGTGGTGGCGTTCCCTCTTCTGGGCCTTGAGCTTTATGAATCTACAAATTTATCCTCAAAACTTGTTCTTCGCGATTTGAGGGCTTGTACACATTTTTTCATTTTAGGTAAATACACTGTAAAAAGTCTCTCCTTTATCGGACTTTACTAGTTGTGTGTCACTTTCGGACATTTTTATTCCTAATTCGAATAATTAAATCTAAATTCAGAGAGTTATAATCTGATGCAGGATTAAAAAGCTAGAATGCAAAATACTTCAGAGTATACTGCAGCATTTTGCATTCTAGCATTTTTATCTTGCATCGGATTATAACCCTCCGAATTCGGATTTTAATTCTCCGAATTAGGAACAAAAATGTCCGAAATCGGTGACGCACAACTACTTAATCCGATAAAGGAGAGACTTTTTACAGTGTAACTTCAGGATCGGCAGCACAAAAGGACCAGAACAAAACTTATAAGGAATTACCCAGAAGCATAAATGACGAAAGTAACTGGTCAGGTTTGGACGCAGAAGATAAGAAGAATTTTTCCATCGAAATGGAGGAAATCAGCTCTTCTTTAGCGAATTCAAATGTATTTTAGCGCAGAGATGGGCGAATCCATCTGACTCCATACGAGTCCGAAACACGCCACTGACCCTGACGAAGAACGAGAAATGTGGCCCAAACAAATCCTCAAAACTGACTTATTTATTGATAACCCATCAACTGGCCGAGACCAAAAAGAAAGAGTATGGAAAAAAATACAAAAAATAAATGAATAGGTAAACAAAGTAACTGAAGTACAAAGGCAACAAAATCCAAATAAGCTCGAGTCAAATCCGTTTCAACTTTCAAGGGACTCCGCATTATTGGTTCGTAGACCTCGTAAACTGAATCAGTTCCGGACAGAGTATAGGCTGTAAGCAGGGTGTTTGGCTGTCACGAATTTATTGTGAAGTATCACAAGCCGTGACTGTATTCGTAAGATATGGGAAAATGTAATAAAGTGAATAATAATTATTAAACGGTCAACTTCAAATAATAGTTAAATAATGCATAAAAATAAGGAAAGTGGATTGTATTAGAAAAGTTAACCAGATAATAGTTATTATGAAGAGCTGTCAAAGCCAAGGCTAGTTTGTAAAATTGAAATTATTGAAGAAGATGTAAACAAGAGCTGTAAGCTCATATGGCACTTGCATGGGTCAAGATGATTTGATTGATCAAAAGTAAGTTTCGACTTTGCGGTTGAGATGCGCACTCTAAGGGAGCTGGAACTTCATTTGTAAGCAAAACCCTTGAGGCAAAACTGCTAATGGGCTGATGGGCATCACGAAAATGCATATATTGCTTAAAAGTATTTATTTTTACTTTGCGGTCAAGATTGGTACTTTAAGGAATAATCGGATTTGGGAAGTAGCAATTTCTAAGCAAATGTTGTTGAGTCTCCAATATTCCAGCGAAGTTTCATCGTCCTAGCACATCTGGAAGTACCTTAACGCGCGATCACCGGAATCCCAGACCCCCCCCCCCCCCCTCCTCCAACTCCACCCACAATAACCGGAGCCAATCCGGTTCTGTAAATGATTAATCCAGAGCATCTGTTTGTCATTCCCACGAAGTTCGATCCAGATCACACCAGTCTAAGCGGGTCAAGTATTTTCCGCCCTCCCCCCAATAATTGCCGGATTCGGTCCGGAAATGAAAAAGGTCACCAGAGAAAAATGTCCTCTGTATAATTATTAAATTTCACTCGAATCTGATCACCCGTTCCAAAGTTACGAATGACTCAATATTCCGGATTCCCCTCCCTCAAATCCCCCCCCCAAGATTATCATATCGAGGATTTTTTTTATTCCAAGTCAGTTTGACCGGGTCCCTGATATGCCTTCCAAGTTTCGTCGTGAAAATCCCCCCCAAACGGAATTCCGGGAAACCCCCTCCTCCCCCCCCCTCAAGTGTCCGGATCCAGTCAAATTATGTAAAAGATCTACATGGACCAGATGTTTGTTCTTCCCAGCAAGTTTCACTCCGATACCATCATTCTAACCGTTTCTCGAGATTTCCGGTCCACCCCCCCCCCCCCACCCCACCCAGCTCCCCCGCGGTGCACGTAGACGTAGACATTCAGTAAATGACTTACCTAGAGCATCTGTTTGTTCTTCCCACAAAGTTCCATCCCGATCCCTCCATTCTAAACGGGTCACGTATTCCCCCCCCCCCCAATAGTTGCCGGATCCGGTCCGGATATGAAAAAAATCATCGGAGAAATGTCCTCTTTTCAATTCTTGAATTTCACTCGAATCCGATCACCCATTCCAAAATTACGAAAGACTGAAAATTTCGGATTCCCCTCCCTCCACTCCCCCCACCATTATCTGATCGACAAAATTTTTATTTTGAAGTCAGTTTGATTGGGTCCCTGATATGCCTGCCAAGTTTCATCGTGAAAATCCCCAAAACCACCATCACCGGAATTCCGGGACCCCCCCCCCCCCCCCATAAGTGTCCGGATCCAGTACAATGGTCTAAAGGACTTATCTAGAGCAGATGCTTGTTCTTCCCAGCAAGTTTCACTCCGATCCCTCCATTCTAACCGTTTCTTGAAATTTCCGGTCTCCCCCCCCCCCCACTCCCCCCTGGCTACCGAATCCGGTCAAGACTTTAAACGGGACATTACAGATATATATTCTATTCAGTTAAGAAGTTTCATTACAATCCGATCATCCGTTCGAAAGTTACACACTTCTCAATTTCCCGGATTCCCCTGCCCTTCACCCCCCCCCCAAAAAAAAAAATGGTCGGATCAGAAAACTGATTATTTCTAAGTTTGTTTGGTCGGGTCTATGATATGCCTGCCAAGTTTCATGGTCCTAGCACAACTGGAAGTACCCTAACTCGAAAAAGTGTGACAAAATGCCCTAAATTTTCAAGTTTCCAGCGCCCCGCACTCCCCCGCATATACTCGGATCGGGAAACTGATTATTTCCAGGTTAGTTTGGTCGGCTCCCTGATATGCCTGCAAAGTTTCATTGTCCTTGCACATCTGGAAGTACCCTAACTCGGATAAGTGGGACAAAAAACTCGGACCGACCGACAGACCGACAGACGGAATTGTGATCGGTATATGGCACTTGAGCCAGAGGCTGCAAGTGCCATAAAAACGGGATGAAACTACTTAAAAGTAAGCATTCATGTGACCATGACGGACTCCACTCAAACCACATCAAATGGGCCTCTCCAAATGCTATCCTTCTACTGTCTACGCTTTTTCAACTATTCTCTCTTCTGGTATGCTTCCTACTTGTTTTTCGAGAGCTACAACCTCGCCAATCCCAAAGAAAGGAGGTAATCTTGAACAGTGTGGTGGTTTTCGGCCAATTACGGTTTCTTGTCAAATAAGTATACTTTTTGAGATCATTCTCCTAAAATATTTTGAGTCTTGTAATCAAGGGCTAAATCAAATTGGATTTCGGAAGCATTTAAGTATGGATATAGCCCACACCCTCCTTGCTCGTATTGTTTCTTTTTGTAGTTCTAGGGAGAAGCTTTATGCTTTGGCACTAGATTTTGCTGTTGCGTACGATTCTGTTATTCATTCGTGGGCTATTACTGCACTACTTAAAAATAATATCCCTCTCCCTATAGTATTAATCATAAGAAAATGGTATAGTTCTCTCGTCTGAGAATAAAATGGAAAAATAGTTACAGTGGATTTAATATAGTTGTAAAAAGGGGTTCAAGGCAAGGTAGCATTCTCTCGCCTATCATTTTCAATATTACTGTCTCAGCTTTGCTTGATCAGATTAGAACAACATTTGTTTATGGTAAAGGATACCTTTTATCTTGGATAGCATATGCAGATGATTTAATCCTTCTGAGTAGATCGGTAAAATCCCTCCCAGCTAATGTAAATTTTCTTGTTAAAGTTTTTTCTGACCACGGCCTTCTTTTTCGACCAGAAAAATGTCAGTTACTAGTTCTGGGCCCTAGGCCGAATAATAAATAATTTGGTTTCAGTTTCTATTAATAATTCAACTTTAAAACCGTTAGACTTTTTGACTTATCTTGGAGTGCCGTATGGCCCCACACTTTCATTGTGCCGTGCTTCAGTTTCAAAAGCATTCAAGTGTAGGATTGCAGCAAGCTTTGGAGCAGTAATATCACTTCGCGATTATCTGTCTCGCCGGTCTCTGGCAAAAGTTTTTTATACTGTTGCTCTTCCTCAGGCCCTTCTTTTCTCTCCTTTACTTCCTTTTTACACGTCGAGTAATTTCTCTCACATCAAAACAACCTTCTTCAACTTTGCTAAATATCTTTGTCGGATAACAAAATTTGAGTCGAATTCTTTTATGATGGAGACCTATCGATTAAAAAACCCAATAGATATCATACAAAAAAAGATGCTAATTTTCTTTCTAAAATTCCTCGAATCCATCACAACCTCACTGGGGCTTTAGCTGATGGTTGAGTTATTGACGCATACATTCTATTTTTTATTTGTTTTTATTTTGTTTGATATTTGCGTGTTGACTTGTTTTATGCGATACGGCCTTGTTATGTCATAGTTGTCGTTTTATATTTTTGGCCAGTTATGTAGGTGTTTACTATGTTTTTTTACTCTTCGATTTCTGGAGGAAATAAATTATTTGAATTGAATTGAATTGAATAGAATGTTTGAGTAAAGGAGACTGTTGATCTGAGGAGTGTTATGTTTATTGTGATTGACTAAAGCCAATAAAAGGTATCCTTGCTTTACCCCTTAGTTGTAAGGTTTATGGGCTTTGCCTATGTGTTTTGAAGTCTCTAACGGGACGGCGTCTAGTACGCCAGCTAGGCTAGAGACCTCGCTGTGACGTCCAGTGGTGTTACCGTCTTTGGTGACCCTGGTCGTCACATTTGGTGTCAGAAGTGGGACTCCCACAGTTTGCGCACTTTGCAGAGGTTGTGGTGCACGGGCTCTCACGGCTGGAGTCGTGGCTCCCCCACACTTAGAGCATTTGACGTTGTTCTTGCAGTTAGAGGCTGAGTGACCGAACTCTTGGCACTTGTAACACCGCTTTGGGGCATAGATGTAATTAATATGACGGACTGACTATGCTAACTAATCAACAACGTTTGTTGTGGTCAATGTGGCCACGTTTCTGGCTCTTCGCTAGGCAGACGACCAGTCTTCATCGGCACAAAGAGTTAGTCATCACGAGTATTAAAAGCCACAGTATGGATCGAAATGATCTTATGCTGACGAAAATGGTGCGTCAGTGACGAAAAATGGTGCCATAGGTGCCGCAGTCGTTTTTTTTCCTCAATTCGTAAATGCAGAGAAATGGACAGGGTGTACTTGAAGTAGAAAGATTCATCGCTTACGAATTTAACAACTCAATTCATCGAGATGAAATCAGCGAACAACACCATCGAACGACTGACAACTCAATTAAAGATTCGGAAAAGATGGGCCAGGGGCTAAACACTCCAGTGAGCTTTACGACAGCGTATCAGATCCAAGAAATTCATATGAACACCAAATACGATTTACGTAGGTATTAATACAAAAGATAAATACAAAATAGCTTCACTTTCAGAATGCGCAAAAGGTCGTGTTAGTTAACATGTCTTCTCCTAACACAATGAAACAGTACAGTACGGTTATACATTTACCAGAAGGTTTTTCAATGAACTACTTTACACAATTAACTCTACACAATTAATCAGTATACACACATGACATAATGGTAGACTATACAATTATTTACAAGTTTTTCAACGATTCAAAGTACTAAGTCGGTGGACTTCCCAAGTCTCCTGGGTTTCGAAGGAAAAACTAACGAACTGACGAGGCATCGATTTATGAGAGTTATTAAAACGTCAAGTTTCATTATTATGATAGCACTTTAGCGAACAACTTCATTGCTGGTTTTCAACCAAAAATTTTCTCCTGGTCTTCCTAATGCCTTGAATAGAAGGTCAGGGTCAGACGCACGCTGACTCGAATTTCCGCCCGGATTCTGGCACCATCATCAATTTAAAACCGAAAAGCTCAAGTTTTTTGGGATCCCAAAACGTAAGTGGAGGGATACCTATGACATCGCAAAAGTTGTCCGTCGTCAAAATAGATATGGCTTATACAGGTATATCCGAACTTCGTTTTCTCTGATGATTAGCCTGGCGAAGACCGGATCTGGCGATGACAAGACCCTATTGTCTGAATCAAATATTAAATTTTTGGGATCCCATCGAAACATTTGGTCTTGTTTCAACTTGAAAATGAATATTTAATACTGAAAAACAGATACGTCAGAATAGGTCTCACGTATCTGTTTTGCAGTGTCAAAGTCAGCTTGGGCTGAAGGAATATTGCTGATGAAAGTGCAGAAAATCCGACAGGGAAATCCTGATCGTGTGTACTACTAAGAATACGTAAGAAGAAGACCCTATAAAACTAGAAAAATACGTCGGGCGAAATTTGCATCTTCCAGAGATTACAGTAAAAGCACACACGAGAAATAATTAGAACTGAAAGTGTGAATTTTTCCGGACTTGGGTTACGAAAAAAATACTAAGCAAACTAAACTGATATGCACGCTTTGTGTAACGTCACGGGTTGATAACATTACGTGGTATACGATACCCAAGATCTGGTAGTATTTCATTTGCCAGGCTGACGGCACGGATGGACGAACAGGGTATCCCAGCCGGTTTTCAGCCTTTTCATCATAAAACTGAAAAGGGTTGGGTGGTTACGGACTGGAACTCATGACAGGACTTTCGGTACCATTATCGATTCCATACGGAAAAAATGCGATTTTTTTTTAATTTCATCACAAATGTGAAGAAAGTCGGACCGGAATAACTTAAATCGCTTATCCGCAGCGAGAATGAAAAATTTTCCTGATGGAACTGATTGTGGCGCTGAAAATCCTACAAGAAATTTGCTTTATTCAAGTTCAGCGCTCCAAGTGGACTAGTTTCTGAAAAAAACCTATTGTCCCATTGTCAACACTCGTGACAGAGATAGTAAACATGGGTTCATGAGGTAATGAGCCGAACACGGTAACTTTCACTTTCCACTCCAGAAACAGTGCAAAACCTCCATTATTTGGGAAGGTGACTGCAGATTCTATACTCACTAACCTGTGGATCTATTTTCATGTCTGTCACAGGTGCTGATAATGAAGCATTGGGAGACTTTCAGAAAGTAGTCCGACTGGAATACGCAAATTTCAGTCCGACTCGTATCATCTGTCCGAACGCTACAGGCAACTGACATCCTCATACATATAATTTCCTAAGGCGTATTCTCGCCTTTACCCGAGGACTCCTCGGGGAATCCAAAGGAACGGCGAGAATAGAGGGAGTCACTCCACGCGGAATCCGCGTACAGGAAACAGCCAGAACACGGGGAATGTTTCCAAAACAGATTTTGTTCGAAAAAAAAATATGCAGTTGACGAAATTGGTCTGGATCCACTTTATTTTTGGTTTTGTTTATTCTGATTGTTTTTAATTAATTTTATCGTGCACCAATACCAGCAAAAATTGATTCCCCTCCGAATCTGAAAGGGAGTCCTTTCTGATGATTATGATGATAACCCGGAACATTCCTCATCTGTGAGGATTCGCGAGAATACGAGGAGTGAGTCCCCGGGGCAAACAAAAACGCGGGGACTCCTCAAGTGGAGTCCTCGGGGAAAGACGAGAACACGCCTCGAGGCAACAACTCCACAGAGCAGAAAACCGTGACGTCAGAAACCGATGACATAAGGGAGACGTTTTTACGTCGAAAGTCTTCATCGCATCCTTAATTCTTACAGGACTCGTGTGTGCATGTAGCTTAAAACAATGAAAAAAATCGCACATCTTTTTATGGATATTTGGAGTCGCCAGAGCCTGAGTGGAACACAGCACTTCGTGGCCAATATAGTATATGTGATATTAAAAAAAATATACCAGTAAGAAAAGATAGATATGACGTATGGTCAGTAACCACACGAAATTTGACAAATTCGAAGGGACGTTCTGCATTTTTTCAGATATTTTTTTCTTCTTTCATATTCACTCGCCACTGCTAGCTGATTACCGACAGATCTAATTATCTTAGCAAGTACTAACAAGCAAAATTAAGGATTCCCAGAAATTGTCAATCTTCAAGGTTTGCTTCAATAGCTAACTGAGATGGCAGTACCGTCTTCGACTTCCCAGTTATCTCGACTCGCTCCAGAGGACAAGGGATCAGGTTAAAGACGGAAGCACATCCCAGGGCCCCATTCAATGACTTTCCCTTGCATTTTAATCATACTTGCGATGTTAATCGTACAAATAAGCACTCTGAAAATCAACCACGCTCAATTTAATCTACAGTCGGGAACGAAACAGTACTTTGTGTTTCATTTCCCAGGACACTAGAGTGTGAAAATTTTAGGGGGCGTGGGGAAGCAATTCAAAATAGTTCATATTCCGAAGTTCGGATCTAGTGAGAAGCTCTGGTGGGTCAAAGGAGGTGCAGTTAGGCGAAGACTTTTTGCTGCACTGTCGCATGTCTGATGGCATTTAATGAAAGATGCGTTACCTGGTGTTCCAGAATATTTCCATTACGACTTTTTCAATGTTTTAGCAAGAGTGAAAGTCTTTTCAGAAGTTGATTAGAGTTTATACGTTGGTCGATTAGAGCGTCGATCTAGATGTAACAATACATCGAACCCATATCTGAACTTTATCTTCTCTCTGGAGAAGTAGGCCTATAGACCGACCGGAATCTCGTGAAAACCGGAAACTTGGTCTCAGTAAAAGTTTTGTATGAAGATGATCGCAGAATCGCTTAAGAAAGAATACATGCTGAATCCAGATAGGAATTTCATCTTCTCTCCGGACGCGTAGTTTGACCGGACTCCGGTCGAACACGAAAATTTGGTAGAAGTAAACAAAAAATAAAAATCTGACGTTCATGAAATTGGTTGGTGTACCCGATAAAGACACAGAAAAATCAGGAAACACTACTTGTTTTCGCATCAGATCTATAGCCCGGTGGAATCTTGGATGTTCACGAATGAACCTGATTTTCTTATCTTATTTTTACTAGAAAGTGTTACCTAGTTTATCAGGTTAATGGTCCATTAGGATGATAATCAGACGTGGGTTTGGCAAAGACCCGATTGTCTGTCTTACAAAGATGAACCTTTGGGGTCCAATCGAAACCTTTGGTCTCGTTCAATGTTGGACCCCTGTGCTCCAACGTTGGAGAATACCCAACCCTTGGAGAACTCTGCCCAAAGATTTGTGTACAACCGAAACATGCTGCAGAACCCTGGATCCTATAAGCATAACCTTATCATTTGCCATTGAGCTGCGAAACAAATACTCAACACGACAGTAAAATCAACATAATAATATTTTGCAAAAACAATTAGGCCACAAAGCCTCTACAAAGTTCTTTTAAAACCTTTCGGGTTCTGCATTTGGGAAAGAAACATTTCATCATTTTCTGTCCTGAATCGGCTCAGTGATGGAGAGTTTGCTGTTTCTTCGGGCAGTTGATTCCAATGGGGCGGCACGCGGTTTTTGAAACTCCAAAATTTTTATCATGACAAGATGTTCTGCCTGCCTTTCTAGCTTAGCGAAACCGTGGTTGATCTTAACGCCAATTTATAGACGTTAAGCAGTCCTATTCCTCGGTGAGTTGAGAAACCAATACCCAAGACGTCTGGTCCGCCTTTCTAACTTCCCGAACCTGTCAAGACAGTAACGAGGTACACTAAGTAAAGTGGGAAGTTCGGGCAAACAGCGCAACTAGCAAGCGGAAGCACATACGTCAGCAAGATAACGAAGCCATCTCCAATTAATACAACTTCGGGAAACACGATGGCCAGTACCCCGGTAGTTACAAGGGGCTGGTAGAAGTGGGAGAATTCGAGAAGACAATCCCGCTGGCTCCGGTAAGGACAGTCTGCGAGGACTTAGACGCTGAAAATCGGTTGAATCTACCAAAGCCGGGTCCGTTACAGGGTTATCAAGATTCGAGGTCTCGTCAGAGATTACGATAATCAGTGCTTGGAATGACGCTGGTAGAAATGGGACTTGATTCCAGTGAAATAATCTCACAGGCTTCGGTGGTCCGCAAAAAGGAACTGAAACGAAAAGGGTTTGTAGAGATATTTGACACTGCGAAACAGATACGTCAGCTACATTTTATTAGAGCTTTATTTAAAGGTTTGTATAATAGAGACTCATGTGCACCCAAATCACCCAGGAAACAGATAGCTGCTTTGCAATTAATCCTGGCACATCCTGTATACTTTTACAGTGTCCCAGGCTCTGACATATACAATATCATCCCGGAATTTGAGGTTTGGTCGTTAGGGAAGATAGATTGTTTGGTCGTTAGGGGAGATAGATTTCTAAAGCTAATTTTCACCGTCCAGATCTTTTTTGGACCGAAACAACACTTGGGTAGAAAAATAACCTTCCAGAATTTTCTGTTCCAACTTCATTCTCATTCTTCCGTGAAAAGCACAATTATTTCCGAAGAAAATCTGGCGAAATTTGTTCTTTAGCTACAACAACGGTTTAATGCAAAATCTGTCAACCCTCCCCCCCCCCCGCAAAAAAAAACCTGGCCAGATTTCCGAAAAAAACAAGACCAAAGGTTTCGATGGGATCCCAAAAATCTAATATTTGATCCAGACAATTGGGTCTTGTCTTCGCCAGATCCAGTCTTTGCCAGGCTAATCATCAGAGAAAACCAAGTTCAGATATACCTCTATAAGCTATTTTGACGATACTGATCGAAACTTCCTGCTTTACTTCTGCCAAATTTCCGGTTTCGCCCGAATTCCGAGCGAACTACTAGTCAAGCAAAAAAAAGAAGAAAATTCAGAAACGAATCCAGCGGATCTCTTTATCCCTATAAAGAACGTCTACTCAACTTTAAATAAAACTTTGATTTAAAAAAAAATCCGGTTAAAGCCGGATTCCGGACTAATTATACGTACGGGTAAAAAATGATTGTCATATACAGACTCGGCGTCTCATCTTACCCCTAAATCTGTCATCTAATCAAATTCAGATAAAACTTTCACTTTTAAGAAACTTTCCGGTTTTGGCCGGATTCCTGGCGAAATAGTTGTCCGGTGAGAAACTGGTTTTCACCATCGTTTTCAGCATGTCTCCTTACCCCTGAACCAAACATTTAATCAACTTCAAATGAAACTTTTACTTTTACCCAAAAACTTTCCGGTTTTTGCCGGATTCCGGACGAACTACTTGTCTGACAAGAAAATGGTTTTCACCATCGTACTCAGCATGTCTTCTTACCCCATAATCGACTATCACATTAGCTGTTTAAAAATATTTTGTTCGTCACTTAATTTGAAACCCCTCCCCACCCTCAAATATAGGGCTACAGAGCCCATCTTCGAACTTGACCTGTACTTTGACCCAAAGGATCCTCCCACCAAGTTTCATCAAAATATCTCAATCCCCTCGAGAGTTATAGTGCGGACAGACGGACAACCTTTGCGATGTCATAGGTATCCCTCCACTTACGTTTTGGGATCCCAAAAATGGGCAGTCATGGCGAGGAACACAAGCAGCGAAACCTATGGATGCGTAAGACAAGCAGCAAAGCTACGTGGAGATGATTTCAAACACGAATTTCAGACGCAGGTGATCACACCCTGATTCGGCATCTGTACTCCTATGCTCAACGGCCTGTTTCGGTAATGTAAGTGGTAACATAATGTCGTCGTAGCGAATGTCGTTTTCAGTCACAGAACGCTTCGACGTTTGTCTATCAAGAATGTGCACTTCCTTAACCAGAAAGGCCAAGGAAAAAAGCCACTTACAGTGTCTGTTCTTTACCCCGGACAGAGTAGAATCACAGAAAATGGGCTTCGTCAGCTCTCACTGTCACAAAGCCGAGAGGGTTTTTATTCCTCGCAGGGCAGAATTGGGTACCCTTTTTGTACAAGGCGTTGCACTCTTGATACTTTCAATACCACTCGACTATCTGAGATACGGTTCCTCAATTCCCCCCACAAATGTAGGTACAGCATGTTCATCTCAACTCTGAATATCGTAAAGCCGGGCGAGTGACTTTTTCACTCGCAGAGCAGGTAGCCGGGCAGTTGGGTTCATGTGCCAGCACTCTGACATCACTTGAGCGAACGTCTTCAAAGGCTGAAAAAAATCACAATCACTAAGGACTTATGCCATCAATGCGAACGAGTCGTTGCACGACGCCTTTGGCTTTTGACTTTAACATAAACAAGAGCTACGAGCTCATATGGCACTTGTTACCAGTAGGTAGTGTGAGAAGCGAGAAAGTAAGTCTGAGCATTTTTCCGGAAATTCCGGTACCCCTCCCCACCGTGCTCGGATCCGGTCCAGACCCTAAAATATGCCATCTAACGCATACGATCTCTCTACTTTCCATGTTTCATTCAAATCACTCCACTCGTTTAATCCCTATGCGAGCCACAAAATTTCCGGGAATCCCCCTCCAACTCCCCCCACTGTGGCTGAATACGACTCGGACACATAAACCTTCGCACCTCTAACATCTCCTCTTCCGTCAATCAAGTTTAACTTGAACCGGAAAATGTCTTCAAATTTCCGGTCCCCGCTACATCCTCCCCCTACTTTGGTCGGATCCGGTTTGGACGCCGAAAGACAAATCTAGACCGCATAAACTTGGTACTGTCCAACTTGCACCCCATTTGGCCCATCCGTTTGGTTTTTGTGCATATCACAATGATTTGAATTGAAATGAAGGATCTATGTTTTCAATGTAAACGAGTCGTTGCGCGACGCCTTTGGCTTTTGAAAGTCAATACGTGTTCGTATTGACATATATGTAACGAGTGCGTGTTCCACGGGCTCCAAACTCATCTCCTCATCCGACTGGGAAGGCACACTTCTAAGGGCGCAGACAGTAGCTGGTATCGCTAGAGTCAAAGGTTCCCACGGACCCTTGGAAATCACGAGAATGTTGGTTAAAGAATTTTATTTTTGCACTTGGCTGTGATAATGCGCACTCTAAGGGCGCTAGAAATTCACCTGTAGTCAAAGCCCTTGAGGCAAAATTGATCCTGGGCTTTAGGATCATGAATATATATGGTTTGGTCGAAAGTATTTATTTTTATTTTTCGGTTAAGATGCGCCCTTTAAGGATGCTAGAAATTCATTTCTAAGCAAAACCCTTGAGGCAAAAATTATCATTGGGTCAGGGGGATCATGAAAATGTAGATTTCGCTTAAAAGCATTTTTTGTACTTTGCGGTTAAGATGTGTACTTTAAGGGATGGTCGGATCTGGGAAGTGACAATTTCTAAGCCAATCCTGTAAGTCGCTAATGTTCGAGCAAGTTTCATCGTCCTAGCACATCTGGAAGTACCATAAGTCGCGATCACCCAGACTGCCCGAATCCGGTCCGGTTCTGTCACTGATATATCTAGGGCTTATGCTATGTTCTTCCCACCAAGTGTCATCCCAATCGCTAAACTCTAAGCGTGTCACACAATCTCCGTTCCCCCCCTCCCCCGACTCCCCCACATTAATCGGATCCTGTCCGCACTTGAAATGGGACATCTGAGCCATGAGTTCTTTCCGAATATCAAGTTTCATTAAGATCCGATCACCCGTTCGAAAGTTGGACATACCTCAAGATTCTGGATTCCCCCTCCCTCCACTCCCCACAAGATGGTCAGGTCAGAGAAACGACTGCTCTTAAGTTAACATTATCGAGTCCTGACATGCCTGCCAAGTTTCATCGTCCTAGCACATGTGTAAGCATCTTAACTCTGGATCACCGGAATTTCGGAGCCCTTCCTCCAACTCCCCCACAGTGCTCGGACCGGTCCGGTCTTGTCAACTACGTATCTACGGCTTGTGCTTGTTCTTCCGGCCAAGTTTCATTCTGACCCGTCCACTCTGAACATGTCACACGATTTCCGCCCCCCCCCCCCCCCTCCAACTCCCCCTAAGTCACCGGATCCGTTCCGGACTTGAAGTGTGACATCTGAGACACGAGGTCTTTCCGAATATCAACTTTCTTTAAGATCCGATTCCCCTTTCAAAAATTATTCATACGCCAATATTCCGGATCCCCCCTTCCTCCACTCCCCCCACGGTGGTTGGATCGGGGAAGTGGCTATTTCCAAGTTAGTTGGTCGGGTCCCTAATATGCCTGCCAAGTTCATAGTCCTAGCACTACTGATCGGTATATGGCACTTAAGCGAAGCTGCAAGTGCCATAAAAAATGTCTAAGGTTTCTTCGCTTGTACGGCCATTTGTTTCTCTTACGTCGGATACGGTTGGAGTAGGAAATGTTAACGTCACCGAGTGGAGGAGTCGTAGCCCAAAAAGTAGAAATAAAAAAAAAATTCGAAAGGCTACGCGGGTTTAAAAAAAAGAAAAAAAAGATTGAGCATGTGGCTCAATACGCCCAAGAGGCAGACCGCGCACCAGTTAGGGAGAAGTCTTGTAGATACGGCTGCTCGAGAGCGGCATTGGCTACTAGGACGCTCACGACAGTTCCAATGGCGGCTAAAGACGAAAGACTAAAGACTTTCGTTAAAATTTTTAATCTTATTTAGTGTTTACTTTTATATATGACGTTGCATACTTGTATTGACATATTTATATATGAGTGTTTACATGTCTATATGACGATTTCGAGAAATTTGGATTTCACCATGATAGTTCGAAAAGAATAAAAGCGATTTCTATCTATATCTATCTAAACTCAACCCTGGCTCCCTCTGCGCTTGCATTTTTTCCCAAGTAAGAGTCTGAACTCAATGATCCGGACACAGAGGTAATGTCGTAACAGGAAAGCCGCTACAAAACAAATACATCAGCACGAGAACTAATTTTTAACTAAGTTCTGTCTAATTTTCGTAGTCCCCCGTAACTGTTCTAAACAGACCAACAGAATTTTTTAGCGGCCATATTCTTTAAAACGACAAAGCTCTTAATCTGTCTCTTTCAGCCCATCCATCCAATTCTTTCACGATACTTCCTGATGTAAAAAACGACGAAGGATTCCTGAGCAAACAGAAGATCATATTCTTTTGGTTCTTAAAAGTCGCTTTATTTCTGATAGTTTTCGGCCGGGTGCCAGGTACCGAATCACGTCTGGTGTAACACGACACTTATGTTAGCATTTCCGCTTACCTCGCTCTGAATCCAACTTTGAGGTATATCGGGCCGTATCTTCTTTGAGATGACGGCTGCATGCATGTCCTCAAACGAAGGATCCTTTGGCACGCAGTCATAGTAAGGCAACTGGTATGATTCAACTTTTGAACAAAGCGGGGATTTTTCGCTGTCGTCACTGCTGCTCGGCTCAATGTTCCTAAAACAAAACAAAGATTCGTCTTATTTGACTCCTGTAGAGGTTAATGACATATTTTTACACTTGCATTACGCGGAACCGCTACCTCATCTGCCGTTTGTTAACTTCCGACCCACTATTGACCTTTGAAGCCCTCTCCTCTAATTTGTGTTCTCCGATTAGAAACTTACCTGTCCACGATCCCATCAATGTCAACCTTTATGGAAAATATTTTTGGAGCGTTTTGTGATTATTTTATGTTTCTTTGTCCTTTTCTACTGAAATTACGCCCTCGGGCAGTGCGTCTATCCTTCATTCATTCGTTCGTTACTATTATTATAAAAGCGGGCGAATTAATTTCGGCTCAGATCCCCGGAAGCGAAATAACGGACTAGGTTGGGATCCCAAAACATTGACTTCGTTCGTCCGTCGATCTGTCTGCCTGTGAGCACGATAACTCGAAGGAGCTGAGATACTTTGTTGAAACTTGGTGTGAGGGTCTTTTGAGTCGATCTACACGTCAAGTTCGGAAATAAGACTCGTAGCCCTATCCGGAAGGATAGGGGTTTCAAATGGTCGGGTGAAACAGAGGAGAGGTGTTCAAGCTTGTCTTCAGTTGCCCAGGACCTTCACGTTTCTGCCCTTGGCCATTACTCCGCATTCCATCTAGGAAGAAGAGTTTTTTAGACCCCATTAGTCCCTTATCTTTTTATTAATGATTATTATTTTTTATCTTATACATTTACTACATTATTGAAAGCTCAGTATATGTTTTCCTTTCTTTGTCTATACTGCGCTATTTCCCTCTTCGTTAGTGCGTAAATAAAATTTCATCATCATCATCACTGTCGACTCAAGATTTGGAGACGTTCTTAGTTGTCAAGCTCAACGTGCCTTCTCTTTTGTTTAATTGCCACATTTCACATTTACATTTAATTCACATTTACATATTTCGTCCTCCTTTGTCGTGATCCCGAACGAGTACCGAAACGAGTCCCGAACGAGTCCCAAACGAGTCCCGAACGAGTACAAAGTTCACCGATATGCCTATCTGTTTTGTTAACCAGTTCCCCAGAACCAAGGAAAGAAATATAGTTGGAAGTGTTTTGTACATCTCGCAACCCGATAAAAAATTTGTAGCCTGCGTAGTTCTATGATAGTTGTAGGAAAAAGCTGCATGTATTGATATGTAACAGTAAAGAACACTATCATTTAATGTGCCTCAGACTGGGCCAACCTTAAGCAGTAGTATCCATCCAGTAGCATGCTGTCTTGCTACAATAGCATCCAGTCTTGCTAATAATACCATGCAGTAGAATGCAGTAACACGGTAGCCTTGACATAGAAGCATGTAGTAGCATCAGTTCGTACTGCATGCTACTTTTTCGTACAACTTCATACTAATATTTTGAGCTAAATTTTTCATCGGGAATCCTGTCGATCCACCATGTACAGTGCCTTTACTAATCATCTCGATAAAACCTATGTACCGTCTACAGTGTGTAAAAAGATACCAGGTTAGAGCAGCACTACGTTATAGTACCTGTCTTACCCGTAATACTAATGCAACCTACTTCCATGATCACTCCATATATTCCTAAACCCGGAGACCCAACTTTTGTACGGTACATTTAACCCGTCCGACAAAACGACGCTGATTTTCTCACTTGCCGTGTTTTGCTACCTTCGATGTGTATCGCGCTGTCGACGGTTCTCTGGGAGAAGTTTTTCCATCAGAAAAACCGGTTATGTAAATTGTTTCGCTGTTTTCGCTACAAGTCAACGAATCTCGGAAAAGGCTTAAAACAGCCGAAAACCGTGGGTTATTTGTTGAAAGCAGCATAGTTTTAAAGTATCCAAATATTTTAAAATACTGAAAGTTGAAGAGTAAATACTGCGAGGGGTCCTTTAAGGACACTTTCCTTGAACCCTAACATCGGGCCGGAATCTCTCGCCCGCCATCTACCTTCCGCCCAATGACCGAGAGTGCCCCGCATAGTGCGATCAGGATAACTTACCGTCATGAGTGCACAGCAGTGGACTATAATATCGACGACCGTATACCCCACGCACAGATCTAGAGCTCTCCACTCGGCAAGCCATCCGTGGTTTACAAAGTTGGTGTCAAAAGTTATTCCTCGATTTCAGCGTCCAAAATCAAAAGGATTTTGATTTGGCGCTGCATCAAGATAGGTGCACACAGAACGCGATTTTTCCGCCAACGAATTTTGTTCTTTCGCGCCGCTCAGCGAATTCGTTTCGTAGACCCCACTGGCAGCGACGCGAACGAATTCGCCAGGACTAGATACTTATACGTCGATACGATACGTAGGACTAGAACGAAAATAGGGGGAAAAGCCAACTTTATGCTTATATACTCTGTATCTGGTTATATACTCTGCTTTGGCCAGGTTGATTGTTAATCTCTTGAATTTCCTCAGCGCAAACTGAGGCGACGCGAAAATAATTCGACTTGGAGTTGAAACGGCGCGGCGCGAAATTTGTGCCTAGCGAAGCGAATTTTTTCCGCTAGCGACGTCAAATTCGCCTAGGCGAACGCATCGCGTTCTGTGGGCTCTTCATCTTCTGTACACTTTTATATTTTCAGCCAGACAATGTTCGGCCGGAATCCGGCAAAAAACGGGACAATAGTGGTTACATTTTTTTGATGAAGTGGTTCAGAGCATCGTTGGTGGGAGAGCTGACTTGTTGAATCGATCTATCTGCTTTGTTTCCCTGCTAAACTGATACTACAGACGTAATCTGGCGAAAAGTGGGAATGCGTTAGTCATCGTGTCACGTCTTTATAGGGTGTCTGGAGTTTTGACCAAGGGATAACAGGACACATAAAATCCTCCGATAAAACATGAAAGTTGGTGCAAATACGAACAACGAACGGGATGATGTCCCTACGTAGACACGACAGTACATCAAAACGAAAAAACCGTCACATCATAGAGACGACGTAACGAAGACCGACACTACATGGACACGACGCAACGAAGACCGACACTGCATGGACAGGACGGTACAAGTACCGACACTACATGGACACGACGGTACAAGTAGCGACACTACACGGACACGACGGTATAAGTACCGACACTACGTAGACACTTTTTGACTTTCGTCATAGTATCGAATTTTGGCCTCTTAGTAACGTGTCGTGTCCATGTAGTGTCGATTTTTGGGATCCCAAAACGTAAGTGGAGGGATACCTATGACATCGCAAAAGTTGTCCGTCCGTCCGTCTGTCCGTCTGTAAGCACGATAACTCTCGAAGGGAATGAGATATTTTGATGAAACTTGGTGTGAGGATTGTTTGGGTCAAGAGTAAGGTTGAGTTTGTAGATTGGCTTTGTAGCCCTATATTTAGGGGTGGGGGTTTAAATTAAGGGGTAAGCAAAATATTTTTAAACAGCTAATGGGACAGTCGATTATGGGGTAAGAAGACATGCTGAACACGATGGTGGAAACCATTTCTCGCCGGACAAGTAGTTCACCCGGAATCCGGCCAAAACCGGAAAACTGTTAAAAGTCTTCGTAGTTGATTAGATATCCGATTCAGGGGTAAGAAGAGATGCTGAATCCGGGTATGACAGTCATTTTGTACCCGGACATATAGTTCGCCCGGAATCCGGCTGGAACCGGAAAATTTGTTTTAAGTTAAATTTTAATCTGAAGTTGATTAGAAGTTCGATATAGGGGAAAGAAGATACGTTGAGTTCGATTTTAGCTTGTTTTTTTTTGCCGGACAGGTACTTCCGGAATTCGGCCGAAACTGGGAAATTCGCAGAAGTAAGGCAGGAAGTTTTCGTCCAAACAGATATGACTTATAGGGGTAAACACAAACATGCTGAATCCATATCTGAACTTGGTTTTCTCAGATGATTAGCTTTTTGGCCTTAATCTGTTTCTGAATTTTAATAGTAAAAATATTCAAGGAGTCTGGCGAAGACTGGATCTGGCGTAGACAAGACCCAATTGTCTTGATCAAATATTGGATTTTTGGGATCCCATCGACACCTTTGGTCTTGTTTTTCCACGTACTGTCGGGAAATTTGTCCATGTAGCGTCGGATTTTGTCCACTTACTGACGTGTCTACGTAAAATAATGACAGAAAGGAACAAACCAATGGGTCTGATTAAGCGTTTGATTAGGGATATACCATTCTAACGGGAAATGGCAAAAACTGAAAGAGAACGGATAGTCTCGATGAACGATTCAAATATTTATCCACCAATGGGATCCCACCAAACCCTTTGATCTTGTTGCATGCCGGAAGAGAGCAATTTTGCAAGCGAACGCAAGCAATTTATGGATCCCAAGTGGCCTTTTCTTAATGGGTACATACTAACCTTCCATGATATTCCTGAGAAACGCAAGACCGTTAAAATAATGAAGATAAACAGATTTAAAAAGAAACGGCTCTAGCTACGTAATATTTAGGGATGTAATGTGTGATTTTATTTTTGTCTGGCAGATTGCTACTAAAACCTACTCGAACCTCCATGGGATTATAAATCACGCTGAACTAGTCTTCACAGTCAACGATAAAAGCAAACTAGACAATAGAAGATCATCCAACCAGAAACCAAGAAAAAACAGAGCATAACAGATCCATCATGGACCTTATTCGCTCCAAAGTGTGAGCCAAGATAATAAGTCAGAACACGTGCTGTCAAGTGAAGTTTATTATGTAGGTTATTGTTGGCCACTTGGCTGACAAATACAAAGCTATACTGACAAAGAGCTTTAATTTTCCTTGAAAAAGGCTATTACAGAAAATGAGCTTCTGTTTAACCTATTACTAACAAGCTTTTAGCTGAAAAAGACTATCCTAGAAAGAAATCCTAGCTGATTTTTCCGTCTTTAGTCTTTTGGGATCCTAAAACGTAAGTGACAGGATACCTATGACTTCGTAAAGTTTGTCCGTTCGTCTGTCTGTTAGCACGACAAATCTCGAAGGGTAGAGATATTTTGTTCACACTTGGTATGGAAAAAAGCTATTCCAGAAAATAAGCTTCTGTTTAACCCTACTGGCCTACTAACAAGCTTTTAGCTGAAAAAGGATATCCTAGAAAGAATAGAAAGAATAGATCCTAGAAAGAAATCCTAGCTTGATTTTACCGTTTTTAGTCTGTTTGGATCCTAAGACGTAAGTGACGGGATACCTATGACTTCGTAAGGTTTGTCCGTTCGTCCGTCTGTCTGTCTGTTAGCACGACAACTTTCAAAGGGTTGAGATATTTTGTTCAAACTTGGTATGCTGATCCTTTGGGTCGGGGACAAGTACAGGTCAAGTTCGTAGATGGGCTTTGTAAGCCTGTGTGCAAGGGTGGGGGAGGGGTTTCAAATTAAGTGACAAGAAAAGAATTGTAGAAGATAATGGGGTAGTAAATTTAGGGGTAAGAAGACATGCTGGATCCATATCTGAAACTTATTTTCTTGCCGGACCGGACCCGGACCCGGGAGCCGGCCGAAACCAGGAAAACTGGTTGAAGTAAAAGTTTTTCTGAAATCGATTAGAGATTCCATATAGGGGTAAGGAGAAATGCTGGATCCGTATTTAAACTTTTCTTGCCAAAAAGTGTTCGCCTGGAATCCGGTCGAAACAGGAAATTTTGCATAAGTAAAAGTTTATCTAAAGTCGGCTAGAGGTTCGGTATAGGGGCGAAATTACATACTGAATCCATATCTGAAGTTTGTTTCGTCCAGAAACCGACGAAAACCGGAATTTTTTTCTAACAACAATGTTCTCTGATCTGTGCTGGAGTGTCGAAATAATAATAAAAAATACGCTGGATAGGGATATTTTACGTTTTTACTGCCGGACCAATATTCGACCGGCATCCAGCAAAACTCTGAATCTTGGTAATAGTTTTAGTTGCTTGAGAAAGCGGTTTAGAGTGTGAATACCGGGGTAAGCTGTCATGTTGAACCTACTTGGTTGATCCTACCGACGGAGTCCGGCGAAATCGGGAATTCGGGAAACAAAAGACAGAAAGGAATTACCTAATGGATCTGAAAATATGTGACCCGTTAAGTTTAGATGAAGAGTTCGATAAATATTTTCGTTTGGGATCCCATCGAAACCTTTGGTCTTGTTTATGAACGATTCCCAGTCTTCTTGGGCTGAAGAAAAATTTATACAGACAAGCTTGTTCTGATACAGAGAACTCAGTCAGCTACGGGATTGTCTAAAAAAAAAAAAAGATCCGTAGCATCGCGACCATTAAGGTATATTTATATCAATAGCTAACTTTAATTTAAATTCCGCCTCCGGACGGAAAAATCTCCAATTGCCGTGAATCACGCATAATAAACCCTGACAGAAAAGGCACGGAATTCCAAGAATTTTGTCCACATAAATTTCCTGTCGAGTATTCTTGAAACTAACTATTTCAAGAATGTTTACTTTTAATTTGCCTTAAAGGACACCTGAATGAAGAGTACCAAGTATCATCCCTATCAGTATGACTTCCGTTAACATTGCCTGCAGAAAACCCAGTCCAAATACGAAATAGTGTTTCCAAGCTATGATTTTTGCTCCATTTTGCACCTGTCCTTATTTCAGTACCGAACAATTTTAGAAATGAACAAATGTCTCCAATTAACCCTTCTTCTGGAATGTTTTTAACCAGTTAAGCCCAAACGTATATCTAGAAGAAATTCCAATACAATCCGGCCAGTGCTGTACAAGATGAACGAATTGCGCTTTTTGTCTTGGAGTCTGCATGTGCAAACCTCCAGAAACGAACATCCCTATTTTGAAAGCGTCACGCTCAGGATAAGAATGCTCTCCGTGGCCATGTCTGTAAATGCATTCTCCATGGTGTGTTCAAGTATGGTTTCATTGTTCAGGTGTCCTTTAAACATTATACCTATTAATTATTGACCTGCAAATAAACTAGTCGTTGATAAGAATTATGCCAGCGGACTAACTGTCATCTCCAGTAGGCTTAGGAAAACCCTAAGCTAACCCGACTTGCGCTATTTCGATTACGTTACAGAAATAAGAGGCCCGAAATAATGGCCGGAATAAAAATCCGGAACTGAACTGAACTGAAAAGCTGGATAAATATTTGATTGTACAAGCTGAAGTGGACGACTTCAATCCAGGACAGAAGGAGCGGGACAGGATGACACACGTCGGTTGTAATCTCACGGAAAGTCGAGGGATCTCACGGAAAGTCGACAGATCCTAACGTCGTGAATAGGATATACCGAGGGGTCGACATCAGCCTCCTGCTTGGGGACTTCAACGCAACAGTAAGAGATGACACCGGCGCATGGAGAGGCACCATAGGAGCCGTAACGCCCGATCCCCTCAATGACAATGGCCTGCGCCTACTCGAGCTCTGCAGATCTCACGACCTTGTTGTTGCAAACACGTACTTCCAGCGCAAAACCATCCACCAATATACATGGTACAGCAACGACGGCCGCATGTAAAAAATGATCGACTATGTCATCATGTCGAAGCGCTGGAGGTCATCGCTGAGGAATTGCAGAACGTACAGATCAGCCGAGCTTGGAAACGCTGAGCACAGACTTCTCTGCGCTGAAGTTCAGCTTCGCCTGAAAGCCCAGCGGTCAGAAATGAGGCCAACAGTCATTGATGTCATGAAGCTGAAGGAGTCGGACGCCAAGCGAAAGTATGCCATCGAGGTATCGAATCGATTTGAGCTGCTTCACACACTAACGAACAGCGAAGATGCCTGGAAGTACTTCAAGTCTCAAACGAATGAAGCCGCACAACTAGTTCTCGGCAAGAAGAGGCGGCCAAAAAAAGCTTGGATTTCAGAAGAAACTTCGGATGTCATAGAACTCAGGCGGAAAGCTAGACTACATGGTGACATGGCGTCTTACAGGAACCTTAATGGTATCCGCAACAAACTCATCCACCGAGACCGAGCGAAGTTCGTTCAAAATAAAGCTGATGAAATCGTGGAAGCGGTAACGAAGAAAGACATAGGCAGTCTGTTCAAGCATTTTCGAGATCTCACAGAAAGCAAGGCTCCTACAGTGGGACCCGTCCTTTCAAGAGACGGGACCGGATGAAAGCTCGTGCCTTGATCGCTGGAAGGAACATTTCTCCTCGCACCTGAACAGCACTACTCCCCCTGTAGCAGCAGACGAAAGACTCAGCCAGTCTCCCAGCCTAGCCATCGAAGTTGGCGATCTCCCCACTGAGCCATTTAACACCTCAGAAATCAGAAGCGCGATGCATAGGCTGAAGAACAATAAGGCCTCTGGTGTATGCGGCATGACTTCAGAGCTGCTGAAATATGCGGGCCCAGCCATGCTCATTATTCTGCAGAATCTCTTTTCTGTTGTGTGGGAAACGGAGGTCATTCCGGAAGATTGGCGAAAAGGAATCATCATCCCCCTGTGGAAGAGAAAAGGCAGGCGAAGTGACTGTGCCAATTACCGGGGAATAACCCTTCTCTCAGTACCTGGCAAACTCTTCTCTATGGTGCTTCTTGATCGTTGCCGAAATATTATCCGCCAAATCCGGCGACCAGAGCAAGCCGGTTTTATGTCAGAGCGATCGACCATAGAGCAAATATTCACAGTCCGTCAAGTAGTCGACTTCCGAGCTGCCTTCGATTCAATCGACCGGGATGCCCTGTGGAGCATCTTGAAGTCCATTGGCTTGCCAGATAAGTACTGCAGACTTTTCGAAGCCCTCCATCACGAGACAGAGAGCTGCGTCCAAGTCAACAGCCGACGAAGTCCGTTCTTCCGAATTTCTACAGGGGTTCGGCAAGGTTGCGCCGTTGCGCCCGAACTGTTCAACGTCATCACAGACCACGTCATGGCGAAGACGACCTCAAGGCTTGGATTTGGACTCAAATTTGGTGATAGCATCCTCTCGGACGCTGACTTTGCCGACGACCTGGCCCTCATGGCGGTATCCATGGACCAACTGGTGGAAGCACTTCATATCCTTCAAGAAGAAGCTACGAAAGTAGGAATACATGTCAACTGGGACAAAACCAAGATTATGGTCGTAGATCCATCCTCTAACAACGCCAAACCTCCTGTGGCCCTGGACCAAACAACTACTGTCGACGTGGTTTAGCAGTTCACCAACTTGGGCTCTGTCATTGCTGCAGACGGCTCGATTCTCCCTGAACTGCAAGCACGAATACCCAAGGCATCTGCTGCAATCGGGAGGTTAAATCATCACCTCTGGCGGAAACCAAGTAAGTCGGAACACGAAGCTGCGAACCTTCAACGCCCTGGTCGGGTCTGTAACTCTCTATGGAACAGAGACCTGGCCGGCCACAATCACAGCCCTCAAGACAGTAGATGTGTTCCAGACAAAAAGCCTTAGGAGGATAGAAGGCCTGAAATGGTTCGACTTCGTCAGCAACGAGAAGTTACTGCAGACAACGCAGCAGACATTGCTCTCCACCCAAATTGCACAGCGCACCATACGATGGTACGGTCACCTCCTCAGAAAGCCATCACATCTACCTGCGAAAACCGCGCTGGACTTCAACCCCGCAGAACCGGCTGGAAACGGCCCCGTGGCAGACCGAAACATCGATGGTCCGATAGTCTTTCAAAATACTTGAAGCTGGCAAATATTGATATCCGCGACGCACCAGCGCTAGCTGCTGATCGCACCAGTTGGAGGAGGCTGACATCACTCTCTACGCTGAGCGACGCCCGGCAGGAGACATAAGTCAAAGTAAGTCAATAGTAAGTCAGAAACCATCCCGTTGAAAAATTTTTAGCCTGCATAGTTGTACGAAGAATTTGCATGTATTGGTATGCAATAGTAAAGAATACTACCATTTAATGAGCCTCAGACTGGGCCAATCTTAAGCAGTAGTGTCCAGTAGCATCCTGTCTTGCTACAGTTGCATCCAGTCTTGGTAATAGTAGCATGCATTAGAATGCAGTAACACGGTAGCCTTGACATAGAAGCATGTAGTAGCATCAGTTCGTACTGCATGCTACTTTTTCGTACAACTTCATACTACTATTTTGAGAATTTTTCATTGAGATGGTGCGGCTGAGACATTAGATCAAGTATCGTACTACAGAGTCAGTATCCGACTCTCACACTTTCAAGAGTTTGATAACATTTCGCATATACTGTCAGAAGTTTCATAACAGATAACACAAGGATGCGCAGTTTCAAGAGAAAACACTTGAGATGTAATCTTTTGTGATTTTGAAAACGTTCCACATGGAATGTTATGCATAACAACATTTCCAGGAAGAGCCGAGAAACCATCTACTGACTTTTTTGTTTGTCATCATGTTATCGGGAAAGTCAGCAGATGCTTTTCCGGTTCTTCCTGGCAATGCATGTTATGCGTAACATTTGATGAATAACGTTCTCAAAATCACAACAGATTACATCCCAAGTATTGTCTGTTGAAACTGCGCATCCTTGTGCTATCTGTTATGAAATTTCTGACAGTGTATGGATGCGCATCGTCGTGTTAAACGTAATCACCCCTGCTAAGAATATTTACGTTGTGTTCCGTTTAAAGGACCCCTCTTGCTTATTCTGCCTTTTATAATATACTTAGCTCCCGTATGGAATTATAAGCTTCTAAAATCCCCACCTTTCTCCATTGTTTCGTTTCGTAACTACGAATTTTTAGCGCTTTTTCGGCTTTGCCGAGTTTTCCCGTCACCCAACGAAAAGTTTACCGGAATCTTCATTGTCCGCTGACAAATCTTTTACACATAAGGATGTGATAATCTTCGGTTGCTCCCACTTTTACCCAAAGCACGTTCAGTTTTCAAATCTTTTGCGCCAAGTCGCCGCGTCGGAGAGCAGGGAGGCTGGATGCAATCGACAAGCGCTAACAAGAGAACCGCTAGTTTCAGGTGGAAAATAATGGTATTTTCGAAAACGCTTTTTCTGATCCACTGTATAGGGAAAAGATGATTTCTAGTAAGAGTTGTGCTTTAAGTGTTCTGTTTCGCGAAAGC
This sequence comes from Branchinecta sandiegonensis, assembly GCA_030848855.1. Lineage (NCBI taxonomy): Eukaryota > Metazoa > Arthropoda > Branchiopoda > Anostraca > Branchinectidae > Branchinecta > Branchinecta sandiegonensis. Next base: position 22,599,709 of record JAUPMV010000006.1, on the reverse strand, counting down.
GTAACACTTAGAAGGCAGCGACGCTTTGACACTGAATTCCCGAGCCAGACCCACAGGGTTCGCAGTATTCGAGTTTAGTCACAGAAAACCCAGAGAGACTCCAATCAACGACTCTCTGCCACTAGATGAGTTTCACTTACGCATCAAAAGTAATCATTCTCCTGGCTATTTCCCAGAGAACGAGGCCAAACGAGTACATATCTGCTTGCTTGAAGGCCTCAAATGCACTCTTATTCAACGACTCGTCCAGAACCTCAGGGGCCATGTAACGCCGCGTTCCAACGCGGGTATTCGGTGCAATATCCACTTGATTCGTATCGCTTGAAAAAAAATCGAAGTTTTTAGTTTCAGTTTTTCAGTTTTATTCATAAAAAATAATAAACACCATTAACTCTTTATGGCCCTACCATAAGGTCTAACATAAGGCCTGGCAGTGGGCGGGGCGTATTCTTTATTCATATAGAACGTGTCCGAAAGCTTTTTGGTGCTGTAAATGCTGCATTAATGCTGCATTAATGCTGCATTTTCTTTTCTTTTTTTGTCCGAAAGCTGTTACCTTTTTTTCTTCTCTGACACTTCTAGAAGACCAAAATTTAATTAAGGAAGAAGAAGAAAAAAAAAGAATTAACTGTATAAAACTGACAAAATGGATCAGTTACTGATATCCAGCCTTTTTAGCTTCTTATCTTTCCTTTCTTCGTTGGCCATGATCGCCAGTTGTCTTAAAATTTGGAATGTTTGCCGAATTGTCAGTTGTCTTTTTGAATTTGTTATGTTTGCCGCCGAAAACACGAGAGAATCGCCGTACTCCCCAGTTTCTTCTTGAAAATTCAGCATAAAATTTAGCATTCTTGCTGAATTTTTCGATGAATTTTATGCTGAATTAATGCTGCATTAATTGAGCGAAAATGTAAGTCCGAAAGCGAAATGCTGCATAAAATGCTGAATTAATTCAGCATTTTCGTTCGTTTCAGAGCTTTCGGACACGTTCATAGTCTTAAGGGAGACAAACTAAACAGTTTGAAAGTGGGAAAAGAAAGTGGGAAACAGACCCTAATAAGCACCCGTTTTCGGCCGTGTTTTGTTGTGACGCCGTTTAGGCCACAAGAAGCGTGACGGCTAGATCCGTAAAGTTACGTTTGTCTATTCGTATCACACTAGTTTCATTTTTGCAGATACCATGGTATCTGATACCACGGTCTAAAGTCGCTATCGCAGTTACCGTGGTGTCTGATACCACGGTCAAAAGGCGTTTTTGCAGTTATCGTGGTATCTGGTCAGTCACCGTGATAACTGATATTCATTTATTCAAACAATGTTTACAACGGGTACGTCAGCTACGATTCTTCATCAGCGACATTTCGGCCCTTTTTGGCAAGGGTCCTCGTCAGGCTGTCAATCCTCTGGTTCAACTTCGGGGAAGGAAACAAACCTGTAATAAATAATTGAAGCTTCTACCGACTATAAATATCTTATTAAAGTAAGTAAATACTTATTATAAATATCTTAAAGTAAATATCTTATTACAGAATATGAAAGATCAGAAATTTTTCAAAGTTAATGTATTTTCGAAAGAACGGAAAATCGATCTGCTGAAAACCAGCAAAAACCTGAAAGGAAAATCTCTGCGGAATCAAAAAAATATTTATATCAGTGATGACGCCCCTCCTTCGGTTCGTGAAGCTAGAAAAAGGCTGTACGATAAAAAAGCTAAGCTAAGTGAGATTGGAGTTTCTGCTTGGGTGTCAAAATCGGTTCCACCGTTTATCTTTTTTGATCGTCATAATGGGTCAAGAGCGAAGTACTCCCCTGGTGAATTAATTCCGGAGTTGGCTGCATTGCGGAATGATAATGTGATTCAGCGTAGTCAAGCAGGTGGAAGAGGTGATCGTGGTATAAGAGGTGGAGTAACTGCAAACCGAAGTGCCTCATGTAATAATATGGATCTTTTCTGATCTAATGTTGGCTGATTGTGTATGTAGAATAAAGTTAGAGTAAAACAAATTATAAGCGGCTGTAGCGTATTATTTGTGTTATGAAGCATTCATCATATTTACTTTTTCTGCTATTTTGTTTGCCACGAGGTTTCGGTGTTTTTTTGTGTGTTATGTTTCTTGTTTCTTGTTTTCTTATATCTTTTCTTTCTATAGAGTTTGTTCGTCTGGTTCTTCTCGGTTCTTGGTCGTGTAACCCACAGTATGGTAAGATTGTTTCGTTTGCATTCCAGTTTCCCGGTCTCCATTTTCACGAGTTAATTTTTTTGAATGGTTAGTTTGAGTAGGGAACGGCTGGGTTTTCTTGAGAATGATCCAGCGAAGCTACATGATTTAGGGGGTGGAGTATTGCATAGAGATTTTGACGCTGGTGATTTACCCGTTGAAAACCCTGATTCACGTTATAAGTTTCTGTGTGATTTGGGTAAAAATAGATGTCAAAGTGCGTTGAATATTTTTCATTTAAATTGCCAAGGGATTAGTAGTTCGTACCAGTTTTTAAATGAATTATGTTTGCAGTCAGCACCACATGTCTTAGCTTTAACGGAGACTTGGTTGCGTAACCACAATTCATCTTTGCTTGAGATTGGTAATTATAAGCTGTATGTAGCGAATAGAGAAATGCATCAACATGGTGGTTTGGCAATATATTTGAGGTAAAAATTAGAGATGATATGAGAGTTAATCGTGAAATGGTGTTTGAAAGTATGGTTATGGAATTGCAATTCCAGAATTTCAGAGGATTCATAGTTGTTGTGTATAGACCCCCGTCTTGTAATATAGATGAGTATGGTTTACTATTAGAGGAGCAATTGGATAAGCTACCTATTTCTACTACGCCGTGTTTTATTTGCGGTGATTTCAATCTGGATTTACGAACAGTAAATAGTAATTTTAAAGTCAGAGAACATTTAAATACGTTGTTGGGTTACGGGCTACAGCCTTCTGTTAATATATGTACAAGGGTAAAAAATGATTCAGCGACACTTATTGATAATATATTTTTAAATACTGGGTACAGTAGTGCTGACGTCATAGTGAACGATGTTTCTGATCATTTTGGTTTATTGGTGTCCATTCCGTCTTTATTGAACCAGTCTAGGTCAGAGCGTCATGACCTGCCAAAAAAAGACCTGAGCGATATAAATGTATTGAAATTAAAGAAAGAACTTGAAGCGAAAAATTGTGATTTTTTAGAAAGTACAGATTTGGATGTGAATGATAAGTTTACGCTTTGGTACTCGATGATTAAGGATGCTGTAGTTACATGTTCCCAGATAAAGAAGAAGCGAAATTATTTTGATTCGCCGAAGAAGCCTTGGGTTACGAAGAGTATTCTACTTTCTTTAGCTAGGCGACAACAGTTGTATAAAAAGTCAGTGTTAAGTAATGATAATAATGATGTAGGTATTTATAAAACTTATAGTAATAAGCTGAATAGTATACTCCGTAAAGCGAAATTTGATTACCTGAGTGATCGTTTTAAAAAGACGGAAGGTAACCCAGGCAAGACTTGGAACGTGATAAAATCTGTGATTAAGCCGAATAAGCCTGAAGTCCTTTGTAGTATTGTAGATGGTGAAAACATTCAGCAAACTAGTGAGCGTATGTGTGAGCATTTTTCGAGTGTAGGCGGCAGGTTAGCGTCGTCGGTTGAAGGGCATCCAGACGATGGTGATTTTACTCAGTTTTTGCCTGATAGTAGTGACGTTTCTATGCATTTGCGACCAGTTACTGTACAAGAATTGTTTGACGTAGTGAAAAGTATGCGAAATAGTGCTTCGGGGTCAGATTTAATTTCAACTAAAGTTTTTAAGTCAATTTTCCCTGTAATTGCGCACCAACTTTTGAATTTAATTAATTTGTGTTTCAAAAGTGGTATATATCCGGAATGCCTTAAAAGTGCTAGAGTAATGCCGTTATTTAAGGGGGGTGATAGGAAAAATCTGAATGATTATCGACCGATATCCCTTATTTCTATTATATCTAGGCTAGTAGAAAAACTTATAAATTTTAGGGCATCTGAGTTTTTGGAGAATAGGCGTTTTTTTCATCCAAATCAGTTCGGTTTTCGTAAAGGGATGTCAACAGAACATGCAGTATTATTATTGACAACATTTGTGCATGATGCTTTGGACCAGGGTTTTAAAGTGGCGTCTATATTTCTTGATATTGTAAAAGCGTTCGATACAGTTGATCATGTAATTTTAATTCGGAAGTTAGAACATTGTGGTATTCGAGGAAAAGCGCTGACATTATTCGAATCTTTTTTGAGTGGTAGGACCCATCACGTAGAAATTGGTAATATTAAGTCTAGTGATAGAGTAGTTGAGTATGGTGTTCCGCAGGGCTCCGTTTTAGGTCCACTTCTGTTTTTTCTGCATTAATGATTTACGTTTTTCTGTTTCGGATCTGATAGATGGATCACTTCCTAATTGTAAGGTGATTATCCCGAGTTTTGCTGATGATACTCATTTTACCGTGGCAGCTAAGACCGCATCCGATTTAATAGCAACAATGAAAAAGGGTATGGTATGTATAGATAAGTGGATGAGAGTAAATAAACTTTTGTTAAATCATAGTAAATCAGGTTTTGTTCTGTATGGTAGATCTTCTAACTTTTATCCTTGGATTGTAGATGTACACATGGATAGTTATGTCATTAAGCGTACTAATACTATACGATATCTCGGAGTTATTTGGGAGGAATGCCTTAGTTTTAAAGACCATATTTCGTTTATAAGTAGTAAGATAGCTAGAAATGTTGGAATGATGAGAAAGTTAAAAAACATGTTTCCTAATTCAGTGATGAGATTAATTTATTTCTCTTTAGTTCACCCTTACTTGGTGTATTGTGTGAGTGTTTGGTCCAGTACTTTCTCTGTTCATTTGCAGCAGTTACGTGTGATGCAAAATATGGCACTTCGCGTGCTATTTGGGGATAGAAATAGAACGTCGGTAAGATCACGATATGTGCAGTTAAATATTATTCCTTTGTCTGGGCTTGGAAAATTTTACCGTGCATTATTTATGTTTAAGTATTTTTCAAACAAGGTTCCCAATTGTTTCTCGAATATGTTTATTTCTGGAGGTGCTGTACATAATTATCCAACGCGTAACGCTAGTGACATACGAATACCACAGGTTGTTAGTACAAGGTCACTATTTTCACTACGTCATGCTGGGCCGATTGTATGGAATAAGTTGCCAGAATCATTAAGAAGGTCAGAGAATCTGTGTGAGTTCCGCCGAGATCTTAAAACCCTTTGTCTCCACCAATATGAGTTTTAATTTGTCATTATGTTGATTTGAGTCGTTCTCAGGTTGGCCCAGATTCCGTAATGTTTATTTAATCATTTATATTTTATTCATTTATTTGGTTTTGTTTGTTTTTGGAGACCGGATTTTGGAGTGTACAGTTTTTATTGTTGGGTGTTGGACCAAGAACCGAGTAAGTGTATAAGTTTGTTTATTTTTTTTTTCTTGTCTCTTCCTCTCTTTTTTCTTATTTCTTTCTTTATTATAGTGTTATGTAGGTTAATCTCTCAAAGGGGGTTTGTTAAACCTCTTAACAAGTGTAAACTTCTAGAGGGTTTTGTAGTTCTTAGTATTTTTTTCCAATAAACCCCATATATAATCTAATCTATAATCTAATCTAAAGTTACTTTAATAAGATATTTATAGTCGGTAGAAGCTTCAGATATTTATTACAGCTTTGTTTCCTTCCCCGAAGTTGAACCAGAGGATTGACAGCCTGACGAGGACCCTTGCCAAAAAGGGCCGAAATATCGCTAAAATATCGCGTCCGTGTCAAAAATATCGTCGAAATATCGCGTCCGTGTCAAAAATTTAATCTGAGGACTAGTTTTTTCATTATAGTAGTATTTGAAGATAATTTACTTTAATAAGATATTTATAGTCGGTAGAAGCTTCAGTTATTTATTACAGGTTTGTTTCCTTCCCCGAAGTTGAACCAGAGGATTGACAGCCTGACGAGGACCCTTGCCAAAATGGGCCGAAATATCGCTGATGAAGAATCGTAGCTGACGTACCCGTTGTAAACATTGTTTGAATAAATGTTTCAAAGTCAGCTTGGGCTCAAAGAATATTTAACTGATATTAGATACCACGGTCGGGTAACTGATCGTGGTATCTGAAAAATCGTCTCACTTTCATCATTACCAACAATAGAGCCTAGGATTTTGTCATATTGGTGTTTCTTTAGGGATGATTTCGAAAAGCGCTATATCGGCAATTGTCGTTTTTGCATAGCAACAGTAGTATCAGATACCACGGTAACCGGAAAAACGACTAGTTAGAGATCCAGTTTCCGTGGTAACAGATACCATGGTATCTGCAAAAACGCAACTACTGTGATCTGACTCTGCTCTTATACTCATACGAATAAATTTGCAGACGATCTTTCCCTTCTTGTTTTTTCTAAACTTTCTTCCGAACTTTAGAACAGTTCAAATCCGGTATAAGACTCGATCTCCTCCCTTAAAACTCAACTGTCAAACATGAAAATGCAAACTGATGGCAGTAAGTCTTAATCGGGTATGCAGACTGAGAATAGAGACTTCTGAAAATGACAGTAAGTCTTCGGCTGTGAAGTTCGACTGAGAAGAGATACTTCTGAATATCCGTCGACATTCAGGCACTGTAAATCCGTTAAATTGCTTGGGGTTTTGATCAATGAGGATCTGAAACGGAATTCTCATTTCGAGAATATCATCCGAAAACAAACTTTCTAATTAAATCCCTCTCTACCAACAAATCTTTTGTTCGGATACTAGATGCTTCCTCTGTTCCTTTAAAACTTACGTCTAGAACATTCCAAATGAGGATCTTATTAAGACGATCTTATTAAGCTAGGCGTTCTTGAATTAACTGGCCGAGCAAATACCATTTCAAACAAGAGCTAAGAGCTCATATGGCACTTGATACGAGTAGGTGGTACACGAAACAAGATGAGAACGTCACAAAATACCCTGCCATCCAAAAAGCGATTCGGACCTAGAAATAGCATATCTAGTTTCACTCAAGTCTGAGCATTACCGGCAACGCCTCGGATCATCTAGGGCAAATGAGTTTTCTACCATCCAAGTTTCAAACCAGTAGATCCACTCGTTTGGTCCCTAGACAAGCCACACGGTTCCCCCCCCCTCCAACTCCCCTTACCACGGCCGAATCTGGTTCGGACTCCTAAATGGATCAACTGAAGCATTTTCTCTTACCGCCTGTAAAGTTTCACTCAAATCTAACCTTTTTTGCGAACTTCCGGTAACTCTCCCTCCTCCCCCACCGAGGCTGGATCCAGTTCGAGCCCTAAAATATGTCATCTAGGGCATGTGATCTCTCTACATTCCAAGTTTAGTTTCATTTGAATCGCTCCACTTGTTTGACCCCTATGCGAGCCACATCATTTCCGGAACTCCCCTTCCAGTCCCCCCGCTGTGGCTGAATACGACTCAGGAACATAAAAGTCGCACATCTGACATGTCCTATTCCCGTTCATCAAGTTTGACTGGAATCGGAGCATAGCCTATCTGCAAATTTCCGATTCCCGCTTCACCCCCCCCCCTTCCCGTATACCCTGACCGGATCCGATCCAGACGCCAAATAACAATAAGACCGCATAAACTCGGCACTGTCCAACTTGCATCCTTTACTGTCCATCCGTTTGTTTTTTGAGGATGTCATAAAGTTAAATATTCTTTGAGCCCAAACTGACTTTGAAACATTTATTCAAACAATGTTTACAACGGATGCGTCAGCTACGATTCTTCATCAGCCTACGATTCTTCATTCGCTGATGAAGAATCGTAGCTGACGTATCCGTTTGTGAACATTGTTTGAATAAATATCATAAAGTTCTCCCCCCCCCCTCCAACGCTCCCAACCGTAGCCATATGTGGTTCGGACGCATGTTTTGCTTGTCTAGGTGATCAGTTCTTATCACCCATAAAGCTTCACTCGAATCGGACCACTTGTTCGCAGCTTACGGAAACCAGTGATTTCCGGATTCCCCTTCGCTCAACTCCCCAAAGATGGTCGGATCCAGGGAAACAAGTTTTCCTATGGCATTATGCTTGGTCCTTAAGTCACTAATACGCCTGCAAAGTTTCGTCGGGCTAATGCTTGTTCTTCCCACCAAGTTCCATCCCAAGATCCCTCGACTCTAAGCGTTTCACGAGATTTCCGGTGCGCACTCAAATCCCCCCCCCCCTCCTCTAGCCCCCCCGCCCTCAGCTGGTCGGATCTGGGAAACGACTATTCTCAAATCAATCTGTTCGGGTCCCTGACATGCCTACCGACTTTCATCCCCACAAGTACCGGATCCGATTAGGACTTGACATGGAACATCTGAGACGATAGCTCTTTCCACTTGCCAAGTTTCATTCAATTCCGATGACCCGTTCAAAAGTTATGCATACCACTGAATCCGGGCTCCCCATCCCTCCACTCCCCCCATGATGGCTGGGTCGGGGAAACGACTATTGAGTCAGCCTGTTCGGGACCCTAATACGCCTCCCAAGTTTCATCGGCCTAGCACATCAGGAAGTACCGAACTCGCGGGATCACCAGATTAAGACCCCCCTCCCCCCAAACTCCCCCACAGCGCCCGAATCTGATCCGGTTATGTCAACGATGTATTTAGGACTTGTGCTTGTTCTTCCCATCAAGTTTCATCCCGATCCCTCCAGTCTGAAAGTTTCCCAAGATTTCCCCCCCCCCCAAAGTCACCAGACCCCGGCCGGATTTGAGATGGGTCGTCTGAAAGACGGGATCTTTCCAAATATCAAGTTTCATTAAGATCCGATCACCCGTTCGAAAGTTATAAATACCTCAAGATTCCGGGTTCCCCCTCTCTCCACTCTCCCCACGATGCTCTGATCGGGGAGGTGACTATTTCCAACTTATTCTTTTGGGGTCCCTGATATGCCTGATATGCCAAGATAAGAATGCTACAGTGCAAAATACTGCAGTATATTCTGCAGTATTTTATGCAGTATATTCTGCAGTATTTTGCATTCTAGGGTTTTAATCCTGCACCAGATTATAACTCTCCGAATTAGGAATAAAAATGTCCGAAATCGGTGACACACAACTAATCAAGTCCGAAAAAGGAGAGGCTTTTTACAGTGTAAGTCGTTTTATAAGTGTAAACGCGACCGGCGCCTCGCTGGCCGCTCGGCTCTCTCTCTCTATATATATTCACCGATAGGAATAAACTACAATTTTTCGTTTTCTAATGTAAAACAGATCAAATGGGTGTGACGTCACGCTTGTGTGGAATTCTGATACAACTTAGTTTAGACCGGCAATCTAGTACTTATTCACTAAAATTGGCCTGAAAACCTAATAAAAATGTGTTACTCCGTTTGTCATTGTCAGCTATCCACAGATAATTCATAATATAATTAATCGAATGAACACTCTTTCGGACTTGTGGTACCCCTATGCGCCTGTCCCTCTATGCTTAAAATATTTACGGAATAGCAAAGGTAAGCCATTGCTGGAAAATAAACCAAAAATGGCAGATTCCTTGCAAGACATGTCTTATCATCTTTTCCTTACTTTCTTCACCCGCAACTTTCCTGAGCCTAGCGTCTTTACTCCAGGCCTCTGTTGAAATTGAGATTCTCCGCGTCTGGATAAATTTTGGGTTATCGTGCAAGCAGTGCACATTCTGAACATTGGCTCGGGTTTAAAAAATACAAAATCCATTAAATGGGTAAAAATAAACAAACTTTAGATGTAAAAATAAGCTAAATATTCTTTGAGCCCAAGCTGACTTGGAAACATTTATTCAAACAATGTTTACAACGGATACGTCAGCTACGATTCTTCATCAGCGATATTTCGGCCTTTCTTGGCAAGAGTCCTCGTCAGGCTGTCAATCCTCTGGGTCCACGTCGGGGAAGGAAACAAACCTGTCGAAATATTGCTGATGGAGAATCGTAGCTGACGTATCCGTTGTAAACATTGTTTGAATAAAATAAGCTGCCTTTTCAGTTAAACTTTAAGCTTTTTGACAACAGACCAAAAGGTCGATTGTCTACACCCCTTGACCCAAACTCCGAAAATTTTCATTTTCAAGGCTGGGCCCGGGTGATGTAACCTGTCTGAGGCAATACAAATCAGGCCCGGACACTCTGGGATATAAGAATATTTGCAAACGCTGTAAAATTGCTCGCAGAAAACAGTACCCAGGGTCACTGGGAGCTACGTCGTCAATACAAACCCACTTAAAGATTAACTGAAAAGGTCTTAGATAGGACAATCTAGTTACCCATCACTTATTCACTTATAGAAGCTTGAAAACCCGCTGAAAATGCGTTCCTTCGTTGCTGCGCTATTCACGAATAATCGATTTTCAAATAGTGGAATTTCCTTGTCTGATTTGTATGCTCTATGCGCTTGTATCTCTGTTGTGTGCTCGGCGAAAACGATTTACGAAAAATAAGTGTTCACGCAGTGAGCTACCTTCCATAAACTGATCACTGGCAACTGAAACTCCGCGTATGTATTGAGATTCAATTTTTTTTAGTCGTAGTAGAAATTTGCCCTGTGAGGACGACCGTACATATCCTGAACGTTATTCCAGAGCAAATAGTGAAAATAAAAAAAATTCCCTTAACACAATCCAGAAAATTCAGTGTATTCAGTTAAATGATACAAAAATAAGTTGGCTTTTCAGTTAAACTTTAAAGGACCCCCCAGGACCCCCCTTGCTTATTTTGCGTTTTATTTCATCTCTAGCTCCCATTATGGAGTCAAAACCCTTCTGAAATCCCCGCCTTTCGCCATTCCTTCGTTTTTTAACTGCAACTTTTTAGCGCTTTTTCCACCTAGCCGAGTTTTGCTAGGCACGCAACGCAAACTTCGCCGAAAGCTTCAAGGTCACAAGGACATGATGAGCTTCAAAGTGTTGTTTTTCATTTTAACCACAGCACATTCAGTTTTCAAAAATCTTGCGTCCACCCGCCGCATCGGAGAGCAGGAAGGCTGGATGGAGTCGACATGAACGAACAAGAAAATTGCTAATTTCACGTGGATAGCAATGGTGTTTTCCAATAACGACATTGCTGAGCTATTTCATCGCAGAAAAATCATTTCTGGTAAGAGTTGTGCTTTAACGAGACAAAACGAATTATTTCCTCCGGGTATCTCTTATACGCAGGCTCAGAACGATAAAAGGTTGCTTGTTGGGTTTATGTATTGGGCTACGAAATTATGAGTCTCTGATCTCTTATAGTGACAAAGCATCCCTTGTAAGAAAAATAATTTGAAAGAAACCGCTCACCTCAGATAACGAACTGCCAAGCCGAAGTCAGCGATAACACACTCTCCATTCCTCTTCACTAAAATATTCTTTGACTTAATATCTCTGTGTGCAATCGCAGGCTTCCCTCTCGTTCCATGGATTTCCGTATGTAAGTGGCAGAGCCCGCTAGCAGCAGTGTATGCAAGTGTCAAAGCAGCTCCAGGCTCTTGCGGCAGGAGGTTCAAATGGTCATAGAGGGAGCCCCGTTCCAAGTAGTCCGTGATCAGTAACATCTGGGTCCACGAACCGGTGCCTTTGATGTCTGCAGCTATGAAACCTATAATTAAACCTGCTTTTCACGACGAAACTTGGAAGGCATATCAGGGACCCGACCAAACTGACTTGGAAATAGTAATTTCTTCGATCCGATCATCGTTGGGCGAGTGGATGGAGGGAGAATCCGGTACTGCGTCATGCGCAACTTTGGAACAGGTGATCGATAGCTTTAAGAAAATAAGATAGCATACAGTTAACTCATGACAGTTTAACAATTTTTTGTGTTGCTGTATTTTTGTATGTTTGTGTTGTGTATTGTTCATCTAAACCAACACTATATTTCAATCAATCAATCAAGTTTATTATATTTACGAAATACACAGACCCGAAACAAACTAACTACGTAAACTACGTCAGAATTGGGCAGAAGGATTAGCAGGATATGGAGAAAACCAATATTTGTCAATTGTGTAGGTCGAGCGTGGTGAAATTACGAGTAAATTCGATGGGCAACATCATGCGGCTGAGGGCATTGCCTGGCCACTTTTGCTCACGGTGGAGATCGCGGACTTCCGAATGAAGAGGGAAAAGATTTCTACTTGACGGTTTTCTATCCGACAAAAACTGATTCCAGTGAAATTTAACAACTGAACAGAGTCCGGAGTCCTTTTATGTCCGGAACCGGATCCGACAACTGTTGGAGAGGGGGGGGGATACGTGACCCGCTTAGACTCGAGAGATGGGGACGGAACTTTGTGGGATAACAAACAAATGCTCTAGATAAATTATTTACTGATGTGGATTGGATCCGGCACTGTGGGGGGGGGGAGAAGGGGGGTCCGGAATTCCGCTGATCGCGAGTTAAGGTACTTCCAGACGTGCTAGGACGATGAAACTTGTCCGGAATGTTGGTGATTCGACAAGACTGGCTTAGAAATCGTCAATTCCCGAATCCGACCATTCCCCTACTAATCTTAACTGCAAAGTAAAAAAAAATACTTTTAAGCAAAATATACAGTTTCATGATCCCCATGGGCCCATGATCATTTTTGCAATGATCATTTAGCTCCCTTAAAGTTCGCATCTTAACTGCAAAGTAAAAAGGATCATTTTGATCAAACGATACATTTCGGCCCATAACATTTGCGCTACAGCGGTTTTGTTTAAAAATGAATTTCTAGCACCCTAAAAGTGCACATCTTAACCGAAAAGTGAAAAAAAAACTTTTGACTACACGATATACATTAATGGTCCCCAAGGGCCCATTATCGTTTTTGCGCAGGAGTTTGCTGACAGATGAATTTCTGGCGCCCATAGTGCGCATCATTTTAGCGAAGTGCAAAAAAAATATTTTTACCAAACGATACATTCTCGTGATTTCCAAGGGCCCTTGGTCATTCTTATCTCAATGGTTTTGCTTGCAAATGATCAGAACAAGAACAGTACAAATATGTGATTATTTACAATTCTGAATTTTGTGTATATTTACAATTTACTGATTGTATGTGTGACCATCCGTCTGGGAAAGCACAGAAGCTTTCACCCAGAAAACAGCCAACTCCAAAAATCCATAATATTTTTCGCACACTTCGAATAAAACCTTCCACAGAACCTCACGGTTTGCCGGAAGTGCAACCGAAATATCCAAAATTTTATTTATCCCTCGCACATCATCTTGGAGGGGTAAATAGCTAATCAAGAAAAAAAAAACGAAAATTTGGTTGTTTCTGTTTTGTTTGCAATGAATGGCCATCTTGGCTTCAAACCTTATATACGAAATATTAGAGATAGGTATGTGCAGGATCAGAATGTTTCATAAGTTTTAACGAAAGGCTGTGTATCGCTGTGGGAAATGTTCCGAACTTAAATATTTATGTTATGAACATTCTTGTATTATCTTAAAAAAAAAGTTCTCAGGGCTTACTTTTGTGTATTAGTCTTGTTTAATTTTGCTCATTATTGTTGGCTGTTGGCCACAAGTTGGCTGGCTTTGTGGCTTGAATCCGACAAATAACTGTCTAGGAGCGTGTTCCACCCTACTTACCGTAGTAACTACGCATGACGTCACGAATTCCGGCTTTTTGCCGTCAAGGCTGGAAGGATTTTTCTATTTTAAAGCAGAATATCATGCCACGGGCGAATCCAACCAATCACGTCAAAGAGATGCGTAGTTACCACGCTCATTACGCTCCAGAGCATGGTAAGCAAATAATTACTATTAGATAATATTTCGAGAAGGTTGGATTGGCCAGCGTAGTAACTTTTCACTAGGTTGGATCGAAAATAGTAACTAATAGTTACTATGGTTAGAAGGGTGGAACACGCTCTAGGTGATCTTCGATTTTGTCATTCGAATTTGGCGGGAAGTTCAAATTTAGCGGCACATAAAAGTTCAGATAATAATAGTTGCGTTTTTGCAGATACCACAGTCGAAAGTCTTTTTTATAGTTATCGTGGTATCTGATACCACGGTCAAAAGGCGTTTTTGCAGTTATCGTGGTATCTTGCCAGTCATCGTGGTATCTGATATTCAGATACCACGGTCGACCGTTGCAAATGATCGTGATCTGAAAAAGTCATCTTGCTTTCATCAATTTTTGGCAAATTGGTGGGAAAGAAGTTTGGCACTTAGTGATGAAACTGAATATCAGTTTTTCTTTTGGGATGACTTCGAAAAGCGCAATTTCGACAACTGTCATTTTTGCAGAGCAACCGTAATTCAGATACAACGGTAACTGCAGAAACGTCTAATTGCAAATCCAGTTACCGTGGTAACAGATACCATGGTATCTGCAAAAATGCAACTAATATTAGCTACTTTACCAAGCAGATGGATATAAAACTGAGAATCCAGGACGTCGGACTGAAGTTCTTCTTATGAGAAGTTTAATTTTTATTTTCAAACATTTGGAATTGCCGCAAAAAAATTATAGACAACGACGTTTCCGCGAGGTTTAACTTAGGGGGCGGAGTGGCACACAATAGTGTTTCAGCGACAGCAACTCAGAAGCGTGTGGCAACCAGTGTGCCGCGGAAAAACACTTGAAAACGATTTTGTATAATATTTACGTTCAACATTCGACTGTCTGACAGAAAAAAAAGTGCTGTTCACTTGAACACTTGAAAACGATTTTGTATAATATTATTATTTGCGTTCAACATTCGACAGTGTGACAGAAAAAAGAAGGTCCTGGTCCTTTCCTTACCAAGAATATTTTCATGCCGCATTAAAATTGTCTGGTAGATTTCTGTCTCACGGAACCAAGACTGCTCATCCAGCGTGAAGAAAATCTTCACAGCAACTTTCTCACCCCTCCATTTTGCCAGCCACACCTCCCCATACCGTCCTTTTCCTATTGTATGGCACATTACAAGCTGCTTTGCAATCGTTCTCTGGACCTAGAAGAAGAAATTTAAAAGGTCTGCCGGCTGTTACACATAGAGCGTGTTCCACCCTACTTACCATAGTTACTACGCACGACGTCACTGATTTTGGCTTCTTGGCGTCAAGGCTGGAACATATTTTCAAATTTTCGGTTAAAATATCACTCCACGGGGTAATTCAGCCAATCACGTTACAGAGATCCGTAGTTACCACGCTTACTACGCTCCCGAGCATGGTAAGCAAACAGTTACTATTTCGAAAAGGTTGGAACGGAAATCGCAACCAATAGTTACTATTGTTAGAAGGGTGGAATATGCTCATAAGCAGGGCAGTATCCTGAGTCCTTTTGGCAGGGGTTCTTTTGTTCGAAAAATGTAGGGAGAGGAAGGTCACCGCTGAAACAGCCGTCTTCCAAAATCTGATAGATTAGGGCACTGTACTCATAGAATGCGAACATTTTTCCGCTACGCAAGATGCTACGCTTTCCGCTACTACTTTCCCAAGGGTTTGTAACCACTCGGAGCGAAGGGAACGTGAGTCCGCGTGCTGCGGACCTCTCCCTTAAGTCAGGACTGGCTGTGAATGGTTATTCAGTGGGGGAAGTTTTAAGCCGAATTTTACTAGTTTTACTCTTTCGATTCATCCGCATAATCTTAGTGAAAAGGAGCCAGTGTTTTCGCATTTAAGCAGCATAGGGTTGAATTAGGCTAAACTCTAAAAAACTACGACGAGACTTCCACGTTGCAACAACACGAGATGCGACGATTTTCCAGGAACGTGACGGGATTGTTTGTTCGGGCGGTCGTGCCGACGCAAGTTCACTTGATGTGCGGGATACAGCTTGTTAAGCTATTGCTCTCGTGTATACCTTTTACGTTTAACTTGTTGTACGAAACCAAGTATTGGTACATATTAGACTATACTGGTACTCTGATATTAATCCTCGAAGGGTTGGTTCGTAACTGTGGAGGCGGAAGTTCGGACGGTAGGTCCTAGGTCCTACATACAATAAACAGCGTTTAGAAAACACACTTACGTTTAACACTGAAGTTCTGCATAGATTGAATACATCTGTGAATCCAACTTTCCTTATCACTACTGACTTACGACTGACCCTCTTAATACATTTACATTGGTCCTTATATACATGCTTTTTCTCTTTGTTCTAAGCGCTGCGACTCTTCGAGCAGAAGGGGATTTGCGCCAACAGTCGCTTTGCTAGAGTTGTTATAAACATCTGGAATTAAATACTTTGTGTCGTTACAAGCTTCCTCAACTCACCAGAAGCGGAAGTCCAGATCCAGACCCTGAGCTATCTTCAGTTGTATACTCTTGCAAGCTGTCGCTTCCTCCAAACCAAGAGCACTTTCGGCCCGAATAGTACTTTTCACAATCTTTTTCTCGTCGCTTCAGCCTGAAATGCAACCTTCATTATTGATTACGGCCCTACAAAAACCCTGCAATACAATAATGAGCACTGACGAACTAGTCGATACCTAGGCTAAAGCAGGCCCGGACATTAAGGGTCCCTAAGCAGTCACCTGAGTCGGGGTCCCTTTTTTGGTTATTCAGCATTAACTTTTATTCTGTTTTATTTGTTTTACGAACTTTAACTTTAGAATAAAGACAAGCAGACTCAGAAATGAAACAGGAATATACCAACTATGTTTTTTTGCATATTATAATTAATAACTTAGGGCCCTCCCGAGGCTGGGCCCTAGGTACTAGGTAGTTGTCTAGTTTCCCCAGGCAGAAGTTCGCCCCTGGGTTCGGGTTATTTTAAAGGTTAGGTGGAGGGCTCAGAACGCCTCATCATTTCCTAACATGGTACAGCCTCATCCAACTTCTAAAATTCACCAAATAATACACCTCCGGTTCTTCCTATTCTCTTGCAGGTTTCCTACTGTTCTAGTTGTCAGTTTTTACGGCCTCCTACTCCCTTGTAGCGATTTAACAGAAAATCTAGTTTCACTTACCTCCTGTGACAGATCACCAGAAGAACCAGAATTACAGCAAAGCAGACAAGGGCACAGATGAGGAAGGCCAACAGATGGACATTCTCAGGTGTTACCCAACCATATTTTTCAACTGGGGTTGGTTTATACATGGGTCGAAGTTCTTTGTTACATAGGTCTCCACTGTGGCAACAGGCAATCGATTTCGGTATCAGATGAGGGACCAAGTTTCCTTTACACTGAAATAAGGAAGAAGTTGGCTACATGTGGACTATTTGAATGTGTGGATACTTTCGAACAAAATAATAGTTTTATATCTTTTCTGAGGGACAGGGGCGGCACCACCCCACCTTTTTGAGATTCGGTAAAATTTTGGGCCGGAGGTCCAAAATTTTACTAAAACTGTTCGTTATTTTTTCGATGGCAGAACTGTTCGATATATTTACGGGGATTCGGTAATTATACAGAATCCTAAATAGGCTATCTGTACAAATCTCTTCGGTATATTGATCGGAATTCGGTATAATTGCCAGTATTCGGTAGTTATCATGAATTTGGTGAGAGAATTTACTGAAATCATTTGGTAATTTGTCGATGCCGAAATTATTCGGTATATTTATGGAGATTCCGTATGTTCCGTAATGAGCTATTGGTTCCAAATTATTCGGTATCATGATTGGGATTCGGTAATTTATTCAGTATAATTCCAGGATTAGGAAGTAAACCACGAATCATGACTTTGTTCCAGTCAGTTTCGACGAAAGTATACCGGATACGTATATTGTTCGGTAGTCTTTCAATACCAAAACAATTCGGTATAATAACCGGGATACGGATAGTTATACAGAATCCCGAACATGCTATCGGTCTAAACTTATTCGGTACAATAACTGGGATTCGATAATTTATTCGTTATAATATCCAGGATTCGGAAGTTACCACGAACCTCGAAACTCAGAAGACGTCGAGTGAAGCACTGGTCGCAGACAAAAGGGATGATCTATGATATCATCGATAGTCCTTACTTTTATTTTGGATCCCAAAAAGAATATCTAATCATAAATATGGAGTTACTGTAGTTTTACGCGTGTGTATAATTTTATTTTCTTGTATTTTTAGTATGCTTTGGCCAGATAGTTTTTTAGTAGTACTACATGTTGGGCCAATTTGTATGTATTTACTTCACTTTATACTCTCCGATCTTGGAGGTCAATAAAATATTTGAATTTGAATATTTGCAGCACTGCAGCACCTTTCGTAATATTCTCTGTTTTGTGGAAGGGCTCGATATTTGACAGTGGTTTTAAGCCAGTTTTAGGACTGAGATTTCGAAACATTAAAAGCTAGAATTTGGATGGAAATTAAATTTTGCAGGAAAAGCAAAAAAAAATTTTTGCCTGCAGCGCTCACTTTATGTGATTTTGGGTAGTATATTGACTAGACTACAGTTGCTGCTGCTACCGGAACGTCGCTCCATCCGGTTTCTGGAACTTCTTAGAGTCTCGGTATTTAATCAACAGTAAATGATAGAATTTGTAAGAGAAGCAGTTAAATTTAGCATACAGAAAAAGAAAACTGATTTCGAAAATTTTCGACTGCGGCGCTCGATTTAATATTCTCTTGGCTATAATAGATAGATGCTGTTACTGCAATCATGCCCGGTAATATTTTCTCCATATGGGCTTCGCCAGAACGCCGCCTAATAGTTGGCTTATCGTCTTTCAAACTGCCCTTTATTGTTACTCTTCCTACGTAATCGTTTCTGTTCATAATTTAAAGCTCGAATTCTTAGTTCTAGGATTCAGCAAAATTTTTGAAAGATTCGGTAAAATTTTGGCTCTGCATCCCCCCACCGAAAATGCACTTGCGACGCCCCTGCTGAGGGATCATGAGTTACTTTATTTAATCAGAGTTTACAAACCAAGTAAAACTTTATCTAGTAGCCTACTACCAAATAACTTTGAAAAAAATACTAGTAGCCTACTTGTATGTGCTTTGCCCCTATATCCACGAACGAGCTTTTACAAGAATTACCAGACTACCATGAGCAACTAGCACCAGTTCATTAGACCCCATCCCCTGGGAAATCTCCAGAAAGATTTTTGTATGCAATATAACCGTTTTCCTGCAATTTCTCAACTCTACAAGCTGTATGCATTAGGCCTACAGTACTGTAAGTAAGTAATAAGTAAGTAATTTATTTCTAACCCGCCATTTCGAAAAAGCGGGGTAAATAAAAGAAAATAAATAAAAGACATAAATACACAGAAAAAACACTAATTTTCAGTCTTTGGTTAGGAAGCAGTGTAGTAGGATTAGTATAAGCAACAGATATACAAAAGAGTCCTGACTAACACATCTACATAGCCTAAACCTGAGAATTGTCCCTAGCCTATATCACAACCAGCTGAATTACCTGCATCATGCCTCTTTCTCCAGGAGGCATGCATCCATAAGACCACTCTGGCTCAAACTGCCCAGTATCTGGGTTTAACACTTCTTCAACAGCAGCATAACACAAACTTAATGGCTTGGCTTCGCATGTACCATTGTAGGCTTCATCTGGACAATGGTGTTGGCAGTAGCAAGTTAACGTCATTTCACAGCTATAGAGAAAAGAAGTGATAGTTTGAAGTCAGGCATATGTAGCATGGGTGGCACAATATAATGGTGCTTACTAAATTTTAGGAAGGCCGAAGCTATGAGAAACTAGCAGAATAAGAGAAGGTTGCCTCATGGGTGCAGCATTCTTGGAGGATCTATGATGCTCTAAATATATCAAAATGCAAATAGGCTATTATGGACAGCAGGCTCTCATAGAAGACAAAAACAGTGAAGAAATGAATTTGCTGCATCTTTAGGGATGCTGATAATGTATTGGATAAGCTGGAACAGTTTTTTAACTCACCCTCCCCAGCCTTTATAACCATCTCTAATTACTGATCTAGCCAACACAAATTTTGCCAAAGAACATGTGAAAGCGATCAGCTTATTGATCCTTTGTCTCTAGTTCATTCATCAATTCTCAGTCATAGGCCTCTCTTTGTTCCTTTATTTTACTAGCATTTAAATCAGCTAAGGTGTATAGCTCATCTCATACATCCTTCAACTCCCCCAAATCACATAATAATCCTTCAAGTTCCCGATATCTCCAATAAGTGTAACAAGGTTTCCAAGCCCCCCCCCCCAACTTAAACTGCCCCAAAGTGGCTTATTTCCACTAGTAACTGAACAAAAGGACATGTGACCTTACAAAACTGTCCTCGTCGGATTGCAAAAAAATATGTTTGCACCGCATGGGTAGGACATCCACTTTAGCAAGGCTAAGAATTCATTTGTTTGTAAGCAAAACTTGAGGCATAAATGACCATGGACTTCGGGTGACCATGAAAATGTATTGGTTGATCAAAGATATTTTAGCACTTTGCAGTTAAGAAGTGCACTTTACATACAAACTAAACAAACCAGAATTTCATGGGTAGCCACACTCTCATTCATTCCAAATTTTTAAATATTCCTTCAGCCCAGGCTGACTGCAAATCGTATTTGACAGTGCAAAATGAATATGCAAAACAAATAATTCAGCTGACATATTCATTTTGCACTGTCAAATTAAATTTTTACCCTTCTCTTCACCACTTCCAGCATCTGTGAGACTAAGAAAAGCATTACACAAAATTACATGTTACACAAAATCACAAATCTTGGCACTTTTGTGATGGAATTGGAACTGAAGTCACATTAACAATCAAGCTAATATCAGTCAACACAAACCCCTGTTTTTGGCTACCCTATGCCAAATGGTGCACACCTGTTGGTGCTTTAACTCTGACCTACTCCACTATAGACAAAGTCTGATTGGTGGATTTCTAAGTTTCATTCAAATCATAAATATTTTACTGGTTTAGAGTATGCAGGATTTACAGTAGAGGTACGCTTATGTGAAAATCTGCTAACAGTAAATAATCGCTGAAGAAAAAACTAAAAGACAAACCAGGCATTTTTTACTATGAATACTTGTAATAACCACTCACGCTTTGTCACTTTTTGAATATTTTGCTAATTCATGGCTGAAAGTGACTCAACTGACACCTGGTTTGCTGTTTATAATTTGAAAAGTTTGCCACGATGAATACACCTTCAATGGGAAGATGGCAGTCCGAATCTGCTGATGCCTTCAAAAGAAGAAGGCTTTTTAGTAAATTCAAAATCAAAGAAAGTTAACTGAATTTTTACTTTAAGTCTATGACAGAATAACCCCAAAAAAGTTGGCTGTTAGCTGATATCAAGTTTGTTATTTTTCTTTTCCATTTTACTTTTTTATATGCAAGTAACCAGTCTAGTACACTAGCCCTTTTCCAGTCACGGTGCTCAAACGTCTAGCACCATGCCTGAGTGCTAGACGTCTGAGCACTGTACCTTGAAATCCATTCATGGTGCATGGATTTCAGCATACAGTGCACACATGAAAAAGTACAATCTCTATTGTTACACACTAAATACCGATAGAAATTCTGCTTTTTCATGTGTGCACTGTATGCTGAAATCCATGCACCAAGCATGAATTTCAAGGTACAGTGCTCTAGCCAGGATCTAGCACTCAGGCATGGTGCTAGACGACTGAAAAAGGGCTAGTGTACTAGACTGGCAAGTAACAAAGCCAAGGTAGTGGAACAGTAAAAAAGTTATGCCAAATGCTACATATAACTAGGGTTTGGCATCCAAAAAATAGGGGTTTGTGTTTTTCTAATGCAATTAGTCTGAGCCTTGCTTTTCATTGAGCATATCAAGCAAGTATAATTGGTCAGAACCTATTCAGAGCCTTGTTTCTCAATGAGGTTAACATTTCAAAATAAGGCTTCAATATTCATTTTCAAATTTGGATGTTTCAACACAACATCGTAATTTGTCAAGCTGCAAGGAAGAAGAAAAATAAGTTTTCCAGAACCAGAACATGCAAAGATGGCTACAGTACAGCTGCAGTAGAGGCCACCATTTAGCCCACTGCTCCAGCTGTTGTTTTTTTTGCAACTTTGCCAACTTTGGATAAAACTCGAAAGTGGCCAAGAGATTGCCCTTAAAGCACTGTACTAGACTGTATGGCCTACCAAGAGGAGCTTCCAGTATAGCTTATTCATGTACTAAGCTAGGTCTTAGTTGGTTGCTTGCTTGGCGATTTAGGTCAATAAAGCTAGGATCTTCATGATAAAAACAATCATCCTTTCTATTTACTTAATTTCCTTCTGCTTCTTCTCCAAAACTGGACGCAAGCGAAAAGTCCTGCCGCCCAACCTAAGTTAAGCTTACTAAACTCCGAACCAAAAGGGGATGGTAAACAGGTAAACTCGAATTTAAGACCCTAGAATTTTTACATTTAAATATCCGTGTTTTGGTATTTAGCCCCTTTTAAATGCTAAATTTTGCCATCACTCGTTTAAATGCAAAAATGTTCGTGTTTTAAGTGCTAAATTTTGTCATCACGCCATTTTAAATGCTAAAATTTTCGCCGTTCTAGATGCTAAGCTTTGGCATCACCCATTCCAAATCCTAAATTTTCGGCCATTTTTAAAGCTATTTTGCAGTATTCCGCCGTTTAACCTCTAACTTAACGCTAAAAATTGGTACTTTGCCGTTTTCAACTTAAAGCCAGGCTTCACTTTCCAGATTACCAGACGTCCGGAGCTACCGCATAGTCAAGCCAACCCCTTTCAGCTGCTTTTGATAATGATGGCAGCTAATTTTGCTATTCTTCAACATTTCCAAAATGTCCCCTTCGCATTCCAAATATCTCTTGCATCCCAGTCATAACTGTTAATCACTTTTCCTTTTCTTCCTACAATTCATATTTGTTCTGTCTGTCGAAAGGATCGCCTCTATGGCACCTTCCAGATATCTGGAATCTGGGGTGTCCAACACCTCGGACTTCCGAGCCGTGCCTGGCTTCACGTTCCGGATCCCTCTCAACGAAAACGGCTGTCTGGAATCCGGAAGAAAAATCTGGAAGTGTGAAGCCTGGCTTTTACCGTAACCCTCTTTTAAATGCTAAAATTGGTGAACAGAAGTGATGAAAATTGCTAAAACCTTGAGTTGGGGTACTTCCAGATGTGCTAGGACGATGAAACTTGGTAGGTATATCAGAGACCCGACCAAAGTAATATAGAAAAAGCCACTTCCCCGATCCGACCACCTTGTGGAGAGTCGACGGAGGGGGAATTCGGAATATTGAGGTATCTGTAAATCTGGAACGAGGGATCGGGTCTTAATAAAACTTTATATTTGGAAAGACGGCGTTCTCAGATCTCAGACTTAAAGTTCGGACCGGATCCGGTGACTCTGGGGGGAATTTGGAGGAGGAAGCCGGAAGTCATTTGACACGCTCAGAGTTGAGGGATTGGGACGAAACTTCGTGGGAACAACAAGCAAAAGCCCAAATACATAATTGACAGGACCCGACAGGATTCGTGAACTGTGGTGGGAGCTTGAGGTGGGTCCGGAATTCTGGTGACCCCGAGCTAAGGTAGGTTACTTGCAAGTGTTAGGAGTAAACTTGACAGAGGCATCATGGACTAGTCCATATTTGCTGAAAAAACAGTAGTTTACCTGATCCTACCCTCGTGGGGGATTGGAGGGAGATGGAGTCCGGAATTTGGATGTATGTATAACTTTCGAACGGCGGATCGGGTCTTTGTGAAATTTGATATATTTGGGAAGACCTCGGGCCTCCGAAGTCTCCTTTCAAATAGGGGCCAGGTCCGGTAACTTTGGGAAATCTTGTGATTGGCTCAGATTGGAGGAATCGGGATAAAACTTGGTGGGAAGAACAAGAACGAGCCCTAGACACATTGTTGATAGAGCCGTATTGAATCAGGGGACTTTGAGGGAAGGTGGAGGGGGGGGGGGGAATTTCGGTGAACATTAGTTCTTTAAAGAACTTCGAGATATACTAGGACGATGAGATTTTGCTGGCATATTAGAGATCCGACGAGATTCACTTAGAAATAGCCACTTTCCAGATCGGACCATCATGCAGGGGGGAGAATGGAGGGAGCAACAATCCGGAAACTTCCGGCATGCATACCTTTCAAAAGGGTGATCAGATCAAGGAAACTTGACAACTGGGCAGAGTAGGTACATGCATTTGCTTCTCATTCGTGCCTCAAGGTTTTTTGCTAACAAATTCATCCCATAAAGTACCCATCTTAACCTCAAAGTACAAAAAATACTTTAGAGCAAACGTTTGTTTTCACGATCCACGACGGCCCATGATCGCTTTTGCCTCAAGGGTTTCTAAATAAATTTCCAGTCCCCTAAAAGTGCGCATGATCACCACAAAGTGCAAAAACAAAAACGACTAAATTATACATTTTCGTGACCCCCAAGGGCCTATGAGCATTCGTGTCTCAAGTGTTTTGCTTATAAATGATTACAACAAACCCATGAGCTGACAAGTTTCGACAGTCATCCTTTGAACCAATTTTGCAAGGTCCCGCTCTGTCAACAATGTATTAGGCATCGTTCCTGTTCTCCCCACCAAGTTTGATCCCCGATCCCTTCATTCCGAGCAAATTGCAAGATTTCCGGTTCCGCCCTCCAACTCCCCCAAAGTCATTGGACCCGGTCCAGACTTGAAATGAGACTTCGGAGGCCAGAGGTCTTTCCAAATGTCAGATTTCACGAAGACACTATCACCCATTCGAATTCCGGACTCCCCCTCCCTCCAATCCCCCAGAATGGTTGGGTCGGGGAAACTACTGTTTCTCAAGAAATATGGACTAGTCCATGATACGCCTGCCAATTTTCATAGTCCTAAGACATCTGAAAGTAGCCTACCTTAGCTCGGAATCACCGGAATTCCGTACCCCGGAGTCCTGTCCAATCCTGTTAACTATGTATTTAGGGACTGTGCTTGTTTTTCCCACCTATTTTCGTCCCGATGCCTCCACTTTGAGCGTATCAAATGATTTACGGCTTCCCTCTCCCAATTCCCCCAAAGTCACCGGACCCGTTCCGAACTTGAAGTCTGAGATCTGAGACACGAGACCTTTCCAAATATTATGGAAGTACCCTAACTCGAGATTTTAGCTATTTTCATCAGTTCCCTTCACCAACTTTAGCATTTAAAACTGTGTTACGGTAGATGTAAATCAGCGAAGTACCAGCTTTTAGTATTTGAAACTGGGTTAAGTTAGAGGTTAAACGGCAGAATACTGAAAAATAGCATTTAGTAAATAGCGAAAAATTAGGATTTAAAACGGGTGATGTCAAAGCTTAGTATTTAGAACGGCGAAAAGTTTAGCATTTAAAATGAGTGGTGCCACAATTTTGCCTTTAAAACGCGAAACATTTTTGCATTTAAATTGCGAAAATTTTGAATTTAAAACGGTTAAATACTAAAAGATTTATCTTAAATGGGAAAATACGGAGATTTAAATGTAGAAGGCAAAGTCTGAATACTAAATTTTGAAGTTTACTGTCCTCTTTTGCTCCTTCATAAAGAATTTCTTTACTACATTGTAATAGTAAGTAAGTAAGTAAGTAAGTAATTTATTTATGACCCGCCATTTTGAAAAGGCGGAAAAAAAAATAGAATATAGCCTACTAACTCAAAAAAGTTCTTCACGCATGTCGCGGCTGTCACCTTTCAGAAAAATACTCGTTCTTTCTCAAAAATCTCGCTGTTTTTATCGGTCAAGTGCCATGTAGCAATCGCAATTTCTGTCCGTCCGTCGGTCTGTCGGTCCGGGTTTTGCTATGACTGAATGAATGAATAACTTTATTGTAAATATCGCGAGGATAAATAAAACAATATATGTTACAAAAAATAAAATGTCCGTCACTTATTAAAATTTTCCACAAAATATTGTCTGAATGACTGCCTGTATCTCGTCGACGCACCAGGGTTGCATGGTTCCAACTTGTTTTGGTGTCGGGTGTAGCGCTGGGCTGATTTTGACGGCGGAAGGATGTCACGGTGCTTCGAGGACGATAGCAAGCCATGTCCAAAAGACATGACCAACTCATGGCTTCTCTCCTTCAAAGTTGTCAGCTTGAGCTGTGAGAGACACATATCGTATGGTATATGGCTGTCCCCCAAGATTATTCGCAAGGCTCGCTTCTGGACAGACTCTAGCTTATTGCTTTGTTCAGTGGTGAGGCCCGCGTGCCACACGGCACATGCGTATTCCATTGTTGGACGCATATGGGCTGTGTAATAGGTTAGCAAGGCTTGCTCGCTTAAACCATGTCGATGCAATTTGGCCAAAGACCTCAGGAGAGGTACGGCTTGTCCTAGCATCTGGCGGATGTGGTCCTCCCATGTCATTTTGTTGTTGAAGGTGACTCCCAGAATTTTCATCTTTTGTGCAGCTGGGATCCCTACATCCGGTATATTTTGTTGCAGGAACGATACCCTCATAATAGCAGACTTCTTCCTATTGATGCTCAGTTTCTTCTGTGCATAGTCATCTTCGAGTTTCTTGACTACAGCTTCTGTGACCAACAACTCGCGAAGTCTCTGCAGAAGCATCAAAGTAAGGTCATCGGCGAACTTGGCACGGTCTTGGTGCCACTCTGCTATCAAGTTGCAGAGCAACAAGAAAAGCGTGGGGCCTAGTTTCGTCCCTTGGGGTATGCCGCATGTCAAGTCCGCGCTCTCCGAGGTTTCCCCTTTGTATTTTGTCCTTTGCTTTCTGCCTGCGAGGAAGCTGGATACGATCAGGATCAGAAATGCAGGAAACCCTTCCATGGTGCTCAGTATTTCTTCATGGCTAGATGTGTCGAAAGCTTTGCTGACATCCCCTTGCTTCGTCGTTTTCCAAGTGGGCCAAGATAGTTTCGACGATGTAAACAAGGTAATGGCTTGTACTGTTCTTCCTAAGAAACCCGTACTGTCGAGGATCTAGCATTTCACTCAGCCATTGCAGGAGCCACTTATTTAGGAATGTCTCGTAGATCTTTGATAGAAGTTGTGTGAGCGAAATTGGTCTTAAATCGCCAAGTTCCTTAGGGTTGTTCACTTTCGGGATAGGAATCACGACTGATTCTTTAAGCACCTCAGGAAAAATATCTGTGATGAGTGACTGATTTATGATTGCTGCAATAGGCTCTGCAAGCAAAACGGTATTTTCTTTGAATAGGATTGCTAGTTCGTTCGGGTACTTCCACATAAGCTAGGACAATGAAACTTGGCAGGCATATCAGGGATCACAAATTGGAAATAGCCACTTTCCGGATCCGAGCATCGTGGGGGGAGTGGAGGGAGGGGGAATCCGGAATCTTGAGGTATTTATAGCTCTTGAACGGGTGATCGGATCTTAATGAAACTTGGTATTTGGAAAGACCTTGTGTCTCAGACGATCCACACAAAATTCGGACCGGGTCCGGTGACTTCGGGGGGAGCTAGAGAGGGGAACCAGAAATCATGGGAAAGGCTTATAGTGGAGGGATCAGGGTGACACTTAGTGGGAAGAACAAGTCCTAGATACCTCATTGACATAACCGGACCGGATTCTGGCACTATGGGGGAGTTGGGGGGGGGGGGTGGATTTCTCATTCTCCGTAAGTTTGGTACTTTCTGACTAGAATGATGCAACTGGGATGGCTATCAGGGACTCAAAACAAACTGACTTGGCAATAGTCGTTTGCATGATCCAATCATCGTGGGGGAGTGGAGGGATGGGGAATCCGGAATCTTGTGGCATTCATAACTGTCGAATGGACGATCGGATTTGAATGAAACTTGCGAAGTGGAAAGAGGTGTCGTCTCAGATGTTCCGTGTAAAGACCGGACCGGACCGGATCCGATATTTGTGGGGGGGGGGGGGGGGGTTGAAGGGGGACACCGGGATATTCGTTAGACGCCTAGCGCCGACGGATTTGGATGGAATTTGGTGGGAAGGACAAGCATCAGCCGTAAATAGATTCTTGACAGAACCGCATCATGTCGGGGCTTTTTAGGCGGAGTCGGAGGGGGTTTTCGGTTTGTCAGAGATGCTAAGTTTATGTGTCCTAAGGCGTATTCTCGCCGTTCCCCGAGGACTCCACTTGAGGAGTCCCCGCGTTTTTGTTTGTCCCGGGGACTCAGTCCCCGTAATCTCGCGAGTCCCCACGAACGGGGAATGCTCCGATTATCATCACCATCATCAAAAAGGACTCCCTTTCAAATTCGGAGGGGGATCAATTTTTGCTGTTGGAGGTGCTATGTAAAATTAATTAAAAAGAATCAGAATAAACAAAACCAAAAATAAAGTGGATCTAGACCAAATTTTTCAGCTGCATATTCATTTTTCGAACAAAATCCATTTTAGAAGCATTCCTGGTTTTCTCACTGTTTCTGTACGCGGAGTCCGCATGGAGTGACTCCCTCTATTCTCGCCGTTCCCTTCGATTCCCCGAGGAGTCCTCGGGGAACGGCGAGAATACGCCTCTAGTCTAGTTCGACCACAGTGGTAGGAGTTGGAGGGGGGGGGGATGCGAAAATATAGTCGCGTAGTGGTCAAACGGACGGAGTGATTTGAACAAAACTTGGGAAGAATAGAGACCATATGTCCTAGATGACATGTTTTAGGATCCGGACCGGATCTGAACACGGTGGGAGGGGGGTATCGGAGTTTCCTGAAAAAAGCTTCGACCTGAGTGAAACTTGATAGCTGGTACGAGAAGATGCCTTAGATAATCTGTATATGTGGCTGAACCAGATTTGGCCCTGGTACGGAAGTTTGAGGGCGAGGCGTACCGGCTAGTACGGCACTCCTAGGAATCAAACCAGTATGGTGAAACATACATTTGCCCTAGATTATCCGAGGCGATGCCGGAAATGCTCAGGCTCGCGAGAGATTCGATACCTTATTTCTAGATGCGATCCTAGGGGGGCTAAAGGGGGGATTTTGTGACATTCTCATTTACTTTCTTGTGCCACCTACTCGTAACAAGTGCCATATCAGCTCGTAGCTCTTGTTCTTCTTCAAGACAGTCATTTTTTTATGGCACTTGCAGCCTCTGTTCAAGCGCCATATACCGATCGTAATTCCGTCTGTCGGTCGGTCCGTTTGTCTGTCACACTTTTTCAAGTTAGTTGTACTTCCATATGTGCTAGGACGATGAAACTTGGCAGGAATATCAGGGACCCGATCAGACTAACCAGGGAATAAGAAGTTTCCCGATCCAACCATCTGGGGGGGGGGGGATCTGGAAAAGTGAGGGCAGTCTGTCACACTTTTTCGAGTTAAGGTACTTCCAGATGTGCTAGGACGATGAAACTTGGCAGGCACATCAGGAACCTGACCAAACTAACTTGGAAATAATCGTTTCCCGATCCGAGCATCTGGGAGGGAGTGGAGGGCTGGGGAATCCGGAAAATTTAGTAGTGTTTAACTTTCGAACTGTGATCGGATTGGAATGAAACTTAAAAACTGAATAGATGCTATATCTCTGATGTCCCATTTGATGTCCAGACCGGATTCGACAGCTATGGGGGAGCTGGGGGGGGGGACCGGAAATCTCAAGAAACTGTTAAAATGGAGGGATCGGAGTGAAATTCGCTGGGAAAAACAAGCATCTGCTCTAGATAAATCGTTTACACAATTGGACCGGATCCGGACTCTTTGGGGGGGGAGGGGGGTTCCCGGAATTTCGGTGATGGCGGTAAGGGGGTTTTCACGACTTGGCAGGCATGTCAGGGACCCGATGAAACTGACCTGGAATTGAAAAATTTATCGATCCGATAATCGAGGGGGGAGTGGAGGGAGGAGGAATCCGGAATATTGAGTCATGTGTAATTTTGGAACGGGTGATCGGATTCGAGTGAAATTTAATAGTTGAACAGAGGACATGTCTCTGGTGATCTTTTTCATGTCCGGACCGGATCTGACAACTGTTGGGGGGGGGGGGGGGGGGAATACGGGACCGGCTTAGACTGGAAAGATCGGGATGGAACTTTGTGGGAATAACTAACAGATGCTCTGGATAAGTCCTTTACAGAACCGGATTGGTTCCGACTATTCCTTAAAGTACCAATCTTGACCTCAAAGTAAGAAAAATACTTTTAAGCAAAATCTACATTTTCATTATCCCCATGAGCCCATTATCATTTTTGTCTCAAGGGTTTTGCTTACAAATGAAGTTCTAGCTCCCTTAAAGTGCGCATCGTAACCGCAAAGTCGAAAAGGACTTTTGATCAAACGACACGTGTGAACCCATCATAATTTGTGCCACAACGGTTTTGCTTAAAAAGTTATTTCTAGCAACCTTACAGTGCGCATCTTAACCGTACGATATATATTAGTGACCCCCAAGGGCCTGTTACCGTTTTTATGGCACTTGGCATTCGGCCAAACAAATGTTTGCAGGATTTTGTCACCTACATGAGTTTTGGCAAGGAAATCGATCAGAAAATTAGTTGCTCTCATTGTTTTCCGTATGGATAGTCCCCAGGAAGTGACTCCCTGCCCTCTGTTTTCGTGGCTCCCCTCGTCTCCCCAAGGGGGTCCCCGGGAAAAAGTGAGAGCACTAAGAACAAATAGGGCAATTAAAAATTAGGTTGTTAGGCCTTTAGCTTATTAAAACAAATATAACAGTTTTCAGATGTCTAGTAAAATTTAACGAGACAGAGATACAGTTCATCGGACAGTCTTAATGGAACGGCTTTTAGGGATCGATTGCTCAGAAACAAAACAATCCTTCTCAAATTTGATTACTTCCTGAAACGATTGTTAAAACACGAGAGACGACCCCCACCCCCGCCGATGATGGGATCCTGGAATGAAGGTGTCAGCATTTTCTCGGCTCCTTTCTGCGCATTCCAAGTACCGTTGCCTATAGCTTATCTGGAAGTGCCCGAACTAAACTAAAGCCGGATAGAAAGACAAAAATTGGGACCGCATGTTATGGTACTTGAGCTAAACAATGCAAATGCCATACAAGTCTATCGCGTAAATCGTTATCGGATTTACTAGTCAACAAAGAACAGAGACAGACTCATATCAAGAACACTATCACGGCTTCTCGTCGACATTCGATTCAGTCAATCAGTATTGGTCGCCGAAGAATGCAACTGGCTAGATTTCGTTGATGCGAGTGATCCATACCGGCAACAAATAGGATCTATAGCTCTCACATTTATTTGAGAAAACAAGACCCCGATCAGTAAAGTCAAAACATCACCATGGGATCGTGGACATACTCTAAGAAACATTAGCGGTATCTGAAGGTCTTTCTGATTACTTTTCCACTGTAAAAAGAGACAGTGGCAACAAATGAAAAGTATTCCCACAGAAAAAGAAAGACGGTGCGCCGACACCGTTGGAACGGTGTTCAGCCCCCGGTTTCCGTGAACACGGTTTCCGTGAGAACTACCGGTACCGTAGTAAGTAGGAATAAAGTAAAGCTCCTTCCAAATACGAATTTTTTATATATCTATATTTATTATAATACCTATATTCATTATAATATCTATATTTATTGTAATTTATACGAGTGTCAGTGGAGCGCAGCCTCACTTTTTCTGGCCAGCTCTGGCCAAACTTTAACGAAAGTGGATACAAATGAAGAAGAAGAAGAAATACAAATCTTGTCCTGTCTGTCTTTTCTGGCATTAATAAAATAACCCAACTAAAAAAGTTAGGGTTCAGGGTTGTTCAGGGCCTGCCTGCCTGAAAGGATAGAGTTAAAACTGAACAATATGTAAGTTGTCTTTTCTCATTTCTTGGTTCTCATACAAGTTCATGTTTGCTCCTAAACTTCACACTCTTAAAACTTAGTTTGTGTGAGTTTGTGGATAGCACATAAATACATCTCACTTCGTATTGAACATCCGCCTTTTGTTGACCAATGATGAAGGACTATCGAGAAGCTGATCGAGAGTGAGCAGGATTAGACATTCAATTTAAGGATAGGGAAACATGCTGAATCCAAATATGAACATTAGTTTCTCGCCGGACAAGTAGATCGTCCGCAATCCGGCAAAGCCAAAAAATCTATTAAAAGTAGAAGTTCTATATGAATTTCATTAGGTGTTCGAATCGTTTTCTCCCTGGACCATCCCTGGACACATAGTTCACCAGTATCCGGCCTGTATCCAGCTGAAATCTGAGAATTCCTTGAAAGTTGAGGTTTTGTATCTGAAGTTGATTACAAGTTCAATATAGGGGTACGGGGTTATGCTGAATCCATTTTTGAACCTCAGTTTTTGGCTAGGGTAACTATCCTAGTTCCCAAACCATTTTCACGCTTACTGGCAGATTTCTATTTAAAAAAGTGCAATAAATTTCCCCAAGCAGATAGAAGAAAACTCTCATCAACTGATCATGCGTTGTAAAACTGGCTTACTTACTGGTATGTGCCACCTTTCTGCTTTGAATTGGATGGTGGAAACAGTATTTTTTCCAAACCATAGTAGCATTTCTCAGGTTCCGAACACCAAGAGATCAGAAAACCGTTCAGGATACTAATGTTCGGAACCCATGTTCCAGTTCCCGAATTTTTCATCTCAGTTACTGAATTTAAAATCAAAACCGAAACTGATTGTTGGTTCAATTTCTGAACGGCACACTGTGTCTTTCTAGCCGCAGCACCAGCGTAAACACTAATTGAAGGTTAGCTGGGTTCCTTTTCGTGGTTCCAATGTCATTTTACTTCAAGCATATTTTTTATAACCCCATTTACGTACGCTGTTGAACTGAGGAGAATAAGATGTTTTCTTTGTACCGTCGCACTGCCGTTTCATTGTCGTTCTTGAAACGACGAAATAAGGTGGAAAGTCAGTTTCAATATTTTGGTTCGGTAATTAGGCGCGAATTTTCAGTATTCTCAAAAAAAATTAACTTGTTAACCAAGTATAACTTTTCTCCAACAGGTACGTAATGCATATCCTTGTATGACTGACAGTCAGTTATATTACAGTAATCTTCACACAGAAAATTAGCGGTGGAAACGGGAGGATGATACAAAGTCGTATCATCCTCCCGACAGGATGATATGAAGTCATTAGCCTTCAGAGGTTGAACTGCCGTTTCATTTTCTTTCTTGAAACAACGAACCAAGGTGGAAAGTCAGTTTGAATATTGTTTGGTAATTAGGAGTGAATTTTCAGTATTCAGTATATTCCTTCTTTGACTGACGGTCAGTTATATTATGATAATCTTCACACACAAAATTAGCGGTGGAATGGGAGGATGATACCTTCAGAGAGGATGGTATGAAGTCATCAGCCTCCAGAGAGGATTTCTGTTCGACGGAGTTATAACACAAGGTTTACTGAACACACGAGGCCTACTGAATTTCTGGTCTTCACCTGACTTCGTACTGACCAAGCACAGTAAACCGAAATGATCGATTCAGAATCTCAGATCATGGAAACTGGAACCACTTGATCAAGGAATTATAAACACTACCAACAAGTCTTTTTTCCGCCAGATTTCATATGAACTAATTTTCCGGGATGAAAACAGATGTATCCTGATTTTCCACCCTTTTTCACCCGTAAATTAAATTTTGGCTTGAAACCCACTTCCCCACCTTAAATATTAGGCTACGGGGCCCATCTGGAGTAGCCTACTTGGCATTTGTTCTTAAAACATAGAGGTACTTGGCACAATACTTCCCCGAACGTTCGTCCCACACATTCTTCTCGTTCGGATTCTTAAATCGTACGTTCGAGAACCGGGATTGTTTTTCCGAACGATTTCTCTTTGACTGTTCGGGGACCGGAAATCTGTCGTTCGGATGGAAGTCCTTTCTTTCCGTTTTTGTAAAAGCCTGAAAGGTAAGCAAAATTACTTGACAAACAATTTATAAGAGCGGTCTTAGACGATGAAACAATAAAAACGGGCGGAAACCACAGAAATTGTGACTCAAAGACTTCGTTCCGAAGCTGAAATACGCATGCAACCAGTTTCCGAACGATAGTACCCTCGGCCAAAATTGTATAAAGATGTTAAAGGAAGCGACATCAGTAAAGCGTTATATACGTTTTGTAGAGAAAGATGCCCTCTTTCGAATGGTATCAAAATTTATAGTTTAAAAACTTATCAAAACGGTAGCAAATAAATTGCAGAAGAGCTCTTTCCACGCATCAGATTTACTTTCGGGTTCTTTCCTTATTTTTGAGCGCGAGTTGACGGAGGAACGTAAGGAGTAGGACAAAAACGCATCGTTCCTCTATGGTAATAGGCGTGAATTTCAAAATTTTATTCCAGTGTGCAATCAGAAGTTAGAGGTTTTTCATTTTTTTTCCGAACATCGAACTCATTGAGAGGTAGGACGTTCGGGAACTAGGATAGTTCGCCCGCAATCTGGCTGAAACCTGAACTTTGGCAGAAGTAAGGCAGGAACACACATGCACTTGGTCTTCTCAGATGTTTTTTTAGGATCCCATCGAAATCTTTGGTCTTGTTGCAGTTGGGTCATTAAACCGCCATAACCTTGCTACTGGAAACGATAGAGCCAAACCGTTTGTGCCACTGAAAATAATTAACTGTCAGGATCTGAAAGAGCTATTAGTTGCGTTTTTGCCTTTTCTCCGTAGTTCGGTTAAGCGACCTATTTGCCACTGTTGACCGTTTTTTCGTCTCGCCGGTCGGTTTGACTGAGCTCTAAAAAACGGCTTATAAGAAAAAATGGCGTCTTCCCGTCGCCGGCGCCTATCTCTCCGCGCCGCGCCTCTTCGCGCCATGCCAAGAGCGTAGGTGAGTGGGATGGAGCTCCCGCCTCAGTCCACAGGTAGGTTAACCGACCGGCAAACAGAGCAAAAAAAGGGCCTATAAAACCTTAGGTCGGTTAACCAAAGGAAGAAAACCACTTATAGTGGGAAATCTTGTAGGTCGGTTAACTGGATGACGGCAGAAAACGCAGCTATTGTCATATAATGGCAAAGTAGCCCCAGTAACAGAGCAAGGAAATACAATTGTGAGCTTAAATATGTGTCTTTACTGGAAATAGCCCAATTGTTTGAATAACTAGGGATCTAGACTGTATTTATTTATTATTTATTCTGTGGGGTAGGCCAGACACTCAAGCCGAAACTCAGGCCACAAATGGCCAGTTGTCTCAATACCGAATTTCACAATTGATGGCTCTATCAAAACAAATGATACAAAGCATCACTTATTCTACCGCTTTTTCTCGCGTTCTTACCTTAAAACCAGTCTAGCCTCCCTGTCAACTGAAGGTACCTGGACAGTTTCTTTAATCTGGCTTTTCTCACTACCTCGTGGAAATCAACATTCGGAGAGTGGAAAGCTTCCAGACGTTGCCTTGTCCATGCTGGGCACTCCTGAACAAAGTGGATATTTGTCTCTTCATCTACTCCGCATTTAGTACATATTAGAGACTCCCTAGACTGTATAAACCTGATAAGAAATTGTCAATTTCTACAGATTGAGACGTTAAAGTAAAGAAATTTTGTCTGGCCATCTATCTCCAGTTTTCTGATGAAAGGGATAGAGCCAAATTTGTATAGCAACTTTAGTGCCATAACCGTGAACTGCCACTGTAACTTTCCGTATCACATACGAAATAGGAAAGCTAAACAGGCTACTAGATTTTATTCAGTTTTCTCGCACTGTAGGTAATAAGCACGATACCGTAAATTGACCTATTGGAAATGCTTATACAGTCTTAGTTTTCCTCCCGATTGGTAGTGGTCTCGGCTTTCTCCCTAGTAGGCAAGGTTTCCTATTTTCGAAGAACTAGGATATAGGAAATGCAGTTTCGTCACGTTTAGAGATGGGTGGGTGGCTGCTGCTACAAATTGTAGTTTTTTCCAGCATAAGGATCCCACTTAGAAGAGTTACTTTTAAAAATTACTTTTATTTTGCAGACTGGGAATGACCACTCTCACAACAAACTTCCAGATACTGGATGAAACTGTGCTGCAAGTGTTGAGAGTCTTAGGCTGATGTTTTCAGACGTTGTGCCAAAAAAGAGAAGACTTACAGGATTGCAATCTGATAAAGTGTAGCAAGGTCGTTGGGCTGGTACTGTTGAGATTATGGCTACTGATATGACTGTGGTACTATCCAGAAGTGAAAGTCATGGATTTGGATTCTCTGTATTGGGAGGAAAGGGGTCTGAGCTGCCTGCAGTCATCTATGATATTGTAGAGAATACGCCGGCAGGAATTTGCAAAAAGGTCAGTATGTTTTAATAGTTACGTTACTGATCCATTCTTCTTCCCTATTCGATCAGTCGCTGTTGATCTCGAAAGAATTGCATTCTGTATGGACTTATGGCTGTTTTGCCTCTACAGAGGTTGACATTATCTGCTACCTCGTTCTCTTGTGGCATGCTGTAAGAATAGGCTAGGAGAACTGGTTTTTGGGATTCCAAAACGTAAGTAGAGGATACCTATGACTTCATAAAAGTTGTCCGTCTGTCAGCACGATAACTTCCGAAGGGGTAGAGATATTTTCTTCAAACTTGTTATGAGGATCTATTGGGTCAAAGTACAGTCCAAGTTCGTAGATGAGGCCTATAGCCCCATGTTTAGAGGTGGGGGAGGGGTTTTGGATTCAGGGACAAAAAAAAGTAAAAAAAAACAATGAGATAGTCGATCTAGGGGTAAGAAGACATGCTGATTGCTGAATCCATGTCTGAAACTTTTTTTCTTGCCGGACCATTAGTTCATCCGGTCTGGCAAAACCGGAAAATTTGTTAAAAGTAAAAGTTTTATTTGAAGTTGATTAAATGTGTGATTTAGGGATAAGAAGACATGCTGAATCCGTATATGACAATCGTTTTCTACCCGGACAAGTAGTTCGCCCAGAGTCCGGCCAAAACCGGAAAATTTGTTTTAAGTAAAAGTTTCATTTGAAGTTGACTAAATGTTCGATTATGGGAAAGAAAACATGCGGACTCTGTATATGAAAATAATTTTCTACCCGGACATACAGGCTAGTTCAACCGGAATCCGGCCGAAACCGGAATATTTGTTATAAGTTAAAGCTTTATCTGAAGCTGATTAGATGTCTTATGTCGTGGTAAGGAGGCATGTTGAATCCGTATGTGAAAATTATTTTCTTGCCGGACAAAT
This sequence comes from Branchinecta sandiegonensis, assembly GCA_030848855.1. NCBI lineage: Eukaryota > Metazoa > Arthropoda > Branchiopoda > Anostraca > Branchinectidae > Branchinecta > Branchinecta sandiegonensis. The sequence continues at coordinate 22,562,802 of JAUPMV010000006.1, read as the reverse complement.
CAATCAATCAATAAATTTATTACCCGAAATACACACATGGTGTAAACACGGAGTAAATATAAAGAGAAAAAAATTGTTCGCCGGGAATCCGGCCAGAACCTGAAAATTTGTTAAAATTTAAAGTTTATGTTGAGTTGATTAGCGGTTCGATGTAAGGTTAAGGAGATATGCTGAATTCCTTTTGAGCTTTAGTTTTTTGCCGGACAATTAGTTAAACCGGAATCCGGCCGAGACCGGATATTTGGCAGAAGTAAGGCAGGAAGTTTCGATAAATTTTGTCAAAGTAGATATGACGTATAGGGGTAAACACACGTGCTGAATCCATTCATGGACTTGGTTTTCTAAGATCACTAGCCATTGGTATAAATCTGTTTCTAAATTTTAATAGTAAAAATGTTCAAGGAGTTGCGAAGAACAGATATCAAGAAGACGCAATTGTCTGGATCAAATATTAAATTTTGGGATCCCATCGAAACCTTTGGTCTTGTTCGATAAATGCCTCAGAATTTCATTTCAGTGAATAGGACCGGACTGTTGACAAAATAGTTACAACTGTCAAATCAATTAAATAAAATCTATCAAATTTAATTACAAGTAGCTTAAAGCTAGAATAGAAGAGGTGAATAAAATATTAACGAAAAACACAAAAACAACAACAAATTGACAAATACCCCCGGGGAACCGCAAGTTATATACTGTCTGCTATCCCATGAAGTTATAGGATAGTATGAAAGGAGGGAAACCTTTTAGAAGATTGTAAAAGAACGTTCAAAGCACGTGTGTGACAACAGTTCTTGTTTGCGTTGCTGCCAAGAAAATGCAACTGTGCAACTAGAGGCTACTGCCATCCACGTTTTATTGAGCCGGTCTGGAAAGCGTGATAAGTCTTTTTTTGGGGTTCTGTGCAACAAAATTTTTTCGTAGCTCCGTGGTGTTTCCCTTTACTGTAGTGATTCTGGGATGTTGTTCGTAGTTGCCTCCCATCTTTTCCGGAACTGTGTAGGAAACCTTCATTTCAACACAGACTGTGACAGGCTTCCGTGATAATCCTGCCGACGTAGTACGTTCCAGGTCGCTTTTTCTTCTGTCTCTTGCACTTTGGCGGACCTGAACGGGGAGATAGCATGACGAGCTAGCGACCAGTTTGGTACTTTACAATTATCTTCTTTTCTTTGGGGGGGGGGGGCCTTTAATTTTGCGCGCGTCTGGTACGAGCGTCGTTGAATGTCCTTCAACTTAATAAATATCGATAAGAATAAGCAGTATTTGATGCTGCATTTCTTCAATTTTATCTGTCTATCTTTCCGTATGTTTATCACTCGTGGTCAGCGATATGTTTATTTTTTCGTATTTTGTTTGTTCGATACCGTACTCCATCTTTAGGGTGGGTCTCGTCCTTCCTTTTCTTAAGATAGTTTATGAATAAAATGAATTGAATTATATATATCATAATTATATACTATATTTTTTTGGCCATCATTTCCACTGTCTGAGACGTCTTAGCAACAACTCCGTTGCCGGCTTTTCGGTGGCACATAGTTAGGCTATGTGCCCCAGTGATCACAAATTTGTAACGTCCTGAATCACATAAGTTTGCAGTCTTACACTCACCTTATCTGGGTAAGCCGGAATTCAGGGAAGGTGCGAACAGACTCAGTCAATGTTTTGACTAAACAGTTAGGACCTGAGAAGAGTGATCAGAATGACGTTTTTTATACCGTGGATATTCTTGATGACTAACTCTTCTTGCCGGTGCAAAATCGCCCTGTACCTAGCGGAAGAGCCGGAAGCGGTATCACAGCTGCTCCTAAACATCGCTGTGATTTGTTAACACAGGATTGAGTTGTTGAGTTTGAGTCGTTAGTGCTACGTTTTCTCGTTCATCTCGCGGATCACTGGCGTGTTTTGGACTTAGTCATGTAGAGTATTCGATGTTCTTGCTCCCTTTGGTATAAAAGTTAGGGACGATGGTCGGAAGTACCCAAACACCGAAACTACGATAGTAGTCTACCTACTCTCGACATTTTGTGTCGTCCAGGAGGGAAGCTTCAAGGAAAGAGGCATTCACATCTGAGCCATTTGTTCTCAGCTGGTACGGCGGGTGGAAACATAGATCCGAAAATGGGTGAATACTCTTGATGACTAACTCTTCAGGCCAATGAAGAATCGCCGTATGCCCAACGAAGAGCCAGAAATGTCACCACAACAAACAATGTTCATTGGTTTTCATAGGATTTGAGTAAATTTTGAGGTCCGTTTTGTGACGTTTCTCGCTCGTCGCTAGAATCACTGGCGCGTTTCAGACTTAAGTCATCAAGAGTATGTACAGGTAGATCAGAAGTGAAAGCACCGCGAAGACTGTCACGCCAAGTTATTACCACACGCAATTGGGGCAATAACAATGATTTTAATTTGTATTGATGAAAGATGAGATCTTGGGAGTAATCCATGCTGTCACTGCAGTCTGAACCTCGGAAACCCAGAATTGGAAAAGTTTGGTCTCCAGCTTGCATTTACTGCGGATTAATTGAGGAAACAAACATTTGTTGAAGATTGACCAACGGCTGGGAGGATTCTAGTCCCTGATCGTGTATCTATAGGCTATGCTGTATTGGAAGAATCGGAAGAAAAGCGACGGATTCTGTCTGTCTTTTGGATGTTCGTTCTAAACAGGATTGTTCAAGCATCTTTGATTTTCACCTTACTTTGTTATTTAAAGTTCAGTCGTTATCTGACAGAACGTTTACAAGTCCACTTAGTTTGGTGGTGCATAGGGCTAATGGTGCTGTGACATTACAACAGAAACCTTTCACACTGAGCTACGCTAGCCTTGCGCTGCGTTTGTGAAGACGCAACGCGACGCAACGCAAGAATGGATTCAAGTCTGTTTTCGCCAAAGATCGTGTCAGTGTGCCTCATAGCAAATTAACTCTAGGTTCTTAGGCTCTAGGTCTTAGTGTTGTTTTGCTCTGGTGTGCCTCGCTCTCAGTATCCTTGATTTTTGTGTCTGCGTAAGTGCGACGCAGTCGGTAGAAAATTCCAATCCTAAATAAATATTGAGTAGAATCCGTTCCTTTGTCCGTATCCTTTCCTGATTTTCTTCTTCAGCTTGTTGAAAATATCAGAATACTCACTCCCAAAGAATCGTGTGAAGAATCATCTGTCATTCAGCAAATTGTAATGCCCAACATTCACCCGCTTCACTTCAGCAAAAATGGGCCTGACCCAATACTTTCTCTTTTCCCAATACTTTTTCACTTTATAGTGCTTCTGCAAAGATGTTCTGAGATACCTGACTACGAGAAAACCTAGCTATGCTTACAGAAAATTACACACGGCATCAGCTGTTTTAGCCTCTTTCCTTGTCCCTTGCATTGGTTGACAGTCGTGGCGAAATATGCATAACCGATCTCCGAACTAATAAGCTCCTCGAAAACAGTGAGCGGGCGCATGACACGTAACGTAAAGAGAACAAACGTGGCAAGCGTGATAATCAGTGTATTGCTAATAGAGGAGATTTGATACACTTTGAAGTGAAGAATCTTGGGAACGAGAGTGGGTGAAATACTACCGAAGTAGGATGAATTACGATCATAAGTATGACGTGTTCTTTAAGGTTGGGTAGATAGTTTCATTACCCCCACCTTCCCTTATCATGGCCAACTGGGCCCAAGTTGTCCAGAACTAAAGTTTGATGAACCCGTGACACGTATCGACAGGTATCAAGTTGAAACTTGGTAGGTTTATGGCTCTTTGTGACTTTTGGAACTGAGTCTAGATTGCCCATTAGTCAAGTTTGTGACCCATGACTGGTATCACATTGAAATATGGTATAAACATGGATATATCTGTCTACATATGCAGTTTGGTGGGTCTCGTCCCCCTCCTCCAGTCCCACCATCCCCGTTCGTGGGCAACTGGGCCCACATTTCCCACAAGTTAAGCTCATGACAGGTCTCAAATTTGAATTTGATATACTTGTGAACATATCTTTCTAGATGTGTAATTTGAGGAGCAGGAGCAACAAATAAGACGACGCTACGTTGTGTACTCCTTAAAGTTTAACTGAAAATCCAACTTATTTTTGTATGATTTAACTGAATACACGTCATTATTTGAATTGTGTTAAGGTATTTTTTTTTGTTTTTCTCCACCATTTGCTCTAGTTTGACGTTCAGTATATCTACGGCCGTCCTCACGATGCAAATTCTAGTATGACGCGGAAGATTTGAATCTTAATACAAACGCGGCTTTTCAGTGGCCAGGGATCAGCTCGTGGAAGGTAGCTCACTGAGTGAACAATTATTTTACGTAAATCGTTTTCGTCAAGCATAAAACACAGGTACAAGCGCATAGATGTAGGCTACCACAGGGCCGACAGGGAAATTCCACTATTTGAAAACCGATTGCCCGTGAGCAGCGGAACAACGAAGTAATGCATATTCATCGGGTCTTCAAGCCTCTTTAACTGCATAAGTGAGGGGTAACTAGATTGTACTATCTCAGCCCTTTTCGGTTCAGTTTTCATTAAAAGGAAGAAATAGTACATTGTTGTCGTATGATCGATTGATGACATATTACGAAGGGACTACTAGGTTGCTAGGATTAGGTTTATTGGACTTGTTGTTACCTTGATTTACGAATAGATGGTTAAAGGGTCGGACTTACACTGGAAAGAGGCATTCAGTATGGAAACAGTGCTGATAAGGTGTTCTTTGAATTTTTAAAGCGGTTGTTAACGTTAAAGTTTTATACTGCCCGAAGAAGTCGTCAGCTTGATCTTACGTGGGATAGCCTACATACAATCAGGTCATTTCAGTGCTTTTCTTGGTTGTTGTGGATGTGAAATGTCTTACTGCCCCCCTTCGACCGTTCTGTTTTATTTTTGCACTGCACCTTTGAGCACTTTAAGCACGTTTTAACTGCGATTTTGGCAACAGAATTGTTGACCCTTGGAACAGCCTTACCGAAGATGCGGTTAATGCTGAATCGATCAATAATTTCAAGTGCATTGTTGATGGGATTATAACTCTGATCAGTTCGACTACTCAAAATTTCTTAGAGTTATTTAGAGGCGAAAAACTTTTTCCTTGTTTTTATATACTTGCGCTATTGTTTCAGAGCAGATATACTTTTTTCAGAATTCAATAAGAAGCGAGTGGAATGTTTTCTCCGGGATCGATGCGTATTTTCTATTCCGGTGTAACGTAAAACTTGAAGAGCGAAGTTACGGAATGCGTACTATGCGTTCCGTAGTCCATTAGTTGCCATGACAACAAAGCCTTCTCCATCTTCTTAGACAAACAGTCTCATGTTCCCAGTTCCAGAGATACCGCCGTGTTGTGAGGCTATGCCGGTTTCCTGGCTATCCTATCGTTTCTAACTTCTGTGTTTCTTCCAGCTGGAGCCTGGCGATATCATTGTCTCGATCGACGGCAAGGACGTGACAAACTGCACGACGAAGGAAGGTTAGTGTTTTGTTTTATATATAAATGTATTAAATATAAATAATGTTTTAGATACAAATAAATAATTCGCAAAAAAGCGCCCTGATTATTTGTTTATTTTGAACTTAGTTTTTTTCCATTGTACTTCGTTGTAGATTTAGTAGGCTAATTTATCTATAACGGTCAGCTGTTCATTAGTATGAAGCGTGTGTGAGTTTGATTGACATGTTGTTGTTCCTTTTTGTAGACTACTCTTCAGTTTTGAAGGATTCAACTAAATAATAGTAATAATAAATTAATGAATGCCTTTTATTACCCGTCGTGAGGACGGGTAATAAAAGGCGTCGTCCTCCTCTCCGACGCGGCGGCTGGGAGCAGAACGTTTGAAAACTGAATTCGCCGTGGTTAAAAAGTTGGAAAACTGAGCCAGTAAAAGAAGTTAAAAACAGAAGATTCTCATATTCTTATGTGTGAAAAAGTTGTCAGGGGATATTGAAGATTCTGGCAAACTTTGCGTTGTGTGAAGGGCAAAACTCGTCATGGCCAAAAAGCGCTGAATATTCATAGACGCGAAACGAAACAATGAAAAAAGGTGGGGATTCTAGAAGCTTTTAGTCCCACAGGGGAGCTAGGTATTTGCAAAAGGCATAATAAGCAAGAGGGGTTCTTTAGCATAAACCACGAATTACACGAACATAATAGAGCATCATAGGAACACACCTTTCCAAGCAAGAGGTATCGTAGAATCGTTCAAATCCGTAAACTGCTTTTTCTGCAGCAAGTATGGCTTGAGTGACCCCGTCGCCGAGAAACCGAACTATAGTCAAAGGATCCTCGTACATATGAATGAATCTTCCAAAATCCTTTCGTAATCGTAAATTGGTTTCGAATTTTAACGTTCAGGATAGTATCAATACACGCTTTTGTTCGCATTCAAATCTGTTTACCCTCCACAAACATCCTTCCCTCTCAGCCCAAGAAATTATTAGCCAGTTTTTCACTCCTGAGCCCGTTTAATGTGCTTGTCACTGTGTACAAATTTTAAGTCTATTTACTGTGTGTTTTAAACTATATGAACAGAATGTAGTCATGTTTATTTAAATTGTTTTGTTTAGTGTTTTAATATTTGTATTTCATTTTGTGTATTTTACTCATACTCCGCTGTTATCCAAAAAGCGGGTCACAAATAAATAAATAAATATACCGTTTTTATGTTATTATTGTAATATAAAATTGTAAGCTTTAGAGATCGCCGCCCTTATCACTGTTTTGTGTTGCAGCACAGACTTCGCTGAAAGCCTCTGTGTCCGCCGACAACTTTTGCAAAATAAGGGCATGGAAAGCTTCAAAGTTTTGTCTTTCATTTTGGAATATTAAATATATATTTATTTTTGCCCTCTTACAAAAGGGAAAAAGCGGAGTACATAAAGAAAAAGCAAAGAAACAAAACAAAATATAGGTATACACGAACTAAGTGGAGGGTTTGGAAGACGAGAGAGGACTAATTGACAAATTAATTAATTAATTTTTAGTTTATTTTAGTGAAGGTTTGATTAGTTATATAATATGGTAGTAAATGTATACTGGTTGCGTTTTTCAAGCACGTATGTGCTTTGTTTGTAACCGGTCGTCAAGCCGGAATGATTTTTTTTTAGTAAAGTTGTTGAATCCTTGAAAGAGTTGATATTTATTTTTTATTTGTTTTGTATTTTATTTTGTATGCGATGGCCTTCGGGCTTTAAGCAAATATATATAATATCATATGATAATACTAAAATCTATACCAAGAATCGAGTTAGTATATGGTTGTGCCAATAGTTCTGCCCTGTATTTGCTTTACCTTGTTTTTTTTTTACACCACAGCGCGCAGTTTTCGGTGCCGAACCTCTGCCCCGGAGAGCGGGAAGTCTGGACAAAGTCAGCAAAGCCAACACAAAAACTTAATTTCATGGCGCAAGTGTGGACATTTTCGGAAAACAATATTTCTGAAAGATTTTGTCGTTAAAAGATTAGTTCTTGTAAGAGTTCAGTCGTGCTGCAAGCTGAGCTGCTCTCGAGTCTACCGTGTGCGAACTCATTAGTCAGGATGAGTCGAGTGGTGAACAAAGTCCATCGAGGTGAGAACGAGACTATCAAAAATGTTCTCGAGACCGAGTCGCGCCGCGAGTCCTAACAGTATGTTTTTTTTTGTTTTTTAAAAAGAAATAACTGGAATAGTGATTTAGTATAATATTATGATATAAATAACATAACCGTCTCTTTACTTGGTCGCTGAATAGTTTAGTGTGATTTTAAATTTGACGTTTAATCTCTGACCCTGGTTCGCCCGGATTTTGAGACAAGCAAAGTCCAAATCCTGCTTTAAAGCGACAATATTGAGACGAGTTCGAATTCGTGAAAAATGTCTCGAGACGTCGAGTCCACCAGCTTTGATCTCAAGTTGTGGTTAGTTTCGATTTTTATCCGTTCTCGAATGTTGGTTTTAACCGGGTTCGAGTCTAATCCCCCATTTGTTCCGAAAACCAGCAATATATTCAAATTCAGCCTGTTCATGAACTTCAGCCAATTGGTTTCATTTGTAAGTTTATGGTTTAGTCCATAATCCGGCCGTGATTGTCCATTCGAAGCAAGAACTAGTAGCCCTATCTGATTAGCATATCTTTTTTCCCATTCTCAACTCCTTCGATAACTCAAGCTCCTCTCCACCACCTTAGATTTTGATTCCATTTACGAAGTCGACTTCACTCGTGTCGTCAAGATAGATATCACTCTTTGTGCGGAAGTTATCGTGATCACAGACAGATGGACAAATCTGCGATATCACAGGCAGCCCTTATTTTCATTTGGGACCCCCAAAAGACGCCCTGGTCCCAAGGCATAGGTGGGCTTTAGGTTATTTTCAGCCATATATACATATATATATATAAATATATATTATATGTGAAATATTCATGTATATTATGTGATATATATTGGGTAATGAAAAACCCAAAGGCCATATTATATACAGGATAAATAAAATACTCATAGGAAACTAAGACAAAATAACAAACTAAGAAACAGCACTTTTCAACTAGAGTGCTTTTCGTAAAAAATTAAAGAAACAATCAATCTTGGTGACGTAGATCGTAAGATACCAAGAATCTGCCCACCATTCCCAGAAAATAATGAACCCCTTAAATGCGAAAGCTCCTGGCACCTAAAAACAAAATGATCCAGACCATCCCTATCAAGTTGGCAAATAGGACAAATACGCACTCCATCCGGACACCTAGAATTCCACGAATTACCACCACATAGACATTTATAAGTCTATTTAGTGTGTTTTTAAACTATATGAAAAGAATGTAGTCATGTTTATTTACGTTGTTTTGTTTAGTATTTTAATACGTGTATACTACTTTGTGTATTTTACTCACACTCCGCTGTTATTCAAAAAGCGGGTCACACATAAATAAATAAAAATAAATTGCGGTAAACAGTTTGCTCGCACCTGAATCCAACACTTTAAAGGGTCCCTCTTGCTTATTCTGCCTTTTATAATATACTTAGCTCCCATATGGAATTATAAGCTTATGAAATCCCCATCTTTCTCCATTGTTTCGTTTCGTAACGACGAATTTTTAGCGCTTTTACGGCCTTGCCGAGTTTTATCGTCACCCAACGAAAGTTTGCCGGAATCTTCAACGTCCGCTGACAACTCCTTCACACACAAGGATGTGATAATCTTCTGTTTATTACTTCTTTTATTTGCTTAGTTTTCCCACTTTTTAACCAAGGCACGTTCAGTTTTCAAATGTTTTGCGCCCGACCGCCGCGTCGGAGAGGAGGAAGGCTGGATATAGTCGACAAGGGCTAACAAGAGAATCGCTAGTTTTAGGTGGAAAGTAATGGTATTTCCAAAAACTTTTTTTCTGATTCATTTCATAGGGAAAAGATCATTTCTAGTAAGAGTTGTGCTTTAAAAACGTAAATAGTATTCCTACATTTTCGGCAAGAAGAACAACTCCAGTACCTTTCTTGCTTGCCGAGAGCTTGCTGGACAAGCTACAAACAAGAAGAGAAGTTACGGTATTTGCAAAGGGTCTGGACATGTGACGACAAACATCCTGTGAAAACCAGAATAATCAAAAGAGGACAAATCTGCTCTGGAAATACAAGGAGAAAAGAATCATGTGTAATGCAATCGAGAGAGCGGAACTGATAGTTCGTCAGACAGGCAGAGAGTTAAAATTTAGTATGTAGTTAATATTTAATCCACACAGTTGGGTCTTGTCTTCGTCAGATCCAGTCTGCACCAGACTCCTTGAACATTTTTACTATTAGAATTTAGAAAGAGATTAAAATAGCTAATTATCTTAGAAAACCAAGTTCAGATATGGATTCAGCATGTGTGCTTACCCCTATAAGTCATATATATTTTGACGAAACCGATCGAAACTTCCTGCCTTACTTCTGCCTATTTTCCGGTCCGGCGGAATTCCGGAACTACTTGTCCGGCGAAAAAATAAAGCTCAAAAACGAATTCAGCGTATCTGCTCACCCCTATTCCAACATCTAATCAACTTCAAAAAAAAAAATTAACATATAACAAAATTTCTGGTTTCAGCCGGATTCCGGGCGAACTATATGTCCGGGTAAAAAATGATTGTCATATTCGGATTCAGCATCTTCTTACCTCTAAATCGGACATCTTATCAACTACATTTACAGCTTACGCTTTTGACAAATTTTCCGGTTTTGGCCGGATTCCGGGCGAACTACTTTTCCACGTTGAGAATGATTTTCACATAAGTGATCAGCATCTCTTCTTACCCCTAAATTGAACATCTAATCAACTTCAAACAAAACTTTTACTTTTAACAAACTTTCCGGTTTTGGTGGGATTCCGGGCGAACTACTTGTCCGGCGAGGAAATGGTTTTCATAATCGTGTTCAGCATGTCTTCTTAGCCCTTAATCGACTATCTCATTAGCTGTTCAAAAATATTTTGTTTGCCCCTTCATTTGAACTCCCTCCCCCACCCCTACATTTAGGGATACAGAGCTCGTCTATGAACTCGAAATTTTCCCTTGACGCAAAGTATCGTCACACCAAGTCTCATCAAAATAACTCATTGCGAGAGTTCGTGCTCACAGACGGACAAACGGATAACTTTTGCGATGTCATAGGTATCCCTCCACTTACGTTTTGGGATCCCCAAAACTTGAACTTGTAACTTGGATCGCAACACCAATCGGAGCAAATATCCTTTCTGTTCAAACTACGTAAGTATAAACAGCTTATGATAAACATAGAACGTAATATAGATGCATAAAATTAATCCGAAAATACACATACCTCTCCCCCAGAAATTGATATTATGCCCTCATCGGAATTTATCATTTCACTTTCATACGAATGGAAAGCAAGGCAAGAGTTTTGGGCTCTGAATTTGAAAGCCCCTTTTTTCTGACATCGTATTTATTTCCAGTTCTCAGATGTCTTCGACTTGCGACAGACGATGTGGCACTGACACTTAAGCGAGGTGGGTAAAATTTCCGCAGCAAGTTGTCAACAGTAAGGTATAGGCGTAAGGTTTACGCGCTTGTCCTTGTCCTTAACGTAATTTACCCAACAAGCGAGTGGGTTCCGGCTAACCCCCTCCCCCCCCCCCGCGAAAACCCGTCGGATACGAAAACCTCTCTGGTCACCTCCCTCCCCTCCGGCTACCACCCCCCACACATTGTTAATAAAATAAAATACATTTTTATGAAAAGTATATATAGAGGCGAGCGGACAGAGAGCCACCGTCACGTGTTGACGTTGAACTGGCTTATCTAGGGAAAATCCTTAAAGGACCCCTGGCACTATTTACTTTTCAACTTACAGTATTTTAAAATATTTTAATACCGTCCTTTAAGACTTAGGCTGTGCTTTCAACAAGTAAACCACGGTTTTGTCCGAGACCCATTGACTTATAGCGAGAACAGGGAAACAATTTACTTAACCGTTTTTTTTTTATGGAAGAACTTCTCGCATACAAACGTCGACAGCGTGATACACATCAAAGGTAGCAAAACACGGCAAGTGAGAAAATCCTTGATTTTGTTAGAGGGGTTAGAACGTACCGTACGAAACTGGGGTCTCCGGGCTTAGAAATATATGGAGTGATTATGGAAGTAGGTTGCGTTAGTGTAATAGGTAAGACAAGCCCTTTAAGTACTTACGGTCTAAACTGCAGTTTTCAGTAGGACTGCCTATATTTCCTATGCAGCCCATTTGCTTTAGGGGGGGGGGGGGATACGTCATTCATGACGCCCGTGCTCTTGTGTGTGGGTGGGTGGAGTTTGGGGAAATCTCGTGGAGGGAAATCCCGTCATGTGGCCAGGGTTTGGACATCAAAGACCAAAAGACTTCTCCTTCATTTCAGATCCACATGTTCGTGCTAAAGTTGAGCGATATCTGTCCTCCTCCCATTCAATGGAATCGTTGAAAGATGCTATTTCCAAAGATGACTTGCGAGGTGTCCGAGAGATCAGGGCCTCCCATCGACTCTCAGCAGACGACAGGTAAGTCTAGATTACCTACTCTTGAACAAGGACAGGTGATGATCTGATATTAATCTGCTGCTCTTTATAAAATCCTTGTCAAAAACCAGCTCGTAATCCAGTCTTCAATTTCTGATTGACACAAACCTACATTGAAATTTTTCAAATTTGAAATTATTTAGAAATAAGTTTAATTGGAAATCACAGATATTATATTGCTTATTCAATCGGCGAGGATTCTTTATGGTCATTGAAGGAAATTACGGACCCGACATGGCCGAATTGCATCCAGATGGTGAGCAAAGGGGAGTAGGGGGGTATTAGGAGTAGCAACCCGAAGGAAGTGATTGTATTTGCGTTTTTTTTCAGTTTTTATTGCACTTTTGATCAATCAGTCATTCATTCTTCAAAGAAATTCCTAACGATAATATAAATTTCAGAATGTTCATGCACCGTCGGACAGTTTGAAAAGAAGTTTTGTCCCCTCCTTTGTGAGTTTTTTTCAACGCGAAATTTTAAATTCTTTTCGTCTTATTGCGTGTAATTATTGAAGTTTAGCGTTTTGGTTTGTTGCAATTTTGTTCTTGTGTAGTTATTGAATATTTGACCTATGAAAAAGCTCAATTGTATATAGTTATGTTTGACGAGAGAACAAATATTCGTTTTTTGTTAATACCGTAGGCAATATTTTTCGAATAATAAAGATTTATTGATTGATAACAAAACCACGATAACACGACGTTCTAAATGGAATCACGTTATGACTTCACAAAGGAGGTAAGTCGTACTGCACGTGCGATGTACGTACGGGTTGATATACGGTTGTGAATATGGTGTTGTGTAGATGTCCGCAGGGTAGGCGCAGATATTCTTCCTGGGGTGTGGGTCGAAAGAAGATGTTCTGACACCATAGGTGCCCACCAGCCCCAAGACCACACTGTAAAAAGTTTATCCGTATGAGGATGCTGTATTTGCTACTGGGGTTAATCTAACCTCTATTGGGATAAAATTAATCCGAATTAGGGATAATCTTATCTAAAAAAAAGGCAAGAGTAATCCCAATAGCAAATACTGCAAGATTTTTTTACAGTGCAGTCAGGGAACCGGATAAAAGGGACAAAGGTATACTACACTGTAAAAAGTCTCTTTTTTATCGGACGTTAGTAGTTGTGCGTCACTGATTTCGGACATTTTTATTCCTAATTCGGAGAATTGAAATCTGAATTCGGAGAGTTATAATCCGATGCAGGACTAAAACGCTAGAATGCAAAACACTGCAGAGTATACTGCAGTATTTTGCATTCTAGCGTATACTGCAGAGTATACTGCAGTATTTTGCATTCTAGCGTTTTTTATCTTCAGACAGGTCAGACAGAAGAAAATACTTGGTTATTGTACTTCCAACCTATTTTTTTTAACCCGAAGAGTAAATAAAAAGTGAAATGAAGTAACAATCTTGCGATCAGTCTGGAAAGGCAAAAAAAATGTTGTGTCACCACTTTTAGGAGTAAGAAAATCATTGTCGGGTAGAGACAAGCTTAGTTAGTGTGAACAGTGCAGCTATGGGCCAATTGGTAAAATGAAGACGCAAAATTCAGGTGTTAGGGAGCCCTAATTTGCCGCTTTAGCGGACTGGTAGTTAAGCTTCCTCACATCAAGTTACCGAAAATTAGAATGTTGAAGCACAACTCTTACTAGCAATGATCTTTCACCATCTTATCGAAAATATAATTTCCTTTCGTCTTTTTTCCTTCCTTTTTTGTGTGTGTGTGTGGGGGGGGGGGGGCAAGGACGCTTTGTTGATGGAATATCGTTCGTTAGTGGATTTTCTTGTCAGTTTGTTATGCCTTCATTCTTATTTTCTTCTTCTTCTTTTTTTCTCTCCTTCTTTTTCTTCTTTTGATTTGTTTGGTTTGTTTCCCTTAAGACTATATGAATAAAGAATAAGCCCCGCCCATTGCCAGGCCTTATGGTGGGGCCACAAAGAGTTAAGGGTATTTATATTATTTATGAATAAACTACACTAAACTAAACTAAACCATGATTTGGCTCAGAAATATCGGTTTTCAAAAATAACATTACTTGCCACGTAAAATGCGATTTTCTTGTTAGTATTTGTCGACTCTAACCAGCCTTCCTGCTCTTCCGATGTGGGGGGTGGACGCGAAACATTTGAAAACTGAATGCTCAATACTCTTGATGACTAACTCTCCTTGCCGATGCAAAATCGCCGTGTACTACCTAGTGGAAAAGCCGGAAGCGGCACGCAGCTGTCCCGAACGAGCGCCGTGGTTGACACAATGATTTGAGTTGTTGGGTTTGAGTCGTTAGTGAGACGTTTTTTCGTTCTTCATGGGGATCACTGGCGTGTTTTGGACCTAGTCATATAGAGTATTCGCAAAAATTGGGAAAACCAAGCAAAACAAAGAACTTAAAACAGAAGGTAGAATTGATGATCTACAGTGTCTTCCAAATTAATACAATATTTGAAGGTTCTCGTGTCCTTACGTGTGAAAAAGTTGTCGGCGGATCATGAAGCTTTCAGCGAAGTTGCATGACTGTCAAAACTCGGCTAGGCCGAAAAAGCGCTAAAAAGTCGTAGCTACAAAATAAAACAACCGATTTTAGTGCTCTTTTCTGTTATGTTTTGTTTTTAGTCAATTATTAGTTAGGAAATGAGTTTCATGTACCCGCCCAATTGCAAGTGCTTTTTTGCACCTTTCTTGGGACGGGTACTGGCATCATAGTTAAATGTATTTTGGTCGTGAAAAATAAACTGAACTGAAGAAAGGCGGGTTTCCAGAAGCTTATAATCCTGTAAAAGAGCTAGGAATAATATAGGGAAAATATTATGTGTTTGAAATTTTTTTGTAATTATTTGTTGCAATGGCTCTCCGGCTTCCCGGCAGTCCATAAATCTATCTGAATTTATCTATAAAAGGCAGAATAAGCAAAAGGGGTCCTTTAAGAGTTTAGTAACATTCAAAGAAGTATACCTGTACTCTAGGGTGAGTTTTCCTTTCTGTTTGATGATGTGGCGTCTCGAGAAGGACTAAAAGAACGGCATTTGGGCTACTAGTAGTGAGCAATGAACCAGCAAAACAGGAAACTGCTAGTGTTTGTGCAGTTGCTTTTCTCAGTAGCTTAACTTACTGATAACACTCAGTCTATTTTTCTAGTGCCTCACCAACCTTCATCAAGAAGACTGACAGTGACAACGCTAGACTGCCATCGGTAATAAAGGTTTTTTGCTTATATTCCCTTGAATTGCAGCTCGTAGCCCCCCCCCCCCCTATCTGCGTTTTCCCGTTCCATATTTGTATCCACACATTCTGAACATTCGTCAGTCGTCGTGGAAACGGAAGTGTGTGCGACAAACTCGACCCAAAGTTAAAACTCGGAAACGCTGTTTTGACTTTTTTTTGTGTGGTTTGTTCAAATGCCTGAAAATAAAAATAAATATTAAAATAAGGAGCTGTGAGCTCCTATTGGTAGGTGTATAAAGTAAGTCTGTAAATAGGACACGCTCGTACTATTCCGTGCGAGAAGAATCTTCTGCAGTTTTTGCATATCTCCTTGAAAATAAGACAGTTTATTATTTGGGCTTCAGTGTGCCGCTAAATTTGTATTCCCCGCCAAATTTTGAGCCACAATATCTGACTGCGTGTTCCACCCTTCTATCAATAGTAACTCTTAGTTACTATTTTCGTTCCAACCTCACGAAAAGTTATTACGCTGACCGTTCCAACCTTGTCGAAATAATAACTATTTGCTTACCATGCTCTGTAACGTGACTGGCTGGATTATTCCGTGGAGAGATATTTTGACAAAAATAGAAGAATGCGTTCCACCCTTGACGCCAAGAAGCCAAAACTCGTGACGTCATGCGTGGTAACTACGGTAAGTAGGATGGAACACGCTCTGAAATCACCTTGAAAATTGTTTGTCAAACTTGAGCCACAGTCGGAACCCACGTAAACCTTGCTGGTCGCGGAAATAGGCTTGTGGGCACACAAAGGGTTGTGAAAGCACTCATTTTGGCTCACCCCACTCTTTGTGGGATCGAGGAAAAACGACATAAGTGGGCAGACGCCAGCCGTGAGCTCCAATGTACTTATGTATGTATGTACTGTACACGGAAAGCCCAAAAGGCCATGGTAAAAAAATGAGATGCAAAGTAAATACTAACTACATATTTAACACACTCTCTGAAATACATAATATTTTTCGATATGAACCATCTCAAGAGTTCGTTGCCAAGTCAGCTTGATGGTGTGATATTTTGCACTCAGAAAGGGGAGCAGGGCTATAAACCCAAAGAAGCGAAGAATATAAAGGACTCGACTTAGGAATTTGCATGCTTTGTAGGTAATATTCCTAATCTGAAGTTTGTCATGGAAATGGATAACTCATTAACCTCTGAAAGTTCCCCTTTAAATTAGGAAGTTTTGGGAAACGGCACTGATGAAACGTCTAATATTCCAGCTGGCTGAGTAGTTTCGTGAACGTCGTTTCTTTTTCTTTTCAAACGTTTGAGTTCCGTGTTGACTTTTAGTGGGAAATTCGAAAGATAAGCTGGCACAGCCCATAGACTCTTCTCGGACTATTTTTTTTTCCAGTAAAATTTCTGAGACAAATTGAGCACTCTGGAGTAGCCTACAGGACTAAAAGGTATTTTCGGGTTTCGGGAAGAACAAGGCGCTGAGTGAGTCCCACTGAAAGAGATTTTTCTTTCTACCCAGACATAAGCTAAGTGCACACACAGTTCGGTAAGATTCCGCACGCGAAAACGCGCATACGAAATTCGCGTCACGATGCCCGAAAGGTTTTTCAGATAAAACGAAATTCGGACGCGAAACTTGGCCCCAGATTTGAAAAATCCACTGCTTAGCCTACAGTCACATGATGCTGATTGATTGCCGAATGTTTGCAATTTCTCTGTTCATTAAAAAATGTCTATTTTATATTGTTTTATATAAAAGACAGGAGGTGTAGCCTATGTAACTTTGAACAGTTCTGAGGACTATCAAAGAAATATGCAATTAAGGAACTGCTTTGATTGACCAGTATTTTCCTTTTATTGCAGCAAGTGTATGAAATGTCGCTGTCCAACTGTAAAAACATAAACTGTAAAAATATTCAGACCTCCTGTAGATAGCCTAGTCAACATTTAAGTTTGCCTACCTGGTAGTTTGCATTCAGCAGACACTTGCAGCCAAGATCTTTCTCTAACAAACATAGTTTTGCAGCTGACACTAAATAGGTCGTATAAACAGTTGAAATTTCAAACACAGCTTCTAATTTTTCAATTCACAGAACACAATTTCGCATGCGTTTAAAATTCGCTCCGGTGAAAGTAGAATATTTTCTACTCAAATCGGAACGAAATTTTCGGACCGAATCCGCCTGCGAGGCGTCAGAATTCCGGAACGGAGAAGGAAATTCGCACCGGACTGTGAAATTCGGACTGTGTGTGCACGCTACTATATAGTTCGCCCGGAATCCGGCCGGCCGAAATCGGACCATTCAGTGCAGTTTCTGTCGAAGCGAAGCCGTGAGGCAAAGGATATTCGCTCTCTCTTGGAACTAGATGTATATGACGATTTTCCCGAGCGGAGAAAACTCTCTGAACTAGTTGTTCCTGTGATGGATGAAACTTGTGAGCGGATCCAGTCTCCAGCGCCGTTCAGTATTGGATAACTTAAGCGAGGAATGCATATTACTTACATTCGCTTCCTAGAGATGTTTAAAATTCCAACAACTTTCCTAGTCATGAATCGATCAAAGTTCATTTCGTTTTAAACGCACGTCACTCAACAGCTTTACTGTTTCCGATAGATCTGGCTGATAAAAAGTATTGTATACAAAGATAATTTCGTAAACCACATTAGCCTGACATATCACAAAATCAACGATTAAACCAACATCACTCGGTAGTACCGAGAACACTCCTAATTGTTATTCGCAGGCATTGGTGAGTGGCTCGCTGTCTTTATTTTAGACTTTCAATTCTTCCAATTTTGGTTTTAATTTTCCATTTATGGTTGGTTTTCTGCTTTGCTTCGTTTTTATGGCACTTGCAGCTCCGCTCAAGTGCCATATACCGATCACTTTTCGGTCTGTCGGTCAGGCCACCCATCTCGAGTTAGGGGTACTTCCAGAAGTGCTAGGACGATGAAACTTGGCAGGCTGATACAAAGTCAATTTCGTAAACCACATTGGCTTGACATAGCACAAAAAATCAACGAAGAAACCAACATCACTCGCTAGTACCGAGCGAGAACACTCCTAATTGTTATTCGCAGGCATTGGTGAGTGGCTCGCTGTCTTTATTTTATGCTTTCAATTCTTCCAGTTTTGGTGTTAATTTTAGGTTTATTGTTTGTTTTCTGCTTTGTTTCGTTTTTCTTGGGTTGTTGATCTTCATCCTTGTTTTGGCATTTTTCCTCGAAATTTTCTGTCTGCGCTGAAGAAGGGAGGCGGTTGTCCTCCCAAAATATTCGCGTTTTATTCCAGTATATTCGTTGGCCTTTACAAACCCCCATTTTCGTTGGTTTCTTCATTGATTTTTTGTGGCATAAAATACAGATTTAGTACTCGCGTTGATATAAACGTGTAAGTAACGGAATTTTACGTCGAAGTCTTAAGTAGCTTGATGTCAAAGTGTTCAGGTTCTTTTAATAATAAACTAAATAACAAAAGGTCCAGAGCCCGACTGAGAAGGCAAATTCGTTGTGCACGGGATGGAAATACTTCTTTAACTAAATACAACATTTATAAATCAATACATGCCATTCATACTAATAGAAAAATGCGTGTTCTCACGTCAGCACCCAGTCCCCAGCACCACCCGGTGACACGTCTAGCGAAACCTACAATAAGTTCCAGTAATAGTAAGTAAGTAAGTAATTTATTTCTGATCCGCCATTTGAAAAGCAGAATATGTAAAATAAAACCTTTTACCTTAGTTCCTCCTGTGCCGCCAGAGGCACCCAGGCCATCCAGAGAGAGCCGCCAGTCGTCCCTCATATGTGCTGTTGCCCAGACGTCTTGCCACTGGGATTAGACTATCGAATCCGGGGGCGGTCCATAGTCGTCGGCAGGTTGAATAGTCGGTATCATGTTGGCTCTCAACTAGACGGTTCTATGGCAAATCTTTTTTCCAGGGGCAGGCTGCTAGTCTGCCGCCAAAACCTCCTCCTTTTATCCAGGCTTGGGACTGTCTGTATGATTACAGGCGGAGTATAAAAATAAAATAAAAGAATTAAACAAAACACAACACATACAATATACAATTTTTCATTCGTCGGCCAGAACAGAATGTAGAGTGTCATGTCATGTGCTGATTGGGCCCTGTTATCCATGATTTTCGCAGAGCCGACGAAATTTCCAAAAGTGTGACGCTTGCATCTTTAACTTGGAAACGCTCCGTTAGCATGTGGCTGTGGTATAACTTTAGCAAATAAAATTTGGTTCAGGTATAAGCAGAGCTGCCACTGGACGCATAATTCTGCTACACAGCGAGTTATCAGGTTTTTGGCCGATTTCAAGGCGACTCTTTTCGGGAAAAAATATTTGTTTGTTTTGCGAATGCTCGTTTTAATCGCACTCCTTGTCAACCACAGACACCTAGAGGTTTTCTTTGAAGTTGATAAACGGACCGAGCTTCTTAGGCTCGGGAATGTCATATGTTCCGTCAGATCAGAGTGGTAACACTGGCAATAAGTCGGAACATCTCTAGTGAATAAGCGTTTGTGATATATGAAGCAGTAATAGACGATGTAAAAGCAGGACGGTTGTTACAGCAGGGGTTTTATTCCCGAACGTCATTAGAACACGCAAAGTCGAGTCACAGTAGATGTTTTCATAATACCACGCTTGTGAGAACGGCAGTGGAGTTCGCTTGCTAATTTGAAGGACTTAAAGACCGTATCAAAACTTGGAATTCATAATCTGGTTTTCAGCCTTACCTAAACACAAACCCATCCTTTGCTCTGGGTCATTGTTAATACGAGACGGTATTTCAAGCATGAAATACTTTTTTCGTGCAGAGCAACTAGTTTCAAGCAAGATATGAAATAATAGTGGAAGAAAACAGCCAATGTGTGTAAAGGTTGAGCTGTCACACCTTCGAAAAGCCGATTGATCATTTCATTTATTTTTTTAATTATAATTTTTATTAAACAGTAATAAATTTAGAGCATTTCAGGTGTCCCTTTTAGGAGAGTACTGACAAATTTGCAAACATTTAGTTGGTGTTTCTTCTTTAGACTATAGAGGTCCAGCAAAGAGATAAAGAGAAATCTGGTTAAGATCATCGTATCGAGTGAAGTGTGTAATTAAAAACAGTTACTCGGATAAAATGGGTAAATTGGGACTATTTTCAGAGTATCTCCATGGATCGGTGCCAGAATGGAGATGAGTCTGGCCTGGGAGACGACAGTGTCTGCTCGGACGTGTCGGCAAAAAACGGCGAAAGGCAATCAAGTAGAAAAGAGAAGAGCGACCTGTCAAAGCCGCCCAGGTGAGATTTAATCATAATAGAAATACACGCTGCCCCCAGGGCAAGATACATGTTTAACCTATTTATTTACTTATTAAGAGATAGGGTGTCTGAGCTACAATTTCCGTCACGACACAAAGAAATACACGCAAACAAAACAAAATTTAAATTTAGATGTTAATTTTAATTTTATCATTTTGTTGTATATTTTCTGCATATCCTCCGTTTTCTCTATATCCTCCCGTTTTCTCCATATCCTCCGTTTAATTGCATAACCACATACAAGCTGTCCAACATTGATTTGTCAGTTTAGCTCGTCGGTGTAGTCTTCTGCCTTCCAGAGTTTTCGACCGAGTAATTTCATTATCGTCAAACGCTATTTCCTGGATTCCCAACCTCATCGATCCTAAACTGTATCCCAAGGGATTTGACCTCGTTTATCTTATCCTCAGTCTTTCGAGTCTAATTTGATCCTTTCCAAACCGAGAAGCTCCTTTCAAACTTGTCAAGATCTGTGCTCTGGGCGTTTGGATAGCCGAAATTCGATCTGGAACCGTTTTTGCATTCGTCAATGTGTGTTATGTCATGCGAAAAAGATACCGCCAAGGTGCGCTTCCTTAAAGTTTAAAGCGGACCACAAAAAATGGTCTTTCTACTTTGTAGAAAGACCATTGATAGCCATGATAGCCATCCCTACTGCCACTATGAATGTCCAAAACCACAAAAAGCCACCGTCAAACAATGGGCAACTTCCCTTATTCCCTGATGTCCTTGACACCAGAAATAAAGCTAAAATAATTAAGATATGTCAATTTTTAAAGAGCTTTAGCTGTAAACGTACATCTTGAGTGATGCAAAGTGTACTGTTTTCATTATGTACGTGTATTTCGTACGGCCAATTGGCTATTAAACTGTTCGTTCATTCATAACTATTCTTTCATTAAAGAGGACCACAAAAATGGTCTTTCGACCACACACTCAATGATGACCATCCCTACTGCCACTATGAATGTTAAAAAAACACCCGTCAAACAATGAGTAAATTAAAACAAAAAATTCCTAGGTTTGAAATAATTCAGTCTGGACTGAGTCTCAGCCGAGTACCCGGGACAGCCGTTATGGCACGTCGGGAGCCGAGGATCAGAATAATAATTTCCATCAATGCTCCAACTGTTTACTACAAATATAAATAAATTAAAACACTAAGACCAGTGTGGTACTCCTGAAGGCATAACAAAAATAATCAATTAAGTCTGATAATTCTTTGCTGATCAAGCGTGGAAAATTTCGTCATCTGGAAAAGAAGACGTTCTGCGTGGTTTTCGTGGTTTTTTTCTCGAGCCAAAACAGCAACACGTCAATCAAGTTCAAATCTAAATAATCTGGTGGCTTCCGATCAGTAAGTGAAGGTAAACAGAATGTTTAGATTAGGTCTTAAATGCCGCAAAGTTGTACTGTGACGCGGAAAAGATTATCTCAAAACAGAAACGCCTTTTCAGTGGCCGCAGTGGTGAGGTTTGTGAACACGCGAGCTCAAACATATATATATAGGGACGAATGCCAAGCACTTCATCTTCACTTTCACCGATCCCGTAATTGATTTCGTTTGCCACTTTATTTTTATTTCTCGTTAACCTTTCTTGTCAAGCATACAACACAGGTACAAGCGCATAGAGGTTCCAGAAATCCGGTATTGACAGCCCACTATATGAAAATCGATGCCTTTCCATCGGGTCTTCAAGCCTATTTGAGTGAATACTTATTCACTCATTGGATATGGGTAACTAGATTGTCCTTTCACAGCCCTTTTCGGTTAAACTTTAAAGTTTAACTGAAAAGCCAACTTATTTTTGTGTCATTTAATGGAATACATTGAGTTATTTGGATTCTGCAAAGGGATTTTTTTGTTTTCCACTATCTGCTCTAGTTATGATGTTACGAATATCTGCGACCGTCCCCACATCGTAAATTCTACTATGACGCGGGAAATTTTAATCTCAACACAAACGCGGCTTTTCAGTGGGCAGCGGTGAGATCGGTGAAGATTGCTTAGTGCCTGAACAAAAAAAAAATCATAAATCTTTCTCGTAAGGCATACAAAAAAAATACAAGCGCATAGAGTACCACAAATCAGACGAAGGTTCCACTATTTGAAAATCGATTATTCGTGAAGAGCGGAAGAATGAAGTAACGAGTTTTCAGCGGCCATGCAAGATGGGTAACTAGATTGTCCTATCCCAGCCCTTTTCTGTTAAACTTTAAAATCCGTATCCAAACATAGACTTCTTAATCCCAATACAGTCTTCAGCTTTTCTTCACACAAGTCCAACCTCTGTCGTGGTCACCACCAAGGCGAGATAAGATTTCAGTCATCAAACATTCCTGTCCTTAGTAGCAATGCATTTTGATCAAAGCAGAACATAAAAATGAAAGAAAACGTCGAAAATATTTGCAAAGATCAGTAGTTGTTGACAAGATGGTGTTTTAAAGCACAACTCTTACTAGAAATGATCTTTTCATTATAAAATGGCTCAGAAATATCGCTTTTCGAAATACCATTACTTTCCACGTGAAATTAGCGATTTTCTTGTTAGCGCGTGTGAGCTCAATACTCTTGATGACTAACTCTTCTTGCCGATGCAACATCGCCCTATACCTAGCGGAAGAGCGGGAAGCGGTATCACAGCAGCTCCGAAACATGGCCGTGATTGGTTAACATAGGTTGGTTAACAATTCATATTTGCTATTAAAATTGTACCTTACCTTACCTTACAGGATTTAGCTGTTGAGTTTGAGTCAGGTTCAGGTTCATTTATTGATATACTTACTTCCACAAAAATAAAAATTTACACAAATACGGCTGGGCGCAAAGCACGAAAAGGCCGGACCTTGTAGGTCAACTAATAACTGCTCTAACTACAAATGCAAAAAATAAGTAAATAATAATGATACAACGTATGCACGCCGCCATACCCACTAACCAGTAAAACTCCACCCTAAAAAAAAAAAAAAAAAAAAAAAAAAAAGAAGAAGAGAATGCAAGAGACATGGACGACCAACGCTTTCGACCAATCGAATCAACTAACTAAAAATAAAAAATTTAAAAACTACCAATTAAATATGTTCCACGAGATGAGATTTTTCTTTATTTTTGATTGTAGATGTAGACAAACAGTCGTTAGTCGTTTTTCTACATAAGGTAAGGTAAGGTAAGGTACAATTTTAATAGCAAATATGAATAAACCTGGAGTTTCTCAAAAGCATCAGACATGCCAGTGGCATAAAAAACGACGCTTCACTAATTCTGATGGGTTTGTAAAAATTATTAATACAATTCTAGCCTAAGGCATTGTAAAGAAAAAACAAACAAAGAACTATCACACATCAACACTAAAATTTAAGGACAACACGAGAATTTACGACAACAGACATATGTTTAAAGAAAAAATGAAAAATAAAAAAGGTTTGCCACATGGGTCAGATCTTCCTCCGAGCACAAACGAAAATGAATCAATTAAATCAGACAGAAGAAATATAATTGCTAGGTAACATAAATTTTTTTAGAGCTCTTTTAAAAATTTTCCTATCTTCGGACACTCTTAACAGTTTCATAAAACATTAAAAAAAAACACACCAAATTTCCTAGGTTTGAAACAATTCAGTCTGGACGAAATCTCAGCCGACTATCCGGGACAGCCTTTTGGCACGAAGGGAGCCAAAGATAAAATAATAATTTCCATCTAATGCTCCAGCTGTTTATCACAAATACAAATAAATTAAAAATACAAGACCAGTGTGGTACTCCTGAAGACATAAAAAAATACTCAATTGAGTATTATAATTCTTTGCTAATCAAACGTGGAAAAGAAGACGTTCTGCGTGGTTTTTTTCTCCAGCCGAAACAGCAACCCGGCAATCAAGTTCAAATCTAAATAAACTGGTGGCTTGCGATCAGTCAGAGAAGGTAAACAGAATGTTTGGATTAGGTCTTTAAGCTAAGTTGGCTAATGCCCCCTTCGCCCCTCTCCACCTCTACCCTTCCTGCCTTGAATACCTATGCCTTGTTGCCAGGTGAGAAGTACAAATTGTTCTTCAACTTGAAACGAAATGCACATTTTCCCTGAGAGACAAGTTGGTTGTATAATGCTCGAAAAAAGCTTTCCCCGAGGCCACAAAGTTTTCCCTGACTAGATTTCCTCTAAAGACTTGGAGCGCATGGATAAGCACGGAGCTGAATCAGCTTCACATTATGGGAATTCTGTGTTTGTTCAGAAGAAAGTATGTGCTAAATCTTCCATTTGACGGATTGCGAATTTAACCTTCGGCCGTCTACTCGCCTGTTTAGATAGTCATTAGGCACGCTGTCTTGACCGTTATCTATTAGTTCATTCTAGACATAGACAGTGCCCTATGTGGGTCCCAGTCCCGTCGCGCCTTCATCGTGAGTGAAATCAGTGTATAGTGAGAAAGTTTAGCTTGCTGGGTTGTATTGGGGTGTTTTGGGCTTGGGGTATTTTTGCTTGGACGTTTTTGCTTGCATGGCTGTTAGACTCGACCGAGGATGCCATCCACGCGAAAATGTCACCGGACAGAGGTCTTCTGTCTACAGAGATAGAGGAAGATGGCATCTTCTTCTTCCCTCCCAACAGGGCTCGGGAGCGCTGGTCACCCTTCGAGCTTTTCGTGCAAAAAAGGCCATTTAGCTAGATTGTATCGACGCGAAAACAGTGATTGTTTAATAGGATGTACATCCAACGGAGCCATCCACGCGAAAATGTCCTGTAATTGTCTTTTTTAAAAGTAGGGAAAGTCAAGGGTCAGGTAAAGGGGGCAACTGAAAAAGGTGTTTATTCCTCTTTACTTATTCAGTCACAAGATTGATGAAGTCTTCCAGTAGCTCTTACCCGCTTTGGACGACTGCTCTGTGGTTGGCCAGGAAGACCTGCCACTAGGCCAGGAAACATCTTTTGCTTCTATTTAGTGAGATTTTATTCGTTACAGCCAGTAGCGTATATTAGGGGGGGGGGGGGGGGGCGACAGGGGCGATTCCCCCCCCCCCCCCCGAAATTCTTGAAAAAGGGTTTTTAATTGGAAAAACGTGTACGAAATACGGGCGGCAGGGGCGATCTTCATCCGAAATTCTTGGAAAAGGAGTGAAAACGTACGCGAAAATACAAATTGAGAAGCTAAATTGAAATTATTTACAGTATGGTTCAGTAATTGATCTTAGAGACAGTTTTTGAGTCGTAGTGTGCATGAGTACAAGATTAAAAGGTGTTTTTGGCACCTAGAGGTATTTTTAGTGTTAAAAATGGCGAAAATATGCGAAAAACGCCGGGTGGCCTAAGGGGGTGGCATTCGCCCACTGAGCTGTCGCCACTCCCGAAAATAATCGGAATATACGCTACTGGTTATAGCCACTGGCTATTAGCCAGAGCAAAATAACAGTAGGGAGTAGCGCCAAGACTTGACAAAATTGACACACACTGGAATGGAGTGGCAGCAATACTAGCACCACTAGCGATAGAGAACGTCCCTACTGAAACTCATTCAGTCGTTCACCAGCGCCTGCTCCGGAAACTTCATATTTTGGACACAGCAAAATAATGATACAGCATCCATTGTTTCCTTGGTGTGTGCAGACCGCACCTTTGCTTTACTAGAAATTTGTATACCCGCAAGTTTGTCTCGCTTACAATGCCACAGGCGTAGTGGGCGGCGCCACGTGTGTAGCCGGTTTGCAAAGCATGGAAAGCATAGGTCTTGGCGCTACTCCCTAGTGTTATTTTGCTCCGGTTATAGTCCACTGAGCTTACGAAATCTTCCTCGGACCAAACCGGCTCCCGATAGGTAGCCCGTTAAAACGTGGAACTCGGTTACATGGCTGGGAGGGAGGGTGGATGTTAGCTCACGGAAATTCTTCCACCGCTTATCATTGTCGCTCGAAATCTTTCAACTATTATTTGTTTCTTTCCAGATATGAAACCTACCTGATGACCGGTGAAGTTATTCTAAACGTTTCAAAACCAGCTCCCTGTCCAGATAACATCACTCCGAATGCCAAACAGAAAAAGGTTGGCTTGGGTTCGCTACCCAGCAGTCCCACGGACGTTCCCGATCCGAGAAAGAAAGACATACCTCGAACCCCTATCACGCCGGACGACTCCAGTGACTCCCAGGCTTTCGTATATCCAAATTTGAGGAATTCAAGGTTAGTAACT
The DNA here is from genome assembly GCA_030848855.1 of Branchinecta sandiegonensis. Classification (NCBI taxonomy): domain Eukaryota; kingdom Metazoa; phylum Arthropoda; class Branchiopoda; order Anostraca; family Branchinectidae; genus Branchinecta; species Branchinecta sandiegonensis. The sequence continues at coordinate 22,536,101 of JAUPMV010000006.1, read as the reverse complement.
TGACGTTGTAACCACTAGTTTGTTGCCAGTCGTGCCATGTCGCAGGGATATAACTAGCACAACGGACACAGTAAAGTGAGTGTTTTTTTCTTGTTCACTTAAAGTTTAACCGAAACAACTGGGATGAAACCTACAGACACCACTGTCCACTGAAAAGCCACGTTTGTGTTGAGATTAAAATTTCCTGCGTCATAGTAGAATTTACGCTGTGGGCGTAATATTCTGAACGTCATAACCAGAGTAGATAGTGGAAAATAAAAAATCCCTTTGCAGAATCCAAATACTTCAGTGTATTCAGTTAAATGACACAAAACTTTAACAACGTTATGGAGCTCTTAACTCCAGGCTGTCATCAAACCGTCAGCAGAGAAGTAAGGACCGGATTCCTGCCATAAATTCCCGTATGACGTCAGCTAGCCCCAGTCTGCAACAATCCGCCAACATTGTAACTAGCAGGAAAACGCTGTCAGGTCCGAGGATGTTTTAAGGCATTTGGCAAGGTGGGCTGCTCTTGGGATAGGGAAGGAGCAGTGGGCCGTCAGCCTTGCCTCTGTCGTCGCCTTAGCCGGACATTTCTGGAGTATTCATTTTCATATTAGCCTTCGGTTATTTGTTTATTCTGTAAAGGCCAATGCCTTTTTTGGCAATATTTTATTGTTATTATTAAACAAGAAGGAACAACAGTATAAATTCAGCCTACCAGGAGGACGTAGAGAGACTAGTTTTCTAGGGCAGCCATTTATTTTAATAATAAGTGTATTTAAAAGCCCAGGGGCCATATACATAACACAACAATAGTACACATTACAAAAGAAAACAACAACAATCTTTTCCTACGGCTATGAAGCCTCACTACTAAGCTTGGTCGCTCTTAGCTTCAGCGCTCCGTCGATAAATTCTCACACCTTTGTTATAACCCTTTCCGAAGTGCTATTCAGGATATCCGGAAGAAGCAAAACACTCCCCTTAAAATAAGATCCCCTTAACTCCGAAAGCTCCTGGCATCGATTGAGAAAGTGGTCCATGTTTTCCTCTACCCCTGCTTTGCAAAGTTGGCAATTATACCTGACATCTGGACCAGTCCTATGCCTATCAAATTAAACAAAACATCAGTTGGTATACCAAGAAAAATGAAAAACACGATTAAAGTTCTTGTTTTGTTGGTTGGTTATCCAAGGCCTTGTCTACTGGATTGCCCATGTGCCCATTTTATGGCTGGGCGTATGTGGCTAGTTTCACAGGTCCACTCCACCGGATTCGTCAACAGAGCATGCGGCTCGGCGATGGGTTAAAATCGTGTCCCACACTAGCCGTAGTGCAGAAAACACCTTCTTAGCCACTGAGTCATCGGGACTTGTTTGGTCTTGGTTAACGATCCACCAACAAAACGCCGGCGCGAACGTTTGGAAGACCCGGCCCTAGCTTAGTCGCTATCCGCGCCTCCGTGCATTTTCTTGATTGCCAAGTGCTGCCCGAGCAGGGTTGCCACATCAGAAAAATTTAGAGAGTGACTTTTGGCTGAGATAGAGAGTGAATTGGGAGTGAAATTCTATTTTCATGAAAAAACGTGAAGTGGTCATTTTTGGTCGGAATCACTGCTGCAAAAATGCTTTTCGGCGGAATCTCAATCTGTTCAGAATCCTCCGAGCATGACTAGCTTGAAAAAATTCCCCTTATTCACTCCCACCGAATGTAAAAACTAACTCTTTACGTAGTACAGAGTGGAATGCCTTAAAATTACTTGCATTGAGTTGAATTCCGCGTTTATTTTTGTATTTTCTGGAATTGTCACACTACTGTGCGTTTCCAATTCATCTCGAGTTTCGTGGCTTGTCTTGAGTGTTGGTGAGCGGGAGTTCTCTCCCCCAGATGAAGTAGCTCGGGGGAAAGACCGAAAATAATCCTTCCAGGCTCTTAGTACGGCTTGAGAGCCATTCTGGGTACTCATTACAGAGGGTGAATAGCTCGTCTCCCGGTTGTATCTAACGAGATACCAAGGAGGTATTTCAACAACAGGGTTGACAATGTGCTTTGGTTGCTCAGCAGCTAGCTCGGAAGAATAAATGGTTTCTTTTCTTTGACATTCATTTTGAGAGGCTGTGCATCGTAGTGCTGATTGGTATATGTTCGTTATCACAGCTTGTCGACCTGACCTATAGCGCGTTCAAACTGACCTGTCTTCCTCTGTTGTTGTGTTCGAGTTTATTGTAGTTTCGATAAAATAATAATCTTATACAAATCACATCAAACATAAAACGTATCATGTAGTAAAATATAATGTAGAATGTAAGTTATTTCTATAGAAGCCAGTGACAGATTTTTTGCATTATATTATGATCAATACCGTTGGGAACTTTTTTAAATCAAGGACTTCTAGGTAGCCTTCCTTGGGAGTACCGTAAAAAGATTGGTGAGTTGAATGACTTGCTTTAAACTATGTGGATACGCTTGTAATCTGCGGAAGTATTTTCCAGTACTTTTCTTTCTGGACTGCTCGAGGAGGCACCTTACTACTCAGAACTACTCCTACTGGAAGCACATTTATTGAGTTGCAGTTTATCAATTATCCAAATAGCTTACAGCTAGAAGTGAAATACATTATTTACGAAATACACAGACCCGAAACAAATTAACAAATACACTTACAGGATATGACCAGAAAAAATGATAAGATGAAACTGCGTAAAAATTGGTCAGAAGATTTAGCCGGATATAGAGAAAACTGATTGCCAGTATTCTAGAGCGTTAACGCGCTTGTTTTTTCGTTCGTTGCTGATGCAGGAGTCCAAGATTACTGCCTAGCGTACTGCGTATAGTAACTCCGTTGGGACGAGCCAATAGTTTGGCATGCCGCTGGTTCTGTATAGGGTTTCGACACTATTTGATACAAACCAGAGTCAGCTTTATTCTTCTGCTTGGCACACAAAAATTATAATTGGATCAACACCACGACTTTCTCGCCTCTTGGTCGTACGTGACCAGTGTTTCCACACGTACATTTTTGAAATCATGAGCATCAGTCGGAAAATAATGAGGTACACCTGAGAATTGTGCTAGAGCATGATGAGAAAAATAATGAGATTTTATGATTAAAGTGGACGAAACAGTAGATTTCAACAACAAATCAGACGAAAGGTTTTTAATAGTAAAGTTTTAATATCTTCTGACCAAAAATAGAGGTTCACTGCGAAAAGGAGAAAAATGTGACTCACTCAAAGTATGTGAAAATTAATCTAACGTGAATCTTTTTTTTTGACTGCCCCCACAGGCCCATTCGGGCTTTCATGCAGTCAGAAGTATCAGCTACATGTATAAAGGATGTTAAGAGGGTTATAAAAGGTGTATTTATGTAGTTTAACATGTAGAAGTTGGTTTGTATAATAAAGAGTATTAAACTAAAAAACTAAAACTGTAATACCTGTAAAGCCTATTCGTTATATAACTATTTTTTTGGAAATAGTTTTTCGTGAATAAATTGTTTGTTTTTCGTTCACTGCTGCATATTATTAAATTCCTCTCTGTAATTGCCATGGTTGTAATTAAGGCATGACAGGGAAGTTCACTACACAAAGCCGCAGCAGTAGGTATGCACTCAAGTATGCGTAGCGACTGTGTGTGTGTGTGTGTGGGGGGGGGGGGGGGTCAGAATTTGCATCAGAATAAAAATAGGTCTATCTTCTGTTTCGGACTCCTTTTCATTTGCTTGGCTTTTCTAAGCTCTTAACCACGGCCCTCGGCGCGCACGGTTTTCAGATAAGTTTACGTCGAACCTCCATCTCGGGGAGCGGGAGTCTGGGCAGCGTTGACCAGCCCCACCAGGAAAATCGCCAATTTCACGGGGCAAATATTGGTATTTTCGAACAACCTGAGTATGAACCATTTTATCGTGACGAGATTATTTCTAGTAAGAGTTGTGCTTTAAGACTACCCGATGAAAATTTATCTCCGAATTAGTAGTATGAAGTTGTACGAAAAAGTACCATGACAGTAGTAACTGATGCTACTACATGCTTCTACTTCAAGACTAACGTGATACTGCATTCTACTGCATGCTGCTATGAGCTACTGGATACTACTGCTTAAGATTGGCCAAGTCTGAGGCACATTAAACGATATCATTCTTTACTGTTACATATCAATACAAGCAATATCATACAACTACGCAGGCTACAAATTTTTCATCGGACAGAGCTGAAAGGAAATACCAACGTCAGTAATCATGTGTTCGATGAAGTCCCCAGTGTCTCCGTGAATATGGCGTGATAGATTCGGTCTTGAGCCTATGTTTTTTCTAAGTCCCCCTAAGATATGCTTTAGGGCGAGTGTGGGCAGATCGAAGGCGTCGCCTTCTCTATGAGATAACGATGTTTCTCCGGGAGGCTTTCTTATGGGATAAAAGATGACCTCCGGAATATAGGCGTTGCGACAGCGACCGCCTGGTTATATTCGATGGTTCCTCTTTGTGTTCCACCGACGTCATCCGACGACGTAAGGTTGTCTCCCTTCGAGGTGCTAACTTTGTGGACTTTTCTGTATTTGTGTTTGTAGTGTTCCATCCATGGTAACGTCATGACGGACGGTTTTCCCGATTATTTCCTTGTTAGCATAGGAAATAGAGAACTCAGTGGGAGTGGCAGACAATTGTTGAACGACAACGTTTGAACTAGTAAAGAGGTTTCAAAGTGAACTGAAAGTACTTGATGTTACAAATGAATCAAAACGCTTTCATCCAGATTATCGAATAGAGATGAAATCTGGTCTCCGTTGGTTTTCCGCTTAAGTGTCCTTCATGAAATAGAAAGTAACCTGTTGTTTAAATCGTTAGTGGTTCTTTTAAGAATTCACCGGCGTCGAAAAGTAGCCCCCCCCCCCCCCTCAGAAGGGGGGAGTCCATGTTGCGGATTTTGGGGGCTAGTTGGTTAGGGCTGGTTATGCAGTATTCGTTACAATGCTTCTGGCTGTATCCGTGCGAGTATCGTTGGTCCTAACCAACCTAATGTTAAACTCCGAACTTGTTTTTTTTTTCTTTTTTTGGGGGGGGAGGCAGCCTCCATGAAACAATAACACTGTCAGAAGTTTCATAACGTTTACACAAGGATGCGCTGTTTCAACAAGTATGATATAAAGCACTGTCTTTTAACAGATACAGTGTGTTACGAGCCTTAAAAGTTGAACTGAAAAGGCAGATTTTTTTTTACATCTGATATTTCAGTACACTGAGTTATTTTGACACATCTAAGGGTTTTTTATTTTCACTCGGCTTTCTAGTAATAACGTTTAGAATGTGAACTGCTTGCACGACAACTGCAAATTCACCCAGACGCGGCTAATTTGAATCTCAACAAACGCCTGCAATTCCTTGGTGAAAGACGCTAAGCTCGGAGTAGTCGGATCCCAGAGCCGGAGTCACGTCTGAAGAAAGTACAAAAAATTATGTTAAGATACGACTTTCAAGGAATCTTATATTTTATTTAATTGTCGGCAATGGCTTACCGCTGTAGTTGCAAAATAGTTCAAGCAAAGAGGAACAAGCAATCCGAAAGAATAAGTTCATTCGATGAAATCGATTATCTGTGGATAGCGGACAAACGAAGCTACGCATTTTTGTCGGGTTTTCATGCCTATTTTTTAGGTGATTAAGTGATGTGTAATTGGAACTAGACTGTCGGATCTTTGTCCTATTTAACTTTAAGCGTTATCTTTCTGTAAAATATCGCTGAACATGGTTTGCAACTTTACTTTTAGCGCAAAAATGACACTTCAAAGGTCATATCGAACATTAGTACCAACTGATAGTGTTATCGCATATCTATTGAAATTGCTCATCCTTGTGCAAATGTTATGGAACTTCTGACAATGAAGTTTCCTTTTATAGTAGCGGCACTCGGCCTCACGTGAGTTTGTCTCGCACCAGACAGAGGTTAATCTGGTTGTTTCTTGACTTTCTCTTATGACATAAATATGAGAACAAATGTCAACGAACACAAGCAGAAGAAATTGCTGTCGCTGGTTCATATCGCTAGCTCGCACACTTCGCTAACGGTTCGTAAGTCACTCGGTTTTTTGTCTCTTGCTCCTTACCGCCAACAGGTGGCGTGCGAAGTGACAAGGGCACATGAAGCTCATGACAGCACTGTCAGAAGTTTCATAACAGATTGCGCATAACACTTTCAAGAATAACACCTTTTCACTTAGAAATAAAGTGTTATGACCAATTAAGTTCACACTATTTCGTGCCTAGAACTCCAACAACACCTTCAATTGGTAAAAATACTAACGGGAACGAAACAAACATAACATATAACATCCCAAAGTGTTATCTGTTGAAACCGAGCATCCTGCTGTTGTCGTGTATGGAACTTCTGACAGTGTAGTATTTTTACCTATTGAAGGTGTTGTTGGAGATCTGGGCACGAAATAGTATAAACTTAATTGGTCATAACACTTTTTTTCTAAGTGAAAAGGTGTTATTCTTGAAAGTGGTATGCGCAGTCTGTTATGAAACTTCTGACAGTGAGGTTGTCTCAGAGCTGGTGGAATCGGACTCTGGAATCGTCTTTCACGGAGCTGTCCGTCCGCACTCTGGACTCGTCTCGAGACGCCTTTTTCAAGCCTTCGGACTCGGATTTGCTGGACTTGCAGCAGCTCTGGGTTGTCTGCAGTATCTCTTGAACCACTTCAGGCTATTTAGGCACCACGAACAAGGTCGAATCGGGGATAGCACAATATATGAACCGGTGAAGACGTCATCGCTGATATGTCAGAGTTCTCCGGTCTTTGACTTTCTGTGGGAGGCTCAGGTTCATTTTTTTGCAACAAATTAAAGGAACTGTTTTACCTATAATACTAACGCAACCTACTTCCACAGTCACTCCATATATTTCTAAACCTGGAGGCCCCAATTTCGTACGGTACATTCTAACCCCTCTAACAAAACCAAGCGGATTTTCTCACTTGCCGTGTTTTGCTACCTTCGATCTGTATCACGCTTTCGACACTTGTCTGCGAGAAGTTTTGCATCAGAAAAACCGGTTATGTAAATTATTTCCCTGTTTCCGCTATAAGTCAACGGGTCTCGGAAAATGCTTAAAACGGCCAAAACCGTGGGTTATTTGTTGAAAGCACAGCCTTGTTTTAAAGTATCAAAATATTTGAAACACTGCAAGTTGAAAGTCAATAGTGCGAGGGGTCCTTTAAAGTTTAACTGAAAAGGGCAGAGATCGGACAGTCTTTGCTCCGCTATTCACGAATAATCAATTTTCAAATAGTGGAATTTCCCTGTCAGATTTGTGGTACTACCTGTGTCGTAAGCTTGACGAAAAAGATTTATGAAATATTTTTGAGTCAGGCACTAAGCAATCTTCACCAAGCTTATCACCGCCCACTGAAAAGCCGCGTTTGTGTTCAGATTCAAATATTAGAATTTGCGCTGTGGGGACAGCTGTAGATATTCTGAACCTCAGTACTAGAGCAGATAGTGGAAAATAAGACGAACTCATAGCAGAATCCAAATAACTCAGTTTATTCAACTAAATGATACAAAAATAAGTTTGCTTTTTGGTTAAACTTTAAGGAACAGAAAACTGCAGAGCCCGGTAGTTAGAAGACAAATTCGCAGTGCACGCTACAGCTCGGAGATAATGACGACTGGTTTGCGGCGATAAGCCCACCCTGGACCTCGTTCTCCAGTTGTCCGTGTCACTATAAGGCTTAGCCCGACCCTGGTTTTCGATGCCAACTATCGCTGGAAACATCGGCAGAAACACCACACAGACGCCCGAGTCCGTGTTTCCAGTATCACTCATCGGAGAGGAAATTAAGGAAGTGGGATCTTCTTTCTTATGGTGCTAGGATCCTGATTTTATTAGCTACTTAGGGAGCCAGTGAGATTTTGTTTAAGCCTGTTCTCGCTGTGACGGATAGTTGCTGGGTGTTTTCGGGTCGTTTGGGAGAAAACAAGCATATGTCTTAGTGACAGTCTTGTAGATATTAGTTGCGTTTTTGCAGATACCATGGTATCTGTTACGATGGTGACTGAATCTGCAGTTGGTCGTTTATGCAGTTACCGTGGTATCTGATATACGGTTGCTCTGCAAAAACGACTATTGCCGAAATTGCACTTTTCGAAGTAATCCCAAAGGAAAAACTGATATCCAGTTACATCACTAAGTGCTAAACTTTTTTTTCACCAATTTGACAAAATTTGATGTAAGTGAGATGACTTTTCAGATACCACGGTCAGTTACCACGGTACGACCGTGGTATCTTAATATCAGATACCACGATAACTGGCCAAATACCACGATAATTGCAAAAACGCCTTTTGGCCGTGGTATCAGATTCCACGGTAACTGCGAAAACGACTTTAGACCGTGGTATCAGATAGCATGGAATCTGAAAAAACTTAACTATTATCATCATTTGCCGTAATATAAAGATAAAGAGCGAATCTGCTTAATTGCCAAAATCGGCTTATCACGTAGGTGATGATGGTCGAGTTGTGTTTACCTCTAGACTATTAAAGCCTTCTGCCGTGAGAGCGCGAGCGAATTCTCGCTCTCGCGGTCGGATTTGGCGCTGTCTGGCTGAACATTTCCCACCGCACCATGTCGATTTTCGCTATCCGTGTATACACTGTGAAATAAAATCTTGCAGTATTTGCTACTGGGATTAATATTGTCTCTACTGAGATAAGATTATTAGTGAAGTGTTCCTTGGAACAATCCACTATTGCGAGCGCTGTTGCAGCTTTCAGCTTTCGTTTTTCACCATATTTTGTGGAGCTCATAACTTGCGAACGAGTGAAAGTATCAAGTTCAAACTTGGTACACTTGTGGGTATTGGGGTCTAGTTGTTGCCTTTTGGGGGTCCCACCCCCCACACCCAACCGGTTCAGGGGCAAATGGGCCCAGATTGCCCAGTGAATAATGTTCATAACTTGACCAGAATTGGACATAGGACGATGCAATTTCTTGGACGTGTAGCTCCTAGGGCTGGAAAATTGCTTTTAAAGTTGCACCTCCCCCACCCACCCCGTTCATGGGCAACTGGGCACAGATTGCCCAGGAGTAAAGTTCGTTACCCTTGCCAGGAATCAACAGGTATCAAGTTGAAACTTGATAGGATTGTGAGCATTCGGGTCCCTTTTTACTTGTTGCGGGTCTCAAACCCCACCCCCACTTGGTTCAGGGGCAATTGGGCCCAGATTGCCCATTTTTAATTTGACAATAAGTGGAGATAAGGCGCTGACATTCCTTTGTGCTTTTGGATCATAGGGACCGGGGGGAGTTGAACCACCCCCACCCTCCCCGTTCATGGGCAAATGGGCCAAAAATTGCCCATGAAAAAAGTTTTTGACCCATGACTGGAATCAAACTCTAAGCTGGTATACTTGAGGAAAAAAGGTGTAAATACGCATTTTGATGGGTCCCGACCCCCCCCCCCCCCCCTCCCTCCAGTTCATGGGCAGCTGGGCCAAGATTTCCCATGAGTTAAGTTCGTCTATGACTCTTGTATATTTGGGGAGATATATCTATGGATGAGGATTTGGTGTAACATCAACAAATAAGACGACGCGACGTACTTTAATCTTTAATGAACTGATGGAAACTGGACTGTTTTGGCATATGATCGATGATATGCCGTTCTCAATGAATTGTGACAAAGGGGGCATTAGTCTGCTACGAATTGGTTTATTGCACTTGTTATTACCTTGCTAATGAACAAGAGGCTTAAAGGGTGGGACTGGCAGGCAGACTATTCAGTGTTCGAACAAATGCTATTCGTGCAAGATCTTCAACATTTCTTTGGATTTATACTGGGGGTTTCTTTACATTCAAAGCTTTTAAAGGGGGGTGATTACAAAGTTATTTCAATACTTGTTTGGTTGTTGGGGAAGAGAAACGTCTTGGTTCTAAAGCTGTTTGTATATAAATGTGATAAACATTTTACTTTTACACTCCACGTCTGAGCGCTTGCGCACTCGTTTCTAATTCGGATTAATCTTATCCCAGTAGAGATAAGATTAATCCCAGTAGCAAATACTGCAGTTAACTTTAATCCTTACTCGGAGAAGCTTTTTACAGTGCATGTTGTTCAGTTTTGCGTAGCGAAAAACTTTTTCGTTCAGTCGGTATCCAGCTAGATTAGGAAAGTAGATTTGTCTGAAGAGCTGAAGGAGAGGTCGCTGTGCGTTCTGTTCTTAGTAATAGCATACTTTTGTGTGGTTAGCTACGCGGGATCGACAAGGCAGTGACCAATCGCTACTGTTGCTCCCTTGAAATAGGATAGCGTCAATGCCACAGTCTAAAGCAGTAGAGAACACCCGTCATGTTCCATTTACACACTGCGTAAAATCCGAGCGTATTTTGAAATCCGAGCATATTTACGCATGTTTTGAGCTTGAAAAGATTTCTAGCAATACGGACGTATTTGAAAAATCGGTCCGTTTTGTATCTGAATACGACCGCATTGCTAGAAATCTTTTCAAGCTCAAAACGTGCGAAAAAAACGCTCCGATTTCAAAATATGCTCGGATTTTACGCAGTGTTTAAACTCACCATCAGTCACTGTCATGTACAAAAGTTCGTTGCAAGATTCGTTTTGAGGCGTATTCTCGCCGCTCCCCGAGGACTCCACTTGAGGAGTCCCCGCGTTTTTGTTTATTCCGGGGACTCATTCCCCGTATTCTAGCGAGTCTCCACGGACAGGGAATGCTCCGATTATCATCACCATCATCAAAAAGGACTCCCTTTAAGATTCGAAGGGGAATCAGTTTTTGCTGGTGTTGGTGCAATGCATGTAAAATAAAATAAAAACAACCAGAATAAACAAAACCAAAATAAAATGGATCCAGACTAGTTTCGTCAACTTAATATTTTTTTTCGAACCAGATCATTTTTGGAAGCATTCCCTGTGTCCTCGTTGTTTTCCGTCGGGGGTCCTCGGGGAACGGCGAGAATACGCCTTTGGTCATCGTCTTAAGGAAAAGTTCCGCCGCGGTTCGTTTCTCTCCGGTCTTTAATCTGATCCTTCTCTTCCAGGTCAGAAGACACCCTACCCCACGACAGGCGGTCCTCGGGCGACGATGAATCATCTATACAGACCTTGCTCGAAAGTCGGAATTCCAGTGACCCTGCCAACGAGAGAATCGTCTGGACTTATAATGCCCCGGTGGCAGGGGATAGTGCCAAAACTAGCTTCGACCAGTCCTCCATACCCGAAAGCATCTCTCCGATATCCGAGTACGAATCTCGCTCCCTCCGAAATCTTGAGTGGGAGCGCCCCCTTTTGAAAAACAGCGATAGCCAACAAAGTGATATTAGTGACTCGAGTGATAAAGTGAATCTAGTCAGTAACTCGTCAGAGTGCAGCCCGGCAAAGAAACAGTCCTTTTTTGGAAAGTTCTTCCGGATGAACGGCAGCCCCAAAGCGCGTAGTGTTAGTTCGAATAGTGTAGACTCAGTTTCGGAATTGAGTGAGGCAGCCCAAGGTGTTCAAAGTTATAATGAGCTGGCACCGGCGACGGAGGAGCTCACTGATGATGATAGATCATCGAATTGCGCTACCGTTGGCACGGAGACGAAAAAAGCTGGGTCCCCGACGCTATCTGAAGAGGAGAGTGACTTGGAAAGCCTCAGTTTTCATTATAGTCCGAAGGCGGTGGATGTGGCCGCCGCTGGACGGCTTGCGAAGCGACTTCACATGCTCGATGGGTTCCAGAAGTCGGATATTGCACGGCACCTGAGCAAAAAGTAAGCCCTTTTCTGTCTTGACTTGTATTAGGTAAGCGCTCAGAAACCGGCCCAGACAAGGGTGAAATACCAGCTGATATGCCCCCAACTCTACTATGGATTGATTGACTACTTTGTGTTCCGGCTACCCCGCCTCTCCCCCCCTACCCGGTAACACCCCCACCCCACATAGTGCTAATAAGATGCTTCCGGTCAAGTGCCATATAACGATCACTTTTCCGTCGGTCGGTCAGTCGGGTGATCGCGAGTTAGGATACTTTCGGATGTGCTAGGACTATGAATCTTGGCAGAAATGGGTAGAGTAGAGTAGAATCTTATTTGAAAATTACTTTCACAGCAATCATGCCGAATTTGCATTTCTCGTCGACATATCAGTAAACGAAAACGTTGTCAATGAACATTTACAGCAGATTTGCAGATGTCAATATATACATATACAATTTAAACACAACCAAACTATATAAATGCAAATGGAACAAAACAAATTCAGTTTTAGTCGTGAGAATTAAAAAGTGTCACGAAAGATGGAACAAAGCTTTTCCTGTATCTTTCGTGAGTGCAAATTACTGGTGTTAATTTGGGGACTTTCTGGGATTTTTCCTTGGGGGGGGGGGTCTAGTTCCAGGAGGATCGTGAATGGGTGGGAAGAGATCACGGAACCTGAGGTCAGAAAAAGCTCGTGTTTCGTGTCTCCTTTCCTCAAGCGTCGTGAGCCCGAACTTTTTGAGAAGATAGGCTACAAATAGGGGAGCTTTCCTTCCCGCCCATCTTAGGGACCCGACCAAACAAAGTTGAAAATATTCACTTCCCCGATCCGACCACCGTGGGGGGAGTGGAGGGAATCCGGAATATTGACGTATGTATAACTTTTGAAAGGGGAATCGGATCTCGATGTCACACTTCAAGTCCAGAACGGATCCGGTGACTTTGGGGAGAGTTGGAGGGGGGGGGGGGGGCTGGAAATCGTGTGAAATGTTTAGAGTGGACGGATCGGGATGAAACTTGGTGGGAAGAACAAGCCCTAGATACATAGTTGACCAGACCGGACCGGATCTGGACACAGTGGGAGGAGTTGGAGAAGGGTTCCAAAATTTCGGTGATCCCGAGTTAAAATACTTCCAGATGTGCTAGGACCATGAAACTTGGCAGGCGTATGAGGGACTCGACCTTTTAACTTAAGAGCAGTCGTTTCTACGGTTTGACCATCGTGAGGGGGAATCCGGAACCTTGAGGTATATCCAACTTTTGAATGGGTGATCGGATCTTAATGAAACTTGATATTCGGAAATAACGTCTCAGATGTCCCATTTCAGCTGCGGGCAGGATCGGATCAATGTGGGGGGAGTCGGGGGGGGGGGGGGATTTAGTGACACGCTTAGAGTGTAGCCATTGGGATGATACTTGGTGGGAAGAACAAGCACAAGCCCTAGATACATCAGTTATAGAACCGAACTGGATTCGGGCACTCTGGGGGGAGTTGGAGAGGGGTCCCGAATTCCGGTGATCGCGATTTAAGGTACTTCCAGATATGCTAGGACGATGAAACTTTGCTTGAACATTAGAGACTTGACAAGATTGGGTTAAAAACTGTTACCTTCCAGATCCGACCATCCCTTAAAGTACCCATAAAAAATACTTTTAAGCAAAACACACATTTTCATGATCGCCATGAGCCATGATCATTTTCGCCTCAAGGGTTTTGCTTAGAAATGAATTCCTAGCACCCTTAAAGTGCGCATCTTAACCTAAAAGTAAAAAAAATACTTTTGACCAAACCAAATATATTCTTGAGCCCAAAGGGCCCGTGATCATTTTTGCCTCAACGGTTTTAATTACAGATGAATTTATAGCTCCCTTAAAGTGCACACCATCACAGCGAAGTGCAAAAATAAAATACTTTTTTACCAAAAGATACATTCTCGTGATTGCCAAGGGTCTATGATCATTCTTATCTCAAGGGTTTTGCTTACAAATGACCAGAACAAACCCACGAATTGGCAAACTCCTACTTTCATCCTCTTACCCAGCACTTGTGCCACATGCACATGCTCTAATAAGATTTTCTATTTTCCTATATATTTGCATTCGGGGTGGGATAGCGTTTTTTTTTCGCTTAGCCGACTACTTTATTGTTCTTTTAGATGGATAAGAAGCGAACGTGGTGAAAAAAACAATAAACTCATCCTCTAAAATGTAAAACGATCACCGGAGCATGATGAATTTTTAAGTAAAAGTGTACTAGTTACTAGTTTATATTTAATAACACTGAACACCTCAAACCAAACAAATTTCTTCACTAACAGTTTTTCCGAAACCCCCCTCCATGAGGAAAGTTATTACTAAAAAATCGACCGACTGATAATTTGAAGTTTGTTAAAGGGTTTTGGAAAGAGAGTGAAATACCAGCAGACTACCCTTGAAATACTTTCCATCTGAATACTTTCCGACGGAACGACCAAGACCGCTTTCCGGTTCTTGCGGAAACTCCGAAATCTACTCAAGTAGAGATCCAATTTTGCCTTTCAACAAATAACAGCTTTGTCAACCAATGGTGACCCACACGCTCGTAAATCAAGCCATATGGCTCTCTTTTCTTCAATCCCTGCATCCCGATAAAGCCTTGCTCCGCAAAATGTTTTCGTTTCCCCCAGCGGATGCTCTTTCCGGTCTCCGGGAATGCCGAGACCGTCTGTTGCTTGATGGGATGCAGACGATGGAGTAGAAGCAGGGTTGCCAGAGGTAGCACGAAAGTGCTTCTTTTCACACTTTCTTAAAGGTATCACTTTCATGACAACGTACCACTATTAGAGCACTTTTTAGCAGAAATAACATTTTTTTCTTTAAAAAGAACACCTTTCTTCTGTTCAATTGCTATTCGGTTTTGTGGCATTTAATTAGTTTGAAAAATAGTGCTCCCGTGGAGTAATTTAAGTTGGATTTGAGAGGATGAGCATTCAACGATAACTATCCTCTACTGAAAAGTATTTATAACGTGACTTCGTCCGTTCATTCCACTTTTAATTCCTTATTTGACTAGTGAGAGGAAATAAATTCACTTTGACGAGCTTTTTTTTGGAAGTAGCACTTTTTTCAAAAAAGAAAAACTTTTCAGTCTTCAGTAGTACCTAAAACTGCTGTGGAGTGGCAACGCTGAGTAGAAGTTCCGAGTGCGCTTGTATTGAAGGACAGCCTGGCGACCGAATCACGAAGCAGGCTGATATATGTGTTTCTTTCACGTTGGGTGTGCGAAAACCTGCTTATTTGTGAGTAGTTATATAAACCGGGTTCTACCCCACCCTCCCCCCAATTTCAAAACCCCATTTTAACATCAATTTCTTAAATTTTAACACGCTTTTTCCCGAAATTTCACCCTTTTTAAAGATATTTGTATTTTCTTTTTTCCCAAATAAAGGTACCAAGAAATAGGAAATATTAACCTTTATACTACATATAAACTTCTACTTTTTTTTTGCTTTTTTCAATTTTTTATCCAAATACCCCCCAATTACTGAGTAAACAGTTCCAAGTCAACGTATTGTTCCGAGTTCTTATTTACACGCAAAATAGGCTGCAAAATAAGATTGTTCTTTAGAAGTAACTCATTAGCAATCGAATTGTATCTCTGTGGTATAAACAGATCACACATCTTCTTGTTATGATTAATAACGACAACCAACTTATCACCATATTTTGTCTTAGCAATTCTCATTTTAACGATGGCATATTTCAATCCTAGAACTAGTTCTTCTTTCCTGATTGTCTCATTGTATTTATTCATTCTGATTGTAGACAAGACTTCCTTCAGCGACTCCATTTATTAGCGGCTGAATTTCTTTAATAAAAATCCAGATCGCTATTCATCACATCATCAAATTAAAATCACCACAATGTATCCAACAGTTCTATCTCTAGTGCGGATAAAGCTCTTTGGGCAAGCAAAAAATAGAAAATCTCTTTGCGCATTAACATTCACATCGGAAAACATTTGCTTCGAGAGATTTTACGGGCCCCGTTGGCGCAATGACCTAAGCAGTTGCAATCTTGGTCATCATTGTATCAACGCGCCGTGAGATCGAATCCCGCTACCAGCAATCCGTTGATAGTGAGCGATGGCGAAAAAACTCAGAGATGAGTTCCTCCCCTCACGGGGCTACCCCAGACATATCTGTATATGTGTGTGTGTATGGTATTTTGACAACATCTTCAATCTTCATTGTCTGGGGTGGGAGGTTTTGCAAAAATGTTATATTTTTGGTAAATTTTCTTGTTTTTTCATAGATTCATTTTTACAATATTTATATCCATTTAAACGGACTTGTTTCATGTATTTTTCGCGAGGAAAAAATCTAAATGTTTTACGCATTTCTGCTTCACGCTGAATAACCTCTTCAACCGTTAATTGACCACATTTTAGCATTGATACCAATTCAGTGTAAAAATTATACGCGGTTTTGTATTCAGCTTTTCTATCTGCAATGTTTAAATGTTTTTCAATTATTTCGATAATAACGGAACCCAAACTTAAAGACGCTAAAGGTAGTATAAGAAACGCACTTAATCCTGCTGCTGAAAAGGCAAATTTGGATAAAAGTAGACCGTTACTCACATTATTGTAATATTTATAGCTTCGGCGATATACAAACATTTTCTTTTCCAAATCTTCCATTTATAATAAAACTAAATTGTTTCAAAAATTACTTCTTTAGGTTTGCCTCCAAATTCAGGAACACGTACACCATCTCGTAAACAATACTGCAGATAGCATGATCAGTCGGATGTAATCCAGACGGTGCATACTACGTGAACGCAAAACACTTCTGCCACCTGCGCAACTCCACTATTTCTTTCTTAACTGGTCAGAGGCAATCTAGATCGCGTATGCTCCGAGAAATACAAACAAATCAGCCGTCTCGGTAACTTTGCTCTCTGTGCATTGTCCAGTCAGAGAAAATGAGATAGCCTTTGCTCCATGAAACACATACTGAAACCAGTGATTTTCTTTACGGCTGAGAAAACGCAGTCGGGAGAAATTCATTAATAAAAATAATCCCCTAATAAATGATGAAAACTGCAGAGGTTATTCAGCGTTGTAAAACCATTATATCAAACAACGAATCGGTTATACGAAGTTTACCGAAATACAAAATTAATGAACTTCGTACCTATGCAAAAATTAACAATATCAAAACAAATGGTGAAACGAAAAAGGAAATAACTAATAAGATAATAAAGCAACTTAATAGGAATATTTTGCTTGCGGAAGATACAATTAATATTCGGCGTAGAAATGAAAGGATTCGGAACAAAAATAGACCATCAAATTATACACCAGAGCCAGCATTAAGGAAGATTTTGGAAGATGAGCTAAAAGAAAATAATATTGCTATTGGAAATATAAAAAAAGAGGAGAAACGGATAATAGAAAAGGATACAAGTGAATTAAAAAGGTTTCTAAAAGACAACGGTCTACCCACTCGTGGTAACAGAGATGAAGTTATAGAACGCATTAAGGAATACTATGGTAGGATAATTAATAAGCAGAAACAAACTATGGATAAAACTAGAGGTATCCTGAGAGATCAAACAGAAAGAGGTGATAAAAATAGACACAAACTAATCGATTTATCTACTCTCTTTATAAATAAGAAACAAATCAAAGAAGAAACATCGATTCCCAAATATTTGTTTAAAACAGAAGAAGAACAACACCCCACTATTGTAAGAGAAAATGAAAACATTTACACAGTAAACGTATCGATTGAAAGCAACGGTAGAGACGAAAATACTCTCATTAGTTTTGTTTTTGAGGATTTGCAACGAAGAATGAATGAAATATACCAGTACAGAGTTCAGTTTGTGACCAAGGTTATTTTCTATCGACAAGAGAATGATGAGGAAGTAGAAGTATTTTACAACAGTACTTCTTGGGTTTTAAACAAAAATAGTGTCCTTACTCGTAGCCATTTAGATGACAACAACAGGAGACTTAGTTCTTTGAGTAATACCCCTCGATCTGGATTGCAATTTAGGCGATATGATGCAATCGACTATAGGATGACTCGAATCGAATCCTACATGGGAGGAACGTTTAAAACACTGCCAGATTTCGTAAAAAATAAAAAAGCTTGCCTGAATATTGAAAATAGGGATCAAAAATGCTTTCTTTGGTCAATCTTAGCACATTTATACCCAGCTAAAGATCATGCAGAAAGAACTTCGAAATATAAACAGTATGAAAATGAATTTGATTTCAAAGGAATTACTAACTACCCGATGGATACCAAAGATATCTACAAATTTGAAAATAAATACAATATCAAGATTTGTTTATTCCAATTGGATAAAGAGAAAATAATCAGAAGTCATATACTAAAAAGTACTATCAATGGGAAAACAGCAAAACATATCATTCATTTACTGTATTTCGATAATCACTATGTACTAATAAAGGATCTCAGCAGATTAATTGGTAGTCAAATCTCTAAAAATAAAACAAAGACATACCTATGCACTTATTGCGGAAGGCATTTTTCGAAACAAGAACACTTTGAAAAACATGAATTGAAAAAGAACTTTGAAGATCCTGATATTATAATGCCTCCTGAAGGTTCAAAAATACAATTTAAAAATGTTTCGAAACAGATGAAAGTACCGTACTGTATAATAGCCGACTTTGAGTCTTATAACGAAGAATACAACCAGGTATACGGAAAGAAAACAATAAAAGTAGCTGAACAGAAAGCGTTTGCATACGGAATTCAGGTGTGCTGTTCTTTTGATTCAAAGTAGAATAAATACTATGATTATTTTGGTGAAGACGCTGCAAAACATTTTGTGAAAACCATTACAGAAGTGTCCACAGAAATTGTCACAAGTATGAAAACAGACAAAGAAATCACACTTATACCGACGAAGAAATTAAAGAAAAATGGAAGACACTAAAGAACAAGACTTGCCATATCTGTAACACAGAAATTACTGAAAATCCCCACTTTGATCACGACCATATGACAGGAAAGGATAGAGGTTTCACACACGCTGAATGTAACATGAAATACAGGATTCCCAAGCATATCCCTGTAGTCCTACACAACTTATCCAAGTATGACTCCCATCTATTTGTGAAAGAATTATTACCTGATAACGGGATTTTTGAAAGTGCTGAAAGTTTCATTTCATTTTCGAAATCAATAAGTATTCCAAGACAGGATAAGGAAATAAAATATGAAATCAGATTTATAGATTCTATTCGATTCATGGCTTCATCACTGGACAAACTATCAGCAAATTTAGCGAAATGTGACTGCAAAGAATCCTGTAATCATCTGAGAGATAATTTCAAGTATACATCGAATAGTTTCAGAAACGATGCTGAATTTAAAGAAATAATTAAAAAGGGGGTGTATCCTTATGAATTTGTGGATAGTTTCAGTAAAATGGATTGTACAAAGTTACCACCCATAGAAAGCTTTTATTCTAGGTTAACGGGAAAAGGTATTGACAAAGCTGATTATAAAAGAGCGGTGTCCATATGGAAACAATTTAATTGCGAAACATTACTTGATTATACCAAATTGTACCTAAAAAGTGACGTTTTAATACTATCAGATGTTGTAGAGAATTTCAGAAATGTATGTATACATAATTATGACTTGGATCCACTTCATTACTTCTCAGCTCCAGGACTAACATGGGATTCTTTCCTAAAGCATTCGAAAGTAGAACTACCGTTATTCTCGAAGGAAGACATGTATACATTCATTGAAAAGGGGATAAGAGGCGGCGTATCTCAACGTATAAAAAGATACGCTAAAGCAAATAATAAATATATGAGCGGATATGATAAGAGTAAACCATCTAAATATTTAATGTATTTTGACAAAAATAATTTGTATGGGTGGGCGATGTCGCAAAAATTACCAGCGGATGATTTCCAATTCATTTCCATACCAGAAGCTTTGAAAGAGAGAAATGAAAACAGTTCACTCGAGTATTATAACCATCTAAAAAATCATGTTAACTCGGTCATACAATTACCGAATGTAGGTGCTATATATGAAGTAGATTTGGAATACCCGAAAGAACTTTTCCAGTTACACAAAGATTTACCATTAGCACCCGAACATTTCAATGGTAAACTATGTGCGACCTTACTGGATAAAAACAATTACGTAGTTCACCACAGGAATCTAGAATTCTATTTACAAAAAGGTCTGAAACTGAAAAAAGTACATAGAATACTAGGATTTACTGAGAGTGCTTACTTAAAAGGATACATAGACCACAACACAGCACTTAGAACTAAAGGTACAAATGATTTTGAAAAGGACTTTTTTAAGCTGATGAATAACGCTTGCTTTGGAAAAACCATGGAGAACGTAAGGAAACGAGCTGATATGGAAATAATAACTGACGATAAAACTAGAGAAAAAATAATAAAGAAACCCAACTTTAAATCTGAGATTATTTTCAGTGAAAACTTTTCTGTGGCAAGAATGTCAAAGGAAAAGATTAAACTAGACAAACCAATGTATATAGGTTTTGCTGTATTAGAACTATCCAAGTTATTGATGTATGAATTCCATTATGATTATATGAAACCTAAATATGGGGATAAAATAGATTTATGTTATATGGATACTGATTCTTTCATCTATGACATACGAACCGAGGATTTCTATCAAGATATTAAACCGGATTTGAATGAGAGGTTCGATACATCTGATTATGCGAAAGATAATCCATACGGGTTTCCTAATTTAAACAAGAAAGTGATAGGAATGATGAAAGATGAATTAGCAGGACAAGTGATGACAGAGTTTGTTGGGTTGCGGTCGAAAGTATATGCTTATTTAAAGGACAACCAAGACCTTTCAAAAGCTAGCAAAAAACTAAAAGGAATAAAAACAAACATAGTGAAAGATAAAATTACGATTCAAAACTACAAGGATGTTCTGTTTGGAAACGTTGGAAACCTTTCAGTAACCCAGTACAACTTAAGGTCATACAAACACAATATGTTTCTAGAAGAACAGAATAAAAAGCCCTAGATCCTAAGGATGATAAAAGGATTGTATCCAGTGATAAATTCACAACTTTTCCATTAGGTTACAAACAATAAATATTCAAGTACCTACTTAAAAATTTCAAGTACCTAGTTATAAAATTCAAGTACCTAGTTAAAAAATTCAAGTATATCGTTAAAAAAGTCAAGTACCTAGTTAAAAAAGTTGGCTACCTAGTTAAAAAAGTCAAGTACCTAGTTTAAAAAGTTAGCTACCTAGTTAAAAAAGTCAAGTACCTAGTTAAAAAAGTTAGCTACCTAGTTAAAAAATTCAACTACCTAGTTAAAAAATTCAACTACCTAGTTAAAAAATTCAAGTACCTAGTTGGTAAATCTTATAATAAGAAATTCCTCATAAGTAAATGAATGAAAAGGCTCCAATCAAAGTATATGATTTTAGCGAAAAGAACACTTATCAGAATAAGCACGACCTTGCACCTCAGTGGCCATTTAGATTATTAATTTGTGGGAGTTCAGGAACAGGGAAAACCAATTTACTGTTGAATTTAATTTATGAATACATCTATTTCAACCGAATATACTTGTATGCAAAAGATCTTGAAGAAGATAAATATAAAGAACTTATAGACAATTTAACCACCTTGGAATCAAAATGTAAAACGAATATTTTAACCGTAAGTAATGACCTTAATGATATTATCGATATTGACGACCTAGACCCCAAGTATCAGAACTTGATTATCTTTGACGATTTTGTCACTGAAAAAGACCAGAAGAAAATAGAAGATTTATTCATAAGAGGAAGAAAGAAAAATGCTTCGATTGTTTATTTATCACAGAGCTATCATAAAACGCCAAAGGTGGTAAGACTTCAGTGTAATTATTTTGCATTCTTTCAGTGTTCTAATCCAAAAGAAGTAAAATTAATAAGACAAAGTCATGTATGCAGTATAGACAATGAAAAATTTCTCAAACAATTCGAGGCTGCAACCAAGGGCTACGGTTTTTTCTTCATAGATTTAAAAACAAAAGATAAAACCCTGAAGTACAGGAAAAACTTTGAAAAATTTACCGGATAATTTCTTTCTATAATAAATGAATAAATTCGGTAGTGTTGGAAAAAAGGTTAGTAACGAATCGAAAGTTACTGACGAAAATGGTAACATTAACCTACAGGATAGGCGAATTGTTAATTTAGGTGATGCCAAAGCAGATCAGGATGCGATTAGCTTAAGATCTATGACTATTATTTTGAATCAGTTTAAAGAACAAATAACTGTAGAACAAGTGCAAACCAATCAATATTTTAGTGAAGATATCAACAGATTAACTGCTGTAGATGATTCTCCTGATAATTCGTTGGTAAGGAATAAAGATAAAGGTTTATTTGTAAAACAAACAATTCGAGTTAATGAAAAAGAAATTGATGCTGCGGATAAAGTGATAACGAATGTTCAAGATCCTAGAAACAAAAATGATGCTGTTAATTTAGGAACGTTAGTTACGTATCTTTTAGATTTTGACAAAAAGCTCGAAAACCAACAAATCCTTAGCAAAAGTAATGAAACAAAGATTGGTGACCTTAGCAAAAGTATTGACAAAAAGCTTTTTGACCTTAGGAAAAGTATTGACAAAAAGCTCGAAAACCAACATAAAATGCACAGTAATGTTATTACAAATGATTTGGACCAAGATCTGCATATCAATGGTATTGAAAGAGCAGTCGTAAACATTTTAAAAAGGCTTTTAGAGCAAAAACCTGTTGATCAAGATTTTGTTAAGAAAACAGAAGACATCATGAAAAGTAAACTAAAGAAATAAAATTTATATGATAAATTAATTTTCTAATAAATGGTTGAAACATTTGAGTATACAGTTTATTTGTCAAAGCTTCAGAAAGGAAAGCTGAAGAAATGCTTTGGCGCTAAACAAAAATGTCAAATACGTGTCAGTCATAACAGACAGAATGAACGAGAGCCAGTAAAGTTACTTTTAAGTAAACGACAAATTGATAAAATTGAAACATGTAAAATGAATAATAAGGGTTGTGACATTGACGTATCGTACAAGCAGATGAGAGAAGCGATTCAAAAAGGTGGATTACTTCCATTCTTAATACCGTTAGCTGTAGCCCTTGGTAAGGCAGCTTTAACAAGCGGAGCTGCTGCTTTGGGTACATTCGCTGGAAAGAAATTGGTGGATAACATAACCAACACAGGTGGGGCGCTTACACTTCCTGGAACACAAAAAGTCGTGGGACGTGGGAGGTCTAAGAAGGAAACCGATGATGTCAACACAGGTGGTGCGCTTACACTTCCTGGAACACAAAAAGTTGTAGGTCATGGTGTACGGGGAAGGCCTAGGAAGTCAAAAAACGGGGACATCAAAAAAGAAGCAAAAGTAAAGTAGGACCTCTAACCAATTTTGATATTATGGATGCATTAGAGAGTATACCACATTTTAGAGGTGTTTTCTCTATAGATACGCTACCCAAACAGATAAATAGTATAGAATGTGGTGTAGTTAATTATGATAAACTCGGAATGCCTGGAACTCACTGGGTGGCGTACTGTAATCTACCTGATAATCCTTATGTAGAATTTTTTGATTCTTTCGGTATTCCTCCAGGAAAGGAAATTGTAAAATATCTAAGAACCTCAAAGAAGAAAATAGCTTATGAAAATCTTGCTGTCCAAAATATAGACGAAGTAAACTGTGGATTTCACTGCATTTCCTACATCCAGCGGAAAATGAAGGGTTGGTAGCTTTTCGTTTAAGAAAATTATTTTCTAATAAATGGAGATTTATTGTATGAAATGTAAAAAGAAAACTGACACTGAATCAATGTTTAAAGCAGTGTCACAGAAAAATAATGTTCCAATGCTGAAAGGTAATTGTGTTATTTGCGGATCGAGGAAAAATCTGTTTTTAAAAAAAACCTCGACGCAGAAAAAGATATTTTAAAGACGTATTATTCAAATTATTCAGGGGTTGATGATATTCACAGAAAATTAAAAGAAAATGGAGTGAACGTTTCTAAAGATAACATAAAACATGTTTTGCAAAATGAGAATGTGTATACGTTACACAAACCTTCCTATCACAATTTCGAAAGGAGACGAGTGTATTTTCACCATGTAGACGAGCAATGGCAAGCTGATTTAGTTGACATGCAGAAATATAAAAAAGAAAATAATAAAACAAATTACATCTTGACTGTCATTGATTGCTTTAGTAAATATGCTTGGTGTATCCCTTTGAAAGATAAAACGGGTGCTGAAATAATAAAGGCATTCAGTCATATCTTTAAAGAAAGAATTCCTAAGAAACTACAAACTGATAAAGGTAAAGAATTTGTAATGAGAAATGTTAAAACATTTTTGAAAAATAACGACATACACTGGTTTGCATCTGAAAGTGAATTGAAAGCGCAAATCGTTGAACGATTCAACAGAACACTGAAAGAAAAGTTATGGAAATATTTCACTCACAATAACACTACTAAATGGATTGATATTTTACCTTTATTTGTTAGGAATTATAATAGCACTTATCATCGTTCAATAAAAATGAAACCAGTAGATGCTAGTAAAAAGGTAAATCAGAAAAAGGTTTACAATGCTTTGTTTCCTCCAGCAGATGACTACAAAACAGTAGGAAATTACAAAGTAGGAGATTTAGTTAGAATTAAAAAAGAAAAAAGTATTTTTGATAAAGGTTATTTACCTAACTACACGAATGAAGTATTCCAGATAGCAACCGTTAGACCTACCATTCCCATTACTTATGAAATATCTGACAAAAGTGGGGAATTTATTCAAGGAGGGTTTTATGAAAAAGAACTTTCAAAATTTATTATGAAATAAAATTACTAGTATATAAATGGATTCAAGACGCTTGAGTGATATGTTATCGGGTATAGTTAAGAACAGAGAAATTCAAAGAAAAAAACTTCAACAATACGAGATGGAGAAAGCAGGGTTTCGGGAATATGCTTCAGAATTAAACGCTCCAGTTGTTACGGCACAAAAAGAAAACACTAAAGATACCATCAAAAAATTACAAGAAAACACTGAAGCTATCATCGAAAAATTAGAGGAGGTGGATATTAATTCAAGAAGCCGGCTTCTACAATTAGGTGAACCGTATAAATCAGCTTTACAAAGACAACCATATCAGATTCCAGTTTCAGAGGCAGAAACACAGTCAACACAATCTACCGCTTTAGAAGCATCTCCAGATTTACCAACAAGTATCAAAATCGTTGATATGGATCCAGGTGTTGATAAAGAGTTATTAAAAGCACTTAATGTAAAATATAGAGAGAATCATACAAGATATAAAGGAGAATATTTTGAGATGCCTAATTATTACTTTGATAACCCAGAGAATATAGAAGATGCTTTGTCTGAATTAACACCTATAAGTCAAAGTTATGGTGGTTTGAAAAGTAAAAGTAGTTCTAGTAAGTATGATAAAATTATTTTATTTATTCAAGACTATAAGGATAGATTAAAAAAAATTCAATCTAGTAGACCCTTTATCAAACAACAAGGAACTGGAATATTTATGAATTGTGATGAAATGATTAAAAAATTGTACACTTTGATAGGTAGTAGAGTGAACGGGAATACATCTGATGAGGTGAGGAATGAAGCTATTGATATTTTGGATTCGTTAATGCGAAATAAATTCTTAAACAAGAGAGAATACAATTCAATATATAAAAAATATTTCTAATAAATGGTGTTGTTAAACATTGAAGGTAATGAAAGTATCATTGATATTACATTTAGTCAACCGATTGAACTGAATCGTAATTGGGATTATGAAATAGGTTTGAATCAGTGTACTTTGTGGTATTCGTGGCATAATATAAGTGATAAATTTGGGAATAATACATTTCAATACAGGAAAGATGAAGAGGGGGGGGTGGGTGAATGTTACTATTCCTAACGGGATGTATAACGATGATTGTTTGAATTATTTTTTGTGTCAGTATTTTGATACACCAAAAGATAAATGTCCTATTGTAATCTCATCCAATCCAGCATCTATGAGATTTGTCATAGTATTACAAGAAAAATATGTGTTTAGATTTAATAGTGACTTGTGTCAGATTTTAGGCTTTGAGAAGGATAGTGAGATTTCTAAGAAAATTAATGAAGGTACAAAGCTTCCGAATATAACAAGAAGTGTCGATAAAATTCAAATTCACTGCTCTCTTGTAAACAGTTCTATCGTAAACAAAAGTAAATCAGATGTCATTTGGACATTTGTTCCGAATACTGAACCGGGTTGCCAAATTGTTGAGAATCCTAGACAATTAATATATCTTCCTATCAACACAAAAGACTTTATTTACTCGTTGAGAATGACAATGACTGATCAGCTTGGAAGACCGATTGATCTGAATGGTGATAACGTAGGATACGTACTGCATTTAAGAAAAGCTTAAAGAATTATTGAAATAAAATTATTTACTTATAAATGTTGTTAAATAATAAGCGATTACTTTACAATAAGCAGTACGGAAGTGGAATCGGTAGTATATTCAAAAACATTGCTAATTCCCAGTTATTCCAGACGTCAGCAAAACAAATTAGAGATGGAGCATTGTCAATGTATAATAATATTATAAAACCGAGATTTGAGTTGCTGAAAAACAGAGCAATAGAATATGGAAAAGATTTGATTGATGTCAACAAGAAGGAACTGATTGATGTGATTGGAAATAAGAAATCGATGAAGGATCTTCTTGGTACAAATAAAAGGATTTTAAATCAAAGGAGTCAGGACTTGATCAAAACGTTAATGACTGGGAATGGGTTAAAGATTCTGAAATGATTTTTATCGAATAATTTCTTTCTTATATAAATGGCAGTAAATAAAGTTGTCAGTCCGCAATGGAACATTTTTGATGAGCCGCTTGTGTATGATACAGTGGTCAAATATGAATTTAAAGAAATTCGAGAAACAGATGTGAATGTATCAAATAAATCAGAGTTTGAATTCGTAACGAAGAAATTGGATTCCTGGTTCTATCCAAGTGAAAGTTATCTTGAGGTAGGCGTAAGGATAGTAAAAGCTGATGGAACTAATATAGCTGCAACTGATGTCGCTACGTTGACGAATAATGGATTTAATTTATTTAGTACCGCCGAGTATGTCATAAACGATACACCAGTTGAAAAAATTAATCATGTTGGTATACAACTACCGTTACAAAGTTGATTGAATACTCCGATGATTACTCTAGAAGTGCTGCTAGAAATCATTTCTGGTATAAGGATTATAATCAAGGAAATGATATCAACCCTATAACTAGTTCATTTACCGTACCTGCAGGTGGAGCACTAGCAGCAGGAAATGTGAATGTCACTTCTAAGCCTAACCCCAATTATAATAAAGGATTTGAAAAGAGATATAATAGAACTAAAAGCAGCAAATTAGTGAATATGTATTTACCATTATCAGAGTTGTTTGGATTCTTGAAAGGAAACAAACGATTTTTTAGAGGTGCATCGCACAGAATATGTCTAAGAAGAAATGATGATAATAATATGATTGTAAACAATGGAAATACCAATTTTAAAGTCGTCATTGAGTATTTATCCTGGAAAATTCCTGTTAATAGCTCCTAGTATTGAAATGATGAGTGAATTGGAAAAGGGTTTGGCAAAGGATAAAAAGTATAATCTGATGTGGGAAGCTTGTAATACTTATAAAAGTGATGTTAGTCAGAATCAGGAACACACCTGGAAAGTTGTGTCTGAGAGAAATAGTCCTACGAAAATCGTTGTGATGTTACAGAAAAATGAAAAGCATAACAACCAAAATAATAATAATATGGTGTTTGATCATATGAATTTGACGGATATAGAGGTTAGAATTAACGGGGATAAATATCCAGAAGAACCCCTCAAATGCGACTTTAGTGAGGAAAAATGCACATACTCGAATCTGTACAACAGATACATACATTTGGGTTATAAACAATTAGCGTTTGATACTGGTAGTGTAGTCAATATAGAAGAATTTAAAGAAGTATATCCATTATTTTGTTTCGATGTTTCTAAACACGAGTCAAATATTTATAATGGAACCACTGCTGATATTGAAATTAGTATAACTTTAAAAGATCCTCAACCCGTACCATACAATATTTACTGTGTTCTATATTATGAAAGAAAAGCTACATTGGATATCATTAATAAAAATATGTATGTGAGTTTGTGATTTGGATTTTTATTAAAGAAAATCAGCCACTAATAAATGGAGGTCTTGAATACAATCAAAACAAACAAGTATAATGAGACAATCAAGAAAGAACAACTAGTTCTAGGATTGAAATATGCCATCGTTAAAATGAGAATTGCTAAGACAAAATATGGTGATAAGTTGGTTGTCGTTATTAATCATAACAAGAAGATGTGTGATCTGTTTATACCACAGAGATACAATTCGATTGCTAATGAGTTACTTCTAAAGAACAATCTTATTTTGCAGCCTATTTTGCGTGTAAATAAGAACTCGGAACAATACGTTGACTTGGAACTGTTTACTCAGTAATTGGGGGGTATTT
This sequence comes from Branchinecta sandiegonensis, assembly GCA_030848855.1. NCBI lineage: Eukaryota > Metazoa > Arthropoda > Branchiopoda > Anostraca > Branchinectidae > Branchinecta > Branchinecta sandiegonensis. The sequence continues at coordinate 22,507,738 of JAUPMV010000006.1, read as the reverse complement.
GGATAAAAAATTGAAAAAAGCAAAAAAAAAGTAGAAGTTTATATGTAGTATAAAGGTTAATATTTCCTATTTCTTGGTACCTTTATTTGGGAAAAAAGAAAATACAAATATCTTTAAAAAGGGTGAAATTTCGGGAAAAAGCATGTTAAAATTTAAGAAATTGATGTTAAAATGGGGTTTTGAAATTGGGGGGAGGGTGGGGTAGAACCCGGTTTATATAACTACTTTTGTGTCCTCGATAGTACTGAGAGATATTGTGATCCAGAAAAACGTACACTTAGACCAACAACTATGGGTAAATCCAGCGAACGCCAGAGCTCGAAAATTGGGGTAATAACCTTCAATTTCCTGTAAACCTTGAATATCAAAGATAATTTCATAAACCACGTCACAAAAAATCAACGAAGAAACCAACGAAAATGGGGTTTTTAAAGGCCAACGAAAATACTGAAATAAAAGGCGAATATTTCGGGAGGACAACCGCCTCCCTTCTTCAGCGCAGACAGAAAATTTCGAGGAGAAATGCCAAAACGAGGATGAAGATCAACAACCAATAAAACCAAAACAAAGCAGAAAACCAACAAGAAACCGAAAATAAAAACAAAATTGGAAGAATTGAAAGCCTAAAATAAAGACAGCGAGCCACTCACCAATACCTGCCGCGAATAACAACTACGACTGTTCTCGCTCGGTACAACGAGTGGCTTTTGAAAGAAATTCCATTCCACAGGCAAGCGACCTTGTCGAGCAGCTCGGGGCGCTACATTTTCGTTGGTTTCTTCGTTGATTTTTTTTTTTGTGACCTTGAATATCAAGCGTCCGGTAACGTCAGGATATCATTTTTGCAACTAGAGGTAGCCCAGGTTGGTCCGGCCGCGGATTAAAGTAGACGCTTGCAACTGTCACGAGCGTAAGTTAAGTAATACTTGTAAATGTGACTTCGAAAAGTAGTTTTAGGTCGGACGGAAGAAGAGAGGAATCTGAAGGTAACAAAACTAAAATGTACTTATACCTTTAACCTTATTGGTTTACAAAGTTCACATTTATTAAAGTTTAACCGAAAAGGGCTGGAGTAGGACAATCTAGTTACCCATCACTTATTCACTAGAATTGGCTTGACGACCCGCTGAAAATGCGTTACTCCGTTGTTCCACTATTCACGAATAATCGATTTTCAAATAGTGGAATTTCCGTGTGATTTGTGGTACCTCTTTGCGCTTGTATTTTTATGGCACTTGAGCGGAGCTGCAAGTGCCAGATAACTATCACTTTTCGGTCGGTCGGTCCACTCTTCTCGAGTTCGGGTACTTCCAGAAGTGCTAGGAAGATGAAACTTGGCAGGCGTATTAGGGACCCGACCAAACTAACTTGGACATAGTCACTTGCACGATCCGACCATCGTGGGGGGAGGGGGAGGTGGTGGAGTCCGAAAAATAGGGGCATGCATAACTTTCGAAAGGGTGATCGGATCTTATTGAAACTTCATATCTGGAAAGAAATCGTGTCTCAGATATCTCATTTCAAGTCCGGACCGGATCCGATGAATCTGGGGGGGAGTCGGAGGGGGAAACCGGAAATCGTGTGAAACTCTCAGAGTGGAGCCATTGAGAGGAAACTTGGTGAGTAGAACAAGCGCAAGCTCTTGATACATCACTGACAGAACTGGACCGGGTTCGGACACTGTGGGGGGGGGGTGGATTTGGAGGGGAGTCCGGAATACCGGCGATCCGTAGTTGATGTACTTCTAGGTGGGCCAGGAAAATAAAACTTGGCAGGCATATCAGGGACCCGACCAGATTCACTTGGAAACAGTCACTTGCCCGATCCGACCTTTGTGGGGGAGGGGGAGACGGCGGAATCCGGGAATTAGTGGCACGCATAACTTTCGAACGGGTTATCGGATCTTAATGAAACATGATATCTTGAAAGACCTCGTGTCCCAGATGTCCCATTTCAGTTCAGGGCCGGATCCGATGAACTGGGGGGGAAAGGGGGGTCTGAGGGGAGAACCGGAAATCTTGTGACACGCATAGACTGGACCGATCAGGATGGAACTTGGTGGCAAGTACAGGCACAAGTCCTAGGTGCATCATTGACAGAATCGGACCGGATTCGGGTACCGAGGGGGGGGGGAGAGCTGTAGGGGGTTTCCGGAATTCCGGTGATCGTGAGTTAAGGTACTTCCAGATGTGCCAGGACGATTTGCCGGAGCATTAGAAACTTGACATCATTCGGTTAGACATCGTCACTTCTCCGATCCGACCATCCCTTAAAGAACTCATCTTAAATGCTTTCAAGCAAAATTTACTTTTTCACGATCGCCACGAGCACATTATCCTTTTTGCCTCAAGGGTTTTGCTTAGAAATTAATTTTTGGCACCCTTAAAGTGCGCATCTTAACCGAAAAGCGAAAAAAAGGCGATCACTTCCATCCTCTGACCCAGCCTTGCATGGTTTGGCGCATCTTAACCGAAAAAAAAAAAAAAAAAATGACCATCACTTCCATATGACCCAGCCTTGCAAGTGCCATATGAGCTTTCAGCTCTTGCCTTACGAGAAAGATTTATGATTTTTTGTTTGTTCAGACACTAAGCATTCTTCACCAATCTCACCACTGCCCACTGAAAAGCCGCGTTTATGCTGAGATTAAAATTTCCCACGTCATAGTAGAATTTACGCTGTGGGGACGGCCGCAGATATTCTGAACGTCATAACTAGAGCAGATAGTGGAAAATAAAAAAAGCCCTTGCCTAATCCAAACAATTCAGTATATCAGTTAATGACACAAAAATAAGTTGGCTTTTCCGTTAAACTTTAACAACGTTCACTGTCTGCTTCGGTCGACTGTCCTGGATGGAGTGAATTTTAATCTGTCTTTTCCTTCCGTCTCGTCAGTGCCCGGTATACTCTATATGTAAGGATAAGGATACTTGAGGCTGCAAGGCTGTCAATTTCTTTCTCGTCCATAAACTGGTCAAGGATCAAAAAGACACTTGCGCTGTTGCTTTGAAACTTCGTAAGCCAAAACTCCAATTTCTTGACGAACGCAGACATTTTCGAATTAAGAGATTTGGGACCCTCGCGTACCCCTTACGAGGGTCTCACGTACCCCTTTGGGTACGCGTACCCCCACTTGGGAACCACTGCTCTATATGACTAAGTCAAAAACACGCCAGTGATTCTGAGGAAGAAGGAGTAAACGTGTCCGTAGCGACGCAAACTCAATGACTCAAATCCTGAGTCAGCGCAGCTGTGACACCGTTTCTTCCTTTCTTCCGCAGGTACTCGGAGATTCTGCATCGGCAGGGAGAGATAGTCATCAAGAGTATTGCATCGCTGCCGGCGCTATCCCAGTTTAAACTACGACCATACACGAAGAGTCCGGCATATTTGCTAGGACAGACCCGTAAAGAGGGGGCGGGGGGTGGGGATTAATTACTCTTCAGTCGCTGTTGACTGGCAGAGAGTTGGGAGTGATAAGGAATGAAGTAAACAAGAGCTACGAGCCCATATGGCACTTGGTACGATTAGGTGGTGCAAGAAAGTAGACAAGAACGTCACAAAATATCCCTTTCAACCTAGTTCGGACCTAGAAGTAGGATATCTTGTTTCACCTGAGTCTGAGCATGTCTGGCATCGCCTCGAATCATCTAGAGCAAATGACTATTCTCCCTTCCAACTTAAGCTCCACTCGTTTGATCCCTAGACGTGCCACATTATTCCCCCCCCCCCTCCAACTCCCAAAGCTCGTAATCCCCCCCATACTTCCCCACTGTGGCCGAATACGACTCGGACACTTAAAAGTCGCATCTCTGACATCTCCTCTTCCCGTGCATCAAGTTTTAATGGAACCAGAGTATATCTGCAAATTTCCGGTTCCCGCTTCATCATCCCCCTACCCTTGCCGGATCCGGTCCGGACGCCATATAACAAATATAGGCCGCTTGCATCCCATTCAGTTTGTCGTTGTGAATGTCACAAAGTTTCTGCCCCCACCTCCAACTCCCCCAACCATGGCCGCATGTGTGTTTCGGACACACGTTTTGCGTACCTAGGGCATCAGTTCTGATCGCCCATTAAGTTTCACTCGAATCGGACTACCCCTTCGCAACCTACGGAAGTCAGTAATTTCCGGATTCCAGCCTTCCCTCAGCTCTCACAATAATAGTCGGGTCCAGGAACGAAAGTTGTCCTAGGTTATTGTTTCGGGTCCTTAAGTCTATTTGGTCGGGTCAAGAATATGCCGGCCAAGTTTTGTCGTCATCATAGTACATCTGGAAGTAACTCGCGATCACCGGAATTGCGGGAAACCCGCTCCAACTCCCCACAAAGAGCCCGGATACGATCTGATTCTGTCAAGAATATATCTAGGGCTTATGCTGTACTTCCTACCAAATTCTATCCAGATCCTTCGATTCTAAGCGTTTCACGAGATTTCCAGTGCCCTCCTCCGATTCCCCCCCAGAAGTATCCGTTCCGTTCCGGACTTGAAATGGAACATTTGAGACGATAGCTCTTTCCAGTTAATCGCCAAGTTTCATTCAATCTTTCCACTTACTGGCAAGCTTCATTCAAATCCGATCACCCGTTCAGAAGTTATGCGGGCCGGGGGGGGGGGGGGGGGAGTAAGACCAGATTCTACCGACAGGATTTGCCAATTTACCGGCAAAAAGCGCCGTTGCCGCTACGTGGTAAAACGACAGTAAACTGGTCGGTTTGCTGTCAAGGAACAGAAAGGAACGAAAAGGTGTTATCACGACATAAAATTTACTAACAGATTAAGGCCAGTGGTAATAATCGGAGAATACCAAGTTCGTATTTGACAGTGAAAAACGGATACGCCAGCTGAATTTCACCAAGTTCAGATATATTCATATATCCGTTTCGCGCTGTCAAATATTCAGATATGGATTCAGCACATGGTTTACCCTATAGCCTACGTCGTATCTCCTTCCTTCCTTACTTCTGCCCAATTTCCGGTTTTGGCCGGATTCCGGACAAACTACTTGTCTGGCCAAAACTAAAGCTCAAAAACGAATTCAGCATGACTCCTCACCCCTACATTCAACCTCTAATCAACTTCAGATTAAACTTACAGTTTTAACAAATTTTCCGGTTTCAGCCGGAATCCGAGCGATCTATACATCCGGTGAGAAAATGATTGTCATATACGAATCCAGCATGTCTTCTTATCCCCAAATCGAGCATCTTATCGAATTTAAATAAAACTTTTACTTTTAACAAATTCTCCGGTTTTGGCCGGATTCCGGCCGAACTAATTTTCCGGCGAGAATGATTGAATGATTGCGAAAATGATTGTCATATACGAATCCAGCACGTCTCCATGTCCCTAAATCGAACCTCTAATCAACTTCATATTAAACTTTTACTTTTCACAAATTTTCCGGTTTTGGCCGGATTCCGGATTAACTATTTGTCCGGCGAGAAAATACATTTCGTATTCGAAATCAGCATGTCTCCTTACCCCCCAATCAACTATCTCAATAGCTTTCAAAAATATTTTGTTTGCCCCTTAATTTGAAACCCCTCCCCCACCCCTAAATGTAGGGCTACAGAGCCCGTCTTCGAACCTGACCTGTACTTTGACCCAAAGGATCCTCCCACCAAGTTTCATCATAATATCTCAATCCCCTCGAGAGTTATCGTGCGGACAGACGGACAGACAGAAGGACAACTTTTGCGATGTCATAGGTATCCCGCCACTTACGTTTTGGGATCCCAAAAAGTCTTCACACTGAACAGTTAACAATTATTGAATTTAACGACACTATTTTTATCTATTCCAGATGTAAATTGAACGAAAAAGAGTTCCCATTTTAAACTACTAACTACTTTCCCGGCGAGAAAATGGTTTTCACCATCGTGTTCAGCATGTATTCCTACCCCTAAATCGAACATCTAATCAACTTCAAATAAAACTTTTCCTTTTAAAAGACTTTCCGGTTTTCGTCGGATTCCGGGCTAACTACTTGTCCGGCGAAAAAAAGGTTTTCACCATTGTGTTCAGCATGCCTTCTTACCCCGATATCGAACATCTTATCAAATTTAAATAAAACTTTAACTTTTAACAAATTCTCCGGTTTTGGCCGGATTCCGGCCGAACTAATTGTCCGGCGAGAAAATAATTTTCATATTCGGACTCAGCACGTCTCCATGTCCCTAAATCGAACCTCTGATCAACTTCATATTAAACTTTTACTTTTCACAAATTTTCCGGTTTTCGCCGGATTCTGGATTAACTATTTGTCCGGCGAGAAAATACATTTTGTATTCGAATTCAGCATGTCTCCTTACCCCCAAATCAACTATCTCAATAGCTTTCAAAAAATATTTTGTTTGCCCCTTAATTTGAAACCCCTCCCCCACACCCTCAAATATAGGGCTACAGAGCCCATCTTCGAACTTTACCTGTACTTTGACCCAAAGGATCCTCCCACCAAGTTTCGTCAAAATATCTCAATCCCCTCGAGAGTTATCGTGCGGACAGACGGACAGACAGACGGACAACTTTTGCGATGTCATAGGTATCCCGCCACTTACGTTTTGGGATCCCAAAAAGTCTTCACACTGACCAGTTAACAATTACTGAATTTAACGACACTATTTTTATCTATTCCAGATGTAAATTGAACGAAAAAGAGTTCCCATTTTACCGTCAAGACTTTTCCCGGTCACCATACAAAGATTATCAAGACCAAAGGTTCAGATGGGATCCCAAAAACTTAATATTTGATGCAGACAGTTACGATCTTTGTGCCGACCGGTTTTATGTAAAACTCAAGTTCTTATACACCTTCATAAGCCGTATCTATTTTGACGACACTGATCGAAACTTCCTGCTTTACTTCTGCAAACCCGATTCCGAACGAACTATATGACCCGGTAAAAAAAAAGATTGTCATATGCAGATTCGGCGTCTCTTCTTACCCCTAAATCTGTCATCTAATCAACTTCAAATAAAACTTTTACTTTTAACAAATTTTCCGGTTTTGGCCTGATTCCGGGCGAAAAAGTTGTCCGGGTAGAAAATACTTTTCACATATGTGTTCAGCGTGTCATCTTACTCCTAAATCGAACATCTCATCAACTTCAAATAAAACTTTTACTTCTGACAGACTTTCCGGTTTTGGCCGGATTCCGGGCTAACTACTTTCCCGGCGAGAAAATGGTTTTCACCATCGTGTTCAGCATGTATTCCTACCCCTAAATCGAAAATCTCTTTTCCTTTTAACAGACTTTCCGGTTTTCGCCGGATTCCGGGCTAACTACTCGTCCGGCGAAAAAAAGGTTTTCACCATCGTGTTCAGCATGCCTTCTTACCCCGAAATCGAATATCTAATCAACTTCAAATAAAACTTTTACTTTTAACAAACTTTCCGGTTTGGCCGGATTCCGGGCGACATACTTGTCCGGTGAGAAAATGGTTTTCACCATCGTGTTGAGCATGTCTTTTTATCCCATAATCGGCTATCACATTAGCTATTTAAAAATATTTTGTTTGCCCCTTAATTTGAAACCCCTCCCCCACCCTCAAATATAGGGCTACATAGCCCATCTTCGAACTTGACCTGTACTTTGACCCAAAGGATCCTCCCACCAAGTTTCATCAAATATCTCAATCCACTCGAGAGTTACGGTGCGGACAGATGGACAACTTTTGCGATGTCATAGGTATCCCTTCACTTACGTTTTGGGATCCCAAAAACAACCGAAATCAGGATCTGGATCTCTGCACCGACAAAAAATTCCGATTCCCAGACAAGAAGTTTCCCGATTACCGATAGAGCTTTTGTCGGTATGAGAAACGGAATGAGGAAAGTGTTTGCCAACTCTTGTCGGTACTGAAAACGTAATTCGCGCTCCGACAAACGCTGCCTATTCCCCCAAACAAGTTTCATGACTTACCTAAAGAGCTTCTGTCGGTATCAGATACTAAATGAGGAAAGTGTTTGTCATAGCTCTTGTTGGTACTGAAAACGGAATCCGCGCACGGACAAACGTGCTGATTTCCATAAACAAATTTCCTGATTTACCAACGGAACTTTCGTCGGTGTCAGAAACGGAATGAAACAAGACCAAAGGTTTCAATGGGATCCCAATCTGAAGGCGTACCCACTTTGAATTCCGACCATGCGGGGAGAGGCCGAAGAGCGGGTGGTGGTGGGGGGGGGGGGGGTAATTACTCTTCACTCGCTGGTTTAGTGGTGAGAGTTGGGAGTCATAGGGAAAGTTCGGGAAGGAAGAAAAAAATAGATAAGAAAGAAATAACAGAAATTCAGTTGGCTTTGTGAATTTGATTCCATTATCGTTTCTGTGACGGTCACTCTTCCACTCCTCTTCGTGATAGATCGTGTGGTGACCTTACTAGCCCCCATTTGGACTCCTAGGCTCTTGTTTGTTCAGTAGTTCACTTTCCCAGGGTGGATCCAACCCGTTTCCCATTTCTTCCATCAATCGAAAACATAGATATCCGCAACAGCTTGCCGTCATGAAATTAAATTTCGAACTGTCAGCTCCGTTTCAGTTCCTCCTGTTACTTTGAAGTATTTCATTCCCCTTTCTCAGTTTTTACAACTGTTGTGAAGGGGTAGTAATCTAATTATGGTCGCGTCACCCGAAGTTTCTTCAAAAAGCAAAGCGAGCATCGTTTCAGATGTCGTAAGAGGAGGAAGAAATCGGAGACTTTTTAAGTAGATCTTGCGTTTTTGCAGATACCATGGTATCTGATACCACGATCTAAAGTCGTTTTTGCTGTTACATTGGTATATGGCCAAATACCGTAGTAACTGATCGTGGTATCTGAAAAAGTCATTTCACTTTCATCATCACCAACAACCAGCCAACAACGATAGAGCTTAGGATTTTGTCAAATTGTTAGGAAAGAAGTTTGGTACTTAGTGATGTGACTGGATATCAGTTTTTGGGATCCCAAAACGTAAGTGCAGGGATGCCTATGACATCGCAAAAGTTGTCCGTCTGTCCGTCCGTTCGTCCGTCTGTAAGCACGATAACTCTCGAAGGGAACGAGATATTTTGATGAAACTTGGTGGGAGGATCGTTTAGGTCAAGGGAAAGGTCGAGCTCGTAGATGGGCTCTGTAGCCCTACATTTAGGGGTGGGGGAGGGGGCTCAAATTAAGGGACAAACAAAATTTTTAAACAGACAATGAGATAGTCGATTAATGGGTAAGAAGACATGCTGAACACGACTATGAAAACCATTTTCTCGCCGGACAAGTAGTTCGCCCGGAATCCGGCCAAAACTGCAAAGTTTGTTATAAGTAAAAGTTTTATTTGAAGTTGATTAGATGTTCAGGGTAGGGGTAAGAAGACATGCTTGACACGAATATGAAAACCATTTTCTACCCGGACAAGTAGTTCACCCGGAATCCGGCTAAAACTGGAAAAATTGTTATAAGTTAAATTTTTATTTGAAGTTGGTTAGATGTTTGATATAGGATTAAGGAGATACGGTGAATTCGTTTTTGAGCTTTATTTTGTTGCCGGACAAGTAGTTCGCCCGGAATCCATCCCAAACTGGAAAGTTTGTTAAAAGTAAATTAGTCATCTGTTCGTGAAATCAACATTTGATTTCATTTCCATGATCAATCCATATCGACCAGAAAATCCACGACAATCAACATAGTTAGGATTTTTTTTAAAGCAAAACGTTTTCATCTTGTTTTCGTACTTCATTACTGTTTATTCATTTATTATTCCTAGCTTACAAATCAAGGGACTATAACAGGTTTTCTTTGTGTCAATCTGGCCAGCTCGAAATCTATCCATCCCCTACTGTAAACTTCGATCTGTTTCTAAATATTAAAAGTAAAAATATTTATAAGTCTACATTGAATATTGGATTTTTGGGATCCCATCGAAACCTTCGGTCTTTTTTTATAAGTAGTGAACTGATAGACAAAAATGCTCCTCAGCCGGGATTTGAACCCAGGACCCTCTGGTTACAAGGCAGTCACTCTACCATTGAGCTACCGAGGGGCTTGTGGACAGAGTTCGCAAACCACTACAATAGTCTGGTAGAATTAATAATATTATTAATTTCCTTGACATGGGGATGTGAACTGGTAGATGAATTTGCTTCGGGCGGGATCACTGTTCATATGGCCGGCTTCTACCAGACTATTGTAGTGGTTTCGAACTCTGTTCACAAGCCCCTCGGTAGCTCAGTGGTAGAGTGACTGCCTTGTAAGCAGAGGGTCCTGTGTTCAAATCCCGGCTGAGGAGCATTTTTGTCTATCAGTTCACTACTTATAAAATGTTTCCATCTCAAGGGCGTCTTCCCCATTAAAATTATATATTTGGTTTTATTTGGTTTTCACCATGAGACCCCGTCTTGTGCGTCCTGGTTTGTCTACGTGGCTCCGACAAGGGAGTCCTAGACTTCTAAATTATATTCAAAAAATTGTTTATGGTATTGGTCACGGTACAAGTCCCTTGTCTAAAGTGCCATTTATATTACCTTCGGTCTTGTTATTTTCGGATTACTTCAAAACGCGCAATTTTGACAATTGTCGTTTTCGCAGAGCAACCGCAGCATCAGATACCGCCGTAACTGCAAAAACGACAAATTGCACATCCAGTTACCGTGGTAACAGATACCATTGTATCTGCAAAAAAGGCAACTAATGTTTTCCACGGGACCACATCTGGTAATGATGATGATTAGGATTTTACTTTTTAACCGTCAAAATCGGCACATGACACACAGATGGAATGAATATGAAGAAAACAAGAAGACATACAAATAATTTACAAAATACGTAACAGGAAAGATCTAGAAAAAACATAAACTTTATGAAGTCGAAGAATTCCCAGTTTCAGTATCCAATTCCGTATTCTGGTTGTTTCCAGGTTTCAGTGGATTGTATTGTCGATGCGGTCAGCAGTCCGGAGAAGCCTATCGACAAATGCCGAAAGCTAATTTTCTCCCAAACAGCCGTTTTGATTTTATCTCAGTAGTGTTAAAAATCTACAGAAATACGGATCAGTGAGAAGAAAGTACAAGTGGAAAAGCTAAGAAGCGGATTTCTGTTTTTTTAGGTCTTCGCGGTAGAACGAGGTGGTCTGTAGGATATGGGTTATTAAGTCCTACGGCTGACCTTTAAAGGTCACTTGAAGGACGTCTCTATAGGTACTTTAATATCTGAACAAACGACATATGATTTCTTGCCTGCAGCGTGTATCTGTCTGTTCTTGGACCAATCAGTGGAATAAAGCTGGCCAGTTAACGAAGAGAACATTTGGGAGGGGGCGATTGTTTTAGGGTCCCTTATTTGACCAGAAGGTTAGACGAACATTCCAGATCATTTCTGAAAGATGAACATAAATTATTCGATTCTGGTGGCTCCATTTGGCTTTGCTGGCTCCAAACCCGGAGTCAACGATCGGCATTTTTATTTATTTTAAATTTATTTTCTTTCATTTACTCCGTTTTCTTGAAATGAGGGTTATAAATAAATTATTTACTTACTTACTTACTTATTTACGGGATAAATTGCCTGACAGCGACTAGAACAAATAAAAATGGTGAATTTTGGAATAAGTTAAATGATCTGCCACTTCAGCAGCGAGTGCGAGGAGTGATGGAGGGAGAGCAAACGACAAACAGTGTAGTGAGAAATTATGCAAAGGATTGTCCAAGCTTTCAGTTCTACTTAAAGGCACAGAAAACTTGACTACGACACTTTCGGCCATCAAACCGACCTGGGGAGCTTAGATAAAGATACAGGGACTTATTGTCGGCAAGACAATATTCTTTGTTATCTCGAACCCCCTCCTTAGTGTTCCCAAAGCTAGCTGGCAGGCCCTTGCCCCTTATGCACTGTAATTATGCACTTATGCACTGTAAAAGTTCGCCTTTGGCCGTGTTGACTAACACATCGGGATAGTAGTCAAGAGGTCGTGCGTTCGATTCCTACTCCCGGCACACAAACCTTTTGCTTTTTTTTCTACCAACTCAAAAGTCGAATTCTCGGAAACTGCCCGGAAACTGCAATGGTCGTAATGAGAATTTTTCTTACTCTCAATATCGACTCAGGGTACATTCTTGATATGTCAGCTAGCTCCCCGAGTCAAGTTTGAGTCAAGTTTTCTGTTCCTTTAAAGGATCCATCGTACCTATAATGCCAATGCAACTTACTTTCCTAACTGCTTTTATTTTTTTTAACCCGGAGACCCAAATTTCATTTGTTACATTGTGAAACCGCTAACGACACCTAACTAAACTTTACATTTGCCACAGTTCACTATTTTCCATGTACATTATGCTCCCGACGGATGTCCACGTATCATGCCGTCTATGCTTAAAACCGGTTATCTGAGTTTTGCCAAGTTTTTGCTATAAGTCAATGGGTCTGGGAAATGGCTTAAAACACCCAAAGCCGTCGAAAATCTGTTAAAAGAAGAGCACAGCTTTACAGTCTCCAGATAGTTTTTGGGATCCCAAAACGTAAGTGGAGGGATACCTATGACATCGCAAAGTTGTACGTCTGTCCGTCCGTCCGTCTGTCCGTCTGTTAGCACGATAACTCTCGAAGGGAATGAAATATTTTGATGAAACTTGGTGTGAGGGTTCTTCGGGTCAACGGTAAGGTCAAGTTCGTAGATGGGCTCTGTAGCCCTACATTTAGGGGTGGGGGAGGGGATTCAGATTAAGGGACAAACAAAATATTTTTAAACAGCTAATATGACAGTCGATTATGAGGTAAGAAGACATGCTGAACACGATGGTGAAAACCATTTTCTTGCCGGACAAGTAGCTCGTCCGGAATCCGGCAAAAACCGAAAAGTTGGTTAAAAGTAAAAATTTCATTTGAAGTTGATTAATTGTTCGATTTAAGGGTAAGAAGACATGCTGAACACCACTGTGAAAACCATTTTCTCGCCGGACAACTAGTTCGCCCGGGATCCAGCCAAAACTGGAAAATCTGTTAAAAGCAAACGTTTTATCTGACGTTGATTAGATGACAGATTTAGGGCTAAGAAGAGAGGCTGAGTCTGTATATGTCAATCGTTTTTTACCCGGACATATAATTAGTTCGGAATCCGGTTGTAAAGTTTTATTTAAAGTTGATTAGATTTTCTTTATAGGGATAAGGAGATACGCTGGATTCGTTTTTGAATTTTCTTTTTTGCTGGACTAGTAGTTCGCTCGGAATTCGGGCGAAACCGGAAACTCGGCAGAAGTAAAGCAGGAAGTTTCAGTCAGTATCGTCAAAATAGATATGGCATATTGAGGTATATCTGAACTTGATTTTCTCTAATGATTAGCCTGGCGAAGACTGGATCTGGCGAAGACAAGACCCAGTTGTCTGGATCAAATATTAGATTTTTGGGATCCCATCGACACCTTTGGTCTTGTTAATATTTGAACACAAAGAGTAAACAGTGCGAGGTGCGTATAAAATTTAACCGAAAGGGATTAGATACGACAGTCTAGTAGTTATCCATCATCTATTTACTTAATGGAACAGAAAACTTGACTCGGGGAGCTAGCTGACATATCAAGAGTGTACCCTGAGTCGATATTGAGAGTAAGAAAAATTATCGTGACGACCATTGGAGTTTCCGGGGAGTTTCCGAGAATTCGACTTTCGAGTTAGTAGAAAAAAAAAGGAAAAGGTTTGTGTGCCGGGAGTAGGAATCGAACGCACGACCTCTTGACTACTGTCCCGATCTGTTATTAGTCAACACGGCCAAAGGCGGACTTTTACAGTGTAAAACTTCATAATTACAGTGCATAAGGGGCAAGGGCCTGCCAGCTAGCTGTGGGAGCACTAAGGAGGGGGTTCGAGATAAAAAAAGAAGGGGGGTCCTGTCGACAATAAGTCCCTGTATCTTTATCTAAGCCCCCCAGGTCGGTCTGATGGTCGAAAGTTGCGTACGGTAGTCAAGTTTTCTGTACCTTTAAATAGGCTTGAAGGCTCGATGAAAGTGCGTTACTTTGTTACTGCGCTGTTTCCAAATAATCGATTATATCCAATGAACTTATTCTTACGGACTTGCCGTACCTCTGTGGTCAAAATATTTTACGTTCAGTCCTCAGACGCCCTTATCTCTCGCCTTGATGGGCTATTCTAATTCAAGCTTTTGCTGACATTTAAATTCGCCGCGGCTGGATGAGTTTTGACTTGTAGTGCAAGCAGCACATGTTCTGGCCGTCACTACTAGATCCCGAGATGAAAAAAAAAATCCTTTACAAGAGTCAAGTAATTCAGTATATTCGAATTCAGGATATAAAAATAAGTTAGCTTTTCAGTTAAACTTTAAGCTACATTGTAAAATGCCTCTCCGAGTAAGGATTAAAGTTAACTGCAGTATTTGCTGCTGGGATTAATCTTATCTCTATTGGGATAAATTAATCCGAATTAGAGATTATCTTATTTCAGGAAAGACGAGATTAATCCCAGTAGCACATACTGCAAGATTTTTTTTCACAGTATCTGATGTGAAGTCATGTTCCATCTTGCTCGTTTGTTTTTCTAACGCTTGATTAATTTTCAGTAACGAATTCAGTCGAGCTGTCGCCGAAGAATACCTCAAACACTTTTCCTTCGAAGGCGAAGCTCTGGACGGAGCTCTCCGGAAATTCTTACAAGCTTTTCAACTTACCGGTGAAAGTGCTGAACGAGACCGAGTTTTGGTTCATTTCTCAAAGAGGTTCCTAGACTGCAATCCAGGCAGCTTTCACTCTCAAGGTAATTTATCGTCCGGCTTCCAAAGGTATTTTGGGGTGGGGACAGGCCCGTATCCAGGAATTTATTTCAGGGGGGGGGGTTGCCTGCCGGTCGGACTAAAAAGTGCAAAAAAGCCTATACAAATTTATCATTTTTGTATGTTTCGCGGCGGGGGGTTTGAACCCCCTACCCCCCCCCCCTGGATACGGCCCTGGGTGGGGATACTCTTTTTTTACGTTCGTATTCGGATAAAATATGGTTTGCGTTAATCGTCAAATCGAGTTTTGCTAATAGAGTTGAAAGAGGATGTTTGGCGTCGACATTGGCAATCCCAGTAGCGGTAATAGTAATATTAGTAATCCCGGTAATAGTAGCCTACACTGTCAGAAGTCTCATAATATCATCAGATAATGTGTAACAGATAACATTTCGGATGTTTGGATGTTATCTGTTGTGTTTGAAAACGTTATGATATGATATGATATGGTATTTATTTGTCTTAAAAGCCCAAAGGCCGTAACAAACACACATAAATAACAAAATGTAAAGTAGCATAATGTAAATACAAAAATAAACGGTCTAAACTACACTAAACCCCACTCAAACACTTTTCCCTGTGCAGAAATGTTATGCATAACAAGCTTTGTTAGGGAGAGCCAAAATGCATCTACTGACTTTATTCGTTATCGTCATGATGTCGGAAAACTCAGCACAGACTTTTTGGCGGTTTTTCGGTTCTTCCTGATGGTAACGCTTATTTTGCATAAAACTTTGAAACACAACAGATAACATCTGAAGTGTTATCTATTACGCATCATCTGTTGAAACCGCGCATCCTCGTGTTAACTGTTATGAAACTTCTGACAGTGTAATACTAATGTTTTTTTACCAAAATAGCAAGGAAATCTAGCAAAGGTAAGTTCAAGTTATTTTTATTGACAAACTTATATATACACAACTAACGTAATACTAACATAGCCAAAAAACAAAATTTATTTATTAATAGAATCCCAAGGGCTCTATGGCCCGTTGGTTGGGAAACATCTATCTTTGCATTAAAACCAAACAATTCACCAGGTGTTCTCGCGAATACAACCGACCTCCACATCACCACGCAACAAAATAAAAAATAAATAGATAAACAAACAAATTCATCGAGAGCCAACACTATAACGTCTCATTTTTTTAAACTAATAAAATGAAATAAACACCCATATTCAAACGTTATTGCTTTTTTTCAATAAGTTCAATTTTCTTCTCTAAATTTCAAACAATTAATTACTATTTTCCAACAATAATCTTTTAAGGTGTTTTTTGAACGAACCAAGACTCAGGGACTGCCGGATCTCTGCGGGAATCGAATTCCATGCACGCCCTACAACCACTTCCAGACCAAAGTCTGAACGCACTGAGGGAGTGGAAGGAACCAGTATGTCATCTCGGTTTCTTAATGTACAAGGGGTAACTTCATTAACAAGTCGAAACATAAAAGTCGTTACATAACTAATTTCGAGAAAAATGATGAAAGTGTCACCCTTTTGGATGTTTCCTCGTCGCTATAAAAAATCATGGACAACAGGGCCCAACTAGCGCACGACGTTATCCACTGCTTCCTGGCCGAAGATTAAAAATTAAGCGTCTTTTTCTGTGTCTTTTATGTGTTTTATTTATTTTCTTTCGTTTTCACCGCCTTTTCAAAATGGCGGGTTACCGCCATTTGAAAAGCTGAGTATGTAAAGTAAAATAAAATAATTAAATAAAACACAACAAATACAATATACAGTTTTTCATTCATCGTCCAGAAAAGAATGTGGAGTGTCATGTGATGGCTGGGCCCTGTTGTCCATGATTTTTGGCAGAGCCGACGAAATTTCCTAAAGTGTGACGATTGCATCTTTAAAACGCTCTGTTATCTTGGGGCTGTGGTATAACTTGGAAACGCTCTGTTAGCATGTGGCTGGGGTATGACTTTGGCAAATAAAGCAGGTGCTTCGCATACTTAAAATGATCGGCAATAGGCCTGTAATAGGTAAAACGTTTTTGGAAAAGGAAAAAGTGGTCGTCCGGGAGCGCAGTATCCTTGTCCTTTTTATAATCCGAGTGATGAGGGTCTGGGCCATGTTCTCTTGAGGTCTGAGAAGCTTTCTAATATAAGGGCTACTCTTTTTCAAAATGGGAGGAATGAGCTAGTTCTAGGTATGCTTAAGTCTACGGCTCCTAGGTCTGTAGTGTGTTTTCGTAATAAGATAGAAAACGTTATTAGTTTAGTAGAAAGTCGTTAGGTGATATTAAGTTAAGAATGAGAGAAAGTGAGGTTTTTTGTAATTATTGTTCTGTATATGGCTTAATAGCTTTTAAATACAGATGTATATATAGATACAAATTAAAATTCGATTAATGTCAGAGCTGTCACCTTGTTATGAACTGAGCGCATACTTTGTGAGAGCAGGACTAAGAGCTTGGTCACACTGTGCTAAAAAAGCCGCCTATTCGACAGACAACTGAAAATCCCGATGGGACATGAGATTTGATGGGATTCGTGGCAGCTTGGGGATAATGAGCAGACTGCAATTAGGGTCTCTGTAACATAATTATACACGCTGTTTTGCTCTAATTGATCTCCTGAATTTAAAACGACAACATTCAGAATTAGTTGTATCTTGTTCTTTTTCTATTTTCTACTCTTGCAACCAAAAAAGCCAGGAAATGAGCCAAGTGTGACCAAGCTCAAAAAGAATTTACGACAGTACTATTGAAGCCGAAGCTCTTTGGAGTCCTCGCTTGCTCTGTGGTTAAGACGTTCGACATTGAACTAAGACGGGTGTGGGATACGAGTTCGATTTCCGAGACGCTCGACAGTTGATCGGTATCAGTTTTGCAGTCCTGTACGACTAACGGCAGACGACAAAGCTGTAAAATGGGTACCTAGAGAGGTTGGGATTAAAGCATAGGAAGCTTAGGATGTTTTGCCCCAACCACGCATTGCAGCCCTAGTCGAGGGCAGTGATACACCAGATCTTTGCTATGCGAACCTTCAGTGATAAATTCACGAAAGTTTACTTGCTTTTTTCCATATACCGATCACTTTTCGGTCGGTCTGTCGGTCCACTGTTCTCGAGTTAGGGTACTTCCAGAAGGGCTAGGACGATGAAACTTGGCAGGCATATTAGGGACCCGACCAAACTAATTTGGAAATAGTCACTTGCCCGATCCGACCATCATGGGGGAGAGGGAGTCGGCGGAATCCGGAAAATAGGGGTCTGCATAATTTTCGAATGGGTAATCGGATCTTAATGAAACTTGATTTCTGGAAAGACCTCGTGTCTCAGATGTCTCATTTCAAGTCCGGACCGGATCCGATGAATCTGGGGGGGGGGGCGGAGGGGGGAACCGGAAATCGTGTGAAACTCTCAGAGTGGAGCGATCGGGATGAAACTTGGTGGAAAGAACAAGCACAAGCTCTACATTCATAACTGGCAGAACTGAATCTGATTCGGACCCTGTGGGGGTAGTTTATTAAGTGGCAAATTAGTGGCGTGCAT
This sequence comes from Branchinecta sandiegonensis, assembly GCA_030848855.1. Lineage (NCBI taxonomy): Eukaryota > Metazoa > Arthropoda > Branchiopoda > Anostraca > Branchinectidae > Branchinecta > Branchinecta sandiegonensis. Next base: position 22,489,480 of record JAUPMV010000006.1, on the reverse strand, counting down.
AACTTTCGAACGGGTTATCGAACGGGTTAACTTGATATCTTTAAAGACCTCATGTCTCAGATGTCCAGTTTCAAGTCCGGGCCGGATCCGATGAACTGGGGGGGGGGGTCGGAGGGGAGAACCGGAAATCTTGGGACACGCATAGAGTGGAGCGATCAGGATGAAACTTGGTGGGAAGTACAGGCACAAGTCCTAGGTGCATCAGTGATAGAACCGGACCGCATTCGGGTACGGAGGGGGGAGTGGGGGATCTTTAGGGGGGTGTCCGGAGTTCCGGTGATCGTGATTTAAGGTACTTCCAGATGTGCTAGGACGATCAAACTTTGCTGGGGCATTAGAAACTTGACATCCCTTCCCCTTGAAGCAATGCGATCACTTTATTATGCTCTTATTCATTCCCATTTAATGTTCTCATCACTTGTATACCTTAACACATTTAGTTCTCATATTGCGCCACTTCAAAGACAACAGAACAAAGCGTTGCGGGTCCTTAAGAATTACCTGCCTTCCCCTAAATTATATCCAGCGAAGTCGTCAACAGATTCTCTTTATTGCTTTCTTAATATCCTTCCTTTAAGACATTTTGTGACTGTTGAATCTATCCTCTTCAAACTGAAGTATGACCGTGGTTTGCTTCCCTCGTTTTTTCGTTCCTCGAACCTTTTCCCGCTTAAAACTATTGAACACGGACATCTAACTAGAAATTTTAATAAACTGTATCAGCCAAGAATTATAACTGAAAGATCGAAATTTTCGCTTCGAAACTCAGTAATTCGGAATTGGAATATTTATACTTCTAATTTGGACATTTCACAGTCAATTCAAACAACCAAACGTAAACTTAAATTAATGTTGTTATATTGAGAATTTGTTTCGTGATAAGTGTGCGGATTGCCTTTGGGAGGTTAAGTTTGTTCCCATTTTATCTGGTTTTGAAGATACTGAACCTGGGGGATGTGAATACTCAGTCCAGGATCGTTCCTTGGACTGAAATCACTTTCCCTCGGTTCTTGTTATCTTTAGTTTTATTTTTTTTTATTGTTTGTTTCGCTGGACGTGTCAACGGGTGGCGTTGGGGACCGGGTGCTGACGGGGGAATACGCATATTTCCATTTGTATGAACGGCATGTAGTGAAGTATAAATGTTGTATTTATTTAAAGAAGTCTTTCCATCCCGTGCATTACGAATTTGTCTTCTCAGCCGGGCTCTGGACATTTTGTTATTTAGTCTGTTATTAAAAGAACCTGAACCTGAACCTGAACATCACTGGGTTAGACATCGTCACTCCGACCATCCCTTAAAGAACTCGTCTTAACCGCAAAATACAAGAAATAATTATAAGCAAAATTTACTTTCTCACGATCGCCACGAGCACAGGATCCTTTTCGCCTCACGGATTTTGCTTAGAAATTATTTTAATCACCCTTAAAGTGCACATCTTAACCGAAAAGTGAAAAAAAAAACTTTTGACCATCTCTTCCAACCTCTGACCCAGCCTTGCAAGTTTGGCGGATCTTAACCGAAAAGTGAAAAAAATACTTTAACCATCACTTCCATCTGACCCGGCCTTGCAAGTGCCATATGAGCTTCCAGCTCTTGTTAACTTTTGTGGGGGATATTACGCAGGACTTCAAACCTTCCAGCATTCAGTTGCGTTGCGGGGAAACTCACCCCTCCGGAAGTTCCATCAGACGAAGACTTCGACAAAACAAACTTGATATTCGAAAAGAACTGTCTAAACAGTATTTCTCTACTCTTGATTATGGTTCCGGGTGTCCGTTATTCTGAATTCCGCCTGTGAAAGACTAATGGGGGGGGGGGCGGGAGTCCCCGAGGCGGTCCTGTTTATGAAGAACCCGTCGAACGTTCCAACGTACAAATTAAGGCGTCTGCGGAAAACAAGTTTACGACCTAACTATGGTAATGAGGCAGGGGATCTCGGGATTCAGCTGGTGAAATTTCGTGGATTCCTAAGTATCTAAAACCTCGAATCGAGGAAGGCCGTTAACGCAGTGAACCCAGAGTCGTCGTGAAGAGGAGATGGCGTAGTTTTGTTCAACGGAAGCAAAGGGCCCTATATTTAGGTGGAAGCAGTGTTGGAAGCTATTTCCTACGTTTATTATTCAGTTAAATTCTTGAATCACCTTAAAGCACACCTCTTACTAGAAACGATCTTTTCACTATGGAACGGACCAGAAAAATGTTTCGTGAAAATACCATTACTTTCCATCTGAATTTAGCGCTTGTCTTGTTAGCTCCTGCTCTCCGACGCGGCTGCTGGGCGCAAAACATTTGAAAACTGAACGCACCGTGGTTAAAAATTAAGCAAATAAAATAAGTCAAAAACAGAAGATTCTCATATCCTTGTGTGCGAAAGAGTTGTCAGCGGACGTCCAAGATTCTGGCAAACGTTCCGTTGCGTGACGGGCAGAACTCGGCACGGATGAAAAAGCCCTAAAACTTCGTAGGCACAAAACGGACCAATGGAGAAAGGTGGGGATTTTAGAAGCTTATAATCCCATAAGGGAGCTAGGTATACTATAAAAGGCAGAAAAACCAAGAGGGGTCCTTCAAAGTTCGCATTTAAACGTAAATGTCTTCTCCTCAAACTCCTGCAAAGGGTATACCCTCTGGGTATAACCCCTTTAGTAGTATGTATCTGCAGGGGTCATTCCCTGGTAACAGACGGCTGTTGATTCCGTCAGTTCTGTTAATTTAAGATAAAAACTAGCGAGAATTTTTTATGTTTCTCCTTTATGTTTCTCCCTTTTATAGGCCGAATGTTTTAGCGCCGAAATCGCCAGCGAAGGATCGCTGGTTCGAATCTCGGTGGTACCGACCGTTGGTTTGGTTCATGGGTCAGTGGCCTGAAATTGTAAGGCAAGCCAAAGTCGACCGAGCTTGAAATGGGTAACTGGGGAAGGTAACGGGAAGGTTGTGCGAATAGTGCGAAAGCACAGAATGGCTTGCCCCCCAACCGCCCATTGCACCATCTGGCTGAGTGCAGAGTTTCGGAGATCAACACCGCCCAGTGTGGCCTGACATGGCCAATGCTGCACCTTTATATGTTATCACTTCAAGTGGTCGCAACATAAATATTATCGACATCCGTCATAACGTTTCCCGATGAAAAATTTATCTCAAAATAGTAGTATGAAGTTGTATGAAAAAGTAGCATGCAGTCTTTCTCTCTGTGAGTGTGTACAGCGACATGCTTCTATGTCAAGGTATACCATTCTACTGCCAGAGGCGTTTACGAGCCAAAATGTTTTTTTTTTTTTTGGGTGGGGGGGGGGCAAGGAATTTACCGACTGGCTGGAAATTTTTATCGACTGTTTTTGCAGAAAAAACGACTTTTTTGACGAAAAGTCGACTGATTTTCTGAAAAATCAACTGTTTTAATGAAAAAAATCAACTGTTTTGGTGAAAAATCGCGGCGTGAATCGGTTATTTTTTAACGACTGGCCGTCAACATTGGGGGGGGGGGTGAATCCCCCCGGTCTTGACGCCCCTGGGCTTGACACATAAAAGTCCACGTCACACCACCTGATACATTTCTCACGCCTACTTTAGAAATTCACCAACCTTTGTTGTTTTTGCTTTATTATGTGTCAGTAATCCATGCGGGCCTCTTCGTTCATTAGGCCTAATCACCCGATTAGGTCCTGACGCGAATCGTTTTGTCAGCAGTTCTCTTAGACGTTCCATTATTGCAGATTCCGTTCACATCCTCACCTGTGCCTTGATGCTCCTGAATGCCGATTTGCACGGTCGCGCCGGTGGTGGTTCAGCGAAGCGAATGACTTGCACCCAATTCATCAAGCGCCTAAGTGGACTCAACGACGGCGACAATTTCCCCGCGGAAGTCCTTCGTCTGCTTTACTGTTCTATCAAATCTCAACCGCTGGAATGGGCAAGGTAAAGATGACCTAAGTTATTATTTCAGAGAAAGGCCCCTAGTCGGCAGTGTGAAGAGGAGAGAAAAGAAGAAGACAAGAGAAGAGATTGGTAATAAAGACCTAATCCAAATTTTCTGTTTACCTTCTCTTACTGATCGCAAGCCACCAGTTATTTAGATATGAACTTGATTGCCAGGTTGCTAGCAATCAAGAAACATCTTCTTTTCCAGATGACGAAATTTTCCATGTTTGATTAGCAAAGAATTATAAGACTTAATTGATTGTTTTTTTGTCTTCAGGAATACCACACTCGCCTTGGTTTTTTAATTTATTTGTATTTGTAATAAACTGTCGGAGCATTAGATAGAAATTATTATTTTGATCTTTGGCTCCCTACGTGCCAAAACGGCTGTCCCGGCCAGTGAGATTTAGTCCAGACCGAATTATTTTTTTTAATTTACTCATTGTTTGACGGTGTTTTTTGTGGTTTTGAACATTCATAGTGGCAGTAGGGATGGTTATCATTGAGTGTGTGGTCGAAAGCCCATTTTTGTGGTCCTCTTTAATGATAGAATAGTTATGAATGAACGAACAGTTTAATAGCCAATTGGCCGTACGAAATACACGTACATAATGAAAACAGTACACTTTGCATCACTCAAGACGTCCGTTTATAGCTAAAGCTCTTTAAAAATTGACATATCTTAATTATTTTAGCTTTATTTCTGGTGTCAAGGACATCAAGGAACTTCATATTATAGGCTACCAATTCAGAAAATGTCTCCTGGGGCCTGACAGTTGCTTGCATTCTACGAGAAAATGGCCCCTTTCCTTTGTATTAAAATAAAGCAAATCGGGCATCGACACTTACTATTTGGAATCTTTTTCTCCCAATTACTCTGTCCACGTACTGGAGGCAGTGTTCGCTCGTAGCTAAAACCATAGGCGCATGCTCTCTTATTCGAAAATAGCCCGCTAGAAGATAAACGGAAAAATCATACTCAAGGTGCGTTTTTTATGTAGTTTCGGTGTAGTTTAACTGTAGTTTGACGTACTTTTGTTTCAGTTACGAAAGTAGAGGATGTGTACCGTTTTATCTGTCCATTACCCATACTGTACTTTCATACCTAAAACATAAGTACGTCAAACTACAGTGAAACTAAAACTAATCTACAACCAAAAAACGAACCTTAATCTTTCGTTTTGTTGATCGCCCACGATCAACAAAACATAACAAAAATAGCGGAAAAAAACAATCGTGCCAAAAAAGTATCCTCCTAAATGGCTCGTTGGAAACTGGCCAAGTGCGGAAATGCGATGGATGGAACTTAGTACATTACCAAAGAGGTAAGAAATAGGTATGTGACAGCCTAACACTATAGATGCTGCGGAAATGATGTTCTTTTCCTTGACACATGAGGCGTATTCTCGCCGTTCCCCGAGGACTCCTCGGGGAATCGAAGTGAACGGCGAGAATCGAGGGAGTCACTCCACGCGGACTCTGCGTACAGAAACAGCGAGGACACTGGGAATGCTTCCAACATGGATTTTGTTCGATAAAAAATATGCAGTTGAAGAAATTAGCCTGGAACGGCGAGAATACGCCTGTGAGGGGATCACTGCGGCCTGTCGAGTTTGGTTAGAGGCGTTTTCTCGCCTTTCCCCGAAGAATCCACTTGAGGAGTACCCGCGGTTTTGTTTGTCACGAGGATTCACTCCCCGTATTCTCGCGAACCCCCGCGGACGGGGAATGCTCCGATTATCAAAACCATCATCGAAGAGGACTCCCTTTAAGATTTGGAAGGGAATCAATTTTTGCTGGTGTTGGTGCAATGTAAAATTAATTAAAAACAATCAGAATCAACAAAACCAAAAATAAAGTGGATCCAGACTAATTTCGTCAACTGCGTATTTTCTTTTCGAACAAAATCCATTTTGGAAGCATTCCCGTGTTCTCGCTGTTTCTGCACGCGGATTCCGCGTGGAGTGACTCCCTCTATTCTCGCCGTTCCCTTCGGATAACATCTCAAGTGTTATCTATTGACGAGTCGCGTCCGCGTCCTTGAGCGTGTTCCACCTGTCTAACTGTAGCAACTGTTAGTTCCAGCCTCGTGAAAAGCTACTATGCTGACCGTTCCAGCCTTCTAAAAATAGTAACTACACTGTCAGAAGTTTCATAACAGATTGCGCATAACACTTTCAAGAATAACACCTTTTCACTTAGAAATAAAGTGTTATGACCATTTAAGTTTACACTGTTTCGTGCCTAGATCTCCAACAACACCTTCAATTGGTAAAAATACTAATCGGGAACGAAAGAAACATAACATATAACATCCCAAAGTGTTATCTGTTGAAACCGCGCATCCTGCTGTTGTCGTTATGTAACTTCTGACAGTGTAGTATTTTTGCCTATTGAAGGTGTTGTTGGAGATCTGGGCACGAAATAGTATAGACTTAATCGGTCACAACACTTTTTTATAAGTGAAAAGGTGTTATTCTTGAAAGTGTTATGCGCAATCTGTTATGAAACTTCTGATAATAGTAACTGTATGATTACCACGCTCGGAAGCGTAGTAACCGTGGTAACTACGATCTGTGTGAGCGATTAGTTCGATTAGCCCGTGGCAAGATATTTTGCCGAAAAAAGCCGAACGTCATACGCAGTAACTGCGTTAAGTAGGGTGGAACACGCTCCTTATATCTGTTATGAAATTTCCGACAGCGTAGTTGGGATCCAATTCTGCTTGACACAAACCTGCCATCTGTCGGCGGCCTCCCATCATACCGGCCAAGATTTCAGGCATGAAATGTTCTTATCCTACATGCTCATTATTATATATTCAAATAATGTATACAACGTCGGGGAAACGTGGGGGAAGGACACACACACCTGTGAAACCTGTAATCATTATTTTACATTGGAAACTGCCATTTCCAGTCGAAAAGATGAAATCACTGGAAACCTTCTCCAATAGCCTAAACATAAACGTACCATATCTCGAGACTTTCAACGTAGGACGACTTTAAATGGCAATCGTGCCGCAGTCGATCCGCTCTTCGCCCTGCCATATCATTTTTCTTTTAACAAGTTGTCAGTTATGTAGAAATTTTGTATTGAGAGGCGTGACGAATAAATTATTATTATTATTATTATTATATTATTACGTCGGGGAAGGAAACAAACCTGTAATCATTACTGGTTTCTTTCCCTCCCCGACGTTGACCCTGAAGATTGACAGCCTGACGAGGACTCTTGTTTCAAAGTCAGCTTGGGCTCAAGGAATATTTATACTGATTATTGTTGGTTTTGCTGGACGTGTCACCGGGTGGTGTTGGGGAATGGGGACCGGATGATGACGGGAGAACACACATATTTCCATTAGTATGAATGGCACGTATTGAATTATAAATGTTGTATTTAGTTAAAGAAGTCTTTCCATCCCGTGCACAACGAATTTGTCTTCTCAGCCGGGCTCTGGACCTTTTGTTATTTAATTTACTGTTAAAAGTACCTGAACGAGCAAAAAGAGAATGAACATGAAAAGAAATGTTGAAATATTCTCAAAGATGAACTTGCTACATTTAAAGTCACATTAATTATTCAGTTATGATTCATCCTGCTCATGGAAGGAAATTAAAGCACGACTCTTACTAGAAATGATCTTTTCCCTATGAAAGGGATCGGAAAGACGTTTTTCAAATATCCTATTACTTTTCACCTGAAATTAGCGATCTTCTTGTTAGCGCTTGTCAACACTATCCAGCCTTCCTGCTCTCCGACGCGGCGGCTGGGAGCAAAACGTTTGAAAACTGATCGTGCCGTGGTTAAAAAGTCGGAAAACTAAGCAAATAAAGTAAGTTAAAAAACAGAAGATTATCATATCCTTATGTGTGAATGAGTTGTCAGCGGACACTGAATATATCGACAACTTTCGCTGTGTGACGGGCATAACTCGGCAAGGCCGAAAAGCGCTAAAATTTCGTAGGCACAAAACGAAACATTGGAAAAAATGTGGGGATTTTAGAAGCTTATAATTCCACAAGGGAGCTAGGTATATTGTAAAAGGCAGAATAAGCAAGAGTTGCCAGCCAGTTTAAGAATCCCAGCGTCGCCGAACCAAACGGGTTTGGCACTTTCGTGGAAGAAAAAGTTTGCCAGTAACAATATATAAAGTGGTTTAAAGCAGACACAGCGTATTTTGAGATCATTTTTGATTGGAACAGCTCCTGGGGTAGATTAGTCTATGGGATGTTGCTTTCACTTTTACTTAAAGGACACCTGAACAATGAAACCATACTTGAACACACCATGGAGAATGCATTTACAGACATGGCCACGGAGAGCATTCTTCTCCTGAGCGTGACGTTTTCAAAATAGGGATGTTCGTTTCTGGAGGTTTGCACATGCAGACTCCAAGACAAAAAGCGCAATTCATTCAAATCTTGTACAGCGCTGGCCGGATCGTATTGGAATTTCTTCTAGATATACGTTTGGGCTTAACTGGTTGAAAAATATTCCCGAAGAAGGGTTGATTTGAGACATTTGTTCATTTCTAAGATTGTTCGGCACTGAAATAAGGACAGATGCAAAATGGAGCAAAAATCATAGCTTGGAAACACTATTTCGTATTTGGATTGGGTTTTCTGCAGGCAATGTTAACGGAAGTCATATAGATAGGGATGATACTTGGTACTCTTCATTCAGGTGTCCTTTAAAGGACCCGTCGTACCAATAATGCCAATGCAACATTTCATTAATTCTTAAACCTGGAGACCCAAATTTCATATGTTACATTATAAACCAGCCAACGACACCTACTAATTTTTTCACTTGCCATGGTTAACCATTTTCCAGGCGCATTAGCCTCCCGACGAGTGCTCGCTTATCATGTTATCGATCCGTAAAACCGGTTATCAAAATTTTGCCGAGTTTTTGCTAGAAGTCAATGGTTCTGAAAAGAGGCTTAAAACAACCAAAGCCGTGGATAAGTTGTCCAAAGCAGAGCCTAGTTTTGCGATATTCAGATAGTTTTGAATTTCGGAACATAAACAGTGCATATTGCGCAGTAGGCTATGCTTTAAAGGACCCCTCTTGCTTATTCTGCCTTTTATGATATACTTAGCGCCCATATGGAATTATAAGCTTCTAAAATCCCCACCTTTATCCATTGTTTCGTTTCGCAACTACGAAATTTTAGCGCTTTTTCAGCCTTGCCGAATTTTCCCGTCACTCAACGAAAAGTTTGCCGGAATATTCAACATCCGCTGTGACAACTCTTTCACACAGAAGTATCTGAATCTTCTGTTTATTACTTCTTTTATTTGCTTCATTTTCCCACTTTTTAACCAAGGCACGTTCAATTTTCAAATCTTTTGCGCCCAGCCGCCGCGTCGGAGAGCAGGAAGGCTGGATATAGTCGACAAGCGCTAACAAGAGAATCGCTAGTTTTAGGTGGAAAGTAATGGCATTTTCAAAAACATTTTTTCTTATTCATTTCATAGGGAAAAGATCATTTCTAGTAAGAGGTGTTGCAGGTGTTTTATCTACTTCTCTGACATCCTTGTTAACTCCTTGATCATGCATGAAGCGGCAAAACGTTCTAATAGAAATATTCAGCCGTAGCTAGTCGCTCGATCCTGAGGGCCCCTGTTCATATCAAGGTAATACCAATTCCGCCGAGTCTCTCATTTTCAATCGCTTACTATTATTGCATCGACGCTTTCTCGTTGCAAGATAGGAGAAAGAAATAGTCTTTCCAGAAAATGTGTTTCCTGAGCTTCTGATGTTCTTAGGAAAATGAAGTAAAGTCCCACCTAGATTCTCATGTCTTGCTGTTAATTGCGATATCGAGTGATGGTGAGAAAACTGCTCTGCCTCTCGCAAAAAGTTTAGGAAAACTCTGCTCTTAGGATTTGGTCTCAGACCTCCAGACAGTTTTCTTTGTTCCCTTTCCACTCTTGAATGGCAAAATATATAGTCTAAGTTGGCATGAACTGGTCATCTGGCCAACTTCCCTAGGCTTCGCTTTTAGACTGCAAACAGTGCTTGCGTAGAAATAATGGTTTGTATTAGTGATTCCTCGCATTGTATTTAAAGATCTGCGCCAACGCCTAGCGCCAAATTGTTACCTAGTTATAGATATTCTTTAGCCCAAGCTGACTGCGAATCATATTTGTCGGTGTTCTTTATGTTCTTCACATTATTTTGTAAAAAAAACATTTTTTTATGTGTTGCATTATCGTTATTAATATTTGCTCATTTGCGCAAACTATTCTGTTCCGCACGGTACGTTTTCTCTGGTTTCATCAAACCATACCCGTTCACTAAATAGCTTATTCCTCCAATTTTCCTCTACTCACACACAGTTGTTGCATTCCAGTCGGCGAGGGGCGGGGCTTAATTGTGAAAAGTTCTCTACGGGAAGCCTATGTTTGACTAGAGAGCAAAAGCATGAAGACAACTCAGAAAGGGAAATCGAAAACAGGCAGGCTAGGGGGGGCAGTAATGAGAGGGAAAGTAACGGAATAGCCTCAGGTTTCGGTTCTGCTTTACTACTCAGTTCTGCAACTAGGCAACATATTTGACGGTGCAAAACGGATAAGTCAGCTGCATTTTGTTAGAGCTATATTTCGGCCCTTCTTGGCAAGGGTCCTCTTCAGGCTCAAGCCGCTCAAGCTCGAAAATGAACTTGCGGATAAACAATTAAAGATTCCTCCTTAAATATCTGATTTTGCGAACTTCTTCTCTGAAAATTGGTTGGAGTAAAGCTGGCTGGCGGCTGTGATATCATTCTTGACACGGTTGCTGTTTTTGCTGTTCTGTTGGGTCGTCGAAAGGGTAGAGATTCTTCTGCATTTTGGTTTTGTAGTTACCTATCTCTTTTTCTTCTTTCCTAGCTCTAACAAAATGTAGCTGACTTATCCGTTTTGCACCGTCAAACATGTTACCTAGTTGAAGAACTGAGCAGTAAAGCAGAACTGAAACCTGACGCTATTCCGTTAGTTTCCCTCTCATTACCCCCTCCCCCCTCCCCCCTCTCCCCCCCTTAGCCTGCCTGTTTTCGATTTCCCTTTCTGACTTGTCTTACGATTTTGCTCTCTAGTCAAACATAGAGAACTCCACACATCCCACAGAGAACTTTTCACAATTAAGCCCCGCCCCTCGCGGACTGGAATGCAACAGCTGCGTGTCAGTAGCGGAAAATTGGAGGAGTAAGCCATTTAGTGAACGGGTATGGTTTGATGAAACCCTGTGAAGAGAAAACGTACCTTGCGGAACAGAACAGTCTGCGCAAATGAGCAAATATTAATAATGAATAATAAGCATGCAACACATAAAAAAAAGGTTTTCTACAAAATAATATGAAGAACAGACCACCTGCCCAAAGGAGACAGAAGAAAGGACGAAATCTTGGACACAGAGCGGCGTTAAAAGAAAATGGTTTTGGATCTCCCTTAGTGATAATTATAATCTGTTCAGCAGGTATTCCCGTCAGTAGTGGTGACATCTATCCGTGCTTTTATTATTCTCATTCCTGAGAGTGTAGTAACTACTGCAATGCAAAGCTGACTCCTCCTCATGATCATCATAACTTGTAGCAACTTCTTTGGAACGTAACCTGAGTAGACGGAAGGTGCATCTCTAGTCGTCTTATTGGTCGTCGTTCATTATCTATCATCTGCACTAACGCCCAACATATTGATGTGGAAATAAACCTAACCTATAGTTCTGCCGTCCCGCGGTAGAGTTACCCGTGACAACAAATCTTCTTGTTCTGAAGAGGAAAGAAGAAAGGAATCTTTTGAGTCGAGTTCTTGGGCTATTTGTTGGGATTCGACTATTTGTCCCAAGAGCTATCAAATTAAAAGGAGCTCGCGGGACAGAATGGACAAGTTGTGATGTATGCCGCGTCTTCACGATGTGATTGATGATGATGACATTTTATTTACGCACTTAAGAAGAGGAAAATAGCGCAGTACAGACAAAGAAAAGGAAAAAATACATTGAGCTTTCAATAATATTCTCATACTCCGCTGTTATACAAAAAGCGGGTCACAAATAAATAAATAAATAAATAATGTAGTAAATGCACAAGATCAAAAAATAAATTGATAAAATAATGATTGGATTTGAGAGTTTCAGCATGCGGTTAGAAGACGCGTCACCAGTGGGCGGAGCAGATCAAATGACAAGATTTCTTGCTGGCTGGAAAATCAGTTCGACACTCCAGTTGAATTTTAACAGACTTCCCGACTAGAGCTCTTTTTCCTTTCAGCGACGAAGGCTACGAAGAGGGGTCCCTTGCGGGCGGCAAGGAAACCCAAGGCAAATTACTGGCCATTTCAGCCAATCCCTATTTGGATGTTCCCAATCCGGGAATGGGAACCGAGTTTAAACGAGGTTACATTATGAGGAAAAGCTGTTTGGATCCGGGTGGAAAGCGAAGTAAGTGAATTTTATGTTCGGTTTATCAGAGGATGTTATTGTGAATGTTGAAATTGAATTTGCCGAAATTGAAAGGGGATTTTCCTCCTCTAATGGCCTGTTCGGTAAGCTGTCATCCGTCTTGTCAGGAATGGAACGAACCAGGCAAGACCCAGCTTGTTATAAGTACTTATAGAGTCTTGATAAGGATCTTTTAGAGTACTTAGCTGAGATGTAAATGTATTGGTTTATTACCGACGAGCTACCCGATGAAAAATTCCTTTGACTGTATAGCTGTATGGTAGCTGTACGAAAAAGTTGCATGCATTAATATGTAGTAGTATGGAATACTTTTATATAACATGCCTCCGACTGGGTTAATCTTCAGCAGAAGTATCCAGTAGCATCCTGTCTTGCTATAGTAGCATCCAGTCTTGCTAATAGTAGCATTCATTAGAAATCAATAACACGGTAGCCTTGAAATAGAAGCATGTAGTAGCATCAGTTCGTATTGCATGCTACTTTTTCGTACAACTTCATACTACTGTTTTGAGATAAATTTTCACCGGGTAGCCGTCAGCTGAGACTGGATTTGGGTCTAAAAGTAAATGGTTGATCGATTGGCATGGCTTTGCATGGCTATATTGTGACCACATCCAGTCTTCGATGCTCTGCAGGAATCCGGACGAATATGTGTGACTGTTAAGCTAGTATCTTCGCCGTCGAGGTCTATGTGAACCTACCCCCACGCTACCCATGTTTTGGTTCCTGAATATAAGTCGTTGTCTGGTATGGCCATGGAAGTGAACCAGGTGCAGCCAGAGGTACCAGCTGGTGCCGTCACTTACTCAAGTCAGTACATTTTTCTTCAGTATGTAGTACTGGTACTGAGTCTACCACCCATCCCTGGATATGGGGCACTCTAAGCCTAACGATGTATACCCTATGCCAAACGGGGGGGGGGGGGGGGGGGGCACCTGTTGGTACCCTAAAGGATCATTTACACGGCGTATATTTTTCCCCGGAGACGACAGGGGAAAGTGTTAACACAGTACCCGGGTATCTTTCAAGGGAGAGTACTGTCATGTGGCAATAGATTCCAAGGTTGCAAAGCTCAGGATATCCCTACAATGGACACCAACATGTATCCATTTGGATCACTTCTTATATGAACATAATCACAATTTTTGCTCGAAATCCCATTTTGTTGTTGCTGACGTCGAAGAAAACCCTCGGACAAACAAATCCCCGGGTAAAAAATTCGCGAAATTGAAGTCCAAAATACCCGGGGATTTGTTGCTGTTGCCGGACCCTTGTACACTATAAAAAAAATATGATTGGTTGATCATCTATATTTTATTGTGTTTGGGTTACACAGCACTTAGCATGGGTATCCAGAATTAGGCATAGGGTATCCCAAAATCAAGGGTTTGTGGTAGACTTAGTTAGACACTTTTTGGAGGTGGATCGTACTAAAATGTAACAGCAAACAAGATTTGAAGTAGAGGAATCCGCCAATACGCCTTGCCTTCCTGTACGACCCTTTTCTTATTATGTCTTCCTTCCGCCACTCCCAAACCCCCATAAAGATTTGACTGATAACGACGTCGCATGATGGAATACTCTATATGACCAAGTCCAGAACACGCCAGTGATCCTCAGGAAGAACGAGTAAACGTCTCACTAACGACTCAAACTCAGTAACTCAAATCCTTTGTCAACCAATCACGGCGATCTTTGGGAGCAGATGTGATACCGCTTTCGGCTCTTCCGCTAGGTATCCGGCGATTTTGCATCGGCAAGTAGAGTTAGTCATCAAGAGTATTGACATTTTTAGCCACTTTTGCCAGGGAATGTCCAGGGGAACGTAATTGTTCGTTGGTTTTGCAGGTTTATGTGTTCTTTATTTGAAGTCCGGTAGAGTATCGAAAAAGGAACTAAACAGTCACACTTCTTATACTTTGGGATGAATGTAGGGTTGCCGCCACGGTTGCCACGTTGGCAACGCTGAGAACATAATTGTGACGAAACCATCACACCGCGTTTGAGTGTATATATCCAAATAATGCATAAAACGGATATGTCAGCTACGATGCTTTGGCAGCGATATTTCGGCCCTTCTTGGCAAGGGTCCTCGTCAGGCTGTCAATCTTCAGGGACAATTTCGGGTAAGGAAACAATCCTGCAATAAATAATTGAAGCTTCTACCGACTATAAATATAGTAATGCGGGCAAATTACTTCTAAATACCACTGTAGGGAAAAAAGTAGTTCTGAGATTTTATTTTTGACAAGGCCGCTTTTTTTTGCTGCACGATTGAGACGATGAAATGTTTTAGTGCATTCTTCCTTTTCAGTCCCATTTCGCCTTAATTCTGTCCTTTTCAGTTTGTTTCATATCATGAGGTATCAGACCAACAGGACTGAAAACGAACTGCCCAGTGTAATTCTAATTTCCTGGGTCCTGTCCAGTAGCAGTAGTCCATTCTCGATAACAGACGAATAAAACTGAGGGGTTGCCGCCTTCCAAAGTGCAACAAGGAAGCTCCCTTGCCCAGGAGGGTGTATAATAATTAAATGTGTGTTTATTATATCGATGGTAAACAAAAAAGTACCGAAAGACCAACGAAAAGGAAAAAGTGGACAAACAAATCATCCTAATGCAATGAATAGTCCAGATACACAAACACACTACTTTTCCAGTTATAAGAATAACGGGTATAAATTGTGATTGAACTCGTTAACTATAATTCTACGTTTTTCAGTTGAAATAACTGGATCGCTAATATTGAATTTTTTACTGTTCCAAGCATTACCAACCCAAGGATAAACAATAGTTACGAGCTCATATGGCACTTGGTACGAGTAGGTGGTACAAGAAAGTAGATGAGAACATCACAACGGACCCGCCATCCAAAAATGCTGTTCGGACCTAGAAATAGGATATCTAGTTTCACTCAACTCTGAGCATTTCCGTCATCGCCTCGGATCATCGCAAATAACCACTCTATCTTCCAAGTTTCAACCCAATAGATCCACTCGGTTGGTCCCTAGACGTGTCACACGATTTACGGCACCCCCTCCAACTCCCCCTACCGCAGCCGAATCTGGTTCGTAGTCCTAAATAGATCATCTGAAGCATTTTCTCTTACCACCTATCAAGTTTCACTCAAATCTGAGCGTTTGTTTATAATTCCGGTAACTCGCTCCCCTCCTCCACCGTTTTCGGATCTGCCCGAACATACGTCATCTGGAGCATTTGATCTCTCTATATTCCAAGTTTCATTAAAATCGCTCAACTTGATTGACCCGTATGTAAGCCACAACATATCCAGAGCTCCCCTTCCAACTCCTCCGGCTGAATACGACTCCGAAACTTAAAAGTCGCATCTCTGACATCTCCTGTTACCATTCATCAAGTTTGGACGGGAATCGGAGCATAGCCTATCTGCAAATTTCCGGTTCCCGCTTCAGCTCCCTCCCCTATCGTGGCCGGAACCGATCCAGACACCAAATAACAAACCAAGGCCGCATAAAATCGGTACTGTTCAACTTGCATCCCATTTAGTCGATCCGTTTGGTTTTGTGCATGTCAAAAAGTTTCCGCCCCCCCCCCCCCTCTTCCTCCAACTCTCCCAGCCGTGGCCGCATGTGGTTTGGACGCATGTTTTTCTTGTCTAGGTCATCAGTTCTTATAACCGTCCTTACAATATCAGGAACTATACTAAACTGGCGATCACCGGAATTCCGGGAAACACCCTCCAACTCGCCCCACAGAGCCTCGATACGATCTGGTTCTGTCAATTACGTATCTAGGGCTAATGCTTGTTCTTCCCAGTGAGTTCCATCCCAATCCCTCGACTCTAAGCGTTTCACGAGAACCTCCCTCCAACCCCCCCCCCCCCCTACAAGTATCGGATCCGATCAGGACTTGACATGGAACATCTGAGGCGATAGCTGTTTCCACTTGCCAAGTTCCATTCAGTTCCGATCACCCGTTCAAAATTTATGCATTCCACTAGATTCCGGGCTCCCCATCCCTCCATTCCCCCCATGATGGTTGGATCAGGGAAAGGACTATTTTCAAAGTTTCATCGTCCTGGCACATCAGGAAGTACCAAATTCGCTGGATATCCAGAATTCCGGACCCCCCCCCCCCCCAACTCCCCCAAAGTGCCAGATCCGATCCGGCTATGTCAGCGATGCAGCTAGGACTTGTGCTTGTTCTTCCCACCAAGTTTCATCCCGATCCCTCCACTCTAAGCGTTTCCCAAGATTTCCGGTCCCCCCCCCCCCTCCGGCTTCCCCGATGTCACCGGATCCGGATTTGAAGTGGTTTGTCTGAGACACGGGGTCCTTCCAAATATCAAGTTTCGTTAAGATCCGATACGTTCAAAAGGTATAAATACCTCAAGACTCCGGATTTCCCCTCCCTCCACTCCCCCCACGATGTTCGGATCGGGGAAGTGACTATTTCCCACTTAATCTTTTGGGGTCCCTGATTTGCCTTCCAAGTTTCATCGTCCTAGCTTATGTGGAAGTGCCCGAACTAGCAAAAACCCGGACAGACCGACCGACCGACGTACGGACGTATTGCGGTCGCTATATGGCACTTGGCCGAAATTTGAAATGCAATAATCTTGTTTGTTTTTCTTTATTACTAAATGTTATCCGAAAAGGTGAAAGTGAAATAATACAGGGATTAGCAAGATCGCTGAAAGTTGCCCGCGGATCATTCTGTGCAGTGATTGCCCGCTAAGTGAGCAACCCCTCCTAAAAAATAGGTTAAGCAAATAGTGCTAATCGGGACTAGGAGTGACGTCGTAAGGTACATAAAACGCGGCTTTTGTGGCGGAAGACCATCACAAAGTAAAATCCAGCCCATTAAGTGAGCAACCCCTCGAATAAAACTAGCTTAAGCAAATAGTGCTGACAAAGTTTATGATGTTAGTTAATCGGGAACAGGGTGATGTCGTAAGCTAAGTACATAAACGCTGCTTTTGTGGGGGATGACCATCACAAAGTAAGATCCAGCGTCTAGACAGCTTAGAGGTGTATTCTCGCCGTCCCCCGAGGAATCATCGGGGAATCGAAGGGAACGGTAAGAATAGAGGGAGTCACTCCACGCGGACTCCGCGTACAGAAACAGCGAGAGCATGGGGAATGCTTCCAAAATTGGTTTTGTTAGAAAAAAATATGCAGTTGACGAAATTAGTCTGGATCCACTTTATTTTAGGTTTTGTTTATTCTGATTGTTTTTAATTAATTTTACATTGCACCAACACCAGCAAAAATTGATTCCCCACCGAATCTGAAAGGGACTCCTTTTTGGGCAAAACGTAAGTTGAGGGATACCTATGACATCGCAAAAGTTGTCCGTCTGTGTCCGTCCGTCCGTCCGTCTGTAAGCACGATAACTCTCGAAGGGAATGAGATATTTTGATGAAACTTGGTGTGAGGATTCGTTGGGTCAGCGGATGGGACAGCGGAATGGGCTTTGTAGCCCTACATTTAGGGGTGGGGGAGGGGGTTCAAATTAAGGGGCAAACAAAATATTTTGAAACAGCTAATGTGATATTCGATTATGGGGTAAGAAGACATGCTGAACACGATGGTGAAAACCATTTTCTCGACGGACAAGTAGTTCGCCCGGAATCCGGCCCAAACCGGAAAGTTTGTTAAAATTAAAAGTTTTATTTGGAGTTGATCAGATGTCCGATTTAGGGCAAGAAAACATGCTGAACTTTTATGTGAAAACAATTTTCTACCCGGACATGTAGTTCGCCCGGAATCCGGCCAAAACCGGAAAATTGTTAGAAGTTAAAGTTTTATTTCTAGCTGACTAGATTTACCGATTTAGGGGTAAGAAGAGACGCTGAATCCGTGTGTGACAATCATATTTTTACCCGGACATATAGTTCGACCGGAATCCTGCTGGAGTCGAAAAATTTGTTATAAGTTAAATTTTTATTTGAAGTTGATTAGATGCTCATTATTGGGGAAAGAAGATACCCTGAGTTAGTTTTTTAGTTTTCTTTTTTCGCCGGACAAGTAGTTCTAGAGTTCGGCCGAAACCGGCAAATTGGCAGAAGTGGCAGGAACTTTTCGTCAAAACAGATATGACTTATACGGGTAAACACACATGCTGAATCCATATTTGAACTTGGTTTTCTCAGATGATTAGCTATTTGGCCTTAATCTGTTTCTGAATTTTAATTGTAAGAATGTTCAAGGATTCTGGCGATGACTGGATCTGGCTAAGACAAGACCCAGTTGTCTGGATCAGATATTGAATTTTTGGGATCCCATCGAACAGTTTGGTCTTGTTATGATGGTGATGATAATCAGAGCATTCCCCGTCCGTGCGGGACTCGCGAGAAAACGGGGAGTGAGTCCCCGGGACAAACAAAAACGCGGGGACTCCTCAAGTGGAGTCCTCGGGGAACGGCGAGAATACGCCTTAAGTCCCGCCCATCAAAGTCTCTTCCCTTTTAGCCCCTCTTGGGAAGCGAGGCTGGAAGATGTACTTTGCGGTAATCCGGGACCTGGTCTTATACATGTACAAAGATGAGGGGGGATGTAAAAAGCAAGTCCTGCCCCCCAGGAATGAGACATCTAACGGTGGAACAGCACGGGTCGAGCAGCCCCTCCCACTAGAAAGCGCGCAGGGCATGCTGCGTATTCATCACGCTTTGGCGCGACCTGCCACTGATTATAAGAAAAAGGAATACGTCATCCGGCTCGTCTGTTCGGATCAGTCGCAGTTCCTGATTCAAGCTGGGTAAGTTAATACTCTATATGACTAAGTCCAAAACACGCCATGATCCTCAGAAAGAACGAAAAAACGTGTCACTAACGACTAAAATTAAACAACTCAAATCTTCTGTGAAACAATAGTTGCGTTTTTTATCGCCTGTATAAGTTCCCCTGTGAGTTCGCCGTTGAATCTTAATTTCTGTTTTTACACTCAGTTCGCCTGACGCCTTCGCCGTTTCAAGACGCAGGTGAGTAAAAACGGAAAATAAGCATCCCGGCAAACCATTCATAAAATCGCCTAAATAAGTTAGTAAAGGGTACGTTACATTGAAATATACAAGTTATAATAATCCATTTCCAAACACACTTTCCAGGACTTTCAATTTTGTTGGGTTAATTTGTTCCTGACAGGCGAACTCGGACCGGGAACTGCGTCTGCGTCACAGTTCGCTGTTTCGCTCGCAGGTGTTGTAGAACCGAGAATTGACACGGTCTCCGTTTCAGCGAAAACGACAGTTGTACCGTGTTCTTCAAAACTGTGCTAACTACATTTTCATAATTTTTGGGCCCAGTTTTTGTATGCTATCTGCATGAAGAAAGTAGGAACTCAGAAAGTTAAAACTAATCCACCTGTTAGATGGTGCTCATATCGTCATCTAACACTTAACACAATTTAACGGAACGTCAAATCAGCTATGTTCTTTCCAATGGTATAGTTAACTCAGTTTTCAAAAAAAAAAATCAGTTAGCACAGTTTTGAAGAACACGGTACAATTAAACGAACTTCGAACTCGGAAGGTGATCGAAAACGAGAAATAAGAAGAACTGAGATCAGAAACGGCAATCAAACATGCAACTAATCACGGCGATCTTCGGGAGCAGCTGTGAGACCCGAGGTGATACCGCTTCTGGCTCTTCCGCTAGGTACCCGGCGATTTTGCATCGGCAGAGAGTTAGTCATCAAGAGTATTTGCGAATAAGGGGTCACGGGGGTTTTGTATCAATATTAGATTCCATTCACTGGCCAGACGCAACTTATATACATCAAAAAATTGCTGTTCGATGCCAAAAACTGAGCTGCTCTTGACGGAGCCAAAAACACTGTCAAAAGAAGTCAGACGGAAAAATATTGGAATAAAAAAAGAGCAGTAGATCTTTCGTTCAGGATATTTCTCTCGTTTTTTGGACAAGTGTGAAGCGAGAAAGGGACACTCAAAGTCTGAGACTTACCCTAGGTTCACACAGACATTCACACTGAGGCGATATCGGCCATCGCCGAGATTTTCGTCTCCAAAATCGGCGATTTCTGTTGCTTCGTCAGGCGATTTTCAACGTTGGGAAAGTTCAACTGTAATCGGGCGACAGTACGATTTTATGCACGCAACAGCAACATGGACGACCCTTTTGATAGTCACTTTTAGAAAAATTAATTATTGCTGTTCAGTTCTACCCCACTCTGTGCTATTATTGAAAGCCTGGGAAAATGTGTCCGAATCTATGTAGATCTCATGTACTGTTCAAGTTTCGAAGCGACTGTTCTCTAAAAAGCATACTGAACGTCTATTCCTTCGCCGTCTAGCAAGCAGTGTCAAAAGCAAAACATCATCATCATCCATGTCTCCTGTCACGTGGCTGTAATTTCAAATTTTTCGCGTTAAATTCTGTTGCCGACGAAAATTCAGTGTGAGGCGATAAAAATCTTCTGTCGCTGCGATTGAAAAATCTCGTTCTTCGCCGGGATTTGCTCTGTGTGAACCTAGGTAGTTACTAGACCACTTACGTTGCGCGATAAGTGTAGTTGATTGAAATATGACAATTTTTTTAAGCTGAAATTTTTAAGCTCATAGTTCTAGAATTGCCGTTGTCGTATCGTAGAAATTGTTAGGTGCGTATTTATTTTTGTCTCCTTGTCAGACAGCAAAGTAAACGCAACGACTTGTACAGGAATCCGCGGGTGTTTTGACGTCATCTGTCTCCAGAGCCTCGTTTTTGTTGCAAGAGCGCTGCAGCATCGCTGCTGCACAATATTCGTTTTTGTATTCACTTTCTTCTTGGTTGAAGCGGCAGCTGCAGCACCTTGCAGGGAAGCACGGACTTGGTCGGTGAGCAAGTCCGTAATTCTCAAGAAGCGCTGCCGTCTTCCTCGTAAGCACTGCAGTGCAGAAACGGATGTAGAAAGAATTAGTCCGGAAGCAACCGAGAAGTGGACCTGCAGCGTGCAACAAAAACGAGGCTCAGAATGTCAAGAAGTCTGTTCTCGGAGCCAACTGCTCGAACACAGCCCAGTGGCATCACATCCCGTCTTCGAGTGATGGCTTGACCGGTCTCGAACGGTTACCGTTTTGAAACCTATTGCGATTTTTGTTACAACTTGGCTGTTATTGCCCGATGAATCTGATAGAAAGATCATGCTTAAAAGGAGGTTATTTTATGGATCTGAAACCTTTTGTAATTTCTCCTTCAAACTGGCTGTCATTACCCCGTAAATCTAATAGAGGGGACCGTGCTGAAAATCGGCATTTTTCCGAATTGGATGGATAATTCTGGCAGAATCCGCAAAAAAAAAATTGAGAACAGACCAATTAGACCGAGGAAACTAGGGGATAAAAGAATATTTTGATTAAGGGTATACTTTTAGTTTTCCGCGCAGAGATGGATTGTTTGGCCGGAATCCGGAGAGAAATGGACATTCATGCGGAGATTAGTAATCCACCAGATGGTAATTCTCCTTGGTACATGAAGTATGGAAATAGTGGTCTAGGAACAGCAGCTCAAATCGGTTTTGTTGGAATCCGGAACCTTTGCGGAGATGAATAATCTGCCAGGTGATAACTCTCCATGGTAGCCTATATGAAATATGGGAGTAGGTGTTTCGGAACAGGGGAAGACAGGAACAAAAACTTGCTGATCAAGTTGATATGGGTGTCGACTCGAATGGAAGAAGGCGCACTGATTTACATATTTTGTTTCGTTTCTCATGGGACCAATAGCTCAACCGAAAATTTGGTAGAGCTAAACAGTTCTTGGTCAAGTTCTTGGTTTCGCCGACTTAGTGCAAAGAAGGCAAGCTAAATCTCTCATCTAAATCGTTTTCTCCTCAGGTCAATCTTTGATTAACTGGCAGACCGCGGAAGGCAATCATGTGGTCAATTTTCTCTACCCTTTTGTCGGCCAAAATTGAATTGACTGTACACAGAAATTCAAACATACCACAGTTTGGGATCCCACCCGAACCTTTAGTCTTCGATCCTCGTCCCAAAACCTGTAAACTATTTTAAAATTTCTAGAGTGTAAGACGTGAGACACTTTGGTTATCTTTTGCCTTTTTGTCAACACGAAAAAGCTCTCATTAGTTTCACCATAATTAAGTGTCGCAAATGCAACTGTTTTCAAAATAGAAAAGCCAATTGGAAAAGACGTATCAGGTCCCCTTCCCGCTCAAGAGACACAGTGCTTTTCCCTTTTATGCTTATTTCCTCTGGAGCAGTATAAGCCATCTGCTATAATTTGTTTCTACTTTTCTTCCACTTTCCAGCTTTACCTCCAGAATAATTCGAGGAAGTCTGAATGAGTTTATGGGGCACGGATTTAAAAGGCTTGCAGTAGAACATAGAAAAGAGATGAAAATAACAAAATTAAAACGTAATGTTTAGTTCGAAAAACATCACCTGTGCCATGAGCTGGGAGGTTTCGAAAACCGGAATTTACTTGGGGCCGAAAGCATTTGATTATCAACAGAATATGGAGCCGGAATCCGGCGAATTGGAATCGAGTCCTGGAAGAGTACAAACCGGCTTTAAAGGACCCCTCTTGCTTATTCTGTCTTTTAGAATATACTTAGTTCCCATATTGAATTATAAGCTTCTAAAATCCCCACCTTTCTCCATTGCTTCGTTTCGTAATTACGAATTTTTAGCGCTTTTTCGGCCTTGGCGAGTTTTCCCGTCACACAACGAAAAGTTTGCCGGAATCTTCATTGTCCGCTGACAACTCTTTCACACATAAGGATGTGATAATCTTCTGTTTATACTTCTTTTATTTGCTTAGTTTTACCACTTTTTAACCAAGGCACGTTCAGTTTTAAAATCTTTTGCGCCCAGCCGCCGCGTCGGAGAGCAGGAAGGCTGGGTATAATCGACAAGCGCTAACAAGAGAATCGCTAGTTTCAGGTGGAAAGTGAAGGTATTTTTGAAGACGTTTTTTCTGATCCCTTTTATAGGGAAAAGATCGTTTCTAGTAAGAGCTGTGCTTTAAGTCTATACTTAAAGACTTGATCCAAACATTCTGTTTACCTTTTCTTACTGATCGGAAGCCACCAGGTTATTTAGATTTGAACTCGATTGCCGAGTTACCCGAGTTGCCGAGTTGCGAGAAAAAAACACGCAGAACTTCTTCTTTTCCAGATGACGAAATTTTCCACGTTTGATTAGCAAAGAATTATAAGACTTAATTGATTATTTTGTGTATGTCTTCAGGAGTACCATACCACACTGATCTTGTTTTTTTAATTTATTTGTATCTGTAATAAACAGTTCGAGCATTAGATGGAAATTATTATTTTGATCTTTGGCTCCCTACGTGCCATAACGGCTGTCCCGGATAATCGGCTGATATTTAGTCCGGACCGAATTATTCCAAACCTAGGAAATTAGGTTTGTTTTTGTAACTTTCTCATTGTTTGATGGTGTTTTTAGGGGTTTTGAACATTCATAGTGGCAATAGGGATGGTTATCATTGTGTTTCTGGTAGAAAGACCATTTTTTGTGGTCCGCTTTAATGGACTGTTTTCCGCATAAACCGACAGAACACACTCCTCAGATCCGTATATGAACTGTAAAAGTGGAATCGAATAGCGATTCTTTTGATCAAGTCCATCACATTTTCTGCATGTGGCGTTTAAATTAAAATTCTATTTGCAAAATGTGCCATTCAGTTCTGCTCTGGAGTGGATTAGTGGCGCTCCCGACAGGGGAAAAGCCTTTCTTGGGTCATTACATTCCGACTCGAGAGATCTCAGCTTGAGGAAGAAACTAATCTTTGGATGGGAAGAAGCGACCGGCGCCTTTACTTGATGCCAGTAACGGATTTCTTCTTTTTACAAGCATGGAAATGGGAAGAGTGAAGAAAATGTCGAAAGAAACTAAACGAGCGTTTTCGGTTTTCTGGTCTTGCCAAGTTGGAAAAGCAGTCGCTTTCTTGTTTTTGTCCGTTTAGATGAATGAACAAGTGGTAGCGGAACTAGGAAGTGACTGAAACCTAGAGGAAATGATATATCGGCGCGTTCTTGGGATTTCTTTTCCCGCTATGATGAAGATCAAATGGATCTTTTTTTGGGGGAGCCTGCGGCTAGACGAAAAGGGGTAGAGAAGTCCTGAAAAGTAAGAATAAAGGGGTCGGAGACGCTAGAAATCTTCATCTTCTATTGCGCCGCATCGCGAGGGCAATATGTTTTTTGTTTTGTTTTGTTTTATTAACTTTAACATGCGTGAAAATGTGCCAGAGAAATTGCAGCATAGTCGTAGATAGAAATCTAATTGCATATTCTTCACACTGGCAAGACTGTATTGCAGCTTCTAACTACCGAACCCAAGACAGAATTCAACTGATCGCCTTAGGCGAAATTTTGAAACATTTGGCGAAACATTTTCTTTTCTGCAGAATTTTAAGAAACGGAGAGGGCGAAACAGCAACAGCAGCCTCTAGCATTTTGTGGAATTCAGGTTCTCAAAGGAATATTTCTCAGACCCCAAGCCTAAAACCAGATAAACACCACCTAAATTATGCCTGCTTCTACAAAATAGAAAATACTATGAAACGCGCTGCAGGCCAAATCTTTTTTGACACATTTTATCAGTGTTTTTTTGTTGCATCCCAGATGAAAGTAAGGCAAGGGAATGCAATTATAGATCCGTCCATTTGTATTTAACAAGTGCTTCACTCGACCATCTTCTCTCAATGGTTACAAAGCCGATTTTTGTTTAAAACAATGCCCTGCAGGATTTTTTTTTTAAATCAACCTACATTTCTGCTACAAGAGAGAATTGCGGACTAAACCAAACAATTTTGAAACTATGCGCCGCAGACGATAATTTCGAAAGGGCCTCTTTTTTGAGAAAATAATTTTGTTCACAGACTAAATGATGAGACAATAAGTAGGAGACCGGAAATTAGATAGGAAATAAGTAAGTAGATCCAAAATTTGATAAGTAGAAAAGGCCGAAAATAAGTATTCTACTTCCAAAATAAGTAGAAGTGGATGCACTGCTGTATTGAATTTGGGAACCTTTACGGCAACCCTACCTACCGCTTGCTCTTTTCAAGTCACTCACGATGAGTTCACCGTTATTATTTTCAAGAACAACACTTGAGATCTGTGAGCAGTGCGGAGCAAAATATCTTGAAATTTAGTAACTAAAACGTCGGAAATTTGGCTATTTTGGCTACCCTCTACTCCTGGTTATATTTGATAGTGCAAAACGGATACGTCAGCTGAATTTTATTAGAGCTATATTTCGGCCCTTCTTGGCAAGGGTCCTCTTCAGGCTCAAAAGTTGGAAAAATGAACTTGTGGACAAGCTTGGACCTCTGCCAAGAAGGGCCGAAATATAGCTGTAATAAAATTCAGCGGATAAAATTCGAACTTGTGGTTTTTCCACAAGTTCTTTTTTCCAACTTGAGCGGCTTTGAGCCTGAAGAGGACCCTTGCCAAGAAGGGTCGAAATTAGCCCTAATAAAATCAGTGGACGTATCCGTTTTGCACTGTCAAACATGATTCGCAGTCAGCTTGGGCTGAAGGAATATTTATACTCCTGGTTGTTAGCAAGAGGGGTAAGAATCCTAGGAGGCCAACTTTGAAACCCTTCTAATCTGACGAGGGGGAGTGTCCTTTAAGAGCTGGGATAGAGCCGACAGTCCTTACCATAGTCAGTGATGATGAAAAATGTGTTGTTAAAATGAAACCAACAATAGATTTAAATTTTCTAAATTCATAAAACAAAACAAATAGACTAGCCTACACCATAGGAGGATATAAAGAGCGTGTTCCACCCTGGTACCGATAGTAACTATTAGTTACTAAATCCTTTCCAACCTCACGAAAAGTTACTACGCTGACCGTTCCAGCTTCTCGAAATAGTAACTAATAGTAACTATTTGCTTACCGCGCTCGGGAGCGTGGTAAGCGTAGTAACCACGAATCTCTGTCACGTGATTGGTCGGATTCACCCGTGGCATGATATTCCGCTGGAAAATAGAAACAGCCTTGACTGCAAAAAGCCAGAATTCGTGACGTCATGCGTAGTAACTACGGTAAGTAGGATGGAACACGCTTAAACTGTCTAGGCTGTCTGCTCTTATAGGTGGAATGGCGTCAGTGTACCGCCGTCTGTCTTGCGATTCTAAGATTGCGATAAGTCGTGGTCGAATGCTGGCAACAAGGGTGGGAATAGCAAGAATCGTACCATTAGGCTTTTGGTTTTCTGCTGTTTTGGGATTCATTACACTTTGGTATTTATGTTGCGAGTAGCTAATCTGTCGGTTGTTGATCATCCGAGTTGCAACAAACTCTAAGGCGTATTCTCGCCGTCCCCCGAGGACTCCACCTGAGGAGTCCCCGCGTTTTCCCCACGGACAGAAATGCTCCGATCATCATCACCGTCATCGAAAAGGACTCCCTTTCAAATCAATTTTTGCTAGTTTTGGTGCAATATAAAATTAATTAAAAACTATCAGAATAAAAAAAGACAAAAGTAAACTGGATCCAGACTAATTTCGTCAACTGTATATTTATTTTTAGAACAAAATCCATTTTGGAAGCATTCCCCGTCTTCTCGTTGTTTTCCGCACGCGTAGTCCGCGTGGAGTGACTCCCTCTATGTCTCGCTGTTTCCTTCGATTCCCCAAGGAGTCCTCGGTGTTACGGTGGTGCCACCTGCTCCCCGCACTACCCACTTGTGCCGCCGTTAGGCAGCGCTAATCCCTTTCCGTCCAGTATAGAAGATTAAAGCTGCGTTCGATTTGAGTTCTCCTTGTCTCGGTCCTGTCTTCTTGTTAATGCCTTGTCACGGTCTAAACCCTTTTTATTTACCCCTGTCAGGTGAATGACTCAACGGACAAGCATCGCAAATAAAACGCGGTCGAGAAATCTACCCGAGACAGGACCGAAACTTGCTCCGAGAGCATGTCACGGCGTCCTGTCTGACAGGGCACTGACAATTGTCAGCTGACAGGACAAATAAAACGGCATTAAGCGGACAAGGCAGTTAAATAAAACGGCATTTGGCTGACAGGACTGAGACAGGACCGGGACAAGTTTAAATCGAACGCGGCTTAAACATACTGGACGGAAAGGGATTAGCGCTGCCTAATGGCGGCACAAGTGGGTAGTGCGGGGTGCAGATGGCACCACCGTAACATCGGGGAAAGGCGCTGAAGGAAAGTAATATGTGCTAACAGAGAATTTGCAGGGATATGAAGGAAATGCAGAGCTGGATGGACGCCCTGAATTTCTCCGCAGCACAGCTATCCACACAGCCTCTGTCAGCACCCATTGGATCGCAGCAACGCTTCCAACGACCTCTGATGCCTGCCAGCTTAACTAAACTGTCCTTGGTGAGTTTCAGGCTTTAGGCAATTTAGCAGTTGCAGTTGAACCGTTACCCGCTTACCTGTTTCACCATCACGCCACACAGGAGAGGCAACGACCCTCTCCACCCGGCGGCTGCGTACGGCAATCTGAAGTCACGCTGATTGAAAAACACTCATACAAGCAGAGTTGTGTTGTCCAGCTGTATCCTATTTCTTTACTGTTGTTGGCTTTTGCTCCAGACGTTTTCTAGCGTTCGGTTGTACCACCATCTGTACGGTTATGTGATATGTTACAAACCTCCGTGAAAAAAAAAACGTGATCCCACTTCTATCGACACCGTCTCAAAGTACGTATTGGCACATGACATATTGCACATGTAATTCCTTGAATCTAGAAATTGAAATAACATAACGAAGAGGAATTTCTACAGTTTTCTTTTGTACAGAAGACTTTTTACTACGTACAGTCGAACGTTTCATGCGATAAGGCTGCGCTTTATTGGAGGAATAACATATGCAACCTGTCAGGTGCCAATACGCACTTGAAGAACGTCACCAGATAAACCACCAGAAGAACTACCAGACGAAAAGTAACAAAGTTAGGACACCCCTTATACATAATCCATTATCCAATTTTGCATTATCCGGGTTTATGAACAGCTGAACGTGTTGTATATTTGACGGTGCAAAACGGATAAGTCAGCTACATTTTATCAGAGCTATATTTTGGCCCTTCTTGGCAAGGGTCCTCTTCAGGCTCGAGCTGGAAATCAACTATCTGAAAAGAAGGGCTGTCTGAACGTGTTGTCTGTGCTAGCCACAGGCTAGCCTCTTACTGCAACTTTCATGACGGGCGTTAAAGGACACCTGAATGAAGAGTACCAAGTATCATCCCTATCTGTATGACTTCCGTTAACATTGCCTGCAGAAAACCCAATGCAAATACGAAATAGTGTTTCCAAGCTATGATTTCTGCTCCATTATGCATCTGTCCTTATTTCAGTACCGAACAGTTTTAGAAATGAACAAATGTCTCCAATCAACCCTTCTTCTGGAATATTTTTTAACCAGTTAAGCCCAAACGTATATCTAGAAGAAATTCCGATACGATCCGGCCAGCGCTGCACAAGATTTGAATGAATTGCGCTTTTTGTCTTGGAGTCTGCATGTGCAAACCTCCAGATTTTCCCTATTTTAAAAACGTCACGCTCAGGAGAAGAATGCTCTCCGTTGCCATGTCTGTAAATGCATTCTCCATGGTGTGTTCAAGTATGGTTTTATTGTTCAGGTGTCCTTTAATGGAACAGAATAATACGATCCGGTCCGCTTACGAAGTTTGGTCAGTGTGCCCGGCAAGCCTCAGTCTCAGTTTCAGTTTTATACATACAAAATAATGAACATCATTCATTCCTTATGGCCCCACCATAAGGCCTAACATAAGGCCTGGCTTATTCTTTATTCATATAGTCTTAAGGAAAACAAACTAAACAAATCAAAAAAAAGGAGAGAAAAAAAGAAGAAAAGTAGAATAAAGACATAACAAACTGACAAGAAAAATCCACTAATCGTACTTTTACAGCCTTTTACAGCCGTTCTACACTGCTTCCTAGCCGATGACTGAAAATTAGTGTCTTTTTCTGTGTATTTATGTCTTTTATTTATTTTCTTTTATTTACTCAGCTTTTTCGAAATGGCGGGTCAGAAATAAATTACTCACTTAATTATTGCAGCCCGCACCACCCCAGTTTCAGTATCGTTCTTGAGGTGTTATTTTCCCGTTTTAGAGAGAACAGCTTCGGTGGTATGACGAACGGCTTGGAGTTATTGAAGGGGAACTCGAGGAGATGAGTTCGAAACCTTTAGAGAAAAGCAACAAAGCTCTTCATACAGCACATCTTAAAGAGAAGGAGGCGTTCCTACAGTATGAGGTGAGCTGACGCCCTTCTACCTAGGCGTGATTATAATATTTAGCTTGTCCCCCGGTTGTCCCCCCCCCCCTCCCTTCGCAAACGAAAAAATAAGCTTGCGACATCCCTGCCCCAAGAGGTTGATTCGAGACCTTAAAATCCGGGACTGGCCACAGAGGCGTCATTTCGCGAAAAACTAGGGGGGGGGGGGGGTCAGCACCGTCGTTCCGGATCATTAGCTCCGTATAAATTTGTCAGATCGCTTTGTTTCTCGCAGATTTTTTTTTTATTTTTTATGGGTAGCCTTAGGGGACGTTTTCGCGTGAATGGCTCTGGTCCCGTCGACCTCCCGTCGAGCTCAACAGACATTTTCGCGTGGATGCCGTCGATCTTTTTGTCATTTTCGCGTGTACGGAGGAACAGGTGAACGGCTGGACGCCTCCCGTTCAACATCGCTCCGAGGGCAGTGTTGAGCTGAAGGGGGATCTTGTGCGGACGTTCCCACTCATATGCTCCTATCCAGCTGAATGGGAATTATCGCGTGGACGGAACCATCTTCCTCAGCCGTTCAACGCCCGATGATTTCTCATTTTGCGTGGACGGGATCACCCGTTCAGCTCTACAGCCATCCATGCGGAAACGTCCCCTTAGTCTCCCTTGTAAAGCTGTCGAAGTTTAGTTGTAATTCTACTCCGCAAGGAGCGCCGGTGACGCTTAGAGTTAAACTGAGATAAATACTCCTTGAGCCCAAGCTGACTGAGAGACATATATTCAAACAATAGTTGCGTTTTTTGCCTTTCCTCCGTAGGTCGGTTAACCTACCTAGTTGCCACTATTGACCGTTTTTTCGTCTCGCCGGTCGGTTCGACTGAGCTCTAAAAAACGGCTTATAAGAAAAATGGCGTCTTCCAGTCGCAGGCGCTTATCTTTCCAGTGAGAATTTTGAATTTCGCGCCGTGCCAAGAGCGTAGGGCGGTTGGATGGAGCTCAGACCTCAGTCCATTGGTCGGTTAACCGACCGACGAAAAAACAGCTTATAAGGATTTAGGTCGGTTAACCGAAGAAAGAAAACGGCTTATAGAGTGAAATCTCGCAGGTAGGCTAACTGGATGACGGCAAAAAACGCAACTACTGCAATACGTCAGCTACGATACTTGGCAGCGATATTTCGGCCTTCTTTGCAGGTTCGTTCCTTCTCCAACGTTGTCCCTGAAGTTCGACAGCCTGACGAGGACATTTGCCAAGAAATATCGGGACCGGAGGGCCTAAATATCGCTGCCAAAGCCTCCGTTTGGATATAATAAGATAGCTGCTCCGCCTGCCCCCCCCCCCCCCAAATCACGCCGACATGTCAAAATAGATCATTAGTAAGGAGTAAAGACGATGAAAGGAATATAGCTACAGAGTACAAGGTTCATTCCGTGTACTTTCTTCTTTGCCCATCTCCCATACCGGCCATAATGCTTTGAAAAAAAAAGAAAAGAAGGAAATACACGCTGAGGTAGCTGTCTGTTTAGGTTCAAGGTTATCTTTATTTACAAACAAATGTATCATTAACACTTTTCGCTGCTGAGAGCAGAGCTCGAGCGCACACGAAAAAAGAATTAAAACCAAAAATAACTTCAACATGACGAATCAAGGCCAAGGCACAGTCACAATTAAACAAAAATATATAAAAAGAAATAAAAGTAGACAAATAAAGGAGTATCGATAGACTTTACATAAATAACAAAGTAAAAGAAAATCGGAAAGCGAGAATCACTTACCTAACTTCTGGAATTCTCGATCAGCATTCTTCTAGCCGTGATTTTATAGCAGCTATGCCTACCGTTAAATCCATAATTTGCCTTTGATGAAATAATTTGTCTTGCCTTTGATGGCAAGACGTGACATAGCAGACATACATAGAGGTATGCTTGTTAGAACGTTAGTTAACTTCGAGCAGCCCAGGTTTAGCCCAAAACTGCAATTCCCGAAGTTGACTAACGTTCAAAGAAGCACGTCTCTACTGTAATATGGATCCGCTTGGGAATCCCGAGTTATGACCGAAAAAAAACATGGTCACTAGGTGATGGCGCTATTATTTCTAGGTTGACAGATACAAGGTCTACATCGAAATTCTGTCAGAGAAGATACTGCTCACCGTTGACCCAGTCGGTCTCCCCCCCGAACCCGTGCAGCTACTGGAAGTGGAAGAACCAGTGGAGCCATTGCCCATCACCGCTACCAAAGATGGTGCTAGAGGAACAAAGAGCGCAGGATCGGTGGATGATAGGTACAGCTATCATGCAGCTATTAAGACTGGCTTGGTGCGACGGTAGCTGCATGTCTAACAACGGCGCAACTATATTCTGTAGCCTAACCTCGCTAAAAGCACCAGAGGACGTAAGCAAGCCTAAACCAGAAGCGAGGAGGCGGGTTTAAAACATGACCGATTTGCTGAGATTTCGTAAAAGGATTCTTTTGCCGAATTTATATGTGAATCCTGAAGAAAGCTTGACGCGGCGAAAAATCTATTCTTCGTACACGGCAGAAAAATAACAATTAAGCCTAAAAGTAAACATCTTAGATAATTCGTTCCATATGTTTGTCAACAAATCATCTCTTCTGTCCAACTTTTCCCCTCCCTGGATAAACCCCTCCTTTCTTAAAGAGCGTGTTCCACCCTACTTGCCGTAGTTAGTACGCATGACGTCACGGATCCTGGCTTCTTGGCTGGGACGCATTTTTCTATTTTCGGCAAAATATCGGGCCGCGGACTGATCCGGCCAATCACGTCACAGAGATTCGTAGTTACCACGCTCCCGAGCGTGGTAAGCAAATAGTAGGTTGGAACGGTCAGCGTAGTAATTTTTCAGGACGTTGGAACGAAAATAGTAAGTAATAGTTACTATTGTTAGGAGGGTGGAGCACGCTCAAAGCGTCGTAATTTTCCAATCTCCAATCTCGTGTTTCCGAGCACGGGGACCGTAGGTCAGTTAGAACGAGCAAATATCTTATTATAGTTTAAAAGAAGCTGGTTATTTTTAAATGTTGGAACTTTGGACAGAATCCTTGGCTACCGAGACTTGATTAATCCCCCCCCCCCCCCCCCCCACCCAAACCCTCACCCCGAAGACTTTATAGGAGTCAGATATCAGAAATTATTGCAAATCTTCCTAAGTCTCTTGCAAATCCTCGACTGTACGACCATCCCTCTCCTATACCCGCGATTTTTACCAAGAAGGTGGCGTGTTTTCCCCTACTTCAGCCAATAGCCGTCTGTCTGCGGAATTGCGAGCGATTCTCTAGCTTCGGTTTATTGTCTGTTGCTTGCGTCCTCTGGAATTTTCATAGAGACTATGTGTGGATTCCAACCTTCCACCAGTAATATCTGTATACCATAGTCGTCGCAGCCTGTATTAGGGGTTATTGTCGGGTTTCTACAAATATATTATTTGAGGTTTTGCAGATACCATAGTATCTGATACCATGCTGAAAAGGCGTTTTTGCGCAGTTACCGTGGTATCTGGCAAGGTACCGTGGTATCATATATTAAGATACCACGGTAACTTCGAAAACGACTTTAGACCGTGGTATCAGATACCAGTAACTGCAAAAACGACCAATTGCAGATCAAATACCATGGTATCTGCAAAACGCAACTATTATTTAAAATGGGTCATTTTGTGCTAACTTGCTATCAAAACTGTGTTGCACTATAATCGGACCACTGTAATGATTATAATACACTATAATCGGACCTCTATTCTCCAAAGTACGTGAATCGTACTTGCCTCACTATGTGACCAAAGACATTAGCAGTGGAATGACAGGAAACTTCCATAATTTTTTTTATATACGACGTTCATCATAAGTCGCAACAATCATAGCGTGGTTTAGCGGCAGGTTTTTAGTGGAGTGTTCCTTGGAACATTCCACTACTGCGAGCTCTGTAGCAGCTTTCGGTTTTCGGTTTCCACCGTATTTTGTGGAGCTCATAACTCGTGAACCAGTGCAAGTATCAAGTTCTAACTTGGTACACTTGTGGGTATGGTCTAGTTGTGCCTTTTGGGGTCCCAACCCCCACCCCCACCCGGTTCAGGGGTTGGTTTATAAGATGTGGTAAAGATTTTACTTTCACACTCCACTTCTGAGCGCTTGCGCAATTGTTTGTTAAAACAATTGCTCTTTTCACATTGCGACCGATCGTTCTATAAAATCATCATCGAACGACACGGTATTATGTAGTTCGTTTGTTTACGCTAATGTACATTCTTCAGCGTTTGAATTCGGATCAAAACCAAACGCGGGCCGCTCGATTTTCCACGACGAGCTTTTAGCGGCGTTTCCTGTCTTCCTGGTCTTGGTCTTTTGCACTTTCCAAATAGTTCAACTCTTTTTTATTTCGCCTTGGACGTACACGGAAAAGTGCTAACAAAAGGGTGACAGGGGAGTTCGCGACAGGTATACAGATTGGTATGACGGTGTTAAGCTTTTACTAACTATTGGTAGAGGGTTGGAACACGCCCTATATTTGATCTTCCATTAAATATTTTGTGATTGGCCTGGTATTATGAAAGTGACCGGTAGATTGTAATGTAGGCCTATAACTGATTGCCATATCGTAGCCTAGATCGAGTTGTGGATTGTACAGTTTTCTAAGCAATACTCGTGTGGGCGGTTTTTGCACGAGAAAGCAGTGACGTTTGTTTCAGTGAAATGAGGACTCTAATAACGGTGCTTTATGTGAGTTTACAGACTAAAATTTTATTTCTGAGAGTTGCTGTTGGCATGCATTCCTGCGACGGTTGGCGAAAATATTTATGTTAGGACCCTCTTAAGTATTATGTTTCGCGAAAAGATAACACGTAAAAGGGCCATAACATAAATATCCTAGGTATCCGCAGTAACGTTTGGCATAAGGATGCCATTTACAGACAGTGTAGACTGCATATCCCGCGGGTTGGACGGAGAGGGTTAAATCGAAGGTGGAGGGGATAACGTCACTAAGTTTATATAGTAATATTGTATTTCTATAAGAATTGGCGCAAATGTCCGACTTGGGAAATTAACAAAATTGCAAATCAGCCCAAGTGATTACCGAGTTGCGTGGTCAGGATATTGTAGAAGTATTGAAGGGAAGGTTAAATTGAAGCGAGAGAGGGAAGGGGTCTTAAAGTTAGCAGTGAACCTATAATAGTCAAAGACTAAATCTTTCCACTGGTTGGTTTGATGTGTCTTTTGCGAGGTAACCCCCCGACAGACCCGAGTCGTACCTTGGAAATTAGTTGAATTGCACTTTCTAGACGAACTTGCTCCGATACTGTAGACCGCTTTTATCTTACGATTTAGTGTTTGCTAACTATGTTCTCAGTTGCTTAGCACAACGGCAGTTCAAGCCGTAGGGCGCGGGTTCAAATCCCGCCTGTGGAGCATTTTTATTTTTAAGTTTACTACTTAAAGTATTCATAAAAGATGAAAGTTCTCGGTGGATTCTTTACTTTCGTTCATTAAAATGGTCATGATATCAAGAAAGTTCCGTCATACTCTCATTCAGAGTTTGGCAGCTAGACTGATGGCAGCTGGGTGCCTTAGGCTTTATTTCCACGCTGGGAAATAACTTCCGGCCTGCTTCCGTTCATAAAAATCCTGACGGTGGATCTCGAAATGTTTCATGACAGAAAACTTTTAATCCGAAAATTTGTCTGCTGATGCTTCTCCCTCAAGAACTCGATAGCAGATTCTGCACTGTACTACCTCTCCTATCCTCTCGCCCTTTCTCAGGCTATTATTTTAAAATGTCAACAAGTCTCAAAGCAATCAAGTCTCTCCAGCAGATTGTGTACTGTACCACATACCATTCCTACCTTCTCGCCGTTTATCGATCATATACTTTGAAAGGCTCACAAGTCTCAGCAAATGAAACACGGAATTTGTGTTTACAGTGTTTGACTAACTTTAACGCTTCAAAGGACCCGTCGTACCAAATTCCATTTATTTATTTATTTCCCTCATTGCTGAGGAGTACAGAATATAATATATATAACAATGCCTAAATTAATCCATTCAGTGACACTATAATTAAATAAAAAAATACACATGGTCTGGACAACTACAGTAGAACTAGTTACGTACTAAGTGTGGATGTATGTAGTCGTGTTCAGTTGTCAATCAGAGAGTTTTTCAGTTGTATTTGTTGATTTTTTTTTCTTATGAAAATGTTACGTTTTTCTTTGGTTTTGCTTTTCTTTTCGTTTTTGTACTCCGTCCTTTATCTTTTTGAAATGACGGGTGATAAATAAAAAAAAAAAATTATTTGCTTCACTACCTCCGTAATCGCTCCATCCATTCTTAGACCCGGCGATCCAAATTTCATACAGTACGAACTAACCTCCCTAATGACTCACTGATGTTCACACTTCCCTTGTTCCATTATGTTCGTTGCTTCTCATGCTCCCACGAGTGTTTGCGAGAATTTCACTCGTCAGATAAACCGATAATCTAGTTTTTTCCACGTTTTTGCTTGAAGTCCATGGGCCTGGAGGAAGGCTTTAAATGCCGAAATCGTGGGTAATTTGTCAAAAGCCTAGTTTGAAGTGTTAAATTATTTTAGAAGAATGAACATAACAGTAAATAGTACGAGGGGCCCTTTAAAGAATATGAATATATAGTTGTTGTAACTTATGATGTTCTAGGCGTCAAGTAGTTGTAACGATCAAAACACGTGTGGAACACCATAACATAATTGTAACGATCATAAGTAATAATAAGTCCGTGGAACAACCTGCTGCTCTTCCTCACAGAGCATCGGTGATTGTATTTCCGAAATGTCCCTTCTGCAATATCTGCCACTGATATCTGTTTTGCGATTCTCAATAACCACTTTTTCTTTCGGGAGGGGGGGGGGGGTAAAGCTACTGCAAACAGTTATTAGGCGAATGGCACTATGCAGTATCATCTTTTCCCATCAGAACTATTTTTTTGCTGTTTTGAGTTGTGTGCTTCTATTTTTCGTCTGTCTAACGATACAGCTTACCTCCTTTCCCTTCATTTTCTGATAAAGCCTATCAAGATAGAAGATTCGCTTAATCCTTTGTTTCTATCGGGGACACAAAGAATGGCTTAGCAAACAGATGGAAAAGGCATCCTCGGAACGCTGGGTGGTGATTGGATAAAACAAGTCAAGTTTGACACATTTTTCCATCGCGTGGCAAAATAAGGGGGACAAAGAAATGCGGTTTATGAGAGTGAAGGAGAAGGGTTTGTATTTCGTCAATAAAAGCAGAAAGTCAGAAGTTGCATTACGTGTCCGCAAAGACGCGAAGTATCAGTAACCATGGGATAAAACACTACGTGTTGATGTTACAGAAAAACTTTGTGTACGAGACTTTCGTTTGAAACGTTACTTTTACTGGGCAGAAGAATTAGCAGGATATGGAGAAAACTGATTGCCAGTATTCCTCTTGGACCGACGCACGGAAGACGGGAGGGGAGGGGGTATAGATGGGCCATCTGGGAACAACACATTATCTTTGCTCCAAATTGTTTTGAAAGAGTATTGACCTTTTAAGGCACGTACATCTCAATGGGCAACCGAGAATGTAAAAAAAAAGTTCAGTCCCAGATATTTTCACGGTTGTGAGGATACCTTAATTCGTGCTTGGGACCGATGCAGGTCGTTCTTCGCGGGTGAAAACGGCTGGGGGGAGGGGGTGACGCCCCTCCCCCAATGCTGTCGGCCAGTCGGTAAAAAATAACCGAGTCGGCGCGAAGCGCCTCGATTTTTCGTCAAAAGAGTCGTTTTTTCTGAAAATTGGTCGATTTTTCGTCAAAATAGTCGGTTTTTCTTTTTCTGAAAATCAGTCGATTTTTTTCAAAACTGTACTTTTTTGTTGTTGAAAACAGTCGGTAAAAATTACCAGCCAGTCGGTAACTGCCCCCCCCCCCCCCTCCCCAAACATTTTGGCTAGTGACGACTCTGCCTGCAGTATTCCAGTTCTTACATTGCCACTTGGTTGCTCAGCGGCTTCGGAAAATGGTGATGATCCGATACAGTGGATTCGGAAAGGTTATTCCAGTCGTTGACCACACCCTCACAAACGAAGGTCTGTCGTACTCTGGTTCTGGCGTTACTTTCTTTGACATTGTTATTAAAGTGATTGAGAATATCGGAAATGTAAACAGAACCCTCATTTGCTTAGCTGCAGATCTTCCAGCACAATCTGCTCACGGTATTGATCCTTCGTACTTAGGCGGGTGTGAAACTGGTTGCCTCCCTTTTTTTTGGGGGGGGGGGGGGCATCTTCTGTAACTCTTTATTCGATTTTCACTCCGACAATATAACAGATCGAATCTACTCCAACGCTAACATAACCAAACCCGTCCAACATTTTGGGAGGAGGGCATCCAACATCACAATAGCTCATATAGTTTTGTGTTGGAAAAAAAAAACTGGTTGCCTCCTTGGGGGGGGGGGCATCTTCTGTATTTCTTTATTCGATTTTCACTCCGACAATATAACAGATCGACTCTACTCCAATCCCGTCCAACATTTTGGGAGGAGGGCATCCAACATCACAATAGCCCATATAGTGTTGTGGTCCCTGTCTTGGTCCTTCATAAAAAAAAAAAATTGGTTGCCTCCTTTTTGGTTGTGGGTTGAGGGGTCATCTTCTGTGACTCTTGATTAATTTGGTTTCCTCTCCGGCAGTAGGCTATAACAGACCCAAGTTATCGAAATCTAACTTACCAAACCCGTCCAACCTTTCGCGATGAAAGCATCCAACAGCGCAATAGCCATATTCGTTGTGATCGAGTGGAGCTGCTACCCGATTTCTGCCACAGCAAATGGACCTGCTTTTTTCCTTACATAATTGACTTAATCTTCGTGCGCACACAATCCGACAAGATTTCGCACGCGAAAATACACATGCGAGATTCGCGTAACTATGGCGAAACCTGAATGCGATGCACCAAAATTTCAGAGCAAAGACGGAAATTCGCATCCGACTGCGAAAATCGGACTATGTGTGCATGTACCTTAAGCCAGCTTCGTACTGTAATTAAATGTCCAAGTAAGATGTGATTACGACCGGAATTAAGCTTCTGATGACCGCGGATAGAGGCTAGACTAAACATACCGGCTTTACCCATTTTCAGTTCACTAGCCCTCGATGACATTGGGCTGAGCTCAGGCTGAAGCAGGATACCATACCAGAATATTGCCACTTCCATTTGGACGTGAAATGTTTAACGAGTGCTGTTTCTTTTTTATGTTACCTCTTTTTGTAAATTCTTGTAATTTACTTGAGTCACGGTTAATAATTTGCCAATTTGATTCTGATATACGAGAGTGGCAGGTACCCGGTGAAGCACGTCCAACTGCAATGACTTCCCTGTAGTACGATCTTGGATTTTTAGAACATCTTCGAATGAGATATTTTGCTAGTGATCGGCCCCCAGGCACAGATGAGACGGAAGCACATGGTCGATACTCTGCCCGTCTTGCCGACAGCTTGTTGGAAACATAAATAGAGATTTCAGCTTACTCAACGAAAATGGATATTTCTATACCATCATCGAAACAAGAAGAAAAACAAAGATATTAGATTGTGAACTATACGATTTTTGACGTCGAGACTGAATTATCGGAGTATGGTAACTATAGTTCTGAATCTGCAAATCATTAGAAACAATTTTCCGACCCTTTCTTAATAGTCTAGTCACGGGACAGGGGAAAATGTGGTCAGAAATGAGATCCTGAAGGGTTGAGCTTTCCTAATAAAATGAGACTCGCATCCTGTTGGTCGGCTTTTTCATTTTCGAGTCAAAGCGGGCTTTCGAATAGGTCAGTATTACTAAGTTGACTCAGACCCCCGTTTTCGCTGGGTAGGTAAACCTCTATCAGACGACCCTTTTAGCTGCCGCTGCCCCCTACTGTTGGGCGCTATTGTCGGAATGTAAGAGCTTCGTCGCACTGGGCTCATTTCCTGGCTTTTTGGGTTGCAAAAGTAGAAAAAAGAACATATTACAACTAAACCTGAATCTTGCCGTTAAAAATTCAGGAGATCAATTAGAGCAAAACAGCGTGTATAATTATGTTATAGGAACCCTAATCGACCCCTAACTGCAGTCTGCTCATTATCCCCAAGCTGCTACAATGCCCATCAAATTTCACGTCCCCTAGGGATTTTCAGTTGTTTGTCGAATTGGCGGCTTTTTGAGCCCAGTGTGACCAAGCTCTAAAGATAGTATTCTTCGGTGATGTTCTCGAACTTGGGCGGACCCTTCATTCAAAGAAACGTAAACTTCCCAAGATGATCTGAGAGATCTGGGACTAACCAGATTGTTGTTCATTTAATACCTGAACCTATGAGCGCGGATACGGTCTCCCAGGCAGGGTTGCCACATGTCGCACGATACTGTGAATTGTCACTCTATTTTATTTTTGTCACTCTTGTCCCAAGTAGGACATGAAATCACTCTATTTCAAAAAATGACCAAATTGCATTTTTGCAGCAGGGATTCCGACCAGAAGTAACTATTTCAGTTTTTTTCATGAAAGCAAAATTAAGATGTGTCATTTTCACAGAGTTGATTCCGACCAAAAGTGAACATTTCATGAAAATAGATTTCACTCCCAATTAACTCTCTGTTTTGGGCCAAAAGTCACTCTTATTTTTGGTACGGCAATCGTGCTCTCAGGTACTGTAGGAGGGTAAAGTGCAGACGGTTAACCGACAGTGGTCGCGCAGCACGTCTTCACAGCGTATGTCAGAATCAGTTTGACAGATGGTAGTAATCGTGCCTGAATCAACTGTGTTGTATTATCTCTTGCCAAATACCGCTTTTCTTACGTGTTCTTGGTACGAGTCTTTGTTGTTTGGCGATTTTTTGTTACTATGCTTTCAAGTGCAGATGCCTTGAAGTGATAAATAGCTGAGTTTGGAAAATAAAATCAACCGTTTCTAGAAGCTATGTCTTCCTTTTTTGGACCGAAAACAAATTAATCGTGAAATTTTCCCGGCGTTGCTGTTCCAGAGAAGATATTGGTCTGAAAAATATCGCCTGTCAGGTCCAAAGGAAAGCTATCAATTTGTTAATTGATCAATACAGTAATGTCTACTGAGCCATGATTGACACCCCACAGCCAGCCCTCTTTGGGGTTATGTAACCACTACTGGATTCTAGCAAAAATTAATAAGCCAATAGAACCTCCCGTCTTTGGTCCCATGCACCGACTATGGATATCCGACAAAACTGAGCAGAACTAGAGCTGCTTGCTGAGCTTTCAGTTGACGCCCGTCTACTTCCCTTTTCACCGCTGCATGCGTCGGAGGAAAAGACTGTAGCAGGCGCGTATAACCCGCTATGCCGTCGAGCGAGGCACGGGCGGAGCCTGACAGTTGATTAACAGGCGGCAGGACGATGGGGGTTAAGTCGCACGAAGTGAGATGGTGCCCGTGCGCGCAGGTGATAAAAAAAATGATAATAATTAACAAATGAAGAAAAGGGGAAGTTGAAACAGTGAGAAAAGTAGGATTTTTAAAGATAAACAAAAACTTAGAAGGTTAGAGCGTCGCCACATTCCGTTTTACCAATGGTAACGTCGATCCAATCCTTAACCAGGTGGCGCTCGTGACCCGAGTTAGACTGCATAATATACTCTGCAGCGCTACATGTGATGTCACGATGGTAGACAACCAGTCGTCTGCTACTATCGACATTTCTTCTCCGGGCTTTATTGCGATATAGTTGTTTGAAACGAACGGTAATGTTCCGCGTAGCTCCTACCCTACCCTCCGTTCACTTGCAGCGGCAATCTATTCGACTCCGCATGGTCGTATTACGAGATAGGGAGACTGAGGTTATTGTGCTTATTTGTTCTTGGTTGTCGTGACCGACTGAATAGTCTGGTTAGAATGATGTCTCAAATGGAAAGCACGTCATCTTCTACCAACTGCCAGAAACGCCAACTAACTAAATTCCATTTCTTTCTTTTTGGGATCCCAAAACGTAAGTGAAGGGATACCTATGACATCGTCCCTCTGTGCTGTCCGTCTGTCCGCACGATAACTCTCGACGGGACTGAGATATTTTGATGAAACTTGGTGGGAGGATCCTTTGGGTCAAAATACAGGTCAAATTCGAAGATGGGCTCTGTAGCCCTATATTTGAGGGTGGGGGAGGGGTTTCAAATTAAAGGGCAAAAAAATATTTTTAAAAATTATTGCGATAGTTGATTTAGGGGTAAGGAGACACGCTGAATTCGAATATGATATTTTATTTTCTCGCCGGACAAATAGTTCACCCGGAATCTGGCGAAAACCGGAAAGTTTGTGAAACGTAAAAGTTTAATATGAAGTTGATTAGAGGTTCGATTTAGGGGCAAGGAGATGTGCTGATTCCGAACATGAACATTTTTTTCTCGCCGGACAATTAGTTCGGCCGGAGTCCGGCCAAAACGTGAGAATTTGTTAAAAGTAAAAGTTTTATTTAAATATGACAAGATGTTTGATTTGCGGGTAAGAAGACATGTCGAATTTGCATATGACTATCATTTTCTGACCGAACGTATAGATCGCTCGCAATCCGGCTGAAACCGGAAAATTTGTTAAAAGTAAAAGTTTAATCTGAAGTTGATTCGAGGTTGGATGCAGGGGTAAGAGACATGGTGAATTCGTTTTGGAGCTTAAGTTTTTGCCAGGCAGGTAGTTTGTCCGGAATCCGACCGAAACCGGAATTTGGGCAGAAGTAAGGAAGGAAGGAGATACGACGTAGTCTATAGGGTAAACCATATGCTGAATCCATATCTGAATATTTGACAGCGCAAAACGGATATCTGAATATATCTGAACTTGGTGAAATTCAGCTGGCGTATCCGTTTTGCACTGTCAAATACGAACTTGGCCGAATATCTAGACCGAATTGTCGGGAACAAATATTAAAATTTTGGGATCCCATTGAAACCTTTGGTCTTGTTTCTCTTGCTGTCAGAACTCAGCGGGAAGTTACCTATCGGTCCTGGCAGACTCTTTGAGACAAATTCAGATATCAAATACCACGGTCCGACCGAAGTAACTGATCGTGGTATCTGAAAAAGTCATCTCACTTTCACCAACTACAGAGCCTAGGATTTTGTCAAATTGGTGGGAAAGAAGTTTGGCACTTATTGATGTGACTGGATATCAGTTTTTCCTTTGTGATGACTTCGAAAAGCGCAATTTCGGCAATTGTCGTTTTTGCAGAGCAACCGTGGTATCAGATACCACGGTAATTGCGAAAACGACTAATTGCAGATTCAGTTACCGTGGTAACTGCAAACACGCAACTAATGTCTTTACATTGGAAGGACTGTGCAACACCCTATGGGCTGTAGACAAAGCCGAGTATTGAGAAAAACAAAAAGTGCAGTAAAACAAGAGCTACGAGCTCATATGTCACTTGTTACGAGTAGGTGGTAAAGAAAGTTGATGAGAACGTCATAAAATACCCCGCCATCCAAAAGTGCGGTTTGGACCTAGAAATAGGAAATCTAGTTTCGCTCAAGTCTAAATATTTCGGACATTGCCTCGGATATTCTAGGGCAAAATACTTTTCTACCTTCCAAGTTTCAACCCAATAGGTCCACTCGTTTGGAACATCAGATACCACGGTACCTTGCCAGATACCACGGTAACTGCAAAAACGTCTTTTGACTGTGGTATCAGATACCACGGTAGGTAACTGCGAAAACGACTTTTGACCGTGGTATCTACAAAAACGCAACTATTGATAAGTATCCATTGGATTCATTGTCCTGACGAAGGAATTTGAGAATCCCTGCATTGCCGAACGATGCCAATAGTGGCATGGGACGGGATGAATGGAGGGGTTTGCAATGCCGCAATTCACGACCTGAATGAAGGGGGTGTATATGCGAAGATTACAGATGCCATAAAATAGAGAATAAAGTTGGCTTTGTGCAGGAACAGAGCATTTTGAGGTCGTCTTATAAATACACAGTAAAACGACAAGTCATAACAGGAGACCTGCTGGATATGTGGTAGCCGAAGCGCCGGTTGGTTCGCAAACGCCCGATTGACCAACTGCCAGTTCATCACCAGTTATGATTTAAAATACGTATCCACACCTGACAGGTTCCAACTGAAGAGTAACATAACGAAGAGAAATAAAAAAAAGGTCCCGGTATAAAAGTTACGACTTTTTGCATGTATATCAACTAAAGTTCGCGTTGTCAAGGTGGAATGGACCTCCGAGACCCCGCCCTCCAACTCTCCCGCAGTGGCCGGATCCGATTCGGATTTCCAGATCTAAACATTATGACACGTCCCCAGGGG
This sequence comes from Branchinecta sandiegonensis, assembly GCA_030848855.1. Classification (NCBI taxonomy): domain Eukaryota; kingdom Metazoa; phylum Arthropoda; class Branchiopoda; order Anostraca; family Branchinectidae; genus Branchinecta; species Branchinecta sandiegonensis. Next base: position 22,445,583 of record JAUPMV010000006.1, on the reverse strand, counting down.
CGTCGCTATGGGGCGGGGGGGGGGGGGGGTCCCCCACCCCTCGAAGAAATAAAAAATCTAAAGTGAAAAACACAAAATTACATATTACAAAAATTAAGCTGAATTGGGCGCTCGCAGAAAATAAACTGTACTCAACCAGGAAAGCTAAATGGGGGGCTGGCCGTGCGCCCGGAAAAGTCAGTAAGGCTAGTTCAGGGTTACCAAGAAACTGGGTTAACATCCATCTTGGACATAGGCGGTTCTGTGTTCTCGAGCGTTTGAGACTTAAAAGATTGCATTGTCAGTCGCATGTTTCGACCTTGCAAGATTGACAGGCGGGTTATTTCTAGTCGTTCGGGTAATAACAGATTTTTCAATCATACTTTGTCAGAATGAGAAGTATAATTGTCAGATTCGAGCTTCCAAGATCGACAAAAGACAGTTGTCAAATCACGAATTTCGCCCTGCAGCGCACAGTTTTAACCGAAATTTTAACACGATCTGTTATGTACCTGATTTTGCTTGTGGTGTACATTTTCAAGAATTTGTTAATCTCATGCAAAGATTCTTTGTATCTTAACAGACAAGAATTTGATGACAGGAATTTTCCTCCAGCGCGACGTTAAAAATAAATCGGCTTCGTGAGCAATGAGAGAAGATGCAATGACGGGCCTGATTATTGCAACACGTCATTTGATTTGTATGTGTTTTTTTTGACTAAATTAAGAACAAAGTCTGTTCTGTTTCAATTTTTTTTCTGGATGATCAGTCCTTCTTTTTCAGAAAGGGTCGAACTGAAGCAAATTGCAAATGTCTCACATTTCTCTGGATTCGACGTGAAATAAGACAGACGGGCAGATTCGTGCTTGGTGGCCCTTACTTTCGTTTGGGATTCGAAAAGACATTCCCGATCAGACGGGATTCCACAAAAATTGCCTGCGGCGCCTTTCAATAGGCTGTATTTACTGAAAGGTCGCGTGATTTCATTCGGGTTTAAGGCTTGGCTTTCGGGGCTTGGGCCACATTAAAAGCTAGATTTTGTTAGGGGGAAGTAGTATTTTGCCCGAAAAAGGGACATCTGCCAGTCGCGTATTTTGGTAGTCACCTCCCACGACCAAGCCCTTCAAACCGCCCCTGAACTTGGAGATACGACTAGGCCTCTTCAATCTTCAACGCTTGCAGGTATCACACGTTTTATTATTACATATGCGACGAAAAGCTGAAACGGGCGGCAGGGTGCCGCCCCCCCCCCTTGAGTTTTGGCTAGCAACTCCCCCTGCACGTCCCGCCCACCAAGTTTCGTCTCGATCTTTCCTCTCGGAGCAAGGTTTCTAGGCTTACCTCAAGCCCACTCCCTACCGTTGCCCAGATTCGGTCCGGATCTAGAAATGGATATCTAGGGCATATGCCCGCGAAGTTTCGCCTCGATCTCTCTACCCTAAGCGTGTCACCAGATTACGAGGATCTCCTCAAACTCCCCAAACAGTGGCAGAATTCGGTCAGGAACTATGAACAGAACTTCTAGGACATGTGATTTATCTAACTACTGAAAACCATCTGAGTCAGATCACTCGTCCGAGAGTTATACATGCCAAAAGATTAATTCCCAACCGTCCAGCTCCCCCAACAGCGGCCAGACCACGTCCGGATCTTTAAGTGGGTATTTTAGGACGTGTGCTCTTGGATCGTTCGAGCGTCACGCATGTCACAAGATTTCTGGTACCATTTAGAAGTAGTGAACTGATAGACAAAAATGCTCCTCAGCCGGGATTTGAAGCCAGGACCCTCTGCTTACAAGGCAGTCGCTCTACCATCTGAGCTACCGAGGGGCTTGTGAACAGAGTTCGCAAACCACTACAATAGTCTGGTAGAAGCCGGCCATAGGAACAGTGATCCCGCCCGAAGGCAAATTCGTCTAACCAGTTCACATCCCCATGTCACGGATTAATATTTCAACATATAATTAAAATTATATATTTGCTTTTATTTGGTTTTCACCATGAGACCCCGTCTTGAGGGTCCTGGTATGTCTACGTGGCTCCGACAATGGAGTCCTAGACTTCTCAATTATATCCGAAAAAAAAAACTGTTTATGGTTTATTGGTCACGGTACAAGTCCCTTGTGTAAAGTGCCATCTATGTATATTTCTGGTACCCCTTCCAACTCCCCCCACAGTTGTCGGTGCCAGTCCGGACTTGAAACACAGTACCCGGCACATGGTCTCTTGCCAACTGTCGACTTCACCTAGATCTAATTACTCATTCAGGCATGCCAAAAGATTCCGGATTCCCCCTCCCTAGCTACTCACTCTCGACGGTCGGGTGTGCGAAGTGACGATTAACAAACTATTCAGATCGTTAATATGCCTGACAAGTTTCATCGCCTAGCATACCTGGAAGTACCCTAGGATTCGCGATCACCGGAACGACCGATGGAAAAGCAGCTGGTATTCACTGAGTTTGACCAAGAACAAATAATCAAATAGAAACTCCGTCTCCCTATCTCTGTACTATGACTATGCGGAGTCGAGTGTTTCCTCATGCCTTTTTCCGATGCGAACGAGCGGAGGTTAGTAGCTTCGCTCCACATCACGTTTCGTTACCTCTTCAATTAGCTATATCGCTGTGAAACCACCCTGAGGAAAAGTAGAAGACAAAGCTGATTGGTTCTTTGGACGCGCTCAAGAGCGGGTAAGCGTGCGGAGTGCGCCTCCTGCATTTTCTTTCTCTGTGATGAGCAACGGCGAAAACGGAAGTAGAGTAGACGGGTAAAAAGCTACAGTAAATACCTCTAGGTCCGCTCAGTTTTATCGGGGTATTCGTAGTCGCTGCATGGTACCAAAGACAGAGTTTCTATGATTATTTGTTCTTGGTTAGACGGTGTACGAAAACATCGCAGACACACCTTTTCTTTTTTTAAATTTGGCTGATAGTTAGATAAAAATGACAAAACCACAAAGTAAATTATTGAAAGAAATGAGTAGCCTAGTGCCAAATATTTGTTTTATTTTAGAGTTTCTATTCATACACCAAGTATGTCAATATTTCCTTATTTAATTTAGGCTTGCCCAGGTAGATGCGCGCCATTAGATGGTTCCACGGTATACCGAGTCCCAGTTTCAACTGGCGACTTATGGATTCCGATGTAACTCTTTTCATTATTGATCGATGCAATGAGTTTTGTCTTAAAATCTCCAAATCGAGCTTGCCTTTCATTTGGGCATGTTAAAGATCTAATGGAAGTAACTGAAATAAACTATAATGTATTCGTAACGTAGGATACAAAAGTGACGGAAACAGCTAAAATTCAAATATCACACGAATATATCACCTTGAGTCTTTTGCTAGAAAAGTGGCATAGCCATGTCACACTACGTCACACCAGATCCAAATGGGCAAAAATTTAACAGAACAAAGTTACTTACGCAAATCAATCACAGAAAGTGGGATGATCGGGTCAAATCTTACGTGGTTGGCCTCCTAAAATTTATCAAAAGTATTAGTGTGAGTGGGAGGCCAAAGGGGGGGACCTTCTTGACATAGGCGATGTTGTAGTATCCAGGTTTTTAACAAATATTCAGTTTCAACCGATTCTGTCGAACACCATGAAAACAAGACCAAAGATTTCGACGGGATGCCAAAAGTTCAATATTTGATCCAGACAATTGGGTCTTGTCTTTGCCAGATCCAGTCTTCGCCAGACTCCTTAAACATTTTTAATATTAAAAATTGGAAACAGATTAATGCCAAATAACTAATCATCCGAGGAAACGAAGTTTAGATATGAATTCAGCATGCGTGTTTACTATAAGTCATATCTATTTTGACGAAACAGATCGAAACTTCCTGCCTTACTTCTGCCAATTTTCCGGTTTCGGCGGAATTTTTCAACTACTTGTCCGGCGAAAAAATAAAGCTCAAAACGAATACAGCGTATCACATTACCCCTATATCCAACATCTAATCAATTTCAAATAATACTTAACTTATAACAAATTTTCCGGTTTCAGCCGGATTCCGGGCGAACTATATGTCCGGGTAAAAATTGATTGTCATATACGGATTCAGCATCTCTTGTTACCTCGAAATTCGACATCTAATCAAATACAAATACAACTTTTGCTGTTAACAAATTGTCCGGTTTTGGCTGGATTCCGGGCGAACTACTTGTCCGGGTAGAAAATGATTTTCACATCAGTGTTCAGCAAGTCTTCTTACCCATAAGTCGAACATCAAATCAACTTCAAATAAACTTTAACTTTTAACAAACTTTCCGGTTTTGACCGGATTCCGGACGAACTACTTATCCGGCGAGAAAATGGTTTTCGTAACCGTGTTCAGCATGTCTTCTTACCCCGTAATCGGCATAATCATAGCTGTTTAAAAATAGTTTGTTTGCTCCTTAATTTGAACCCCCACCCCTAAATGTAGAGCCCATCTACGAACTCGACTTTTCCCTTGACCTAAAGGACCCTCACCACGTTTCATGAAAATATCTCATTCCCTTCGAGAGTTATCGTGCTTACAGACGGACTGGCAGACAACTTTCGCGATGTCATACGTATCCCTCCACTTACGTTTTGGGATCCCAAAAAGAGTAGCATGTACGTCAGTCAGCTAAGGTTCGCACTGCAAAGCTCCTCTCCCCAAGTCCTGTCTGTCAAGTTCCGTCCGGGTATCTCCACCCTAAGTGTGCCAAAAGACCCCCCCCCCCCCACCACATTTTAACTGCCCCCACAGTGGCCGAGTCCGCTCTTACCCTGTAAGTGGATATCTAGTCAAACGATTAGTGCAACCATAAAACTAATTCCAGACACAGCTTCGCCATTTCCTTATACTTATATGGACAGTCTACACTGAAAAGTTTCTCCGAGTAAGGATTAAATTTAACTGCAGTATTTACTACTGGGATTAATCTTATCAGTACTGGGATAAGACTAATCCAAATTAGCGATAATCTTATCTTAGTAGAGACAAGATTAATCCCAGTAGCAGATACTGATTTTTTGTTTAATATACCTAATGAATTTCCGTTTTTTTATTTTTTTGCCGGATTCCGGTCAAGCTACTGATCGTGTAAAGACAAGACTAAAGTGTTTCAAAGGGAGTTTGAAAAGGGAGGAAATATATGGGATTCGATTGTTTTTAGAGGAGACAGTCTACCACTCGAGGAGGGGAGAGAAGGCCGTATTGTAGGAGGTCCAATGGCCGGTCCGTTTACTCATGTCTGATATGTGTGCGAATGAGAACATCAAATATTTGATGCATGACAAGAGTTGCGTTTTTGCAGATACCATGGTATCTGTTACCACGGTGATTGGATCTGCAATTAGTCGTTTTTGCAGTAACCGTGGTATCTGATATACGGTTGCTCTGCAAAAACGACAATTGCCGAAGTTGCGCTTTTCAAAGTCATCCCAAGAGAAAAACTGATATGCAGTCACGTCACTAAGTGCCAAACTTCTTTCTCACCAATTTGACTAAAATTGATGAAAGCGAGATGACTTTTTCAGATACCACGACCAGTTACCACGGTCGGACCGTGGTATCTGAATATCTGATACCACGATAACTGGCCAGATACCACGATATTTGCCAGAACGCCTTTGACCGTGGTATCAGATACCACGATAACTGCAAAAACGACTTTAGACCGTGGTATCAGATACCATGGAATCTGCAAAAACGCAACTAAGGTTTGAGTGAACCAGAATGATTTAGAGTAAACGGAACGGGAACGAATGAAGAATAGATGTGCAGCGCCATAGGGAGAGTTTTTGATAACATGAAACAGTTGGCGAGGTTCCTCAAATTAAGGATTACGGAGTAGGGATTAGAGCTTCTTAATATAATCCGCAGTCGGCTTGGGCTGAGGGAGTACTTAAAAGCTGCTTTCACACTGACGCGTTTGCCTTGCGACGACGCAACGCGGAGCTTGCGCTTAAAAAACTGACGCAACGCAAGAATAGAACTGAGCTCTATTTTTACGTAGCGTCCGACGCGTACGCATCAGATTTTTCAGTTTGTTTTTCACTGAAATGGAAGTTTTTGAAGAAAAACTAGTTCAGGAGAGACCTGGACTATATGATAAAAAGATCCCTGACTATCACAACAAAACTTTCATTAATAATACATGGTTATCAATTTGTGAAATCATCAACAAGGAGTTCAGCAAGAGCATGGCTGGTAAGTTGACCCTACTTTGTACCAAATTACATTTAAGTGGACCTTGTCTCCTTCAAGTAGCAAATAGTAATAATAAAAAATTACCTATAAACATTCTACAAACTGTCTGAATTTGCCTATAGGCTCCATTTTCAGTCCAGGCATCATTTTTAGTCTTCATCAGAACTAGCCATTTTCTGAAAACGCAACGCACAAGCCTTCACGGTGTAAAAGGTCCGACGCAAGACAAACGCAACGCTGACTCTACGCAAGCGTCTTGCGGTCTGAGTGTGAAAGCCGCACTATGCTACAGAGATCGTCTACGAACCTGAACTGTGCTTTGGCATAAAGGATCATCACGCCAAGTTTAGATAGGCGGGTCGACAGTATATCCCGTTTGATATTTGGGACTCGAGAGACGTCATAACGAGGGCTACGGAGACCATCTTCGAACTTGGCGTAGGATATACTTTGACATAAAAGATCTTCAAGCACAATTCGAGGAATTTCTAACCGTCCAAAGCTATCGTGCTTACACACAAAAACAGACAAATAGACGGATGGACAACCCTTTACCGTGGCACAGGTATCCCCCACTGCCATCTATTATCCCAGAAACGTCATGACTACCGTATACTACACAAACCGTATACCTTCAAAGTCTATCAACGGCCTCTTGTGGGGACAAACCCTTCGTTCTCTCTGAGATTAATGTTTTCGAGACAGTCCTTCCTTACTAGATTAGGGAAGGCGGTTGAGTGCTTCCGGGAATGAAACTCCGATTGCCACATCAGCAAACAGAAGGATCACCATTTCCTGTTTTCCACTTTTTATCTAGGCACTTCACGTACTCCGAATGCTTGCATTCCAGCATACAAAAAAGCTCAAATGGTATTTGTCCGAACATGTTGAAAAGATGAGAAACAAGAGCTACGACCTCATACGGCACTTGTTAACTGAAAGATTCGCATTCGAAAAAAGACTACCTCCCCAGTAGCAAGGCCGTATCCAGGGGGGGGGGGTTAAACCCCCTAATCCCCCCGAAACATACAAAAAATAACCGTTGTATAGGCTTTTCCCTCTGATCTATGTCTTTTTTGTACTTTTTGTCCGGCCCGCAAGCAACCCCCCCCCTCCCCCCTCCCGAAATAAATAAATTCCTGGATACGGACCTGCCAGTAGCACAATTAATTTTCCTAATTCCGTACGACGACGTATTGCCAATTATCAGCAAATGTCATACAATGCTATAGCACATTCGGAATATCATAAAATGCAGAGATGTCTGTCTACACATATCCAAAGCATGGATAAACAACAGCTACAATCTCATTTGGCGCTTGTTACGGAAATTCGTTTACAACAAATCAAAACGAGAACGTACAATCGTTATTACCAAGAACAAATAACCCAATAGAACCTCCGTCTTAGGTCCCATACAGTGACTACGGATACCCGGCAAAACTGAGCTGAGCTAGGAGGTGCTGAGCTTTGAGCTGACGCCCGTCTACTTCCCTCTTCGCCGCTGCGCATATCAGAGGAAAGAGTGCAGCAGGCGCGCTGACCCAATGACAGACAACCAATCGGCTTTTACTTTCGAGATTTCTTCTCCGGGGCTTTACTGCGATATAGCTGTTTGTAGAGGTAACGAATTTTGATGTTCCACGTAGCTCCTGCCCTCCGCTCGTTAACATCGGGCAGGGTATAGGAATCTATTCGACTCCGCATGGTCGTATTACAGAGATAGGGAGGAGGAGGTTCTAGTGCTTATTTGTTCTTGTTATTACCTACCTAGAAACCTAGTAGCCTGCTCAAATTTGTGTTTTCAAATTCTGAAGTTTTCACTGGCCCGTCGTCGTACCTCATTACTGATTAAATCCACGCAACGTCCCTGCGTCCCATCTATTCTTATTTCGGGATTTCGAACTTTTTTAGTATGATTATCCACTACACTCATCCTTTCTTTTCCGTGTTTAGCTTTTTCCCAGGCCGATCAGGCTCCCGCTTATCGATTCCGAGGAGCTCATTTAGAAAAAATGGTTTTGCAAATTTACTAAATTTACCAGTGCCAAACTAACGATCACGCGAAAAACAACTCGGCTCTATCCCTTTCGTATCAACATCTCCACTGGGATTTCTCCATCAGAAAAATCAGCAAGTGTTCTTTTATATTAGTATTAAGTTTAAAACAAACAGAATTAGATTTCTTCGTACTTGGGACTACACTGTAAAAAGTTTCTCCGAATAAGGATGCAGTATCTGCTACTGGGATTAATCTTATCTCTATTGGGATAAAATTAATCCGAATTAGGGATAATCTTATCTTAAAGCACAACTCTTACTAGAAATGATCTTTTCTCCATAAAATGGATCAGAACAAACGTTTTCGAAAATACCATTACTTTTCACCTGAAAATAGCGATTCTCTTGTTAGCGCATGTCGATTATATCCAGCCTTCCTGCTCTCCGACTCGGCGGCTGGGCGCAAAAGATTTGAAAACTGAACGTGCCTTGGTTAAAAAGTGCGAAAACTAAGCAAATAAAAGAAGTAATAAACAGAAGATTATCACATCCTCATGTGTGAAAGAGTTATCAGCGGACAATGAAGATTCCGGCAAACTTTTCGTTGGGTGACGGGAAAACTCGGCAAGGCCGAAAAAGCGCTAAAAATTCGTAGTTACGAAACGCAACAATGGAGAAAAGTGGGGATTTTAGAAGCTTATAATTCCAAATGGGAGCTAAGTATATTATGAAAGGCAAGATAAGCAAGAGGGGTCCTTTAATAAAGACAAGAGTAATCCCAGTAGCAAATACTGCAAGATTTTTTTTTTACAGTGTATACGGGATTCTGGGACCATTAAATCAATAGAACAGACAACCTTTTGTTTAGGGTTTTGGATTCTCTGACATTCTTCCATGCTTTCACGACTCCTGATAATTGGATGCCGTTTTGGTATCCCAATGTTCGTTTTTTTTATGGTGATACTGGTTTGTCTCACGCAGCATGTGCTGATGACGTTCTGCTTGTTGCTCGGGCTCGCCGCGGATTGCTTGCTAACCTTAGTATATTAACGGATGAACTTTTCAAGATTTATTTATCATTGTTAATGCGTCGAAATGTGCGTTTATTTGTTTTAATAGCTATTATGCGACCGGCTCCACTTGTAACTGGGATTGTGGTTCTTCCATGTTCTTCTTCCGTTACTTGGGTTGGTCTGTCTTTCGGCCCAACGCTTTCCAGTAAGTGTTCGTTCATAGTGAATCGAGCCATAAAAAGCCTACGCATCGCTTACGGGAAAATACGCCCAAACAAAAATCCGCTATAATGGCAATGGTATTTGTATGCTTTACAACGCTCATTGCGCCCCTGTGCTTTTGTTCATATTCGGCATGGCTCATCTGTTTCATAAGAAAGATCGCCAGATTCCACGTGTGGCATAATTTAGATACTGTAAATTCCTCCTCCGGCTCCCTATAGATGACACCGAAACAGAAAAGTCATTGCTCGATTTGGTCTACTTAGACGTGTCCTCTCGGATTCGGACTTCGAGTGATGCTTTGTAAAAAGACTATCAACCTGATTTACGTTTACGACCCTGTGCGGCCCTTTGTCCTTATTGATACTGGTTAACTAGTTCATGTTGCTTTTGTTTAGTTTAGATTTTTCGTTTTTTATCGTTCTTGTTTATTTATAAATAGTTAAATACTCCGTAATTTGTGCGTCTACGCTTTTACGGGTAGTATGAAGTTCATTCAAAACTGCCTAGCATAGATGAATAAATTCAAAATCCCTTAGATGAGTCAAAATATTTTAGTGTATTCCATTATTAGATAAAAAATCTGGTGCCCTTTCAGTTAAACTTTACGCGCGGTACCAGGCAGTGTATCAAAGAAAAGGTTGCGTAAATTCCTACTGAAACTCAACTATATCAATTCATTATGGGCCCTTGAGTACACGTACCTGAAATATTTGATAGTGCAAAACGGATACGTCAGCTGAATTTTATTGGAGCTATATTTCGGCCCTTCTTGCAAGGGTCCTCTTCAGCACAACCTGTGTTTCCCAAAAGTTCGTTTTTCCAACTTGAGCGGTTTTGAGCCTGAAGAGGACCCTTGCCAAGAACGGACGAAATATAGCTCCAATAAAACTCAGCTGACGTATCCGTTTTCCACTATCAAATTTGATTCGCAGTGAGCTTGGGCTGAAGGACTATTTACGTACCTGAAATGTAGGTGGGCTTAGAGTGTGAGGATGGAAACCGCTGAGGCGGCAGTCGATGACTTCACCTACTCCTGACTCGGTCAGCCGAAAATATCCAACCCTGAAAAATTTCTACATTAAGAATCCGGGACCAGATTCTTAAAGCCTCGTCTGAACTCTGGTTTTATTGCTTAACGGAGCCTTCCTTTACCCGAAGTATTACCTTAAAGGGAGTTTTACCTATTACTGCTGCAATCTATATCCCCAACCGTTCCATCCATTATGATCTCCAAGATTTTCCTACCTGACAAAAACAGTTTTGGGCCTGTTTTCAAAATAAAAATTTAAATAAATGGACCAATCAAAAGAAGCCAAGCCAAGCATGTGGCTTAAAAAAGAAAATAACAAATAACCAAGAGGACTTCAGTTTTAACTGAGATCCCTTCCTGCGACGAGGAAGTACTTTGTCTACATCTTCTAGGGAGTGCCACTCTAGACTAAAGAAACCCTCACCACCGAAATGGGCGGTTTTAGCGCCAAAATTCGCGGAATGTGCGGTTTTAGCGCCCATTCAAAACCGTTTCGACATTTGTAATCTTTTAATGTTATCTATGTGATAGGCGGAAGCAAATATTTTGCTGAGATAGCAGAAAATCTTCGTATGGCGTACAGGATGACGAAATTATAACTAAACTACCGAAACCACAGATCGTATACGATCGCGCAAGTCGAAGAATAAACAAGAGCTGTAAGCTCATATGGCACTTGCATGTGTCAAGATGATTTGATTGATCAAAAGTAAGTTTCGACTTTGCGGTTGAGATGCGCGCTATAAGGGAGCTGGAACTTCATTTGTAAGCAAAACCCTTGAGGCAAAACTGCTAATGGGCTGATGGGCATCACGAAAATGCATATATTGCTTAAAAGTATTTTTTTTACTTTGCGGTCAAGATTGGTACTTTAAGGAATAATCGGATTTGGGAAGTAGCAATTTCTAAGCAAATGTTGTTGAGTCTCCAATATTCCAGCGAAGTTTCATCGTCCTAGCACATCTGGAAGTACCTTAACGCGCGATCACCGGAATCCCAGACCCCCCTCCCCCTCCTCCAACTCCACCCACAATAACCGGAGCCAATCCGGTTCTGTAAATGATTAATCCAGAGCATCTGTTTGTCATTCCCACGAAGTTCGATCCAGATCACACCAGTCTAAGCGGGTCAAGTATTTTCCGCCCTCCCCCCGATAATTGCCGGATTCGGTCCGGAAATGAAAAAGGTCACAAGAGAAAAATGTCCTCTGTTTAATTATTAAATTTCACTCGAATCCGATCACCCGTTCCAAAGTTACGCATGACTCAATATTCCGGATTCCCCTCCCTCAACTCCCCCCCCCCCAAGATTATCATATCGAGGATTTTTTTTTATTCCAAGTCAGTTTGACCGGGTCCCTGATATGCCTTCCAAGTTTCGTCGTAAAAATCCCCCAAAAAACGGAATTCCGGGATACCCCTCCTCCCCCCCCCCCTCAAGTGTCCGGATCCAGTCAAATTATGTAAAAGATTTGGGGACCCGTCTATTCGCCCACCCGTCGATTCGCCCAACCGTCATTAGACCCAAAAAATACGTCACATCCCCCACTTTTTCCGACAGTTCGCCTAACCGTCACAAGACCCAAAATATCCGTCGATTCGCCCACCCGCTGATTCACCCACCCGTCGATTCACCCACCCGTCGATTCACCCACCCGTCAATTCACCCACCCGTCGATTCACCCACCCGTCGATTCACCCACCCGTCGATTCGCATACCGTCGATTCGCCCAACCTCGGTTTCGTGAAGCGTCGATTCACCCACTTCTAATATCCGTCGATTCGCCCACCCGTCGATTCGCCCACCCGTCATAAGACCCAAAAAATCCGTCACAACCCCCACTTTTTCCGACAGTTAACCTAGGGTCGCCGTCACTACCCCCACCCGTCGATTCGCCCACCCGTCAATACACCCAATCTAAAAATCCGTCGATTCATCCAACCGTCGATTCACCCAAACGTCGATTCGCCCAACGTCGATTCGCCCAACCGCTGATTCGCCCAACCGCTGATTCGCCCACCCGCTGATTCACCCACCCGTCGATTCGCCCACCCGTCGATTCGCCCAATGTCGATTCACCCAACGTCCTGTTGCTTGAGCGTCGATTCGCCCAATTCTATGATCCGTCGATTCGCCCACCCGTCATAAGACCCAAAATATCCGTCACAACCCCCACTTTTTCCGACGGTTTGCCTACCCGTCACAAGACCCAAGAAAGCCGTCGATTCGCCCAAAAAATCCGTCACAACCCCCACTTTTTCCGAAAGTTCATCTACCCGTCACAAGACCCAAAATTTCCGTCGATTCGCCCAATTTTCAAAACCGACCTTTGATCCAGCGCGGCTCTTTTCATTGAACGCGATGGAACAAAGCGACTGAGTCACAGGGGAGTAATTAAGAAGGATACAATACCATCCGATGTAAATAAGGGTGAAAACTAGTCAATACAGCTTGAGCCAGAATGATGAGAAGCATGATATAAGACCTCGGCGCTGATAATGAAAGAGGAAATGGAGGATGAATGCACGAGTAAAATATCAATGAGCTACCATGTTTTTAAGTACAACATGTTCCGAAAGCGGTAGGCTACATGTTGCGATTATTTGGTCGGTTAAAGGAAATTATAACGCCACACGATCATTCGATTCTCAATAGATTAAAATTTGACTGGTACTCCTTTGGTCGGCAGACTCGACCCAAAGTCGGCTAGAAGTTGGGCGGCAGGAATACCAAAGGTTCCGACGGAAACCCAGAGGAGAATATTTATGAAACTATTACAGCTGGAATATTGAAGCTCCAAGGGATATTCTGATCCATTTTATGCTTCCTTATATATGACCCTTGTCGGATGAATCGGAAATTGTACTAATTAGTCGGTAGCTTTACAAGCTGGCCGACGACAATTATAAGTCAACTTTTTCACTTAAGTTATTACCGGATTTCTTTTGTTGTTCCGGGCTGAACCCGATTTTAGCTGAATCGGTCCAGCAGGAAAAATGGGCTGACGCTCATAATGACCATGATACAACGCCCACGACTCAAAATGCCCACTATTCAAAATGTCCACGATTCAAAATGCCTACGACCCAGCCCACGGTTCAGAATGCCCACGATCGTAGAGTTTGAGGTGTTCAGACCGTAGTAAATTGGACCTAGTGATGAATGTGAAACGAAAGGCGCGGACCGAGTATCAGGATGGCGATAATCGTGCATTGAAACTGTTCAGTTACAATGTAATTTCGAATTCTGAAAATAGAAATGAAACACGAACAGTGAGCTCAAAACTGTTATTTTTAACGATTCTTACCTTCAGGGTGCAAGGTTTAGATCGCCATTTCCTCGTACTTTCGCGCAAATCATTCTAGTTTGATGAATTATAAAATAATCCTTTCATAATTTTCCGTAGTAATCCTGTCCCTTTTAATCTCGCTGTCCGTTGTGCCAGATCATTTTGACCTCCCCTACCGACAGTTAGTCGTCGGCACTTTGAACCAGGACGATTTTAGCCTTCCATGAAAGCATTTTCAACTGTCGGAATGACATTTTTGACAATTTTGATTTCACCCTGAATTACGGCATTTTGAGTCGTGGGCATTGTGAGGTGGGCAAAAAGATCGTGCTGATTTTGACCCGAAAACCGTCTATGATATCCCCATTTTTGTTTGTTTAGGGTTTTCATGCCCCTATCTCGGCACTCTGATCGGTTCTGGTCAAACTTTTACAAGACATTACTTACCGTTTTTCAACGGCACGAAAATGCGTGTGTTAATTCTCCAGCCTGATACTTGGCCTTAGAACAAAGCTTTTATCAAGTAAGGGAAAACTGTAATATCCAGGATCCAGTTTCACAGAAGTGCGAAAAGTATCACTAGTAGATCGCCAGATTGCGTGTGGAACTGATGAAAAACTCATTTGCGGGAGGTTTTAAAGTGGAGAAGACATTTCCGGAAATGCTTGGCTCTAATGAGACTTGTCGTAAGAGCTGATGAGCTAATTGACCCGTTTCTAGGTCCGAACCGTAACTGCCTGTGGTTAGGATGTTAAAAGGGCATATTGTGGCCATACCCCCTCCTCCCCCCTCCAGCTTCCCCTCATGTAAGGCGGATGGTCTTACTAGCATCAAAAATTACATATCTGTGACGTAATTTAGTTCAATAACAAATAACACTTCGCTACACTTGTGATATTTTCTGTTATGATTTCGCGATTGTTGGGTACATACTGAATATTATAACTCTTGGGAATCACGAGAATGTATTGTTTGGTATTTTTTTGCACTTGGCTGTGATTATGTGCACTTTAAGGGCGTTAGAAATTCTTCTGTAATCAAAACCCTTGACAAAAAAATTATCATGGGCCCTTTAGGATCATGAATATATATGGTTGGTCAAAAGTATTTTTTTTTACTTTTCGGTTAAAATGCGCACTTCAAGGGTGCAGAAATTCATTTCTAAGCAGAAACCATTTTGGCAAAAATGATCATGTGCTCATGGGGATCATGAAAATGTAGGTTTTGTTGAAAAGTATTTTGTGTACTTTGCGGTTAAGATGAGTACTTTAAGGGATGGTCGGACCTGGGAAGTGACAATTTCTAAGCCATTCTTGTCAAGTCTCTAATGTTCCAGCCATGTTTTGTCGTCCTAGCACATCTGGAAGTAGCCTACATTAAATTGCGGCCACCGGAATTCTGGATCCCCCTCCAACTCCCCCAGAGTGACCGAATCCGGTCCGGTTCTGTCACTGATGTATCTAGGCCTTACGCTTGTTCTTCCCACCAAGTGTTATCCCAATCGCTATATTCGAAGCGTGTCACAAAATTTCCGGTCCCCCCCCTCCCCCCGGCTCCCCCACATTGATCGGATCCTGTCCAAACTTGAAATGGGACATCTGAGACATGAGTTCTTTCCGAATATCAAGCTTCACTGAGATCCGATCACCCGTTCAAACGTTAGGCATACCTGAAGATTCTGGATTCCCCCTCCCTCCACTCACCCCACGGTGGTCAAATCGGAGAAACGGCTGTTCTTAGAGGACCTGTCTTACATATAATACTAACGCAACCTACTTCCATAATCACTCCATATATTTCTAAGCCCGGAGACCCCAATTTTGTACGGTACATTCTAGCCCCTCTAATAAGACCATGCTGATTTTCTCACTTGCTGTGTCTTGCTGCCTTCGATGTGGATCACGCTGTCGACGGTTGTCTGCGACAAGTTTTTCCATCAGGAAAACCGTTTATGTAAATTTTTTCCCTGTCTTCGCTACAAGTCAACGGGTCTCGGAAAAGGTTTAAAACAGCAAAAGCCGTGGGTTATTTGTTAGAAGCACAGCCTAGTTTTAAAGTATTAAAATATTTTAAAATACTTTAAGTTGAAGAGTAAATAGTGCGAGGGGTCCTTTAAGTTAAAATTGTGGAGTCGCTAACTGCTTGCCAAGTTTGATCGTCCCAGCACATGTGTAAGCATCTTCAGTCGGGATCACGGTAATTCTGGAACCCTCCCTCCAACTCCCCCCACAGTGCTCGGATCCAGTCCGGTCTTTTAACTATGTATCTACGGCTTGTGCTTGTTCTTCCCACCAAGTTTCATCCCGATCCGTCCACTCTGAAGATGTCACGCGATTTCCGGTCCCCCACCCTCCAACTCCCCCCAAAGTCATCCGATCTATCACAGAGTTGAACTGTGACATCTGAGACACGAGGTCTCTCCAAGTATAAAAGCTTCACTAAGATCCGATTCCCCGTTCAAAATTTGTAAATACGTCAGTATTCCGGATTTCCCCTCCCTCCACTCCCCCCACGGAGGTCGGATCTTCCGACCACCGGGTCGGATTTCCAGGTTAGTTTGGTCGGGTCTTTAATATGCCTGCCAAGTTTCATCGTCCTAGCACATGTGTAAGCACCTTAAGTCGGGATCACAGGAATTCCGGAACCCACCCTCCAACTCCCCCCCACAGTGCTCGGATCCGGTTCGATCTTGTCAACTATGTATCTAGGGCTTGTGCTTGTACTTCCCACCAAGTTCATCTCGATCCGTCCACTATGAACATGTCACACGATTTCCGGTTCCACCCTCCAACTCCCCCTCCCCCCCCCAAAGTCACCGGATCCATTCCGGACTTGAAGGGAGACATCTGAGACAAGAGGTCTTTCCAAATATCAAGTTTCATTAAGATCCGATCACCTGTTCGAAAGTTATGCATGCTGCTAAATTCCGGATTTCGCGGTCTCCCCCCCCCCCCCCCATGGTCGGATCGGGCAGATGACTATTCTCAAGTTGGTTTGGTCGGGTCCCTGATATACCTGCAAGTTTCATCGTCCTAGCACGTCTGGAAGTACCCTAACTTGAGGATAGTGGCATGACAGATAGACCGAAAAGTGATCGGTATATGGCACTTGAGCGGAGCTGCAAGTGCCATAAAAACGGTAGCTCTTTTTTCTGAAGTTTTACTCTTGCATTCATCCTCTTTTTGATGCTTCTGATCAATCTGCCCCAAGCTATATTTACTAGTTTTCACCCTTATTTACATGGGACGGTATCGTAACCTTCTTAATTACTCCCCTGCGACTCAGTCGCTTTCTGATACCGCGTTCAATGATAAAGGCCGCACCAGGTCAGAGGTTGATTTTGAAAATTGGGCGAATCGACGGATATTTTGGGTCTTGTGACGGGTAGGCGAACTTTCGGAAAAAGTGGGGTTTGTGACGGATTTTTTGGGCGAATCGACGGATTTTTTGGGTCTTGTGACGGGTAGGTCAACTGTCGGAAAAAGTGGGGGTTGTGACGGATTTTTTGGGTCTTATGACGGGTGGGCGAATCGACGGGTGGGCGAATCGACGGATTTTAGAAGTGGGTGAATCGACGCTTCACGAAACCGAGGTTGGGCGAATCGACGGTATGCGAATCGACGGGTGGGTGAATCGACGGGTGGGTGAATCGACGGGTGGGTGAATCGACGGGTGGGTGAATCGACGGGTGGGTGAATCAGCGGGTGGGCGAATCAGCGGGTGGGCGAATCGACGGATATTTTGGGTCTTGTGACGGTTAGGCGAACTGTCGGAAAAAGTGGGGGATGTGACGTATTTTTTGGGTCTAATGACGGTTGGGCGAATCGACGGGTGGGCGAATAGACGGGTCCCCTTAACCTACCCGTCACAAGACCAAAAAATCCGTCGATTCGCCCAAAAAATCCGTCACAAACCCCACTTTTTCCGAAAGTTCGCCTACCCGTCACAAGACCCAAAATATCCGTCGATTCGCCCAATTTTTTTAAAATCAACCTCTGACCTGGCGCGGCCTTTATCATTAAACGCGGTATCAGAAAGCGACTGAGTCGCAGGGGAGTAATTAAGAAGGTTACGATACCGTCCCATGTAAATAAGGGTGGAAACTAGTAAATATAGCTTGGGGCAGATTGATCAGAAGTATCAAAAAGAGGATGAATGCAAGAGTAAAACATCAGAAAAAAGAGCTACCGTTTTTATGGCACTTGCTGCTCCGCTCAAGTGCCATATACCGATCACTTTTCGGTCTGTCTGTCATGCCACTGTCCTCAAGTTAGGGTACTTCCAGACGTGCTAGGACGATGAAACTTGGCAGGTATATCAGGGACCCGACCAAACCAACTTGAGAATAGTCATCTGCCCGATCCGACCATGGGGGGGGGGGAGGGGAGACCGCGGAATCCGGAAGTTAGCAGCATGCATAGCTTTCGAACAGGTGATCGGATCTTAATGAAACTTGATATTTGGAAAGACCTCTTGTCTCAGATGTCTCCCTTCAAGTCCGGAATGGATCCGGTGACTTTGGGGGGGGGGGGGAGTTGGAGGGTGGAAGCGGAAATCGTGTGACATGTTCATAGTGGACGGATCGGGATGAACTTGGTGGGAAGTACAAGCACAAGCCCTAGATACATAGTTGACAAGATCGAACCGGATCCGAGCACTGTGGGGGAAGTTGGAGGGCGGGTTCCGGAATTCCGGTGGTCCCGACTTAAGGTGCTTACACATGTGCTAGGACGATGAAACTTGGCAGGCATATTAAAGACCCGACCAAACTAACCTGGAAATCCGACCCGGTGGTCGGAAGATCCGACCTCCGTGGGGGGAGTGGAGGGGGGGGAAATCCGGAATATTGACGTATTTACAAATTTTGAACGGGGAATCGGATCTTAATGAAGCTTTTATACTTGGAGAGACCTCGTGTCTCAGATGTCACAGTTCAAGTCTGTGATAGATCGGATGACTTTGGGGGGAGTTGGAGGGGGGACCGGAAATCGCGTGCAATCTTCAGAGTGGACGGATCCGGATGAAACTTGGTGGGAAGAACAAGCACAAGCCGTAGATACATAGTTAAAAGACCGGACTGGATCCGAGCACTGTTGGGGGGAGTTGGAGGGAGGGTTCCAGAATTACCGTGATCCCGACTGAAGATGCTTACACATGTGCTGGGACGATGAAACTTGGCAAGTAGTTAGTGACTCCACAATTTTAACTTAAAGGACCCCTCGCACTATTTACTCTTCAACTTATAGTATTTTAAAATATTTTAATACTTTAAAACTAGGCTTTGCTTCCAACAAATATGGCGAGGTGCAGCGCGAAGCGCTGCGCCGAGGGCGTTTAAATCCCCAGCCACACTAACTAACCACACCCAAACCGCCTGGTGCTGTAACCACATTTCTAAGTTTTCATGTTCATTTCCCAATATGGTTAGGGGTTCCTCTCAGTTACCAGGAATGAATTTTAGCATCGGTTAAGGCAGAGAATGGTTTTTCTTGCGAAAGCCAAATAATCTCAAAACAATAAATACTTGTTAAAATGGTTTCCCTGGGTCGGATGTCGGGCCGAAACCTTAAAGGGGCCAGGGTGAAAGGTTATTACCCTGTCAAAATTTACGTGTGTGTACTAAATAGCTAACCATGGGTTATGACTAAATATACACAGTTATTAAAGGGTAGAATTACCGGACACACGTCGTTGTTTGTAGAATGTGGTCCTTAATGGTCATCATGTGTGCTTTAAGGAGTGAAAATCAATTCTAGGCTCAGTCTGGAGTCATCAGGTAAATACTACAGAACGTAGCGGCACCATCCCAAGATAATTATGTATGGGATCTCCAATAAATGTAGTGGTTAGCCTATGAAAACCTCTGAAAACCTGAAAATCTGAAAACCTCTTAATACTTTAAAACTAGGCTGTGCTTCCAACAAATAACCCACGGCTTTTGCTGTTTTAAGCCTTTTCCGAGACCCGTTGACTTGTAGCGAAGACAGGGAAAAAATTTACAGAACCGGTTTTCCTGATGGAAAAACTTGTCGCAGACAACCGTCGACAGCGTGATCCACATCGAAGACAGCAAGACACAGCAAGTGAGAAACTCAGCATGGTTTTATTAGAGGAGCTAGAATGTACCGTAAAAAGTTGGGGTCTCCGGGCTTAGAAATATATGGAGTGATTATGGAAGTAGGTTGCGTTAGTATTATAGGTAAGACAGGTCCTCTAAGAACAGCCGTTTCTCCGATTTGACCACCGTGGGGTGAGTGGAGGGAGGGGGAATCCAGAATCTTCAGGTATGCCTAACTTTTGAACGGGTGATCGGATCTCAGTTAAGCTTGATATTCGGAAAGAACTCATGTCTCAGATGTCCCATTTCAAGTTCGGACAGGATCCGATCAATGTGGGGGAGCCGGGGGGGGGACCGGAAATTTTGTGACACGCTTTGAATATAGCGATTGGGATAACACTTGGTGGGAAGAACAAGCGTAAGGCCTAGATACATCAGTGACAGAACCGGACCGGATTCGGTCACTCTGGGGGAGTTGGAGGGGGATCCAGAATTCCGGTGGCCGCAATTTAATGTAGGCTACTTCCAGATGTGCTAGGACGACAAAACATGGCTGGAACATTAGAGACTTGACAAGATTGGCTTAGAAATTGTCACTTCCCAGGTCCGACCATCCCTTAAAGTACTCATCTTAACCGCAAAGTACACAAAATACTTTTCAGCAAAACCTACATTTTCATGATCCCCATGAGCACGTGATCATTTTTGCCAAAATGGTCCTGCTTAGAAATGAATTTCTGCACCCTTAAAGTGCGCATCTTAACCGAAAAGTAAAAAAAAATACTTTTGACGAACCATATATATTCATGATCCTAAAGGGCCCATGATAATTTTTTTGTCAAGGGTTTTGATTACAGAAGAATTTCTAGCGCCCTTAAAGTGCACATAATCACAGCCAAGTGCAAAAAAAAATACCAAACAATACATTCTCGTGATTCCCAAGAGTTATAATATTCAGTATGTACCCAACAATTGCGAAATCATAACAGAAAATATCACAACTGTAGCGAAGTGTTATTTGTTATTGAACTAAATTACGTCACAGATATGTAATTTTTGATGCTAGTAAGACCATCCGCCTTACATGAGGGGAAGCTGGAGGGGGGAGGAGGGGGTATGGCAACAACATGCCCTTTAACATCCTAACCACAGGCAGTTACGGTTCGGACCTAGAAACGGGTCAATTAGCTCATCAGCTCTTACGACAAGTCTCATTAGAGCCAAGCATTTTCCGGAAAGCCTCCCGCAAATGAGTTTTTCATCAATTCCACACGCAATCTGGCGATCTACTAGTGATACTTTTCGCACTTCTGTTAAACTGGATACTGGATATTCCAGTTTTCCCTTACTTGATAAAAGCGTTGTTCTAAGGCCAAGTATCAGGCTGGAGAATTAACACACATATTTTCGTGCCGTTGAAAAACGGTAAGTAATGTCTTGTAAAAGTTTGACCAGAACCGATCAGAGTGCCGAGATAGGGGCATGAAAACCCTAAACAAACAAAAATGGGGATATCATAGACGTTTTTCGGGTGGTTCCCAAAATCAGCACGATCTTTTTGCCCACCTCACAATGCCCACGACTCAAAATGCCGTAGTTCAGGGTGAAATCAAAATTGTCAAAAATGTCATTCCGACAGTTGAAAATGCTCTCAGGGAAGGCTAAAATCGTCCTTGTTCAAAGTGCCGACGACTAACTGTCGGTAGGGGAGGTCAAAATGATCTGGGACAACGGACAGCGAGATTAAAAGGGACAGGATTACTACGGAAAATTATGAAAGGATTATTTTATAATTCATCAAACAGGAATGATTTGCGCGAAAGTACGAAGAAATGGCGATCTAAAGTCGTGGGCGTTGTGATCATGGTCATTATGAGCGTCAGCCCATTTTTCCTGCTGGACCGATTCAGCTAAAAATCAGGTTCAGCCCGGAACAACAAAAGAAATCCGGTAATAACTTAAGTGAAAAAGTTGACTTATAATTGTCGTCGGCCAGCTGTTCTGCAGAAGCTTGTAAAGCTACCGACTAATTAGTACAATTTCCGATTCATCCGACAAGGGTCACATATAAGGAAGAATAAAATGGATCAGAATATCCCTTGGAGCTTCAGTATTCCAGCTGTAATAGTTTCATAAATATTCTCCTCTGGGTTTCCGTCGGAACCTTTGGTATTCCTGCCGCCCAACTTCTAGCCGACTTTTGGTCGATTCTTCCGACCAAAGGAGTACCAGTCAAATTTAAATCTATTGAGAATCGAATGATCGTGTGGCGTTATAATTTCCTTTAACCGACCAAATAATCGCAATATGTAGCCTACCGCTTTCGGTACATGTTGTACTTAAAAACATGGTAGCTCATTGATATTTTACTCTTGCATTTATCCTCCATTTCCTCTTTCATTATCAGCACCGAGGCCTTATATCATGCTTCTCATCATTCTGGCTCAAGCTGTATTGACTAGTTTTCACCCTTATTTACATCGGACGGTATTGTATCCTTCTTAATTACTCCCCTGTGACTCAGCCGCTTTGTTCCATCGCGTTCAATGAAAAGAGCCGCGCTGGATCAAAGGTCGGTTTTGAAAATTGGGCGAATCGACGGATATTTTGGGTCTTGTGACGGGTAGACGAACTTTCGGAAAAAGTGGGGGTTGTGACGGATTTTTTGGGCGAATTGACGGATTTCTTGGGTCTTGTGACGGGTGGGCAAACCGTCGGAAAAAGTGGGGGTTGTGACGGATATTTTGGGTCTTATGACGGGTGGGCGAATCGACGGATCATAGAATTGGGCGAATCGACGCTCAAGCAACAGGACGTTGGGTGAATCGACATTGGGCGAATCGACGGGTGGGCGAATCGACGGGTGGGTGAATCAGCGGGTGGGCGAATCAGCGGTTGGGCGAATCAGCGGTTGGGCGAATCGACGTTGGGCGAATCGACGTTTGGGTGAATCGACGGTTGGGTGAATCGACGGATTTTTAGATTGGGTGTATTGACGGGTGGGTGAATCGACGGGTGGGGGTAGTGACGGCGACCCAAAGATTTACATGGACCAGATTTTTGTTCTTCCCAGCAAGTTTCACTCCGATACCATCATTCTAACCGTTTCTCGAAATTTCCGGTCCACCCCCCCCCCCCACCCCACCCAGCTCCCCCGCGGTGCACGTAGCCAATCCGATTCAGCAAATGACTTACCTAGAGCATCTGTTTGTTCTTCCCACAAAGTTCCATCCCGATCCCTCCATTCTAAACGGGGCACGTATTTTCCGCCCCCCCCCCCCCAATAGTTGCCGGATCCGGTCCGGATATGAAAAAAATCATCGGAGAAATGTCCTCTGTTGAATTCTTAAATTTCACTCGAATCCGATCACCCATTCCAAAATTACGCATGACTGAAAATTTCGGATTCCCCTCCCTCCGCTCCCCCCACCATTATCTGATCGACAAAATTTTTATTTGAAGTCAGTTTGATTGGGTCCCTGATATGCCTGCCAAGTTTCATCGTGAAAATCCCCAAAACCACCATCACCGGAATTCCGGGACCCCCCCCCCCATAAGTGTCCGGGTCAAGTACAATGGTCTAAAGGACTTATCTAGAGCAGATGCTTGTTCTTCCCAGCAAGTTTCACTCCGATCCCTCCATTCTAACCGTTTCTTGAAATTTCCGGTCTCCCCCCCCCCAACTCCCCCCTGGCTACCGAATCCGGTCAAGACTTTAAACGGGACATTACAGATATATATTCTGTTCAGTTATGAAGTTTCATTACAATCCGATCATCCGTTCGAAAGTTACACACTTCTCAATTTCTCGGATTCCCCTGCGGATTCCCCTCCCTCCACTCCCCCACCATTATCTGATCGACAATATTTTTATTTTGAAGTCAGTTTGATTGGGTCCCTGATATGCCTGCCAAGTTTCACCGTGAAAATCCAAAAACCACCATCACCGGAATTCCGGGACCCCCCCCCCCCCCCCCCCCCATAAGTGTCCGGATCCAGTACAATGGTCTAAAGGACTTATCTAGAGCAGATGCTTGTTCTTCCCAGCAAGTTTCACTCCGATCCCTCCATTCTAACCGTTTCTTGAAATTTCCGGTCTCCCCCCCCCCAACTCCCCCCTGGCTACCGAATCCGGTCAAGACTTTAAACGGGACATTACAGATATATATTCTGTTCAGTTATGAAGTTTCATTACAATCCGATCATCCGTTCGAAAGTTACACACTTCTCAGTTTACCGGATTCCCCTGCCCTCCACCCCCCCACCCCCCAAAATGGTCGGATCAGAAAAATGGTTATTCCTAATTTTGTTTGGTCGGGTCTCTGATATGCCTGCCAAGTTTCATGGTCCTAGCACAACTGGAAGTACCCTAACTCGAAAAAGTGTGACAAAATGCCCTAAATTTTCAAGTTTCCAGCGCCCCCACTTCCCCGCACATGGTCGGATCGAGAAACTGATTATTTCCAGGTTAGTTTGGTCGGGTCCCTGATATTCCTGCCAAGTTTCATTGTCCTAGCTCATCTGGAAGTACCCTCACTCGAAAAAGTGTGACAAAAAGCCCTAAATTTTCAAGTTTCCAGCGCCCCAACTCCCCCTCATATGGTCGGATCGGGAAACTTATTATTTCCAGGTTACTTTGGTCAGGTCCCTGATATTCCTGCCAAGTTTCATTGTCCTAGCTCATCTGGAAGTACCCTAACTCGAAAAAGTGTGACAAAATGCCGTAAATTTTCAAGTTTCGAGCGCCCCCACTCCCCCGCATATGGTCGGATCGGGAAACTGATTATTTCCAGGTTCGTTTGGTCGGGTCCCTGATGTTCCTGCCAAGTTTCATTGTCCTAGCTCATCTAGAAGTACCCTAACTCAGAAAAAAGTGACAAAATGCCCTAAATTTGCAAGTTTCCAGCGCCCCGCACTCCCCCCCATATGGTCGGATCGGGAAACTGATTATTTCCAGGTTAGTTTGGTCGGGTCCCTGATATGCCTGCCAAGTTTCATTGTCCTAGCACATCTGGAAGTACCCTAACTCGGATATGTGGGACAAAAAACTCGGACCGACCGACAGACCGACAGACGGAATTGTGATCGGTATATGGCACTTGAGCCAGAGGCTGCAAGTGCCATAAAAACTGACAGAAATTTGCTTCGAGGCATGAGTCAGTCTCGTGACCTAGCAGGTTAAAAAAAAGAGGGATTACTTGCCAATGAAATTTTAACGAAAAAAAAGAAAAAAAATTCTCATTCACAACACAACATGCAACAAATTTGGTTTGCAAGCACACAAAAAGTTTCAGGAACACTCTCATCGACGAGGAACAGATAATGGCCAATGGCCTATAATAAAAAACAATAATAATTTACTTTTAACCCACAAATCGTACAAGACGAAAACAGTGGAGTATACAAAAGAAAATAAGAAGACATAATTAGGGAAAACACAACACATACAAACAAAATCTACTCAAGATTTTTTTTTTCACTCTATTTACGGCATTATATTATTAATATTCTATCCACTGTAGGGTCTCTGCAAGTTGCAATTCAATCCACCCCAGCTCTTTTAACCAGCAAATTTTCCTAATAAAATATAAACCCAAATCAAATATCTTATACTGAGAAGAGACGATAGGATTTTTGTTTCATTTGATGAAGTTTTATAACAAAAAAAATATGCTTGTTGCAAAACATCGAAAAACACACCTAAATCTCTGCCCGTCAAAAAAGCGACTAATGACTTAACCGTTAGAAATGCAGGGACGATGGCGACCATATCAGCGTACACTTACCAACTTCCCAGAGCAAAATAACGCTAGAGAGTAGCGCCAGGACTTGGAAAATACACTCTCGAACACCAGCGATACCCCGAGCGCCCACTAGTGCCCGAAACACCCACTAGTGATAGCGAACGTCCCTACTGAAACTCAACCAGTCGTGCACCAGCGCTAGCTCCAATAACTTCATATTCTGAACACAGACGAAAAGGTAAAATCTCCACTATTTCCTCGATATGTGAAGATCACGTCTTACCTTTAATAGAAACCGGAAGTTTGTCTCGCTTTAAATGCCGCAAGCGTAGTGGGCAGTGCTATAAGTACGGCCCTTTTGCGAAGCATGGAAAGCATAGGTCTTGGCCCTACTCCCTAGTGTTATTTTGCTCCGTAACTTCCGCAGAGCAAAATAACACTAGGTAGTAGTGCCAAGACTTATTAAAATTGACACACGCTTAATGGCAGCAATACTAGCACCACTAGCGATGGTGATCACTACTGATACTCATTAATTCGTGCACCAGCGCTGGCTCCGATAACTCCGATAACTAGCGCGCAACATTTCCAAAGATTCGCTTTCTATTTTCCAGTTCCATTGCCGAATTTGAGATTCTAGAAAAAAAGAGTTTCTGCCAAAGGGGCTGCACCAGTTGGAAACTATTAGAAACTTGCTTCGAGAACAGGAGTAAGTTCCGTGACCTAGTTTCGCCGTTGATGGCCTGAGATGAAAAGATGAAATAAGTGGTCCGGTCCGTATCCAGGAATTTATCTCGGGGGGGGGTTGCCCGCCGGTCGGACCAAAAAGTACAAAAATATATCGATCATAGCCTATAAAAAACAATTCTTTTGTATGTTTCGGGAGGGGGGTTGGACACCCTCCCCCCTGGATACGGCCCTGTCAGTGGTGCATGATGGCTAGTTTAGTTCAAGAAGCGTTGAACGCAGCGTTGTCCACCCCCGACCTGTGCTTACACCATAATCTCGCGGGTCCAACAAAAGGCTACGCCTCTGAGCATATCGCGCAGAAAAGAAGAGGCAAAGAATTTTAAGTAAGTAAGTAAGTAATTTATTTGTGACCCTCCATTTCAAAAAGCGGAGTATATGAAAAAAAGAAAGAAAACAGATGAAAAAATAAAATTTTCAGTCTTCGGCCAGGAAACAGTGTAGAACGTCATGCGCTGGTTGGGCCCAGTTTTCCATGCTTTTTCGCATAGACGAGGAAAATTCCAAAAATGTTTATTAAGAGAATGGGAGGAACCTAAGTCAGGTCAATCAGCACCAAAGCCCGCAAGCTATAGCTATAAGAGGGGGAAAAGACCCCTGTTACTTCAAAGTTCTTCCTTTTGTTCCTTCATTGCTTTAGCAATGTAAACCTCATCGAATAACTAGAGGGTTCAACCCTGAATTCGAAAATTTTCTAAGGTGGGACCTTATTTCCAAACAAATAAAAGTACTTACTCTTCAAATTTCGGCGCGCATACAATGGCAAGGGCTTCAGACATCATCACTTGGTATCCACACTGCGTATGGAGGTCAATACTGGACAAAAAGGCAGTCTGCGAAGGGTGAGTCTGAAAGAAACATACATCAGTTGCGTTTTTGCAGATACCATGGTATCTGATATACGGTTGCTCTGCAAAAACGACAATTGCCGAAATTGCGCTTTTCGAAGTCATCCCAAAAGAAAAACTGATATTCAGTCACATCACTAAGTGCCAAACATCTTTCCCACCAATTTGACAAAAACTGATGAAAGCGAGACGACTTTTTAGATATCACGACAGTTACCAAGGTCGGACCGTTGTATCTGAATATCAGATACCACGATAACTGCAAAAACGCCTTTTGACCGTGGTATCAGATACCACGATAACTGCAAAAACGACTTTAGCCCGTGGTATCAGATACCATGGGTAATCCGACACTGGAAACTTTCTAAATTAAATTAAAAAAAATTGTTTCTGGTTTATTTGTCACGGTACAAGTCCTTTGTAACAAGACCAAAGGTTTCGATGGGATCCCAAATATCTAATAATTGATCCAGACAATTGGGTCTTGTCTTCGCCAGACTAATCATCAGAGAAAACCGTGTTCAGATATACCTCTATGAGCCATATCTACTTTGACGATACTGACCGAAACTTCCTGCTTTACTTCTGCCAAATGTCCGGTTTCGCCCGAATTCCGAGCGAACTCTTAGTCCAGCAAAAAAAAAAAGAAAATTCAGAAACGAATCCAGCGGATCTCTTTATCCCTATAAAGAACATCTAATCAACTTTAAATAAAACTTTGACTTGATTCCGGACTAACTATATGTACGGGTAAAAAATGATTGTCATATACAGACTCAGCGTCTCTTCTTACCCCTAAATCCGTCATCTAATCAACTTCAGATAAAACTTTCGCTTTAAACAAACTTTCCGGTTTTGGCCGGATTCCTGGCGAACTAGTTGTCCGGTGAGAAAATGGTTTTCATCATCGTGTTCAGCATGTCTTTTTACCCTCAAATCGAACATTTAATCAACTTCAAATGAAACTTTTACTTTTAACCAACTTTCCGGTTTTCGCCGGATTCCGACCGAACTACTTGTCCGGCAAGAAAACGGTTATCACCATCGTGTTCAGCATGTCTCCTTACCCCTAGATCGAACATTTAATCAACTTCAAATGAAACTTTTACATTTAACCAACTTTCCGGTTTTTGCCGGATTCCGGACGAACTACTTGTCCGACAAAAAATGGTTTTCACCATCGTGCTCAGCATGTCTTCTTACCACATAATCAACTATCACATTAGCTGTTTAAAAATATTTTGTTTGTTCCTTAATTTGAACCCCCTCCCCCACCCTCAAATATAGGGCTACACAACCCATCTTCGAACTTGAACTGTACTTTGACCCAAAGAATCCTCCCACAAAGTTTCATCAAAACATCCCAATCCCTGCGAGAGTTATCGTGCGGACAGGCGGACAGACGGACGGACAACTTTTGCAATGTCATAGGTATCCCTCCACTTACGTTTTGGGATCCCAAAAAGTAAGTAATAAGTAAGTAATTTATTTATGACCCGCCATTTTGAAAAGGCGGAGTAAATGAAGAACATAAAGAAAATAAACAAAACACATAAACACACAGAAAAGACACTTAATTTTTAATCTTCGGTCAGGAAGCAGTGGACGACGTCGTGCGCAGTTTGGGCCCATCTATATATTATAATATATATATATTGGGCCCATCTATATATAAAACCGCCATCTATATATTATCTACTGGAACATAAGCAGTGTGAGGGGTGATTTTAGGATAGATGACCCCGCTACGTGCACGCTTGTTTAAACCGCCCACATTGCATCCGTTTTATCAAAATAAAGAAATTGTATGAGGGAAGGATTGAAACCGTCGTAAGTCCTAGGCTAATTTTAGTTAATTTTAGAAGTCTAGAACTATAATTTTAGAAGTCTAGAACTATATTGCCTTTCCAGGTTTGACGCGTGTATGAGGGCTACTCTTTGATGTGCTTAGGGAAACTACCCAAAGAAGCTCTAGAGCTACTCTTGATGCATCGAGTGCGGAGCCAGGCAGCTTATCCTGGATACCGTCCATAGTACACAAAGTACATATAAGTACAAGCAAGAGCAAATGGTTTCGATGGGATCACGAAAGGGAATAATTTGTTGATCTTTCCAACACAGATAATCGTGTCTTTCAGTTTAGATCATAGAACTTGTTAATGCAAAACAAAAAAAGAGTTTCGATCATGGAACGAGAATCCGCGCGGGCTAAACCGACCTCCTGTAGTGGATAGACGCACATCGCACAGGGTTGCCACAAGTCGCACAATGAATTGTCACTCTATTTTGATTGTGTCACTCTTGCCCTACGTAAGACATAAAAATCACTGTATTTCACAAAATGACCAAATGTGTAATTTTTGCAGCAGAGATTCCGACCAGAAGTAACAACTTCAAGTTTTTTCATGAAAGTAAAATTAAGATGTGTCATTTTTACAGAGGCAATTCCTACCAAAAGTGAACATTTCATGAAAATAGATTCACTCCCAATCCACTCTCAGTTTTAGGCCAAAAGTCACTCTCGAAATACTTCTGATGTGGCAACCCTGACATCGCACCTTTCACATGTCGGCTTTCGCAACGCGCAGCGAATAACGTTCGCTTTCAACGTTCAGTTGGCTTTGGTATAATATAAACATCAGCAGACTTACATGAATCCAGCCTAGGGTTAGTAGCTGATGCTTGTCTTGCACTTCAAAAATATCTTCCTCGTTGGCGGTCGTGCAGGAATCAGACGTCCCGTGTTGCCTCGGGATGATCAAATGTGAACAGACGAAAACATTTTGACTCTGGAAAGCCGATAGATGGTCTCAAAGCTACTAAACTTGAAAATTTTGATGCTGTCGGTTCGTAAACCTTTACCCAGAATCGTCCTCAGTCGTTTCTCCCTCTCTGTGCCTGGAGACTTCTACTGACACTGGCAGAAGTTTCATAAAAGATAGCACAAGGATGCGCAGTTTCAACAGAGAACACTTGGGATGTAATCTGCAGGGGCGTCACGACTAGGGGGGGAGGGGGATCGGTTTCTCGTAGAAATAGTCGATTTTTTCTTAAAAAATAGTAGTTTTTTCTTAAAATAAGCTAATTTTTCGTCAACACAGTCGTTTTTATCTCAACCGGCTAAGCGAACGGCGAACAAAACTTCGATCAAAAACGCAACTACAGTCTTGCAAAATAAACTCAGCTGTGTGGTCAGTTGTGAAACGACTGAGGGCTGACCCCCTCCCAGAGAGGTGATAATACACGTGTTAAATGTTACCAAACTTCTGGCAGTTAATGCCCAAATTATTGTTTGTTTGGCAGCAATGCTGAATTGCCATATTCATTAATTGTCGCTTCTTCTATAAAGCGAAGTTTTTTTTCCCGCCGCACTTTGGCAATATGATATCGAAGATAACCACACGAAATTTTGCAGCTATAACACTTCGAACAAACCTAAGGAGGGTTTTCGCGAGATCTCGGAATCACTTTCCGGCGAGCGAAGCGCACCGCGAAAACTGTGGGAAAGCGATTCCTGGAATAACTTTCCACTTTCCAGCTGGACTGAGCGCAAAAACGCATGGAAAGCTAATATCGCCGAGAAAATGTTGAATTACAAACCTTTTCGACTAAATATGGTTCACTGTTTTTTTTATTCGCATATATCCCATCGAAGTCACCTTAATTACGATTGCCCTTAATTTATATTTATTAGTGACGCTTACACTGTTTTTTCTCCATACTTTTGAAATTCCCGCTGAAACATTCAACTTTACGCGGAGCTTTCCACTAACCTCGTGGAATGACTTTCCGGGAAAGCTGCTTCGGTTTCCAAAGCGCGAAAACCGGGTTGGAAAGTTCGGCAACTTTCCGAAGTAGCGCAAAAACCACTGGAAAGTGATTCCGACTTTGCTTTCCAGCTCGCGAAAACCCTCCTCTAATAAAACAGTTTCTGTTTTTTTTTTAATACTCATCCTTTACATACCCTACGAGGAACTTTATGGTGTTAAAATCGAAAGAAGTCAAAATACCACGCAAGAGCCCAACAATCGTTTTCACGTGTCCCGGGTTTCACACTGGTTTGTACGTGGAAACTGCAACAGCACGTTCTAAGTCTGTCATCATCACCATTTGCGACAGACACCCAGTGAAAAGCACAGAGCTGAAGTCAAGTGACCATGCGTCACATGTGACCATACGTCACAAATTGTTGCATCAAACGATAAGGACAGCCTAGCTGCAACGTCAGTATATAATTCCTCTATATCCGATCAACGAACAACGTTTTCTTCTAGTCCGTTCTCTTCATTGACTTCCATATTTATATCTGTATCTTTGGTCTGACAGAAACAAGAGGTAAACTAATAGCTTGTGTGTTAAACACGTTTCCTAGTGGCCCATGTACACAATAGTTGCGTTTTTCTAGATACCATGGTATCTGTTACCACGGTAACTGGATCTGCAATTAGTCGCTGTTGCAGTTAACGTGGTATCTGATATACGGTTGCTCTGCAAAAACGACAATTGCCGAAATTGCGCTTTTTCGACGTCACCCCTAAAGAAAAACTGGTATTCAGTCACATCACTAAGTGCCAAACTTCTTTCCCACCAATTTGACAAAAACTGATAAAAGGGAGATGACTTTTTCAGATACTACGATCAGTTACCACGGTCGGACCGTGGTATCTGAATATCAGATACCACGATAACTGCAAAAACGACTTTAGACCGTGGTATCAGATACCATGGTATCTACAAAAATGCAACTAATGCATCTTACACTGTAAAAAGTATCTCCGAGTAAGGATTATAGTTAACTGCAGTATTTGCTACTCGGATTATTCTTATCTCTACTGCAGTGAGATTGCTACACAATAGTGATAAAAATAATCCGAGTGGCAAATACTGCAGATAATTTTAATCCTTGCTCGAAGATACTTTTTACGGTGTAGTGACAAGTCTAAATGACTTACCACTTTTGGTAATAGCAATAAATCGACATGGACTTGGAAAAGGGTATAAAAAAAAAATAAGTAAACTCACCAGCTTTCCCGCCAGGATGCCACAGGTTTCGACATTTCTCTCTGTATTGGTTTCGGCTATTTTCATAAATCTCTCAGCTACTGATGGCGATATGACAATCGACCGCAGACCTCGGGAGTCTGGAGTCCCAGACGTTGCCACGGAGGGCTTCGAAGCTCGGTTGACCTCCGGACGAGCACCGCTAGAAAATTCACACCTAATGTGCATTCGTCGACTCAAAGACAGAAGGTTTGGAAGAAAAGACTTAGCCCTTCAAGTCTTCTTAGATAAGCTAAAATACATTTCGGCACTCGGTTCGAAACTAGCTTCCGAACGTGGAAAACAGCTTCTTTTTTGGGATCCCAAAACGTAAGTGGAGGGATACCTATGACATCGCAAAAGTTGTCCGTCTGTCTGTGATATGACAATACCCGGACGTATAATTCGTCCGGAATCCGGTTGTAACCGGAGTTTTTATAAGTTAAAGTTTTATTTGAAGCTGATCAGATGTTCTTCACAGAGATAAGGATATACGTTGACAATTAGTTTGCTCGGAATTCGGCCGAAACCGGAAATCTGGCAGAAGTAAAGCAGGAAGTTTCGGTCGGTGTCGTCAAAATAGATATGGCTTATAGAGGTATATCTGAACTTGGTTTTCTCGGATGATTAGCCTGGCGAAGACTGGATCTGGCGAAGACAAGACCCACTTGTCTAGATCAAATATTAGATTTTTGGGATCCCATCGAAACGTTTGGTCTTGTTTTTACGGCAGCAATGGTTGGGGGATAGTTATCTTCGATAAAGAAATTTCCGCTAGTACGAAATACATCACTACACTGTCACAAGTTTCAGAACATTCAGAAAAAGATGCGCTGACGGTATAGAAAAATTGGTTTGCAACGTTACTTTTAGCGAAAAAATAGCACTTAAAGTACAACTCGCACTATTTACTCTTCAACTTACAGTATCTTAAAATATTTGAATACTTTAAAACTAGGCTATGGTTCCAACAAACAACCCAAGGTTGTGGCTGTTTTAAGCCTTTTCCGAGACCCGTTGACTTATAGCGAAAACAGGGAAACAATTTACATAGCCGGTTTTTTTTATGGAAAAACTTATCGCAGACAACCGTCGACAGCGTGATACACATCGAAGGTAGTGAAACACGGCAAGTGAGAAAATCAGTGTGGTTTTATTAGAGGGGTTAGAATGCACCGTACGAAATTGGGGTCTCCGGGTTTAGAAATATGAAGTGGTTATGACAGTAGGTTGCGTTAGTGTAATAGGTAAGATAGGTCCTTTAAAGGTAATAATGGAAATATTATGTAACGCTAGCCGAAAGCTCGCAGAAACGTCTTTTCGTCTGTTTTTTTTCTCGGTATTTCAAACGCGTGGAAAAATTTAAATCCTGATAAGAATCTCACTAAATATTCAAACAATGCATAAAACATTGTTTGCAGATTATCCTGAGGTTTGGGAAGTTTCTTCTCTCTACACCCCAGCATCGAGACATCTTACCACCCAATAGTCGTTTTTGCAGAGCACCGTGTATCAGATACCACGATAACTGCAAAAACGACTGATTGCAGATCCAGTTACCGTGGTAACACCCAACCGCCCAACAACCGTACGCGTCACAAAAATAAACTGGTTCCAGTAGCTTCGCGAACGAACCGCCACGCAAATTCGTTAGTACCTTTTTTTTACGGATTTGCTAAACAAAGCCGAGTGATATCACCGAGTGTTTATTAGTTATTTAGTATAGTGAAGCAACGCAAGTTAGCTGTCAGCTATGATGTTGTGTAAATAAACCTATCTCTCTCTCTCTCTCTCTAAACGGAGGGGGGACAGGTACTGACGAGGACCCTTGCCAAGGAGGGGCCAAATACCGCTGTCAAAGCATCGTAGCTGACGTATCCGTTTTATGCAGTTTTTGAATATATGTTTCCTAGTCAGCTTGGGCTCAACGAGGATTCAGAAGATCCGGCTTACACCCGTACCATTCAATACTTGAAAAGCCCTCTCATACGTCCGTTTTTACAGCCAAAGTTTTTTCTAGTCCAAACAGGGGCGTTGATATGATCAGACTGGAAATATCACCGGATTTACCAAAAGTGAAAACCCACTATACATATTACAAACTGCAGAAAATCCGAGAGTAGCCTATTTACTATATTTTTTGTCGCTGAAGCTTCTTTCTAAAAAATTACTAATTCTAAAAAAAATACTTTTTCTAAATAATAATGTTGCTGAAGGTTCTTTTGCAAAATACGAACGAATTTGAAAACGTAATAATAAATAAAACGTATAATAACACGCAATAATAAAATAATAATAAAACGTATCTGAAAATATAATCGGATTTACCAAAAGTGTAAACCCACTATAAATACTAAATACTGCGGAAAATCCGAGAGTATATTTACTGAATTGTTTGTCGCTGAAGATTCTTTCTACAAAATACTAATTCTAAAAAAAAAAAAAAAAATACTATTTCTAAATAGTATTTGAAAACAACCAGTATAGCGAGAAGTAAATATATGTTCCATGAGACGTGTTGACATAAAACGCAGAAGTGCAGTATTTTGCCACAGAATCACAAGTAAGAAAGAAATAATACACTTACGCAAATGGGTCTCGCTCGGTCGTAGCGGCCTCTGGACTCTCAAATCTTATGTCACTGGGTTGAACGTACTGCCCATTAGGCAATGCATCAGTCATGGGCTTCAGACCAGCTAAAATCCCGCTGGCGTAGGGCATGGGATGATTGACTGGCCCCTCAACTTTCTTCTTTTCTTCTTCGTTTCTGATTTGTTCCTCGCGCCGTCTTTTTTCTTCATCTTCCCTTTCTTTTCTTTCCTGGAGTAAACAAAAATATATTACAGCACAGCTATGATGAAAGATTGTCTGTTAACTATTAGCTTTTCCTCTCTTCCGCAACATCCATCAGCTGATACGGGGGTGTCCTCGCGCTCCCTCAACAGAAATGTGAATATTCTGATACAGTTATTCATCTGACTATAGAAAAAGCAAATTCTCGCACAAAAGCTTAGTTGGCACTAATCCTTAGTTGTGTTTTTGCAGATACCATGGTAACATATTTGATAGTACAAAACGGATACGTCAGCTGAATTTTACTGGAGCTATGTTTCGGCCCGTCTTGGCAAGGGTCCTCTTCAGGCTAAAAACCGCATAAGTTGGAAAAGCGAACTTGTGGGAAACACACAACACAGTTGTATCCGTTGACGTATCCAGTGATACGTCGATTTTGCAAAGCAACCGTGATATCAGATACCACGGTTGCTTTGCAAAAACGACAATTGCCGAAATTGCGCTTTTCGAAGTCATCCCTAAAGAAAAAGTGATATCCAGTTACATCACTAAGTTCCAAACTTCTTTCTCCCCAATTTGAAAAAATCGTAGGCTCTATTTTTGGTAATGATGAAAGTGAGATGACTTTTTCAGATGCCACGATCAGTTACCACGGTCGGACCGTGGTTTTAGAATATCACATACCGATAACTGCCCAGATACCACGATAACTGCAAAAACGCCCTAACCGTGGCATCAGATACCACGGTAACTGCGAAAACGACTTTAGACCGTAGTTTCAGTAGAACCGCACCACTCGAATCTGTACTGAGGTCTAGGACCGATGCATGTATCGTTTAGTTCAATTTCTTCACACAAAAATAATGACAAGCTTTACTCCTCTAGGTCAACCACAAAGCTACCACCTGGCACTGGGTGGGGAAGGAAACAAACCTGTAATCATTAACGATTACAGGTTTGTTTCCTTCCCCGAAGTTGAACCAGAGGATTGACAGCCTGACGAGGACCCTTGCCAAAAAGGGCCGAAATATCGCTGATGAAGAATCGTAGCTGACGTACCCGTTGTAAACATTGTTTGAATAAACCGGAAAGTTTGTTAAAATTAAAAGTTTTATTTGGAGTTGATTAGATGTTCGATTTAGGGCAAGAAGACATGCTGAACACTTATGTGAAGACAATTTTCTACCCGGACATGTAGTTCGCCCAGAATCCGGCCAAAACCGGAAAATTGTTGGATTTAGGGGTAAGAAGAGATGCTGAATCCGTCTGTGACAATCATTTTTTAACCGGACATATAGTTCGACCGGAATCCGGCTGGAGTCGGAAAATTTGTTGTAAGTTAATTTTTTTTTTGAAGTTGATTAGATGTTTATTATTGGGGAAAGAAGATACACTGAGTTCGTTTTTGAGCTTTCTTTTTTCGACGGACAAGTAGTTCCGGAGTTCGGCCGAAACCGGGAAATTGGCAGAAGTGGCAGGAAGTTTTCGTCAAAACAGATATGACTTATAGGGGTAAACACAAATGCTGAATCCATATCTGAACATGGTTTTCTCAGATGATTAGCTATTTGGCCTTAATCTGTTTCTGAATTTTAATAGTAAAAATGTTCAAGGACTCTGGCGCAGACTGGATCTGGCGAAGACAAGACCCAGTTGTCTGGATTCGATATTGAATTTTTGGGATCCCATCGAAACCTTTGGTCTTGTTCTCATAACGTCCCTGATGTTGGTTAGTGCTGCCATTCATTCTAAATTTACCGCGATAAGATATACTCACTTAACTGCATGAAAACTAGCTCCGAGGGGTTGCGCACTGGTGCCTCATGGTGTACAAGATCCCTGCCTCATGCCTTCCTCACGTGCATCATGTCTGCCTCACGTGCCTCATGCCTGCCTCACGTGCCTCATCTGCTTCTGCCTCATGGTGTACACGAAATCGGCCAGTGCGCAACCCCTCGACTAGCCCACTTTTCTAGAGAAAGCGCGTTTATATATTCGTATTTATAAGATGGATTACCGGGCATACAAACTGTAGTTCCAATCCTTCGCTGTTCATTCTATGGTCTGGAGCTTGCGTAAAGTGAAAAATAGGCCTATTTCCAAGATTTACACGCTATAGGGATTTTGTTAACCTAGAACGAAATAATTTGATGCGCGTTTGTAATAGAACTGGGCCATCGGGAAAACTGGTCTCAACCAACATGGTAACCCACACAAAAACTCACTTGCTCCTTTTTCCAAGCTTCATAGTCCGCCTGAAACTGGATTTCCAGCTGCTTCTTTATCTTCTCCACTTTGGGAAACACATTCTTAGCAGTTTCTTTGTTCCTCAAGATATCAGCCTGGGGGACTTGATTGTATTGTGGATGTGTTCGAAGTTTGTCAAGTGATAAACTGAAAGAGATGCACAAGTGTGGGTACCTTACTAGATAGAAGACAGCCGACAATTTTAGAAGGCAAATACTTCAAGGAAAAGCAAATATGATCAGGATAGGATACTCATCGCGCACTATACTATTTAGCTCCTTCTATACTATTTCGTTCTGGTGTCCCTGGTGTTCTGCGAAAGAAGGAGATTAAAAAGATGAGATCATGTCATTTTAAATAAGCAAAGCACCTGCTCTACTTGTCCAAATTATGTCATAACCATACACTGACGGAGAAGTTCAAAATTCAAGATGCAGTGTTACCCCTTTTGGATGTTTCCTCGTCGATATAAAAAATCATGGACGTGATCCACTGCTTCCTGGCCGAACATTGAAAATTAAGTGTCTTTTTCTGTGTGTTTAAGTGTTTTATTTATTTTATTTCATTTACTCCGCCTTTTCAAAATGGCGGGTTATAAATAAATTATTTACTTACTTACTAACGCTCAAACGGCTACTTAAATAACAAGACCAAAGGTTTCGATGGGATCCCAAAAATGTAATATTTACAGACAATCGGGTCTTGTAGCGGTCCAATGTTAATCATCGGAGAAGACGAAGTTCAAATATGGATTCAGCATGTGAGTTTACCCCTATAGCCTGCGTCATGTCTACTTTGACGAAAGTTCCTGCCTTACTTCTGCCAAATTTCCGGTTTCACCCGGATTCTGGGCGAGCTACTTGTCTTGCAAACAAATTGAAGTTCAAAAACAGATTCAGCGTATCTCCATACCATCCATATCTCCATAATCAACTTCACATAAAACTTCAACTTTTAACAAATTTTCCGATTTCAGCAGGATTCGTGGTGAAATGTGTACAGGCGTAAAATGATTGTCATACACGAATTCAGCATGCCTTCTTACCCGTAAATCGAACACCTAATGAAATTCATATAAAACTTTTACTTTTAACAGATTTTCCGGTTATGGCCGGATTCCGGGCGATCTACTTGTCCGGCGACAAAATAATTTTCATACTCGGATTCAGCATGTTTCACTATCCTTAAATCGAACCTCTAATCAACTTAAGATTAATGTTTTATTTTTGACAAACTTTCCGGTTTTGGCCGGATTTTCATATTCGGATTCAGCATGTTTCCTTACCCCTAAATCGGATATCTAATCAACTTCAGATAAACTTTTACTTTTAACAAACTTTCCGGTTCCGGGTGAACTACTTGTCCGGCGAGAAAATGGTTTTCATATTCGTGTTCAGCATGTCGTCTTACCCCGTAATCAACTATCTCATTAGCTTTTAAAAAAAAATTCGCCCCTTAATTTGAAACCCCTCCCCCTTCCCTAAATATGCAGCTATCGGGCCCATCTACGAACTCGACCTTTCCCTTGACTCGAAGAGCCCTCACATCAAGTTTCATCAAAATATCTCATTCCCTTCGAGAGTTATCGTGCTGACAGACGGACGGACAACTTTTGCGATGTCATAGGTATCCCTCCACTTACGTTTTGGAATCCCAAAAAGCCGAAGGCTGCAATTTCTGTGTAGCTTTTTAGGGCCCTTACAGCCTGTCCAACTTTTGCTAGTTCGGGCACTTAAACGTAAGCTAAGACGATAAAACTTGACACGCATATAGGCCCCGACTCAACGTTCAACGAAACCTTCCTTTCCCGGACCCTGTCATACGTGTAGAGTTGGAGGGATGGGGAAGCCGGGATCTTGTGACCCCCGTAAGTTGCGGACGGGTGATCCGATTCTAGTGAAACTTGATGGGTAGAGGAGATGCCCAAGGTTTTCTACTCGTGTGTCAGAACGGCATCCGACCAAGGCAGTGGGAGGGGGAAGGGGTACCGGAAACTTTCTTGAAGTGATCCAATTCGAGTGAAACTTGGTAAGAGGAGGTCTGCCATGTTGTCTAAACTGCATCTGGCTATGGTAGAGGAGTTGGAGGGGGGGGGGGGGGGGGTTCCCAGTGGAGCGAATGGGATGAAACTTGGACCTTACAAAGGTCCTAGTCGGATTAGACTTCGGTGGGAGGAGTTTGAGAGGTACGGGATGTTTCCCGGAAATTCAACAACTCGATTGAAACATTGGTAGGAGTAGATCCTAGATGCCTAATTCCCTGTCTTTTAAGCTAGACGGGAGACTCGCTGAGGCGATGACGAGATGATGACAAATCTCTCTATGCTAGCAGCTAGTCGAGTCAAGCCTTATAGCCTAGCCGTAGTCATGTTGGCTTTCTTAGCCATCAAGACTGAATTAAAGCCTGTAGCTGCAAGACCGCTTCAAAGTTAAGTCACAAACCCAATGTTCAGTGTCCATGGCATGGCATTTTTAACATTTCTTACGTCTTGCCTTTGCTATATATGGATCCCGTGCTTACTTATTTCGCTTTGAATGTAGGTCACTTACATCAGGAACTTCAAGTAGAGTACATAGGCTGCCTCATAATTTCCTTCCTGGTAATATACGTCTGCCATGCGGATCATTTCGTGGCAGGAGCGGAAATACCTAGAACAAAAAAAATATGTTTATCTTCAAGATGTGTTTTGTGTCTATTTGCCACTTCTTCGGATTCACTTCTGGTAATCTACAGGTTTGTTTCCTTCCCCGAAGTT
This sequence comes from Branchinecta sandiegonensis, assembly GCA_030848855.1. Lineage (NCBI taxonomy): Eukaryota > Metazoa > Arthropoda > Branchiopoda > Anostraca > Branchinectidae > Branchinecta > Branchinecta sandiegonensis. The sequence goes on along the minus strand of JAUPMV010000006.1, from coordinate 22,405,628 downwards.
GGAACTGAAGATTGACAGCCTGACGAGGACCCTTGCCAAGAAGGGCCGAAATATCGCTGATGAAGCATCGTAGCTGACGTATCCGTTGTATACATTATTTGAATAAATATTTCAAAGTCAGCTTGGGCTCAAGGAATATTTATCTACGAAGTACGGAACTTTCACAGCCCAGACATGCAGACGATTATCCAACTTGGCCTGAAGGAAAGGACAATTGATAAACCAACTGAAGTTTTTAATAAGACGCAGAGACGACGGACTAATCCCAACTTCAATGCTTCACAACATTGGACACCCGGACTCGAGGAATAAGAAGAAAGTCGAGCAACGTATTTCGCAGGTTCTCCTCAAAGACACGATTGGCGGTTTAAGGTCCAAATGGGCGATGACATCACGCGAATTCGACCATCTCAAGAAAACCCTTATGAAAAATGTCGATGATCATGACAAGCCAAAAATAGAAAAAGAAATCTCTGCTAGATATGAAAATTCTTACTGGAAACACCGCGAAAAGCTGCGGAAAAAATATTCTCGACTACAACACAAAAACTACAGTAATACCCAGACTTACAGTCCGAAAGTTCTCCCTGGACCTTCCATACTAAATTTTAGCTCCAAAACTTTGTCTCCAACACAAATCAACGCCTTATCCCATGGATGTAAATTTAACATCCCGCCCCGTGAACCACAAGTAGAAGAATCTGTAGCAAGTTTTGAGACAGGTCTCTTCCACGAAGATGCAAAAGTAGACGATTTTGAAAAAGCAAGAGTAGATGCAGCCCACTTACTAAAGTCCCGGATCAACATTCCTCTAGAACGAACCTCTCGAAAGAAGAATTGCAAGTCCTAAAGAGCCTAAGGAAACACGGATCTCTCACCACCACCTTAGATTACAGGTTTGTTTCCTTCCCCGACGCTGGACCTGAAGATTGACAGCCTGACGAGGACCCTTGCCAAGAAGGGCCGAAATATCGCTGATGAAGCATCGTAGCTGATGTATCCATTGTATACATTATTTGAATAAACTGTTTCAAAGTCAGCTTGCTCTCAAGGAACATTTATCGATTAATTCCCCATACTTTTGCAAAGTCTCTGAACTCTTGTGAGAAAAGTTGTGAGCCATTGTCTGAAGTTATCAGCTGAGGGATTCCGAAACGAGCAAAGTTGCTTTCAGTTTGTCAATGACCGCGATCGATGACTGACTTGGTAGTTTCTATATTTCAAAATATCTGCTGCTGTAGTCGGCACTGATGAGATAGCAAGTTTTGTTCCACTCGAACATGTCAACGCCGGAGTGCTGCCAAGGAAGTGAGGGCGGCTGGTTACTATTCAGCGGCTCCCTTTGATTGTTCTCTGCAAATTTTGCACATGCTTCACATTTTTGGACGAAGATCTCGATGTCTGCGTTCATTGCATTCATCACTCCGACACGCTGTTTGGTTTTGTAAATCCCTAGGTGTGCTGGTGTTCTGCTAGGTGTTCTGAGAAGGTGGGGAATCACGATTCTTTGACCCTTTTACAACCGGGCGAGCAGTTTTCACAACAAAAACTCTGTCTTTTTGATGAGGAGCTGAATCGATTCTTTGCAATAGCATCCACTTTTTGTTGTATTTCCTTCTGTTCAAAGGTTTTGAGCTGTGCTTGGTTTGACTCATGAGCTCGGCATTTGATGACTGCTTGGGCTAGGGTAAGGCTGTCACCAATGGCTAATAGTTTTTCACGTAATTTAGGATTTGCTCTGCAAATTATCTTGTCTCTTATCATCTTACTTTCACTGGCGTATCCGCATGGTTTAACTAGAATCTTGACCTCTGTTATATATTTGTCAGCACTTCCCGATGAAAAATTTGTAGCCTGCGTAGTAGTATGGTAGTAGTACGAAAACGTTGCATGTAATACTATGTAGTAGCAAAGAATACTATCATTTAACGTGCCTCAGACTGGTCCAATCTTATGTAGTAGTATCCAGTAGCATCCTGTCTTGCAATAGTAGCATCCAGTCTTGCTACACTGTCAGAAGTTTCATAACAGATTGTGCATACACTTTCAAGAATAACACCTTTTCACTTAGAAATAAAGTGTTATGACCAATTAAGTTTACACCATTTCGTGCCTAGATCTCCAACAACACCTTCAATTGGTAAAAATACTAACGGGAACGAAAGAAACATAACATATAACATCCCAAAGTGTTATCTGTTGAAACCGCGCATCCTGCTGTTGTCGTTATGTAACTTCTGACAGTGTAGTATTTTTACCTATTGAAGGTGTTGTTGGAGATCTGGGCACGAAATAGTATAAACTTAATTGGTCATAACACTTTTTTTCTAAGTGAAAAGGTGTTATTCTTGAAAGTGTTATGCGCAATCTGTTATGAAACTTCTGACAGTGTAGTAGCATCCAGTCCTGCTAATAGTAGCATATAGTACTATGCAATAAGACGGTAGCCTTGAAGTAGAAGCACGTAGTAGCATCGTTCTTACTGCGTGCAACTTTTTCGTACTACTTCATAGTACTATTCTGAGATAAATTTTTCATCGTGTTCCTGCATCCTTCTAGTCTCGATGGTAAGGGGCGTCCTCGTCATGCCCCTGGGGGGTTGTGAGTTATGCTTGGTACTTCTGGCTTTTGCTTTTGTTGTGTTTTCTTTGCTTCAGTTCGCTTGCATTTGTAGCATGGTTAGCACTAAGCTGTAGCCCCCTGGATAGGAACGTGAAGTCCCAGTGACCCAGGGAGCCTTGCATAATAGTGTTCCTGCCCATGAATGCCACTCTCAGCCCGCTAACCTAAGCTTACCCCCTTCGGCAGGGGCTGGAGGCCAGACTGGAAGCTAATGCAGCTTTGGAGGCTGGATGTGGTCCATGGTCTGGACCTCTTGAAGTCATCACTCACGGAGAACGTTCCGACTTCAAGGTTGTTTCAATCAAAGGCAATGAGGCTCTGTCAGCTGAAAATGACTTAAATGCCTGTAAGGTCTCTCAGATCCAAGGCAATTAAATCCATCAATGAAGAGTCAGTTGTACCCTACATGATAATAATAATCCTATTGGTCTTGCTTCTGACAAACATAGCAGTAAAACACTTGATTCTTTTTGGGGGCTGCATAGTCTCTGAACTTCTTCCGATAGATCTTGATTTTGTCATTTTCTTCTTCCGCAAGCTCAAAAGTGCTGAAGATCTCTCTCTGCCCTGTGCACCATCCCAAATTAGAAGGATACTTTCTCGGACTTTTCAGCAAGGGGGCCTTGGTACATGAGCATTGCATGGCTTTCAGACGCAGTCGATTCTGAATCAAGGTTGTCAGCATTCCAATTGACTGATGGGTGGGTGATATCCATGGTTTCTGACATCATGTAGCATTCTTCGGTTAATAGTTTGTTTAAAATCCAAGCACCAAGGACAAAAGCAAAATGTAAGCACAAGCGAGCAAATACAAAGGCATAAGATAAGCAACAGCAAGTGGATTAGTACACAATGCTGCAGCGGTCTGCATGATGATCATGATTCTGCATTTCTGCAGTCTGTCTAAGAGAGGCAACATAATCATCTGGGAATTTAGTCACTGCTCAGACGCAGAGAAAACTGGTTTGTTTCAGTCCTATGCTACAAGTTTTTTGGGGGATTAGGCACTATGGCCATTCATTCTTGGTCCCGACTGTGGTTTGAGTTTTTCAGTCTGTAAATTCTCGTTTTCACATCATTTGTTTCATAACCTAAATCACAGCCCTCTTTCCTATTACTGTGCACATTTTTAGCAAGACGTTTTTGTCCTGATAAGGATCTGAACGCTTGATGTTTGAGAGTCTGGAAGCCCATGATGCTGAAAGTGACATCAAAAGTATGAAATTTACTTTTAAAATCCATATGTGTAAATTGACAATTTTTTCATGGATTTTCAGATATCAGAAACGAAAATGAAAGAAGTTCAGAATAACTCAGATAGTTCATGTCTGCAACTTTAGAACATATTCCATAGCTATTCCCAGTAAATTTTTTAGATAGGCAAAAAGAACCAACATTTTCTGGTCAGCAACTTATTTTGTACAGTAGTACAATGACGATGATGATGAATGAATTAAAGACCCATCTTGACTACTAGGTCACCTGGGTCTTCTATCCTTATATCTGTGACACTGTTTCGTTGATAACTGTTCGAGAAACAACTCTATCACATTCACTTATCATAATTATTGTCCACTTCATCACATCTTACAATCCCTCCCGATCACAGTTAAAAATTGTGCAACCAGCTTTAAAGTCTCTATATTATAACCATCATTCACAAACCCCCCCCCCCCCCCCCCAATATCATGTTTACACTCATCTATAGTCCTCTATCATGAAGGAATGTACTGATCTCACGTCTTTGGGGGGGGGGGGGTACTGATCACACACTAGGAGAAGATGCTCCAGATTTTCTTCCACGTCGCAGAAATCGCAATTACCTGACTCTCGATAAAACTTAGCCAGATATATTTTTATAGCTGCATGGCCCTTGTACAGTAGTACAAACCTTGATAACAGATATCTGAGTTTCCTGCCATTCTTGGCAAGGGTCCTCTTCAGACTCAAGCCACTTAAGCTGGAAAACGAACCACTAATAAAGGAATTCAACTAAATCATATGCTTAAGCTAGAATCTTTTATTCTTTTTGGACAAGTTCATTTTTTAGCTTGAGCGGCTTCTGCCTGAACAGAACCTTGCCAGGAAGAGCTGAAATGCAGCTCTAATAAAATGCAGCAGGCATATCCACTTTGCACTGTCAAATTTTAAGCTGGAGAAGTGTTCAAAGTCAAAGAACAAAAGAAGCATAACTTATAACTTATTGTACTCACATGCAACATCATCACATATGGGGGGAGAGGGACACCCCCAGGACCCCCCCCCCCCCTCTAATATTGTTGGACAGCCGTTAAAAATAGCTGGGTTGACGCAAAGCACCACCATTTTTCATAAGTAGTCACTTTTTTTCTTGAATACAGTAGATTTTCCCAAAACCAGTAGATTTTTCATCAAAACAGTAGTTTTTTCGTAAAAACAGTCGGTAAAAGTGACAAACCAGTTGGTAAATGCCTTGCCTAGTAACACTGCTCACATGACATATAGATAGCCTCTATAATCTGTGTCCCGATCATGACCTATACACTTGCCTCTTAGCTGGCGTTGCGATATCTAGCTTCACATCTTCTGCTTGTCCTGCTAGTCTTTCCAAACGTTTTTTCGGTTCCATCTTCATAAACCCCGACTTGACGCAGATTTAAACTTTCCGCCACATCTCGATTTGGGATTAGTAACTTTTTATGCGCTCGGTAACTCATTAAAGCGGTAATTTCAAACATTTTGAAGTGAGCCAAACCTGGAAAAACTACAGGCATATTTTGAAAAATAATATGAGTCTTTGGGTCGATAAATACAGGCCAAAGCAGCTTCATAAGCTTGATTATCATGTTGACCAAGCTGATTACCTGAAGAAAATGGCAAGTGTCTGCCCTCTTTAGGCTAGTGTTATGATGTGTTAAAAGTCTTACATACTGATACACTGTAAGTTATAGTTCAGGAGGGGTACCCAAACTCGAACCTGGCCTAACTAGTTGAAGGAAAGCTCACTGCAGTCCTAACAAGGTGCTAACTTTCAAGCAGTAAACCCTGCTGAATGACCTAGGACCTTGGACTGAACAGAAATTTCTGTCCTTGTAAGGTTTTCAGGCCAAGTTCAATTTCAACATTGGGGTATGTTCAGAACCTGGTCACACTGGGCTCAAGACTGCATGGATTTGACAATCTGAGCAGAAATCTGCATAGATTTCTCGGCTGAAAATGGTTCTACAAATCTGCACAGAAAGGGTCGGTCGACGGAGAGGTTCTGAAAATCCTCAGGGTATGTGACAGTTGATGGCTTTGGGGCAACTTATGGATATTGAGCAGACTGCAATAAAGGGTATTAAATCGAAACTTGACTAGTTTTGCAGCAATTCAGTTTTAATTATGCTGCGCTAGTGTCAACTATCATGAGTTTGTTTCAAATATCCCAGGATTAACCTGAGCTATTTGGGAAGAAAGGTAAAGAGTTTCTAGATGTCAAAATGCCATCGATTTGTCATTTCCTGCCAAAAATAACAAAGAAGCATCTGTTCGATGTCTTTTTCCTTTTTGTTTTAAGCAAAAAAATACTTATTTTAAGTTATTTATATGTTGAACAGCACTAAAAAATATCTGTATGTTTCCTGGAACATAATTAGAAATGCTGTTTTGTTCTAAATGATCTTCTGAATTTAAATCAGAAACTTTCAGAATTAGGTGTATCTTGTACTTTAAAAAAAAATTATTTAGCAACTAAAAAAGCTGCCTTTTCTTGGATCTGGTGTGACCACTTCGGTGCCTAATTCTGCGCAAAAATGAGCTGAGTGTGACCAAGCTGTTACCTCCTGTAAAGGTATGTTTATTTGAGCAGTTACTTAAATATGAATACTGCAGTTTTTGGCTAAATGGTAGAATGAAGATCCAAAATACCTAGCCTATTCGGGTGTTTCAGAGCTGTTTCAGAGGCTCACTGAATAGAAGGGGTATCCAACCTCAGACAAGATTTCAAATTTCCAGAGGAGTCTTTCCTTCAGAATAAACTATCTGGCTTAAGAAGGAACCAACAAATATGACAAACATTTTGATTGAAGCTAATTGAATGGTTTACATATTGAATAAATAAATATTGCTTCAGTATTTCTAGTTAAACATACTTTTCTTTTCAAACAAGACCACCTCATTCTAACCTTAGCTCGATTGACCTACAAAAATGATGAAAAAAGTAGAGAAAGCAAAGTCAATAGCCAGAAAAGCCATTTTCAAAGCAGCTTCAAAACAAAGAAAAGGCACGTAATTTGAATATGTTTGGACACATGACTGTTGAAAAAGTAACATTTTGCCTCTTAACTATCAGGACAGCATGTACATTTAATTTTTTTTTGCTGCTACATACGAGGTAGTGTAGAAACGAGGTCAGGTACCCCTCCTTTACTGTTAACCAAATATTGGGATAAAGTTGGTATAAGCTTGATTATCATGTTGACCAAGCTAATTAACTAAAGAAAATGGTATAGTGTCTGCCCTCATTAGGCTAGTGTTATGATGTGTTAATACAGTAAAGGTATGTTTATTTGAACAGTTACTTAGAGCATGTTCCATCCTACTTACCCAGAGGCATTACTAGCCAAAATGTTGGGGGGGGGGGGGGGAACGAGACATTTACCGACTGGCTGGTAATTTTTACCGACTTTTTCTGCAGAAAAAACTACTGTTTTCAACAATGAAAATTACATTTTTGAAAAAATCAACTTTCAGAAAAAAGCAACTATTTTGAAGAAAAATCGACCAATTTTCAGAAAAAAACGACTGTTTTCATGAACAAAATCAACTGTTTTCGTGAAAAATCGCGGCGCTTCGCGCCGACTCGGTTTTTTTTGCAGACTGGCCGACAGCATTGGGGGGGGGCGCCCCCCCCCTCACACCACATTCGTCACGCCCATGACCATAGCCTGTTCCATACAATACTGAAAAAGTTCATATCTTAAGTTCCTATGTCTTTTAGCATAATGCAGGTGCTGAAAATCTAGCAGCAAAGCCTGATAATGTCTCCATACCATATAGCGTAGTTCGGAATCAATGGTTTGCATATAAGATGGAAGTGCAATTTTGTTCCAGAATTTATCCTATTCAGGAACTAGCCTACCCCATTTCAACCTATAAGGAGTGTGGTTTGATGAGCAGCTGATTTTTTGCAGTGTCTAGGGCAAAGCCCAAGAGTATGTTCTCTGGAAAGACAAGCATAATTCCAGTTAACAAAGCAAGATTGTTTCTGTTCAGCTTTCTGCTGTTAAGCTTAAGCTGAATTTGTCATTTTGCTCATGTCAGTTTCTCTACCTATGAAGGAGTGAGCAGAATAATGGCTAACAACATTGGTGATTGGCAAATCCGGGCTAGGAGGGTGCTAGGATTTAAAAGATATAGTATGGATGAAGTAGAATCAGAGTTTGTTCGCTTCCAGGTTTCTTCTGGTGATTTTCCTCACTTGCTTGTCTATGGTCCTCCTGGAGCAGGAAAGAAAACACGAGTTATGTGTTTGCTTCGAGAGCTATATGGAGCTGGTGTAGAAAAGTTGAGGATCGAACATCAGAACTTCACAGTAAGTTCCCTGTGCGACAGTTTACTTTTACTTGTTTCAGTTACTAACCTACTAGATTAGGTAGAGATTTTTATTTCTTTACTATATCTTTTTAGCTAACTTCACAAGCCATATACCGTTCATTACTTCATTGAGACCCAACAAGCTGACCAATTTTCCTGATTACTTGTGACATGTCTTTGCCACTGTGGCTATTTTACAGTATCCTGAAGAAGCAAGAATGAATTACCCTGACAGGAGAATACGGAACTTGCATAAACCCGCATGTCAGCGTGTAGAGTAAAACAGACAAAAAACTCGTGATTTCTTACCAGAACAGGGCTTCGCTAGAACTAGAGCGTGGCCCAGACTCGGCCTCTAATGCCTTAGGTGTTCCTTTTGTGGCGAATGGAACTGCCGACTAACTTCACCGGCAGAACGATGGTTGGAAGAATTTCAAATTTTTCAGATTCACTTTATTCATCCAAAAATTCTTCATTGCGAAAAATAGCATAGGAAAATGTCAATAAAAATTCACTAACATAAAGTACATAATATAATATTACTTTATACGGTACACTATACAATATACTAATGTGTATTCTACTCAAGTTTCCTCTCCTAGGCCAATAAATCAAGTTGACTAGTGTTGTATTATTTTATAGTACATAAATAAATGCTTGAAATACTGGAATGACCTTGGTCGTGACAGGCCCCGCCACGCCCGGCAACGAAATTGGATTTTTCGATTAATCGGGTTTTTTTTAGCGATTGTGTGGCGATTAAGCTGTTCTTACCTTGTCCGTTCTTGATTGAAGTCAGGACCGTGGGGAAAGCCAGACAAGTCTGAGGGACTATTGAACCTAAAACACTACGTCTCGGCCGGACTCGTGTGTCTTCTTATCTTCTAGACCCCTTGAAATAGAAAGCTGGAGACCTAAGTAAATACTTGAATGACCTTGGTCGTAGGTGCTCCCCCCCCCCCCCCCCCCCCCGGTAACGAAAATAGGATTTGTGCGAGTAAGCATGGGTTATTAAGCGATTTTGGGCGATTAAACTGTTCTTACCTTGTCCGTTCTTGATTGAAGTCAGAACCGTGGGAATGCCAGACAAGTTTGAGGGACTTTCAACCTAAAATACTACGTCTCGGCTGAGCTCGTGTGTCTTCTTGTCTTTCAGACCCCTTCAAATAGAAAGCTGGAGATCATTACAGTTGCCTCAAACTACCACATAGAAGTGAATCCTAGCGATGTTGGAATATATGATCGAGTCGTCATACAGGAGTTGATAAAAACTGTGGCTCAGACTCAGCAGCTCAACCTGGCTGGCCAAAGGGAATTCAAAGGTAACGCTTTATTTTGCTATAAAGCTGTTTGCTGTTGGCAAACATTTTAGTACTGTCAATGTATTTCAAATAACACTAATGTGTTGTAGAATAATGTACTTATGTTTGGAACATTCCAGCAATAAGCCTCTGTCACTGTCTCACAACAGCCGGTCGCTGTCACTACGTTCACCCGTCATTTCGTCCACCCGTCACTTCGTCCACTTCCAAAATCCGACAGTTCGTCCATCCGTCAGTTCGCCCACCGTCAGTTGGTCCACCCGTCACTACGCCCACCCGTCACCACGCCCACCCGTCACTACGTCCACCCGTCACTACGTCCACCCGTCACTACCTCCACCCGTCACTACCCCCACCCGTCACTACCTCCACCCGTCACTACGTCCACGCCCACAACAGCTAGGATATGTGAAACTTTCAAACTAAAATACGTATTCAAGATTTGGAGCTCCACGATTAAATCATAGACATAGCTCACGTATTGTGTAGTCAGCTGCTATCCTATCACCACCCCCCCCCCCCCCAAAAAAAAAAAAAAAAACTGTTTGTTCATCAATGTGGTGATCGATATGGTCAGTATGGTGACGAGAAAAAATCAAGAAATCTGTGAACATGGAAAGCGAACAGAACAAACAGTAAAAAATCAGAACCCGAAGAAATTTCACAGCGAAATTCAAAATCTCATGGGCAAAAACCAAAAACCATTGACTTTGATCGACAACGACGGGGTAAAACGTTCCGCGGGTTCAGTTAACGTACATTTTTCCGAAATCTGCAGCAAGCACCCTGGCCTTATCTTACTTCCCGATCTATCAAACTTGGAGGAAATTTCAGCAATTGAGGTTGAAGAAATCCAAGACGCACTTGCCAGGCTAGACCAAATAATGTATCGTATCCAGGTGAACTTCCAGTGACACTAATTTCAATTTCAATTTCAGTTTATTTTCAAAATTCCTCCACGAGCAAGCCGAACATTGGATTTTTTGGTCGTAAATATAATAACATCAACATCTTTGTCATAATTTTTTCATAAATAATAAACTACAATTCGAATCACTGTAAGTGATCATTTACAATTACACTTATATCAAAACTAACAAGACCAAACTTTTCGATGGGATCCCAAAAATTCAATATCTGATCCAGACAATTGGGTCTTGTCTTAGCCAGATCCAGTCATCGCCAGAATCTTTGAACATTCTTACAATTAAAATTCAGAAACAAATTAAGGCCAAATAGCTAATCATCTGAGAAAACCAAGTTCAGATATGGATTCAGCATGTGTGTTTACCCGTAAAAGTCATATCTGTTTTGACGAAAAGTTCCTGCCACTTCTGCCAATTTGCCGGTTTCGGCCGAACTCTAGAACTACTTGTCCGGCGAAAAAAGAAAGCTCAAAAACGAACTCAGGGTATCTTCTTTCCCCAATAATGAACATCTAATCAACTTCAAATAAAAATTTAACTTATAACAAATTTTCCGACTCCAGCCGGATTCCGGTCGAACTATATGTCCGGGTAAAATATGATTGTCACACACGGATTCAGCGTCTCTTCTTACCCCTAAATCGGTTATCTAATCAGCTAGAAATAAAACTTTAACTTCTAACAATTTTCCGGTTTTGGCCGGATTCCGGGCGAACTACATGTCCGGGAAGAAAATTGTTTTCACATAAAAGTTCAGCATGTCTTCTTGCCGTAAATCGGACATCTGATCAACTCCAAATAAAACTTTTAATTTTAACAAACTTTCCGGTTTGGGCCGGATTCCGGGCGAACTACTTGTCCGTCGAGAAAATGGTTTTGACAAAATTGTTTTCAAATAAAAGTTCAGCATGTCTTCTTGCCCTAAATCGGACATCTGATCAACTCCAAATAAAACTTTTAATTTTAACAAACTTTCCGGTTTGGGCCGGATTCCGGGCGAACTACTTGTCCGTCGAGAAAATGGTTTTGACCGTCGTCTTCAGCATGTCTTCCTACCTCTAAACCAAACATCTAATCAACTTCAAATAAAACTTTTACTTTTAACAAACTTTCCGGTTTTGGCCGGATTCCGGGCGAACTACTTGTCCGATTACAAAATGGTTTTCACCATCGCGTTCAGCATGTCTTCTTACCCCATAATCGACTATCACATTAGTTGTTTCAAAATATTTTGTTTGCCCCTTAATTTGAACCCCCACCCCTAAATGTAGCGCTACAAAGCCCATTTACGAACTCGACTGGTCCGCCGACCCAACGAATCCTCACACCAAGTTTCATCAAAATATCTCATTCCCTTCGAGAGTTATCGTGCTTACAGACGGACGGACGGACGGACAGATGGACAACTTTTGCGAAGTCATAGGTATCCCTCAACTTACGTTTTGGGATCCCAAAAACCAAATAACTGTAACACAAACAAGAGTTACGACGAATGATGCATTTCGACGAATGACGTCACATTACACGTATATCAAAACTAGGATTCAAACAGTTGTAAAATAAGCAAGAATTACGATGAGTTATACAAGAATTACGATGAGTTATACATTTCGACGAATGACGGTACGAAGCTTTTTTGTATCGGTCATGAGATGCAGAAACAGGATGAATATGAATATGAATATATTTAATAGCCAGTTGGCCGTACAAAATATATGATGGTTACAACACACTTTACATCACTCAATACTTATCTTTGTTTAACTAATACACTCTTTAAGGATTGGCATATTTTAAGTAGTTTAGCTTTATTTTTTGTTTCAAGAACATCGGGGAACTTGATAGTGTACCCATTAAGAAAGTGTCTCCTGGGGTCTGAGAGTTGCTCGCATTCAACCAGAAAATGGCCCTCTTCCTCTGTATTAAAGCACAGGGGGCATTGTCGCTTACTATTTGGGATCTTATGATCCCAATTACTCCGACCACTCGTAGCTGAAACCACAGGCGCAGGCTCCCCGTCGGTAGGTATAGCTTGAAGTAAAATTCTATTCCGAAAATCCGCTTAACTTCTTTGTAATACTTTAATGTATTTGAATTGTGTGTCCGTTCGTACCAAGCCTGAACCTCTTGTTCTTCTAACACTCTTGTCAACTCACGTATGAAGCTCGTCGTGTCTCCTTCCGGCCCTCTTCACTCATTCCATATGTACGAAAGACCTGCATTATCTAAAAGTTTTTTAACTTGGAGCGGCCATGAATTTCGCTTTTTCGTCGATAGTGCTTCCAGGTAAGCTTGCTTAAGCAGTCTGTTCTCTGGTAAAGATATAACTTTAGCCCAGAACCTTATTATTTGGGTTAATCTATGTTTCCTTAGGGAGAAAAGTGCCAGGTACCCTTTTACTGCCTGGCAGTGGGTCGTCTGGTGTAACCCAATAAGTCTCTTGAAATACTCGAGCTGTATTGTCTCTAGTTGGGGGGCAGTTTCAAATCCCCAAAGCTCTGCAGCGTAGTGAATTGTTGGTCACTTTCGACATGAAAATTTGTTTATGAATTTGTATGTGCTTAAATCCTGATAGCCTCCCGTTCCGAAGTATTGCGCTTGTCACTCCTCTTCCCCTATTTGTCATCTCTTTTACATGGTATTTCCGTCCTCCTACTTCTGAAAAAATTATCCACAGATATTTAAAGCTAGGCTTTGTAGACACTTGCTCCTGTCTATAATAAAATTTTGGCGGTTCTCTCTCATTTTTTTCTTTCTTACCGAATATCACAATTACAGTTTTCTTAACATTTAACTTTAGCTTCTTATTGGGATCCCAAAACGTAAGTGGAGGGATACCTATGACATCGCAAAAGTTGTCCGTCTGTCCGTCCGTCTGTAAGCACGATAACTCTCAAAGGGAATGAGATATTTTGATGAAACTTGGTGTGAGGATTCGTTGGGTCGTCGGACCAGTCAAGTTCGTAAATGGGCTTTGTAGCCCTACATTTAGGGGTGGGGGAGGGAGTTCAAACTAAGGGGCAAACAAAATATTTTGAAACAGCTAATGTGATAGTCGTTTATGGGGTAAGAAGGCATGCTGAACACGATGGTGAAAACCATTTTCTCGACGGACAAGTAGTTCGCCCGGAATCCGGCCCAAACCGGAAAGTTTGTTAAAATTAAAAGTTTTATTTGGAGTTGATTAGATGTTCGATTTAGGGCAAGAAGACATGCTGAACACTTATGTGAAAACAATTTTCTACCCGGACATGTAGTTCGCCCGGAATCCGGCCAAAACCGGAAAATTGTTCGAAGTTAAAGTTTTATTTGTAGTTGATTAGATTTAGGGGTAAGAAGAGATGCTGAATCCGTGTGTGACAATCATATTTTACTCGGACATATAGTTCGACTGGAATCCGGCTGGAGTCATAAAATTTGTTATAAGTTAAATTTTTATTTGAAGTTGATTAGATGTTCATTATTGGGGAAAGAAGATACCCTGAGTTCGTTTTTGAGCTTTCTTTTCTCGCCGGACAAGTAGTTCTGGAGTTCGGCCGAAACCGGGAAATTGGCAGAAGTGGCAGGAAGTTTTCGTCAAAACATATATGACTTATAGGGGTAAACACACATGCTGAATCCATATCTGAACTTGGTTTTCTCAGATGATTAGCTATTTGGCCTTAATCTGTTTCTGAATTTTAATAGTAAGAATGTTCAAGGATTCTGGCGATGACTGGATCTGGCTAAGACAAGACCCAGTTGTCTGGATCAGATATTGAATTTTTGGGATCCCATCGAAAAGTTTGGTCTTGTTCCTCGCTTGCGTCGTACAAAAACATCCTTCCATCTATAGGCGTATTCTTGCCGTTCCCCGAGGACTCCACTTGAGGAGTCCCCGCGTTTTTGTTTGTCCCGGGGACTCACTCCCCGTATTCTCGCGAGTCCTCACGGACGGGGAACGCTCCGATATCATCACCATCATCAAAAAGGACTCCCTTTCAGATTCGGAGGGGAATCAATTTTTGCTGGTGGTGGTGCAATGTAAAATTAATTAAAAACAAGCAGAATAGACATAAACAAAAAATAAAATGGATCCAGACTAATTTCGTCAACTGCATATTTTTTTTCGAACAAAATCCATTTTGGAAGCATTCCCCGTGTTCTCGCTGTTTCTGTACGCGGATTCCCTTCCACAGAGAGCGGGATTCGTGATGGGTTCGTTTGGTGGAAATTGAACATCATTAGGTTTGCGCGTTCCAAAAACTCCATCCTATTTTTCGACTCATTTACTGCTCCTTTGATCCGCGCCATATCGTGAGCCAGTCTTTCATCTGCCGACTTCCGGTTCTGCATATGTTGCTGAACATCGTTCATTTGCAACTGAATTGACTTAATGTGTTCTGACAGTGGAGGGACCAAATCCAGTTTAAAGTTTATTTCCTCGAGATACTGCCGTGATGCGATGATTTTTTCTGATGTACTTACAGTCACTAGGAACAGGCTGATCGGCACCTTTCCCGGCACTTACTTGACCGAACCTCTCACCCCGACGCGTACAATCCTTCCTGTATCTCCCAAAAATGTTATTAGCCTCGAAACGCTCACAGATCCGTATCACTTCTCTTAAAATGCTCCCCCAAACTTTGCTCCTCCAAAACAGCAACGCCGTTCACATCTGTGGTCAGCCAATGTCTTGTTCAAGGGGTCTTTCCTAGAAGACTAAAAATCGCCTGTATAACACCTGTACCCAACAAGACCAAAGGTTTCGATGGGATCCCAAAAATTCTAAATCTCAAACAATTGGGTCATGTCTTCGTCAGAATCCTTGAATACTTTTACTGTGAAAATAAAGTTCAAAAATGGATTCGGCATGTCTCCTTGCCCGATAATGAATCTCTAATCGATTTCGGAAACAACTTTGAGCTTCAACCAAATTTCCAGTTTCAGCCGAATTCGTGATGAACCATTTATCCAGCAAGAAAACTAATTTCAGATATGGATTCAGCGGACCTCCTTACCCCTTCAATGAATATCTTATCAGCTCATAAAACATACAGGTTTTTACCGTAAATTCAAAACCCTCCTCTGCCTCTAAAAATAGGAGTAAAGGACCCACCTATGAACTTGACCTGTACTTTGCCAATGAATCCTCATGCTAAGCTTGAACAACATATATAAACCCCTACTAAGCTTGAACAACATATACCAACCTTCGACCTTCGATTACACTAGCTCTCTCCAATATTCGTGGATTACGTCATCATCCACGCGCAGAGCTATACTAATTCGAAGAAAGGGGAGGTATATGCTATAGCCGAAAATTGGTCGACAAATTTTGTGTCCGGTTTTTGCCGGATTCCAGTGAACTACTTGTCCGGTGAGAAAATAACTTTCATATTCGGATTCAGCATGTCTCCTTACCCGTAAATCAACTATCTCCCCGATGAAAAATTTGTAGCCTGCGTAGTAGTATGGTAGTAGTACGAAAACGTTGCATGTAATACTATGTAATAGCAAAGAATACTATCATTTAATGTGCCTCAGACTGGTCCAATCTTGTGTAGTAGTATCCAGTAGCATCCTGTCTTGCCATAGTAACATCCAGTCTTGCTAATAGTACCATATAGTAGTATGCAATAACATGGTAGCCTTGAAGTAGAAGCATGTAGTAGCATCGTTAGTACTGCATGCAACTTTTTCCTAGCACTTCATGGTACTATTTTGAGATTAATTTTTCATCGGGTCAATAGCTTTCAAAAAAACATTTGTTTTTGCCCCTTAATTTGAAACCCCTCCCCCACCCTCAAATATAGGGCTACAGAGCCCATCTTCGAACTTGACCTGTACTTTGACCCAAAGGATCCTCCCACCAAGTTTCATCAAAATATCTCAGCCCCCTCGAGAGTTGTCGTACACACAGACGGACAGACAGACAACTTTTGCGATGTCATAAGTATCCCTCCACTTACGTTTTGGGATCCCAAAAAGCCCTCACCAAAATCCGTTAATGAACTAAGACCGATCTCCAAAGCTTCCGTATTTTCTAAATTTTTCGTAGGCATAATTTATCGATGGCTGTACAAAGATATCTGCAACAAGTTAGACTGACAACAGTATGGGTTTCGTTCTGGATGCAGTACAACACACTACCTTGTGCGGTTTTTGAAAGGCATGGTGGAACATCTCGAGAAAAAAGGAGCATTTTTTGACCGTATCATAGCTGATTTTGTGAAGGCTTTGACTAACTTGAGCACCAGACGTTCATTTATGAAGCAAAAACCATGGGAGCCCGAAAGGCGTACTCAGAATGCTTGGAAGTTTCCTCTCCTAGCGGATCCAGTGCGTGCAGCTTGAAGATGGTGAAACTTCCGGTCTTCTTGATATCACTTGTGGAGCAGCCCAAGGGTCTAAACTTGGCCCACTAGCTTTCCTACTGGTTAAACTTCTGCAGGAGTTGAAAACACGCTAAAATTTGGTGACGACCTTACCAGAGGAGGGTTTTCGTGAGATCTCGGAATCACTTTCCGGCGAGCGAAGCGCATCGCGAAAACTGTGGGAAAGCGATTCCTGGAATCACTTTCCACTTTCCCGCTGGACTGATCGCGAAAACCCATGGAAAGCTCATCTCGCCGAGAAAATGTTGGATTATAAACTTTTTCGACTAAACATGGTTCACTTAACGGTTCTTTGATTCTCATACATCCCATGGAAGTCACCTGAATTACAATTGCCATTTTATATTTTTTACTAGTGACACTTGTACTGTTTTTTCTTCACACTTTTGAAATTCCCGCCGAAACATTCAACTTTCCGCGGAGCTTTCCACTAACCTCGTGAAATCACTTTCCGGGAAAGCTGCTTCGGTTTCCAAACCGCGAAAACCGGGTTGCAAAGTTCGGCAACTTTCCGGAGTAGCGCGAAAACCATTGGAAAGTGATTTCGACTTTGCTTTCCAGCTCGCAAAAACCCTCCTCATGGGTTTCCTCCTACTACGTTTCCTCCTGATGATAACCCTGCCGAACCGGTGAAGACCCTGCTGACATAGCTCAAAGCTGAAGCCGACCAGGTAAAACTTATGGTCAGCGAAGAAAAGAGCACTCTTTTTAGAGTAAATTCCCTTAAAGCACAACTCTTACTAGTAACGTCCCTAGTCCCTTTGTAATGGGTCAGAAAAAACGTTTTCCGAAAATACCATTACTTTCTACCTAGAATTAGCGATTTTCTTGTTAGCGCTTGTCGACTCTATCCAGCCTTCCTACTCTCCAACGCGGCGGCTGGGCGCAAAATATTTGGAACTGAACGCACCGTGGTACAAAATTGGGAAAACTAAGCAAATAAAATAATTAAAAACAGAAGAATCTCTTTTATAAGTAGTGAACTGATAGACAAAAATGCTCCTCAGCCGGGATTTGAACCCAGGACCCTCTGCTTACAAGGCAGTAACTCTACCACTGAGCTACCGAGGGGCTTGTGAACAGAGTTCGCAAACCAATACAATAGTCTGATAGGAGCCGGCCATAGGAACAGTGATCCCGCCCGAAGGCAAATTCATCTAACCAGTTCACATCTCCATGTCACGTAAATTTATAATATAAATGGCGCTTTAGACAAGGGACTTAGCTACTTATAAATGTTTCCATCTCAAGGGCGTCTTCCCCATTAAAGTTATATATTTGGTTTTATTTGATTTTCACCATGAGACCCCGTCTTGTGGGTCCTGGTTTGTCTACGTGGCTCCGACAAGGGAGTCCTAGAATTCTAAATTATATTCGAAAAACTGTTTATGGTATTGGTCACGGTACAAGTCCCTTGTCTAAAGCGCCATTCATATTAGAAGATTCTCATATCCTTATATGTGAAAGAGTTGTAAGCTTACGCTAAAGATTCTCGGTAAACTTTGCGTTGTGGGGCGAGCAAAACTCGGCAAGGCCGAAAAAGCGCCAAGAATTCCTAGGCACTAAATGAAACCATTGAGAAAAGTGGGGGTTTTAGCAACTTATAATTCCATTAGGAAGCTAGGTATATTACAAAAGGCAGAATAAGCAAGAGGGGTCCTTTAAACGAACCGTACCTGATCTTCCGACAGACTTCCCGAAATGCGCACACTCCGTGAAAACACTCGGTGTGCATTTCGTGGACGACCTACGCTGCAACACTCACATTACTACGCTGCAACACTCACATTACCAGCAGTGAGTCAAAAGCACCTGGGTTGCTAAAATCATTCTCCTGTTTACGAAGATTCGCCTTGAGCAGACAACCACTTCTTACATGTTTTAAAACTTGTGTAAGACCAGCCGTCAAATACGCATGTCCAGTCTGGCACAGTTCACTTACAGACCAGCAAAGTTGGTGCATTGAGGATATTCAAAAACGTGCCTGTATGATAATCCTCGGTGCAGATTACATTACCTATACAGTGAGCTTAGAAGTCCTGAATCTCAGACAGTGAAGGAAAGGCGGCACAGACTAGTCATGGGCTTCGTAGACCCCCAAGACCCCCTGCCCAGTTTCACCATCTGTCCGAAGGACGAGGGCTAGCAGTGAAGCTCACCGGGAAACAACAACCGAAGCTCCCTTCGACTCATAGCATCGGGGTGTTGTTTGAAATCTTTCAGTCCATATTTTACCCATCATTTTAACTCCGTTTGATTTTACATTACTATATTTTTTTATGCATTGTTTTATTTTGGTCGAAAATCCTGGCTCTTATTTTTGACACTACCATCGTTCTTTTGTACCGCAAAGAACTCTCGCGGAAAATAATACAGATTGAACTGACCCAATACTCTATATCAGTGGTTCCCAACCTTTTCCGTACCGTGTACCCCTAATCAAGGTTCGAAAATAGCTCGTACCCCCTTTTTCAGAACGTGAAAAAGACGATAGTTATTATCATGAATGGTAAGGCATACATGTGTAGAAATATATGCAAAATCAATGCAATCACTTGAGGTTGCTTTGTAGCTAAAAATTTTGTCGAATCTCGACTCGACGTTATTAACAAAAATAGAAGATTCGGCGCGAAGCGCGACGATTTTTGTAAAAGTAAATATTTAAAAAAAATGTCGGTCAGTAAAAATACCTTGCCCCTTAAAATACGTTTTGGCTGGTGATGCCTCTGCTGGTAATTAGGCTTTCGGCAATGAAAAGTGAGTGAGGCGAGATTTAGAAGCTACAGACGAAATCAGTTTTGGTTCCTTCGCGTACCCCTTGCAAAGGTCTCGCGTACCCCCTCGGTACGTGTACCACCGGTTGGGAACCACTGCTCTATATGCCCAAGTCCAAAACACGCCAGTGATCCTCAGGAAGAAGGAGTAAACGTCTCCGTAACGACTCAAACTCAACGACTCAAATCCTGTCTCAAACAATCACGGCGATCTTTGGGAGCAGCTGTGACACCGCTTCTTGCTTTCTTCCGCAGGTACCGTGAGTTTCTGCATCGGCAGGGAGAGATAGTCGTCAAGAGTATTGACGTTGTAACACGAGTAAATTGTAGATAGTGTACGTGTTAATATTATTTTGTTTTGACTAAGATTTTATGAAACCAAAATTGTATTTAAATCGTAGGACTACGAATGATTATGTAAATACTCTTAAAGACTAACTCTCCTTGCCGATGCAAAATCGCCGGGCACCTAGCGGAACAGCCGGAAGCGCTATCACCTCGGGTATCACAGCTGCTCCCGAAGATCGACGTGATTGTTTGACACAGTATTTGAGTTGTTGAGTCTGAGTCGTTAGTGAGACTTTTTCTCGTTCTTCCTGGGGATCACTGGCGTGTTTTGGACTTAGTCATATAGAGTATTAACAAAAATGATATGTACTCGCATATCAGTGAATTTTCTGTGACTCTGTTGACATTTCCGATGCATTTTTTTTTTTTTTAGCGAAGAATTTTTGGAAAAATGAATTGAATTGAATATTACCCATCTACAGTCCCTCCGAATTATTTATTTCAGCATTCAAACTTTTTTTTTTTTAAATAGCCTCCTTAGCATTGCAGCCAAAAAAATCTAAACAAAAAGGAAATAGTAATGCATGTTTTTTTTTCTGTTTCTAGTTGTCATCTTAACGGAGGTTGACAAGTTGACTAAAGATGCTCAGCATGCCCTTCGTCGCACCATGGAAAAGTACATGGCTAGCTGCCGTCTCATTTTAGTTGCAAATTCTACTTCGAAAGTCATTGGTGCTATTCGGAGTCGTTGCCTTGGTGTGAGGGTTGCAGCTCCGTCAAGCGACGAAATCATCAGTGTTCTTCAGGTGAGAATTCTCTCTTGAGACGATGGGTGTGTTCCACCCTTCTAACAATAGTAGCTATTAGTTACTATTTTCGTTCCAACCTCGTAAAAAGTTACTACGCTGACCGTTCCAACCTTCTCGAAATAGTACCTAATAGTAGCCTAACTATTTGCTTACCATGCTCGGGAGCGTAGTAAGCATGGTAAGTACGCATGTCTGTAACGTGATTGGTCGGATTCGCCCGTGGCATGATATTCTGCTGGAAAATAGAAAAGTCGTTCCAGCCTTGTTTCCCTACAGTTTTCCTACTATTTTCGTTCCAACCTCGTAAAAAGTTACTACGCTGACCGTTCCAACCTTCTCGAAATAGTAACTAATAGTAATTGTACCGTAACTTACCATGCTCGGGAGCGTAGTAAGCGTGGCAACTACGCATCTCTGTAACGTGATTGGTCGGGTTCGCCCGTGGCATGATAATCTGCTGGAAAATAGAAAAATTGTTCCAGCCTTGACGGCAAAAAGCCAGAATCTGTGACGCCACGCGTAGTAACTGGTAAGTAGGATGGAAAACGCTCTAAGTCTATTATGAATTTATTAAACTGCCGCAACGACTCAGAATCTCATCAGAGAATAAGGCGTATTCTCGCCGTTCCCCGAGGACTCCTCGGGGAATCGAAGGGAACGGCGAGAATAGAGGGAGTCACTCCGCGCGGACTCCGCGCACAGAAACAGCGAGAACACGGGGAATGCTTCCAAAATGGATTTTGGTCGAACAAAAAACACAATGCAGTTGACGAAATTAGTCTAGATCCACTTTATTTTTGGTTTCGTTTATTCTGATAGTTTTTAATTAATTTTACATTGCACCAACCCTCCGAATCTGAAAGGGAGTCATTTTTGATGATGTTGATGATAATCGCAGCATTCCCGGTCCGTGGGGACGGGGAGTGAGTCCCCGGGACAAACAAAAACGCGGTGATTCCTCAAGTGGAGTCCTCGGGGAACGGCGAGATTACGCCTATAACGTATTGTTTGCCACTGAACGGAAAGGGAAACCTTTTTTTGTCAGACATCTATAGTGAGTGGTAAGCGCGATTTTCGGTGCCTTATTGAAACCCTTGCTCGACTCCATGAGTTGCTGACCCACTGTATACCCCCTGAAGTCATATTCAAGGTGAGTTAGCACTTCTGTTAGGTTGCTATACAAGGGTTTGGTTTCTCCTGAAGGACGAATGTTCCAGCGCGCGTCCAGCAGGTTTTGGGGTTCCGCTGGACAAAGGAACATCCTTGCTTCCGGTACGGCGCGGAGGTTTTTGGGACGCGCGACACTCAAATCCGTGACTTCATCTGACCACGATTTCTTTACCAGAGTGTCTGCAAGAAGGAAGGCCTCACCCTCCCATTGTCTCTGGCGGAAAGAATCGCAGAAAAGTCTGGCAGAAACCTCCGTCGAGCTCTTCTTATGTGTGAGGCAGCTCGAGTGGCGCAGTACCCATTCAGGTCAGATCAGGATGTTTCTGAGCCAGATTGGGAACTATTCTTGAAAGAAACCGGGCAGAAAATCGTCAAGGAGCAGTCTGTTCGGTGCCTCATTGAAACCCGTGCTCGACTCTATGAGTTGCTGACACACTGTATACCCCCTGAAGTCATATTCAAGGTGAGTTAGCACTTCTGTTAAGCATTGTCCAAATATGTGTTGTAAGGTGTATTACGGCGTATAAGCCTTATTACAGATTCCTCTTTTCCTCGGGGCGCGCTGTAATAAGGCGAATAATGAAAATGAAGCTCGGCTCTATTCTTCATTTTGCAGAGCCAACCAGATTGCTTAGTTGGTTCTGCCAGCGGGCCGAGGAAAGGAGCAGCGCCGTCAGTGTTGCCACGGGAAGCACTAAAGTTCTACTTTGCTGGAAGCTAAAGAAACAACTTTTCTTCAAAAGAACACGTTTTGTTCTGTTACGTTAGCTAGTTTGGGGACCAATGCTGTTCATCCGTAAATTTAATAGCTTTTTGCAATATATTGGGCGTCAAACTCTACTGGTGTATAAGTACTAAGAACACTTTTTTCTGATCTTTAGAAACTCGAAAGACTGTATCAGCGTGGCAACACCGAACGCTGCATTCATAAGAACCTCTCGGGTTCCTATCTGAACAGGCGTGTGTATTAAGACGTGAACATCGCGGATAGCGCTATTCAGCTTATTACACCTATTTGAACAATGCTTTAGGTTGCTACACAAGGGTTTGGTTTATCCGGAAGGACGTATGTTCCAGCGCGCGTCCAGCAGGTTTTGGGGTTCCGCTGTACAAAGGAACATCCTTGCTTCCGGTGCGGCGCGGAGGTCTTTGGGACGCGCGACAGAAGGATATAGACCAGAGAAGACCGAAATCGACTCTCTTCCTTCGTTGCCGTGATCCAGAGCAGATCAAAAGACAAAAGAAAGGTTTACGTTCACCAAGCTGGGAACCGCTCCAGTTAACCCTGGACACCCTAGTTAATACTTTGTTCTCGGGGAGGGCTGCGACTCTTTGGACTCGCTTACATTTTTGGTTCATTTCATTTCTTCAGACTGGGAAGTAAAGAATAATACAAAGAAAAGCCAAAATTCAATCATTAGCCTACATGTACAAGGTAAAATCAGTGGGAAAGTAGTATTCGATGTTTCTTTCGGCCTTTGTTGCACTTTTTTGCATCAATGTCAAAGTAAAACATTCGACGAGAATAAAACTTAACCGGGGCTTTCAACCAGATGCGTCACTAGCAAAAATGTTTGGGGGGGGGGGGGGGGGGCAAAGTATTTACCTGGTCAATTTACTGACTTTTTTGCAGGAAAACCTTTCTTTCGTCCTTTGTTGCACTATTTTGCATCAATGTCAAAGTAAAACATTTTTCCTTCATTCCTTGATTCAGTAGACGAGAAAAAAACTTAACTGGGGCTTTCACCCAGAGGCGTTACTAGCAAAAATGTTTGGGGGGGGGCAATGTATTTACCTGGTCATTTTTACCAACTTTTTTTGCAGGAAAACCGACCTTTTTTGCAGAAAACGACTGTTTTGACGAAGAATCGACTGATTTTCAGAAAAACCGACTATTTTTAAGAGAAAATCTGTTTTACGAAAAATCTACTACTTTTACGAAAAATCTACTATTTTTCAGAAAAATGTTTTTAAGAAAATTGACTGTTTCCAAGAAAAAATCGTGGCTTCGGTTATTTTTTACCGACAGACCTTGTCAACATCTTGAATTGATCATTGCCGGAAAAATGGGAACGGGTTATGGGTCGTAAGGTACTTTTATGTTTTTCTTCACTTTATGACTGAACAGTCCTCAGAGCATAACTTATATTTCCAGAGAGAAATAGTCTTTTACCCTTATCAGAGTTGTCATATGATTGAATAGTAGTGCACGCATCACATTTGAACAAGCGCGAGTTGGCCAAAGAGTTTGGGATAGAGGACTGGGCTTCGAACTTTTCGTCTCGAGTTCGTCATCTTGTCTTTCAGACAGCCATCTTCGCTCGCGCCTCACATTCTCTCCGTTTGAGACAATCAAAACCTCGTCCACCGTCACATCACAGCCCGGTTTTGTATAAGCTTTAAAGTTTACTCTACTAAGTTTAACGTCATGACTAGAGCAGATAGGGGAAAATAAAAAATCCCTTAGCAGAATCCAAATAATTCAGTGTATTCAGTTAAATGACACAAAAATAAGTTGGCTTTTCAGTTAAGCTTTAAAACTAAAGTGACCTATCGACTAAAAACTAAAGTAAAGTATCGACTAAAACATGAATATTGATGCTCTGTGATGCACTCGCATTCAATCAATCAATCAAATCTGATTCAAATAGCTTAAAGCTAGAAGAGGTGAATAAAATATTTACAAAAAACACAAAAACGACAACAAATTAACTAATACATTTCACAAGATATGACTTGAAATATATGTTGGAATGAAACTGACTAAAAATTGGTTTGACGAATTGGCAGGGTACGGCAAAAGTTGGTTACCAGTGTTCCTCTCACTCAGCTGTTACAGCATCAGGACATTGTTTTGCACTCCCGCTCCATCTGTCGTGCGCAGTCCGTCTGTGTTATTTCTAACAAATAATAAAGTTTTCTACTTCTGAAAACCTGTCGACGGTCGTAATACTCATGAAGTTTTGTTCTTTGTAAAAATAATGATTTTCTTCTACAGGGTATACTTCGGGAAGTTGTCGGTAGTTGCGATAACCAGCTCAGAGGCCAAGTGGTTGAACTTGCTGCCACCTATGAACACCGACTGCGTCGCGGCAGCAAAGTCATTTTCCATTTGGAAGCCTTCGTCGCAAAGTTCATGTCTATGTATGCGCATTTCATCGAAGAAGGGTTTGCAGATATCAATTTTGATGAAGATTGATTTTTTTATACCTTTCGTAATGATTTCTAATTTGTATTAAAACTTGTATCGAAGTGCACTATACTGACTGGCTTGGATAAAGCAAAGTAACTCGCACTCGTGATTAGGATTTCAGTTTCCAGCGACTTGTCTCGGTCTAAACTAAGTTGTATCGGAATTCCATGCAAGCGTGACGTCACACCCATTTGATCCATTTTACCTTAGAAAAGGAAAAAATTTAGCTTATTGCTATCGGTGAATATATATTTTAACATATATATAGAGAGCCGAGCAGCCAGCGAGGCGCCTGCCGCGTTTACATTTATGCAACGACCTAGGGACAATCAAATCCTATGTTGGGTCCTGAATCACTCGACGTCACTATGTATGTCACGACTGCATGGAATTCCGAGACAATTTAGTCGACATCCTTGTGTCGGATCCTTGGCTCCGTATTTTTCGTCTTGAATCTTTGTCCCCTCGGACACGACGAGACTTGTGTGTTCCTTTAGGGACTTCCGTCCCTAATGCGACTTTAGCAGAAACGATGACTAATGACACTGTTTGGGTGTGGACTATCTTGCCTGAAGGCCAATAATGTGTGAGACCTTAATATTAACACGACCATTAATACGAGCGGACAAAATATTCTTAATTTTGTTAATACCGTACAAAATGGTTTTGAACAATGCATATTGACTGACTGATTGACACTTGTCTTCCCTTCACGTTTTGTGCTGTTTATGGCTCAACGTACCTCGGACGAAAATGGCCAGATATTTGTTTCCACACCTTCCGTTAAAGGCTAGCGATGGAAGAGTAGCAATAAAAACTGGACTGGTATCTTCGTTATGCAGTTGTCTTCCTCAAAAGGCGTTTCTCGCCGTACCCCGAGGACTCCTCGGGGAATCGAAGGGAACAGAGAAAACAGAGGGCGTCACTTCACGGGGACTCCGCCTAGGAAAACAACGAGAAGACGGGGAATGCTTCTAAAATGGATTTTGTTCGAAAAAAAAATGTTCAGTAGACGAAATTAGTCTGGATCCACTCCATTTTTGGTTTTGTTTATTCTGATTCTTTTTACTTCATTTTACATTGCACCAACCCCAGCAAAAATTGATTCCCCTCTGAATCTGAAAGGGAGTCCTTTTTGATGATGGTAATGATAATCGGAGCATTCCCCGTCCGTGGGGACTCGCGAGAATACGGGGAGCGAGTCCCCGGGACAAACGGCTTGTCAGCTTGTAGCGGAGGGGAAGTACCAAACTCCTTGGACATGAATTGGGATCGTAGTCTTTCGTTTGGAATCTATAAGGCCCCGTAAACTTACGTTATTTCTGGTTTAATATTATGGGTCAACACTCCACTTGTTAAAACTCTGTATTGTCTCTTCCGAGAACTACAAACTCCAGCCTTGACCCTGGGTCGGTGGGTCTATAATTTTGTTTTGGTTGCAAGCCAACCCGCAGTCCCTGATGTTGTCATCTTATCTCAGACCAAACATTCTTTCCGTAGCTCAACAGGACACATTATAGATCAGGAGCAACCGGGATGTGGAATCTGATAAAAGGTTTCTTATCAAAATGTTGTGTCGTTTATTGTGAATTCCTGAGGCGTATTCTCGCCGTTCCCCGAGGAGGAATCGAAGGGACCGACGAGAAAAGAGGGAGTCACTCCACGTACAGAGACAGCGAGAACGCGGGGAATGCTTCCAAAATAGATTTTGTTCGAAAAAAAATATGCAGTTGACGAAATTAGTCTGGCCCCACTTTTTTTTGGTTTTGTTTATTCTGATTGTTTTTAGTTAATTTTACGGTGCACCAACACCAGCAAAAATTGATTCCCCGCCGAATCTGAAAGGGAGTCCTTTTTTTATTCAAACAATGTTTACAACGGGTACGTCAGCTACGATTCTTCATCAGCGATATTTCGGCCCTTTTTGGCAAGGGTCCAAAGTCCTTTTTGATGATGGTGATGAAAATCGGAGCATTACCCGACCGTTGGGACTCGCGAGAATACGGGGAGTGAGTCCCCGGGACAAACAATAACGCGGGGACTCCTCAAGTGGGGTCCTCAGGGAATGGCGAGAATACGCCTCTGGTTTGGTATTTCCAGTCAAATACAAAGACAACTTACCAAACCCGAGACTGTGGTATGTCAAGTCTCTTTGTGGTACTGATTTGAATTTTATTTTTTACGAGGAGGGACTGGTTGTCATCTCCACATGGCTTTAGTAAGCTTGTGCGACTCCGTCTAAAACGGAACGCCACAGCCCCTCAAGCAAGTTGCTTCACTGCATCCTTTGAGAAATCCAAAAAAACAAAACTTTAGCCTAGTTAGCAAAAGCTTCATTTGATTTGATCATTCTACCCCCTCTCAGTCACCTAAAATGGAGTAGTGAATTCAACACTTCATCTCTGTCTTTACCGATGACATCACCAGTTTAAGGTAGGGCCTAGCCTGGGTATCCAACCTTGAATTTGTATGACCTCGAACTTGGCCTGAAAACCTTACAAGGAAATTTCTGTGCAGTCCGCAACAGGTCCTGAGTCTCTCAGGGCTTCCTTCTTGATAGTTGGACCTTTTCAGGACTGGACTGGAATTTATTCAAACAATGTTTACAACGGATACATCAGCTATGATTCTTCATCAGTGATAGTTCAGCCCTTCTTTCTACCAACTATAAATATCTTATCAAAGTAAATTACCTTCAAATACCAATTTAATGAAAAAACTAGTTCTGAGATTTAATTTTTGAAACGGACGCTGTTTTTGCTGCAAGATTGGGGCGATGACAGGAAAGGTTTTTTTCTGCATTTTGATCAACTTTGGCTTTGTTATTAATAAGGGGCTGAAAGCTTAAATATTATTTCATTAATAACCTCGTCTATTATGGAGTACTCGCCTGTATCTGTTACTTTGAATAACTACTGCACGGAAAAACTAGTGCTGAGATTTAATTTTTGACATGGCTGCTGTTTTTGCTGCACGATCGGGGCGACGGCAGGAAACATTTTTTTCTGCATTTTGATTGACTTCGGTTTTGTTGTTAATAAGGGACTGAGGCTTAAATTTTCTTCCCTTAATAACCCCGTTCCACGTTTCCGGTAGGGAGTACTCGCCTGTATCTTGGTTAATGCCTGCTCGGTTTTTCTTTTTCCCTTATTAATAACAAAACCGAAGTTGATCAAAATGCAGATAAAAACCTTTCCTGTCATCGCCCCAATCGTGCAGCAAAAACAGTGTCCGTGTCAAAAATTAAATCTCAGGACCAGTTTTTTCATTAAATTGGTATTTGAAGGTAATTTACTTTAATAAGATATTTATAGTTGGTAGAAGCTTCAGTTATTTATTACAGGTTTGTTTCCTTCCCCGACGTTGACCCAGAGGATTGACAGCCTGACAAGGACCCTTGCCAAGAAGGGCCCAAATATTGCTGATGAAGATCTGACGTATCCATTATAAACATTGTTTGAATAAATGTTTCAAAGCCAGCTTGGGCTCAAAGAATATTTTTTTTATTTATTTTTTTTGACTGAAATTTTCTTCCAACCTCCAATTCGACTGTTCAAGGGTTGTGTAAATTCGAGTTTGGATACCCCTCCTGTAATCCTAAAGATATAGTTTTTCAAGGACTCCTTGACTGAAGAAATTGAAAGCTAACTTCTAGCAATTAGGTTTGGGTCCCAGGTCTTCTAGAGGATATACAACACTGCAAAAGTGGCACCACTTTTTCATGTCAGGCCAGGTACAGAACAAAAAAAATGCTCAATTCCATTTACCGAACCTGTACCCAATGAAAACATTAACTATTCACCATAATATTCACTATTCACCATAATATAAAAGCATGGCAGTTATAAACGTTAAATATTAACTATTCTGAGCCTATAAATAACTGGAGACATTTTACCATCTTTTTCTTTATTGCATAATTACATTTTTGTAGAAAATTTTCATCAGAAATGAGAGCTTGAACGCTTTAAACTTTCAGTACAAAAACAAAAGTTGCGTTTTTGCAGATACCATGGTATCTGATACCAGGGTCTAAAGTCGTTTTTGCAGTTATCATGGTATCTGATACCACAGTCAAAAGGCCTTTTTGCAGTTATTTTGTTATCTGGACAGTTATCGTGGTATTTGATATTCAGATACCATGGTCTGACCGTGGTAACTGATTGTGGTATCCAAAAAGTCATCTCCCTTTCATCAGTTTTGGTCAGATTAGTGGGAAAGAAGTTTGTCAGTTTATCAATTTTTCTTTTGGGATGACTTCATAAAGCGCAATTTCGGCACTTGTCATTTTTGCAGAGCAACCGTATATCAGATACCACGGTAACTTCAAAAATGAATAATTGCAGATCCAGTTATTGTGGTAACAGATATCATGGTATCTGCAAAAACGCAACTAATTCTTGCTTTGATTCATCATTACCAACCAATAGGATTTGAAACTACCTTTTTGTGTTCAAACTTTGAAGCCTTCAAGCTCCATGGAAGCTCTTTTACAACAGCGGAATCATACAAACAAGGAATAGTCTGATTAACATCAAGTGGTGGAAACCATACCTTAGCTTATTGTCTACGGCCTGTGACGTTGTCGTACCATCATGAAAGAAATAGGGAAATTCGATTAAATCAATGTTGCAAAATATATATTTGTACCCATATTATAGAGCCAAGCGGCCAGCGAGGCGCCTGACGCCTTTACACTTATAAACCATTGTAGGGATAATCAATTCCGTTGGTAAATGGAAAAAATTGTGACGTTACGAGCCATAGATAATCGGCTAAAGTTTAGTCGACACCCATAAAGTCCCTGGCTCTGAATGGTGACAAAATTCAGATAATTTATTTTAAAAGTTAAAAGTCCTACACCTCCCAATGTTAAATTACTTTGTTATGCTCATCTGATGACGGTGTATGGTGCAATCTCTATACTTCTTCTGGTAGGGTGGAACAAGTAGTGTACAGAGGTCGGTTCACAGGTTCATTATGAGATATGTTACAGCAAAATCTGCCATAGTAATTGAAGGTCAAGAATCAATAAATTTTCATCGTGTTTTTTGGTGGTCAAACCAAGGATGATACAGGAAGCTCTTGCTGATTCTTTACTTAGCTTCTAACCTGTTCATGTACAACATATTGGGTCAAAATTATTTTTTAAACTTATTGAATGCTTATAAGAACCATACAAATCAACCCTGGGAGATGTTACTTAACTTGGAATGGGTTCAGATGTTACCAGATGTTAATTCACTGGAGAGGGTCCAGACGTTAATTATCCTACCATGGAAAAAGTCCAATTCCTGTTTCTTGGGTCTTTCCTTTTTATTTACTTTGTTGGATTTAACTTAGTTTTCCAACCAAGACCAGGATTGCTTCAAGAGCTTTGTGTCAGCCAGTACACATTCAGATGTTTTTATGGCACTCACAGCCGAAGACAGCCTTCGGCTGTAGTGACATATTCAGTTCAGTTCAATTCAGATTTATTCACCATAATATAAAAGCATGGCAGTTATAACATCGGCACGTCGACACAATACAAAACGTACAAAAAATATTTTAAATTCAGGGCATTTCGTTATAAAACTTAGTAAAATACGGCACAAATGTTTTTAAAAATCGCTCAGATGAATTGGCACGAGGCTCGTCAAATTTTTGCACAGCACTAAATTTACAAGTACCTATGTCTGGTCTTAACTTCATATGTACAATTCGGTTTAAAGTTTGGTAGAATGCTGCGGTGTTGATCGGACTGAAGGCACTGGAGACCAAATTTCATAATTAGTGCAGCAGTTGAATGTCAGTTGGTGAGCATTTGCTCCTACCACCCATGGAGTTTCATTCGAAGCACATCGGAAAGTTCGGTGTCCTTTCCAGCTTCTCTCACAAAAGTCAGATCTGGTCAGACCTCAAAATAACATATGGACCCATGACTTTTGTATCTTCCAGGTTTTATCCCAGTCCCTCCTTCTACTGTAGTGACATATTCAATTCAATTCAATTCAGATTTATTCACCACAATATAAAAGCATGGCAGTTATAACATCGGCACGCCGACACAATACAAAACGTACAAAAAATATTTTAAATTCAGGGCATTTCGTTATAAAACTTAGTAAAATACGGCACAAATGTTTTTAAAAATCGCTCAGATGAATTGGCACGAGGCTCGTCAAATTTTTGCACAGCACTAAATTTACAAGTACCTATGTCTGGTCTTAACTTCATCTGTACAATTCGGTTTAAAGTTTAGTAGAATGCTGCGGTGTTGATCGGACTGAAGGCACTGGAGACCAAATTTCATAATTAGTGCAGCAGTTGAATGTCAGTTGGTGAGCATTTGCTCCTACCACCCATGAAGTTTCATTCGAAGCACATCGGAAAGTTCGGTGTCCTTTCCAGCTCCTCTCACAAAAGTCAGATCTGGTCAGACCTTAAAATAACATATGGACCCATGACCTTTGTATCTTCCAGGTTTTATCCCAGTCCCTCCATACGTTCGGTCTCTATTCGGGCATCTGTCCTAGTACCGAGCAAGTTTTATTAGGGTGGAATGGATCACCATTCGCAATTTACGTCGGTCAGAGTGTCTCAGATTCTCCCTCGCTCCACCCCCCACATGGATGATCGGATCTAGGAAAGAAAGGTTTCGTTGAGCATTTTATCGGGCTATCTATATGTGTGCCAAGTTTCATCTTCCTAGCTTATGTGGAACTGTGAGTGCGAACATTAGACTTGTATGTGTCTGAATCACATCTTGTCATGGTGGGGGAGTTACTAGTTAGGGGTAAGCAAAATGTTACGACGCGCGTAAGGACCAAAGGATGGAGAGATAGTGATCTCACAAAGTTCATGGGTCCTAGATTTGCTGTTAGAGGTCTGGACCAGAAACGACCTCTGGGGGGAGGAGAGGATAGTTCCGTACCAGCTCCGGACACTGTGGATGGAGTTGAAAGGAGGATCCTAGAAATCAGGCTTAGTCTGGAGAGATCGGAACGTAAATTGGTGGACCTGACTATCCTATTTATTATGCTTAGGGGGGGGGGGGGGAGCTTGGTGAGGTCTCAGTTCGAACCTTAGCTCATAGACATACTAACTATCCTTGCAAGTCCAAGCCCAGAAGCTGAGTGATAGAAAATGCAGTAATGGGACAGAATAATAGTGATAGTTTTTCTTCTCATAGGAAGGTCATTGTTCGACCATATTCGCCAGTTAACTTGATCAAAGCCATTGTCTCTCCTCATCAACGATGCCATCTTCCAAGTACAGAAGAGATCAAAGTGAAGTCAGTTGCTGTCTAAAGTACATAATATTTGCCTTCAATGTTATCTTTTGGGTAAGTACTTCTTTGTGACGTGTCCAAACTATCTTATGATCATACTGGCAAGAAATAAATTGAATTGAATTGAATTAATGTTTTTAGTTAAATCACTTAA
Source organism: Branchinecta sandiegonensis (assembly GCA_030848855.1). Classification (NCBI taxonomy): domain Eukaryota; kingdom Metazoa; phylum Arthropoda; class Branchiopoda; order Anostraca; family Branchinectidae; genus Branchinecta; species Branchinecta sandiegonensis. The sequence continues at coordinate 22,373,164 of JAUPMV010000006.1, read as the reverse complement.
CAGTCTACAAATATCGCCTGGAAATTGTCGTATGCTGGGGAATTTATCAACATTGCTCACCGAGTAATTATACATTATAATAATATAATTGCACCAAAAAGGCTTTCGCCTAGAGGCGAACTTTTCTTTTAAAAATAATTTAAAAAAAAATAAAGTTATGTTGGTAACGAAAACCTGTTGTGTCAGTAACAGAGGAAAATCGTAGAAACGAAGCATAGAGCTCAATCGTTCCGAATGGTGCCTTAACAGTCCTAAGACTGTTGTTAACTGTCGGAAAAAAAATACAGTTCGCCAGACCTTACAAATTCGCTAAAAATTAAGACTATGTACACACTACCAAAAAGTCACTTCCGTTTTTTGTTACGTTGGAAACGCGTGGTTTTTGGAGCCGTGCACACAAACTCTTCAAACTTGACATAAGAAAGAAGAAGGCTTGACCTTTGACGTAGAGTAAAAACGAGTCCTCCAAGTTGAGAATCAATGACGCTATAGCCTTTCTAAGCGTACACAACGTTACGTAGGTAACGGTGGAGTTGCCCCTTTGTAAATTTGTCACGACACTATGTACACTAAATTGAATGTTAGTCAGGTGACGGTCAACACCTGCTTTAAACTGATTATTATTCTCTCCATTTACGACATTTTCAGAGAGATGATTCCAGTATTCAACTATCAGGTTTCTGAAGATCCACTTTCCAATTTTTTTTCGAAATATTGTCACCACGCAGTTTTCAGCTGTGTCCTCTGAGACCGTTGTAGTTGAAAATAAGGACATTATCAGCAGAGGCGTTACTAGCCAAAATGTTTTTTTTTGGTGTGGGGGGGGGGGGGCAAGGAATTTACCGACTGGCTGGTAATTTTTACCGACGGTTTTTGTAGAAAAACGACTGTTTTCAAGAAAAAAAGACAGTTCCGAAAAAATCGACTGATTTTCAGAAAAAAACGACTGTTTAGACGAAAAATCGACTGTTTTAATGAAACAAATCAACTGCTTTGGCGAAAAATCGCTGCGCTTCGCGCCGACTCGGTTATTTTTACCGACTGGCCGACAACATTGGGGGGGGGGGGGGCGTCCCCCCCCCCCCCGGTCGTGACGTGTATTGTCATAGTAATTATGGCGCATCGTGAAGGTTTCGATTAGATCACCTTGGAGAAATCTGTAAGCAAAACTGGGTAATCGTAAGTAAGCCGATTTTCGTAAGGCAGATAACGGTATAAAGTAAAAGTTAATAACAAGTTGATTTTAATAAATTAACCACGTACCTACTATAATGAAACCTTCAGTGAAATAGAATAGTGATTGAGCGAGATCCTTGCCTTTTGTTATTCGAGGGAGGCTCTCAGGGGGTGGGTTGATTAGAATGTGGAGTAGAGTTTGTATCTTTGTTTTTTTTTACTTGATTTATTTGCATCCGAAAAATTGGAGTGTACAATACAGAGAGAAAAGCACAAGAATATGCAAGAAAAAAATACGCCAGTAGTTTCTTGAGGAATTCTGTTGTAATACAATATATGAATCTGGCTTTCTTTCAGCTCACTGGTCTTGGAATCATGGCAGTTGGAATATGGGCTTGGACAGAAAAAGATACCTTCAGCAACTTGAGCAAATTGACGAACATAGCCTTGGATCCTGCGTTTGTCCTCATTGTTGCCGGTAAGATTTTCCCACAGCGTTCGAATCGCAAAAGAATCCGAAATTCACAGTCTCATCCGGAAAATCAGTTGACGATTTGGCAGCAGTCGCCGGAATATTCGCTTCAGGATTTGGCGTCGGACTCTGAAACCCAGCTTTTGACAATTTTAGATTCCGAGGTCCTCTTCGTAGGGAATGCTGGGGAATGAGATAGGGTATCAAAAAGTGAAAGGTTTTCACCTGTCAAAAGAAAACTTTCAGTGTAAAACGACTGTTCTACTTTGACAGTGATTAGCTGGTCTGATCTTGGTTAGCTAGTGAGGGAGGAGTCACCCGCCTGACCCGCCTCCCCGGACTCGAAACTAGGAATTTTTTTTTTATTCTCCTTGAAGTTGAAGATTGATGATTGAAGGACTATTTCGTTTTCAATCTGTCCTGTAATTTCAGCCCTTCTCAATAGCAGTTCTCTAGTTGCTTTGCAATCTGTGTCAGTCTTTTCCGTGCATCCAATAAAGTTAGGTACAGAAGGCTTAGAAATTGTGGAAAGTGGTGAGTGGTAACACTTTCAGAGAGCGAAGTTGAAAATCTTACCTACTATCTATTTGTACTATCTAGTTGATCGCTGCAGCATTAACTGCATTATCAGTAAGGCTGTAAAAGGGTCCAACAACTCTGTTTTTCGAATCTCTACTAATAATAATATAATAATAATAATTTATTTATGACCCATCATACAACCACAAAGAGAAAGACGGAGTATAAATACAAAATAAGAGGAAAAAGTAATATACGGAAAGACATAGCACCATACAAAAAAACAACACGAAACTAACTTCTAACAAATTAACCTAATAATGAACCAAAAAATTAAAAGAAACAACAGCAACAGAACCACAACTAGAACAGAAAACCCTTTCAAGCAAGGGTGGACTACTTTAACACGTCCTGTTGAGACAGAATTTTATAAAGTTAATGCATGTCCCCTACGATGACGGTTGTTGCTGCAAACCCAGAATGTCTTTAGAAAGATACCATATTCACTTAAATCACCGTATAGTCCTTTCCGTGCTCAGTATCCTAACCATACAGTCCTCGCCGTTGAGGGTTTGATGGACTGTAAGCCAAGGGTCAGCTTTCCTCATATTCATATAAGAGGTTTATTTTAAGGCTGAGATGAAGTGGGCGGATCTAAGGATCCTAATTAGTTGCCGGGCCGATTGTTTGCCATTGGGAAAACGGAGGAAATATTTGGGGGATAAATTAGGACGTACTGGTCCCTAATTTTGCCCGATGTGTGGTAGTGAGAATGAGAGTTCGTTACATCGGATGTGTGAATGCCGTGAGCTAGATGACCTGCGGGTTGAGATTTTTGGGAATGTAATTACAATAAATGATGAAGTATGGATGATGAACGTTCTTGGAAGTAAGTGTTTTCAAGATTTGAAGAGGCTGGCAAGGTTCCTAAAGGTAGCTTTAGCCCACAGAGAGAATTTCTTTTAGTTTAGTTCTATTATTTCGTTTAAGTGTCTTCTTTTTTGTTACCATTTTTGCCATGGCCTCAGGCTTTTTGTGCAATAAACTCTATTCTATTGTAATCCCTTTAGCAGCCTCTCCATCCGCTAGAGCTGATGATTTAAGTTGTCAAACTCTATTGTATGCTGGAAAGTTAACGGGTTTATGTTTTCAGGCTCAGTAACTTTCATTATTGGTTTCACCGGTTGTGTTGGCGCCCTCAGAGAAAATACTTGCTTATTAGCATCGGTGAGTAACATCTGCTTTGCCAAACCAAAGGTTTCGATGGGATTCCAAAAATTTGCTATTTGGTCCAGACAGCTGGGTCTTGTAGATATCCGGTCGTGGACAGACTCCTTTAAAGGACCCCTCTTGCTTATTCTGCCTTCTATAATATACTTAGCTACCATATGGAATCATAAGCTTCTGAAAAACCCACTTTTCTCCATTCGTTCGTTTCGAAACTACGAATTTTTAGCGCTTTTTCGGCCTTGCCGAGTTTTCCCGTCACCCAACGAAAAGTTTGCCGGAATCTGCACTGTCCGCTGACAACTCTTTCACACATAAGGATATGATAAATCTTCTGTTTATTACCTCTTTTAGTTGCTTAGTTTTCCCACTTTTTAACCGAGGCACGTTCAGTTTTCAAATCTTTTGCGCCCAGCCGCCGCGTCGGAGAACAGGAAGGCTGGATATAATCGTCAAGCGCTAACAAGAGAATCGCTAGTTTTAGGTGGAAAGTATTAGTATTTTCGGAAACGTTTTTTCTTATCCATTTTATAGGGAAAAGATCATTTCTAGTAAGAGTTGTGCTTTAACGTTTTTATTATTAAATTTAGATACAGATTAAGGCCAATGGCTGATCATCTGATTAAACCATGTTCAGATATGGATTCAGCATGCGTGTTTACGTCATATCTACTTTGACGAAATTGATCAACACTTTCTGCCTTACTTCTGCCAAATTTCCGGTTTCGGCCGGATTCCGGGCGAACTACTTTTCCGGAAAAATTAAAGCTCCATTCAGCATATCTTCTTACCCCTATATCGAACCTCTAATCAACTTCAAATAAAACGTTTATTTTAAGAAATTTTACGGTTTTGGCCGGATTCCGTGCGAACTACTCGTCCGGCGTAAAAATGACGTTGATATACGTGTCCAGCGTGGCTTCTTACCCATGAATCGACTATCTCATTAGCTGTTACAACGTATTTGTAACACCCCTAAATATGTGGCTTCAGAGCCCATCTACGAACCTGTCCTGGCCCTTGACCCAAAGAATCCTCACCAAGTTTCATCAAAATATTTCATTCCCATCTACAGGTATCGTGCTGACTGTCGGACAGCTCTTACAAAGTCGTAGGTATCCGTCCAACTACGTTTTGGGATCCCAAACACCGCAGAAAATAACAGATAATAATGCAGTGCCTGAAAAGGTCTGTGGTGTCTAAACCAGCTCAACTTAGAATCGTCGTCCACGAAAATGATCGGCAAGCTACTACTTTCAGGCTTTGTGCTACTCGTGATAATATTTCGCTAAGTGGCAAGAGATGTCCCCCCCCCCCCTTTCCCGTCTAATTAAGTATCATATCTAGCTTAACTGAGGAATTATAAGCTCAGAAATCCCTCGTTCGCCATTGTTTCGTTTCGCATCTACGAATTTTTAGTGTTTTTTTTTTCGGCCGAGCCATCTTTGGCAGTCATGAAGCTGAACCTTCGTGGTCTTCGACATCGTTTTCAAATATAAGTGCATCAGAAGCTTAAAAATTTGGCTTTTCATTTTGGAAGACTTGGTAGGCCAAAATCCGTTTTTATGGCACTTGCAGCCTCTGGCTCAAGTGCCATATACCGATCACAATTCCGTCTGTCGGTCTGTCGGTCGGTCCGAGTTTTTTGTCCCACATATCCGAGTTAGGGTACTTCCAGATGTGCTAGGACAATGAAACTTGGCAGGCATATCAGGGACCCGACCAAACTAACCTGGAAATAATCAGTTTCCCGATCCGACCATATGGGGGGGAGTGCGGGGCGCTGGAAACTTGCAAATTTAGGGCATTTTGTCACTTTTTTCTGAGTTAGGGTACTTCTAGATGAGCTAGGACAATGAAACTTGGCAGGAATATCAGGGACCCGACCAAATGAACCTGGAAATAATCAGTTTCCCGATCCGACCATATGCGGGGGAGTGGGGGCGCTCGAAACTTGAAAATTTTGGGCATTTTGTCACACTTTTTCGAGTTAGGGTACTTCCAGATGCGCTAGGACAATGAAACTTGGCAGGAATATCAGGGACCTGACCAAAGTAACCTGGAAATAATAAGTTTCCCGACCGACCATATGCGGGGGAGTTGGGGCGCTGGAAACTTGAAAATTTAGGGCATTTTGTCACACTTTTTGGAGTGAGGGTACTTCCAGATGAGCTAGGACAATGAAACTTGGCAGGAATATCAGGGACCCGACCAAACTAACCTGGATATAATCAGTTTCCCGATCCGACCATGTGCGGGGAAGTGGGGGCGCTGGAAACTTGAAAATTTAGGGCATTTTGTCACACTTTTTCAAGTTAGGGTACTTCCAGTTGTGCTAGGACCATGAAACTTGGCAGGCATATCAGAGACCCGACCAAACAAAATTAGGAATAATCATTTTTCTGATCCGACCATTTTGGGGGGGGGGGTGGAGGGCAGGGGAATCCGGGAAACTGAGAAGTGTGTAACTTTCGAACGGATGATCGGATTGTAATGAAACTTCATAACTGAAGAGAATATATATCTGTAATGTCCCGTTTAAAGTCTTGACCGGATTCGGTAGCCAGGGGGGAGTTGGGGGGGGGAGACCGGAAATTTCAAGAAACGGTTAGAATGGAGGGATCGGAGTGAAACTTGCTGGGAAGAACAAGCATCTGCTCTAGATAAGTTCTTTAGACCATTGTACTGGATCCGGACACTTATGGGGGGGGGGGGGTTCCCGGAATTCCGGTGATGGTGGTTTTTTGGATTTTCACGATGAAACTTGGCAGGCATATCAGGGACCCAATCAAACTGACTTCAAAATAAAAATATTGTCGATCAGATAATGGTGGGGGAGTGGAGGGAGGGGAATCCGCAGGGGAATCCGGGAAATTGAGAAGTGTGTAACTTTCGAACGGATGATCGGATTGTAATGAAACTTCATAACTGAACAGAATATATATCTGTAATGTCCCGTTTAAAGTCTTGACCGGATTCGGTAGCCAGGGGGGAGTTGGGGGGGGGGGGGAGACCGGAAATTTCAAGAAACGGTTAGAATGGAGGGATCGGAGTGAAACTTGCTGGGAAGAACAAGCATCTGCTCTAGATAAGTCCTTTAGACCATTGTACTTGATCCGGACACTTATGGGGGGGGGGGGGGGGGTCCCGGAATTCCGGTGATGGTGGTTTTGGGGATTTTCACGATGAAAGTTGGCAGGCATATCAGGGACCCAATCAAACTGACTTCAAAATAAAAATTTTGTCGATCAGATAATGGTGGGGGGAGTGGAGGGAGGGGAATCCGAAATTTTCAGTCATGCGTAATTTTGGAATGGGTGATCGGATTCGAGTGAAATTTAAGAATTCAACAGAGGGCATTTATCCGATGATTTTTTTCATATCCGGACCGGATCCGGCAACTATTGGGGGGGGGGGGGGGGGGAAATACGTGCCCCGTTTAGAATGGAGGGATCGGGATGGAACTTTGTGGGAAGAACAAACAGATGCTCTAGGTAAGTCATTTGCTGAATCGGATTGGCTACGTGCACCGCGGGGGAGCTGGGTGGGGTAGGGGGGGGGGGGGGGGGGGTGGACCGGAAATCTCGAGAAACGGTTAGAATGATGGTATCGGAGTGAAACTTGCTGGGAAGAACAAACATCTGGTCCATGTAAATCTTTTACATAATTTGACTGGATCCGGACACTTGAGGGGGGGGGGGGAGGAGGGGTATCCCGGAATTCCGTTTTTTGGGGGATTTTCACGACGAAACTTGGAAGGCATATCAGGGACCCGGTCAAACTGACTTGGAATAAAAAAAAATCCTCGATATGATAATCTTGGGGGGGGGGGAGTTGAGGGAGGGGAATCCGGAATATTGAGTCATGCGTAACTTTGGAACGGGTGATCGGATTCGAGTGAAATTTAATAATTAAACAGGGGACATTTTTCTCTTGTGACCTTTTTCATTTCCGGACCGAATCCGGCAATTATCGGGGGGAGGGCGGAAAATACTTGACCCGCTTAGACTGGTGTGATCTGAATCGAACTTCGTGGTAATGACAAACAGATGCTCTGGATTAATCATTTACAGAACCGGATTGGCTCCGGTTATTGTGGGTGGAGTTGGAGGAGGGGGAGGGGGGTCTGGGATTCCGGTGATCGCGCGTTAAGGTACTTCCAGATGTGCTAGGACGATGAAACTTCGCTGGAATATTGGAGACTCAACAACATTTGCTTAGAAATTGCTACTTCCCAAATCCGATTGTTCCTTAAAGTACCAATCTTGACCGCAAAGTAAAAAAATACTTTTAAGCAATACATGCATTTTCGTGATGCCCATCAGCCCATTAGCAGTTTTGCCTCAAGGGTTTTGCTTACAAATGAAGTTCCAGCTCCCTTATAGCGCGCATCTCAACCGCAAAGTCGAAACTTACTTTTGATCAATCAAATCATCTTGACACATGCAAGTGCCATATGAGCTTACAGCTCTTGTTGGTTCGGTTTTCAATTTCCTTTATTTAACGGTTTTCGAAAACCATAAAAAAAAACAAAAATAAGACACTCAAAACAAACAGGACACTAAACGGAAACAACCAATTAAAACGGGCTCCAGGTGGAACCTGGGGCGTCCGCAGAGACCGCTCCCATTCGAGCCACACAGGCAGAGACAACCTCAAAAGCGGGGCAGATGCAGCCCGCACAAGTGGATTGGACGACCTGAGAATCCTGTTCTTCAAAGAAAGAATGTTTCGCCTCCTTAGTTCAGGAAAAGAAGGAAGGCAATGTCTAGGCAGACCATGCAGCCACCTGATAGCATTGTTATAGAGAATCTGAAAAGACCGGTCAGTTTCCCCAGAGATGCTGGTCACAAGGGCCAGGCAGTAAACTGGAGTGTGCAGTAGGCCGTGAAAAGAAAAGATTTTAGCTTGTTTTTTTAGTTAGGTTTTGCTTGGCTTTTCCTCCTTTATAATAATAATAATAATAATATTGTATTTAAAGCCTTAGGGCCATATACATACAACAAAACAAAAAACTTCATAATTACTTCTAATATCGCACTACATATTTTATAACCACGGCGCGCACAGTTTTCAAACATTTTGCGTCGAACTTCGGCTCCGGGAGTTGGAGGTCTGGACAGAGTCGACAGGTGCTAACAAGAAAATCGGTAATTTCATAGGGCAAATATTGGTATTTTTGAAGACGATATTTCTCAACCATTTTGTCGTGGAAGTATTATTTTGTGTTCTGACTGAGCCTATTAGAAAAGCTTGGGACTTGGTCCCCTTTTCTCTTCGAGTTTGAATTTTAGTTTTAATCTCTTTTAGTTTTAGTTTTTTAATCTCTTTTCTTTCAGTATGCCATCTTCTTGGCTATTCTGCTGTTGTTGGAAATGACTGCTGGAATTCTTGGATTCATCTTTAAGGACTGGGTGAGTAAAGATTTGTATCTTCTAATAAATGCTCATGTAAATAATGTTGATTCAAACGAGCGTCAGCCTCCAGTGACGAAACCCATATTTGACTCTGGACTGGATATTGACCTTTTTCGGTTCTTCCTTAAAGGACCCCTCGCACTATTTACTCTTCAACTTACAATATTTTAAAATATTTTAATACTTTAAAACTATGCTGTGCTTTCAACAAATAACCCACGCTTTTAAGCCTTTTCTGAGACCCGTTGGCTCGTAGCGAAAACAGGGAACAATTTACATAACCGGTTTTTCTGATGGAAAAACTTCTCGCAGACAACCGCCGACAGTGTGATACACATCGAAGGTAGCAAAACACGGCAAGTGAGAAAATCAGCCTGGTTCTGTTAGAGGGGTTAGAACGTACCGTACGAAATTGGGGTCTCTGGGTTTAGAAATATATGGAGTAGTTATGGAATTAGGTTGCATTCGTATTATAGTTAAGACAGGTCCTTTTAAGGACACGTCGTACTTATGATAGTAATTCATTCTACTTCTGTAGTATCTACATCTATTCTCTTTCCCAAGTTTCTAGACTTCATAAGTGTATCTTATCTCGTCTTTCAGCAATGCACTGATTAACACACTTGATACGTTTGTTCTTTTTACGTCACTTATCAGGCGCCCGGTCATTGTTTCCAAGGAGCTTATTTGTCCGGAGACCGGTTGTTCAGATTTTGCCAAGCAATCTTGTCCAAGGGAAAGGACATGGAAAGAGGCTAAAAACAGCCGACGCCGAGTGTAATTTTCTATAAGCATAGCTCAGTTGTAAAGTAGTCAGCTATCTCAGAACATCTGAGCAGGAAAAGTATGTAGTGCTAGTTGTCCTTTAAAAAGAAGGGGAAAAAAGTGGTGAAGCACGCGTAGAACCACTTCATACCACGACTGGGTACAGTTGAGGGAGGTATATGCTGAGAGATTATTCTTTAAAGATCGATTCTATGCAGAGCTGCTACGAGTCCAGCAAATCCCAGTGCGAGACAAGTCTGGGTCCTTGAAGAAGGCGTCTCGAGAAGAGTCCGAGTCCACAGCTCTGGTTTACGGACAGCTCCGTGAAAGACGATTCCGAGTCCTTGAAAAAGGCGTCTCAGGACGAGTCCACAGCCCGAGTCCACCAGCTCTGGTTCTATGTTGACACTAGGAAAGCTGACCTCAAATTCCGTTTCGAGATTATAAAAAACGGAAACAAAAAAACACTCGGATTTATATGCCACGCACACAGCCTGACTTGAAGAACCACTGAATGATTTAGCGAGCGAAATCTGGGAAGTTCAGTTGCTACAAGTTCAGTAGAATTACGTTACTCAAGTGAGATTTTTCTCCCCTTAGATTCCTTCTGTAGTTACGGATTCGGCTCGTCCGAATTTGGTTAGTTTTTGCTGAAGGTTATTCCTGTTTTAGATTAAAAGCCAAGCCACGAATGGGTTCCAGGCGTTCATCGTCCATTACAGAGATGACCCGGATCAACAGAACTTAATCGACTGGATTCAAGACACCTGGGTAAGGGTATAAAGTATAGCGCATCTAATCCGGTCGAGACAGGATGTTATTTTTTTCCGAGTTGAGTGCTGACGCAATACCAGAGATGGTTATCTGTATACATATCAGCGATGATCATATCATCCAAACATGTTTGTTTTTCGATGTCATCACATGCAACGGCAGTTTTTTTTTTTTTTGCATTCCCGATAGCCGTGAGTTACTCGATGGTAGCTTTTTGGGATCCCAAAACGTAAGTAAGGTAAGGTAAGGTAAGGTACAATTTTAATAGCAAATATGAATAAACCTGGAGTTTCTCAAAAGCATCAGACATGCCAGTGGCATAAAAAACGACGCTTCACTAATTCTGATGGGTTGTAAAAATTATTAATACAATTCTAGCCTAAGGCACTGTAAAGAAAAAACAAACAAACAACTATCACACATCAACACTAAAATTTAAGGACAACACAAGAATTTACGACAACAGACATATGACTAAAGAAAAAATGAAAAATAAAAAAGGTTTGTGACATGGGTCAGATCTTCCTCCGAGCACAAACGAAAATGAATCAATTAAATCAGACAGAAGAAATATAATTGCTAGATAACATAAATCTTTTTAGAGCTCTTTTAAAAACTTTATTTTAAGTGGACGGATACCTATGACACCGCAAAAGATGTCCGTCTTTCTCTCGGCGGGATGATGTATTTGATGAAACTTGGTGTGAAGATCCTTTGGGTCAAGGGAAAGGTTGAGTTCGTAGATGGGCTTTGTACCCCTACCTTTAGGGGTGGGGGTTCAAATTAAGGGACAATTTTTTTTTGAAAACAACTAATGAGATAGTCGATTAGGGGTAAGAAGACATGCTGAATACGATTATGAAAACCATTTCCTCGCCGGACAAGTAGTTCGCCCGGAAGCCGGCCAAAACCGGATAGTTTGTTAAAAGTAAAAGTTTTATCTGAAGTTTCTCAGATGTTCGATTTAGGGGTAAGAAGACGCGCTTCTATCCGGACAAGTATTTCGCCCGGAATCCGGCCAAAACCGGAAAATTTGTTAAAAGCAAAAGTTGTATATGTAGTTGGTTAGATGTCCGATTTAGGGGTGAGAAGAGCTGATGGGGGGCAAGAAGATGCTGAATCCATATATGACAGTCATTTTTTACCCGGACATATAGTTCGCCTGGAATCCGGCTGAAACCGGAAAATTTGTTATAAGTTAAATTTTTATTTGAAGTTGAATAGAATAATCAAAATTCAAAGCCTATTTCCTCATCATCAAAGCCTATCAGAACTGATCTACCGTCAGGTCAAAGTGCACAGCCGGACAAGCATAGGCTACTTAAGTAGCGGACGGATGAAAGTAATGTAAAGGTGGAGAACTTGTGATTTTGGGCACGAAAATTTTGAAAAAAGTTTCAGGAGAGACAGAGACGCGCTAGCCTGTTTAATAATCGAACAAATGTGACCTCCCACTTCAAATCATTCGTCAGTGTGATTCCCAAAAGTTTGGTCTTTGTCGTAATTATTTCATTTGGTACTGGAGTAGTGAATGATGGCTTTATTTAGAAAACTTATTGTCATTATATTAGATTTCTGGGAATTAACTCTCATTTTCGACTTGGATACTTCGGCAGCAATCAAGTATTTCCATTGCACTACTTTTGTTCCTTCTGCACCGGTCAAGCAATACCTTTCCTCCGTATGCCGGTTAACCTACCTACTTGCCACTATTGACCGTTTTTTCGTCTCGCCGGTCGGTTCGACTGAGCTCTAAAAAACGGCCTATAAGAAAAAATGGCGTCTTCCAGTCGCAGGCGCCTATCTCTCGAATGAGAATTTTGAATTTCGCGCCGTGCCAAGAGCGTAGGTCGGTCCCGATGAAAAATTTGTAGCCTGCGTAGTAGTATGGTAGCACGAAAACATTGCATGTAATACTATGTAATAGCAAAGAATACTATCATTTAATGTGCCGCAGACTGGTCCAATCTTATGTAGTAGTATCCAGTAGCATCCTGTCTTGCCATAGTAACATCCAGTCTTGCTAATAGTGCCATATAGTAGTATGCACTAACACGGTAGCCTTGAAGTAGAAGCATGTAGTAGCATCGTTAGTACTGCATGCAACTTTCTCGTACTACTTCATAGTACTATTTTGAGATAAAATTTTCATCGGGGTTGGATGGAGCTCAAACCTCAGTCCACAGGTCGGTTAACCGACCGACGAACGGCGACGAAAAAACAGCTTATAAGGATTTAGGTCGGTTAACCGAAGAAAGAAAACGGCTTATAGAGAGAAATCTCGCAGGTCGGTTTACTGGATGACGGCAAAAAACGCAAATGACATGTCAGCCACAAGCTTCCAACGGTCGGTTGGAAGGTTGGAGGTTTTTCTACCCCATTCACATCCCACTCGCTTTTGTTGAATTTACGTGGTTTTCCTTCCACGACCGCCAAACTAATTTGTAGATCTTAGGTTATATTCAAAGAAATCATTGGCTTTTGAAAACTAATTAGGAAGATTATTAACGTGTAGTTTTTACTGCTTCGTGCAAATTTGTGTTGGTCATGGTGACAGCTAAGTCGCAGGATCTTAATGCCATGGACAAGTGGTACAATCCGGGAAGCCAAGGGCATGTTTTTTTTTACTAGAGAACAATGAATAAAAAGAACAGTAATCTCCCCGAATACGTCGTAAATGCCGAAAATATCAATCAGTTTAAAGCAGGCGTGGATCGTCACCTGGCTGAAATTCAATTTAGTGTACACAGTGTCTCGAGAAATTAAAGAAAAAATAAAAACAAACACAGAAGAATTAAAATTTTGTCTGCTTTTGTCAGGCGTCGGTCGACTCATCGGCACATCGGGTCCTTTTTATACGCAAGAAATGGAATCGTGCAGACATTTGTCGGGCAAAACACTGAAGAAATCGAATTCTGCATGCTTTTGTTGTGCCTCAGTATTCTCGTCGGCACAGCGGGTTCTATTTATTCATAAGGAATCCAGAAGAAATAATTTTTTTATGTTTTTGTCGGGCGTCGGTTGACTCGTCGGCACATCGGGTTCTTTTTATACGCAAGAAATTATTATATTATTATGATAAGGCCGTTGGGCAAAACGGCGTTGAGGGAATAATGTACTCGATGACAGTGAAGGACCGGATTGACAGACAAAGGCCGGATCCTAATAATACTAGCAGATGTGATTGGTTTTCGTCAATTTCGGTATATGTCTCGTTTACTTCGGCACATTTGAATATATGCTTAAATCGCTTCAAAAAAGGACCTTGTGGAAGGAATTTCATCAAGCTGTATGCAGCTTTCCCGGAAAGTGGTTCCACGAGGTTAGTGGAAAGCTCCGCGGAAAGTTGAATGTTTCGGCGGGAATCTCAAAGGTGTGGAGAAAAAACAGTGCAAGTATCACTAATAAATAAAGAAAAATGGCAAGCGTGATTAGGGTGACTTCGATGGAATGTAAAGAATCAAAGAACCGTTAAGTGAACCATATTTATTCGAAATTGTTTGTAATTAAATATTTTCCCGGCGATATCAACTTTCCAAGCGTTTTCGCGCCAGCATCAGTCCAGCGGGAAAGTGGAAAGTTATTCCAGGAATCGCTCTCCCACAGTTTTCGCGATGCGCGTCGCTCGCCGGAAAGTAATTCCGAGATCTCGCGGAAACCCTCCTAATATGAAACTCCCCTGATCTCACTATTTCTGAAACGTTTAATAGACTTGTATCATTCATTTTGAATTTTTTTCCAGCTTCAGTGTTGTGGTATTGAAGGTGCAAAGGACTGGGACAAGAACATATATTTCAACTGTAGCTCCGTCGAAGTAGGGAGCAGAGAAGCCTGCGGAGTCCCTTTTTCTTGTTGTAAACCGCAACCAGGGGTAAGCACCGTCTTTTTGCTTGAATATTGGCGGGTGGAAATGGCGGCTCGACAAAGCCTGCGCGGAATACGAAATGGGAAAATAGTACATTCACTTGTTTGCCGTTTTCCATGTCTGTGGATGAGTTTGTATGCCGGTGACTGGGGGGGGGGGGGCGGATGGATTAGGCTTTCTTTCAGTCAGAATCTCATTAGCTTTCTTTGCCTACTCGCCTGTCTGTCGTACACTGTGAGAAGTTCAGTTCAGTTTAGTTTATTCATTAAAAATCTTGAAACGGCGGTAAGCCGACTAGTTGATTTTACGTCAACAATGTATACACTAAAGTTATAATATTTGAAACTGAATAATATATAGAGCTAAATCATATATCACACTATGGCCCATAACTGGCCATTTGTCTGTCAGGTCACGTAATATCACTTAATCTTAGTGTCAAAATTCATAATATTTACGATTAACAACAATTACGCTAAAATAACCAAAATGCAAATGATCTTAAAATCTAAGGGAAAGATTATGACACTTGACACTTAACACAAGATGACACTTAAAGTTTAACTGAAAAGCCAACTTATTTGTGTGTCATTTAATTGAATACAGTGAATTATTTGGCTTAAGCAAAGGGATTTTTTTATTTTCCACTATCTACTCTAGTTCTGACGTTCAGAGTATCTGCGGCTGTCCCCACAGTGTAAATTCTACTATGACACGGGAAATTTTAATCTCGACACAACCGTGGCTTTTCGATAGGCAGTGATGAGATTGGTGAAGATTGCTTAGTACCTGAACCAAAAAAAGGCATGAATCTTTCTCGTAAGGCATACAACAAAACTACAAGCGACACACGGAAATTCCACTATTTGAAAATCGATTATTTGTGAATAGCGGAACAACGGAGTTACGCATTTTCAGCGGGTCTTCAAGCCAATTCAACTGAATAAGTGATGGGTAACTAAGCCTCGTTTTTGTTGCATGCTGCAGGTCCACTTCTCCGCCGATTCCGGACTGATTCTTTCTAAATCCGTTTTTGCACTGCAGCGCTTCCAAGGAAGACGGCAGCGCTTCTCAAGAAAACGGACTTGCTCACCGACCAAGTCCGTGCTTCCCTGCAAGATGCTGCAGCGCTGCCGCTTCAACCAAGAAGAAATTGAATCCAAAAACGCATATTGTGCAAAAGCAAAGAAGTGCTGCAGCAGCGATGCGGAAGCGCTATTGCAACAAAAACGAGGCTCTAGATTGTCCTACCCCAGCCCTTTTCGGTTAGACTTTAACACATGATGTTCATCTTTGTGTTGAATTTGGTCAACCTTCGGTTATCTTTTCGGTGTTTTCAAGTGTTACTTTTCACACGGAACGCTCATTTTAGTGTTAATTTTGAGTAGGACCGTTTCACAGCGAAGGCTCTTATACTAGCCTGGCGCAGCAGGCCAAGAAAATCAATCGTGGTATGAGTTAGATGTTTTAAGGGTGCATTGAATACATCGTACAAAATTTTCGAATCTTCGGCGAATGGCTAGAATAATAAAGGAAGATGAGTGACTAGTAGGCGACTATGAGTACAACATTTCCATTTGTTACATTATCCGCGTTCGGATTGCTATATTCAGGGGGTAGCGTAAGTCATGGGTCGAAGGATTGTTTCTTCTCCAGGATCAGATCCCGACAACACAAAACAAGAGTTGCGTTTTTGCAGATACCATGGTATCTGATACCGCGTTCTAAGTCGTGTTTGCAGTTATCGTGGTATCTGATACCACGGTCAAAAGGCGTTTTTGCAGTTATCGTGGTATCTGATACCATGGTCAAAAGGCGTTTTTGCAGTTATCGTGGTATCTGGCCAGTTATCGTAGTATCTGGCCAGTTATCGTGGTATCTGATATTCAGATACCACGGTCCGATCGTGGTAACTGATCCTGGTATCGGAAAAAGTCATCTCACTTTCATCAATTTTTGTCAAATTGGTGGGAAAGAAGTTTGGCACTGAATATCAGTTGTTCTTTTGGGATGACTTCGGAAAGCGCAATTATGGGCTTATGGCAATTGCCGTTTTTGCAGAGCAACCTTATATCAGGTACCACGGTAACTGCAAAAATGACTAAATGCGGATCCAGTTACCGTGTTAACAGATGCCGTGGTATCTGCATAAACGCAACTAAAATTCGAGTGTATGTATCGATCCCTGTGAGGAAACTGTTTGGCAACTCTGGAGAGCCAAGTGTGCCAAATTCCTGCCTGAACCGGACCCTCCCTTATAGGAGAAGGGTGGCGAGGGATGGGTCGGTAGAACTTTGATAGTCCTTACGTATGGCTCGAAATCAGCATAACGTTCAAGGGTCCGAAAGAGGATTAAACCTGGAGTATTAAACACCAGGTTTGATGTTGAGGGCTCACTTAACTTATCGCTCAGTTTCTTGCTGACCTAGACAGGAGGTCCGGTTCGGCTTATGTCGTGATCAGTTCCTTACTGTATACGATTCCAGGAGATCATCAAGAATAAGCAATGCGGATACGACGTCAGAAAATCAGATTACGTAAGTTTTTCATGTCTTTTTAATGGATAAGGAATCCTTCTCAGTCTTCCTAATAATCGTTTTGTTTCGTCTTTGTGTTTTTTCTCGAGTTGTGTTGTCTTGATCGACTGCGTTGTAGATTCGCTTGATTTGTCCATTCATTTTTTTACATTGTTGAACGTTTACACTATTTGTACAATCCGAACTTATATCAAGACTTAGTTTGCTGTGTATCCCCCTCTGGCGCAAAAACCAGCGGAAAAAACTTTTGGCTTGGAAAGTAGCATACGCCCAGCTTTACGAGGGCATTGGTGCAGGTCTTCGGTCGCTCTGAGTTTATCTTGGGTTCTTATTGGGGTCTGAGGGGCAATGTTCCATAACCTGACCGAGTTCTCGAAGTCATATTCAAGGACCAAAGTATGAGTAAAAATCCGCAAGAGGATTGCTATGGCAATTATTTCAATAGTGACTCATACCAGCATCATTTGCATTGACCTACTACTATGAAGTCACTTCGTTTCACTTGCTTGATTTCATTTCCAGATGTTATATCGGCACGGCATTGTTGGTAGCTATTGTGTGGAACGCTGGCTTATGGGTTATGGGTTATTTTATTGTTTGCTAAGTCACGTGTGCGGGCATTATTAAGTCTTAACTATTTGTAATCTTCATGCGTGCAGTAGCCTTGTTATCGAACGTATCAATTGCTTTACGTCCAAGATCTGCCAGTACCAATCTAGATAATGACATAAATAGCAAATTGGTAGAGAATGGGCTCGAGGGCAAAGGACAATGTCCGAGGAAATGCTATTTGAAGTTCCAGTCCCCTGTCAAGTGTCAACGTTAGCGACAGAAAATGGGATCAGCTAATTGCATATATTCACATATTTGTAGTTGTGTAAAGCTGTTTTAGCGCCCGTATTAACGGAATCATAATACGAGTACGGGAATCAGTAAGTTGATTCGCGTAATTAGTCGGCTTCGATCCTGATCAGGCTCAAATCTTTTGCCTATCCACGTTCAGGTTGAAATTGCGATTGCGGAATAGAAATACTGTGAAAATGAGAATTTTAGTGACCGAAAATACAAAACGGGAGCGGAGACAAAGAATGAATGGTTATCGTTACTGGCGCGGATGCTTTAAGGATACAAAGGCTGTGGTCCTGTTGGGATAGTAAGGACACTACTCATAATTGTGATCGATTTAATACGTTCTGTACTGTGTATCTAGACGACAGCTAATCCTCAACATGCTTTGTCTGCTTTGTTTTATGTACATATTTTCCCAGTTGTACGGAGAAGGCCAGTCCATCTATCGGATTTTGGTCCCGCTTTACCATATCACCGCTTAGGTGCCGCTATTCACACACCCTCTTTTTACTTCCTTTCTCTGTCTCTTTTCAGTCTGGTGATAAAAGCTTAGTCGTTTACGAACGAGGTTGCTTGCGAGCTGGTGAAGACTGGGTGGAAGCCAATCTCATTCCTGTCGCCGGTGTGACGGTGGGGATAGCTATAATGCAGGTATGGTTAAAAGTCATTTCCTATTTTGACAGAACTTCGACGTGGCGAAAATCGTCTATGACAGGGGCTGCATTCATGCTGGCGAAGAATGGTTGGAGAGAAATACGTTTTTTGTTTCTGGCGTGGCTGTCGTCGCTGCGCTGATGCAGGTAACAATGACTTTAGGAAGGGTTGCGGTGGTGGACTGTCCTGATAATGAACGAGTGGGATTCAGAGAAGCCAGCCGCTGCATCGGATTTAGTGAAAGAAGTTCTAACCTCCCAAGTTTTCTGTCCTTTCCATCCTATTCTAAGAGTTTAAGACGTATTTGATAGTGCAAAACGGATACTTAAGTTCGGCCCTTGTTGGCAAGGGTCCTCTTCAGGCTCAAAGCCCCTCAAGTTGGAAAAACGAACTTGTGGGAAAACCCACAAGTAAACTTAAAACGGAAAAACGGATTGTCTATTGAGCCTTCGGCTAAGCTGACAGAGTTCTTTTTGTAGCACTCAGTACCATTTAGTTATAAATAATGATATTTTGTATAGACAAACAAATTAGCTCGCCAGCAAGTTTTTGCCTAATAAACCTTACTTACTTATATATATATATAGAGGAGTTTTATCTGAAACTGAACCTACCCTTAAGTGTTGGTTGCAGGCGCGGGCAAACTGCATAACCACTGCGTAAAAGATACTGGGAGTTTTTTGTTGATGGTGGCTCGGGAGGTAGGTGTGTTTGCCCCCTTTGTGGGGTGGGCGGGGATGGGCTGGACCATTTTCTGAATAGTTGCCAAAGTTTGGGGAAGTCGAGGGATACATGTTTTCGAGGGGGTATGCCGCTGCTCCCTGGTATTTTGGGGACTACTTCGAGAAATTCAGTTATTGCGTTATGTTGTTTTATATAGTAAGGCGTGGAGGCGCGGAAGGCAGCGACTTGAACCTGTTGAGTGTTATTGTTTTTCTTTTTTGTTTATTTTTATGTTTCTAGTTGTGTATATGGCCACTGGCTTTTAAATACACGTATATATATATATATATGTCATATTTTTCCTGGTTCGGGCACTTTCACAAAAAATAAGAAGATGAATCTTGGCACACATATAAGGAACCCCAGTGTTTTAAATCCGTTTTCCGGATTCAGTCGTTTGTGGGGAGTGGACTTTGTGGATGACAGATGGTATGATTGGATTGAAACTTGATGGGTGGTAGGAGTGGATACCTTAGATATGCCATTCACGGGTCTGGAACCGTATCGGGCCAACGGTGGGAAGATAGAGGGGAGTCACGACAGTTTTGTTTTGCGCGTAGGGACCAAACCATTGGAGTTAGGTTTTAAAATTCTTTTAGCCTGTCTGTGGATAGCATATATTGAACTACAGAAATAACATTGAAAAATACTCAGCGCCAGTAAATGTGCATGACCTGGAATTAATACTGTAAAGAACCCTGCCCTAACGTCAATACTACTCCCCTCATTAAGCGATATTTAAACAACTTCGTCCCCTCGTTCTTCAGTTTGTAAAAGGGCTTCAGTTAGACTATATTTAAGTATTGAATCTCTGCTTTGACCCTCCATTATATTTATATTGTGTAGAAATGTTTTTGTGTAGAAACTACACCTTGAATCATAAGTAGTATCTTTTCAGCTGTTCCTTTACCCTGTTACTGCTTTAACTGAAAACCTGATATTGTCTGTCCGGCTATTGTTTTGAAAATTTGATGAACTTAGTTACTTGAACACTCTCTTTTGTTTCAGATTCTTGGTATTTGCTTTGCCCAAAATCTTCGCGCTGATATTTTTGCGCAGAAGTCTCGCTGGTCGTCCTGAGGACGCGCGGCGCCAGTTCACCTCTGATTGAGTTTGGTCAGAGGAGGAGGGACAACTGGACGCATGCGCAGGTAGCACAAATAGTCCCAATCTTTCACTGGGAGATCTGCAATTTTGTATCTGTGTTTCGAATTCTTCCTGGAGTATGTTGCGAGTATTATTTGTCTTAACGTGTGGAATTAAGGCTGTTGTGCCTATTCGACATTCCGCTCGCGCGATTTTAAATTTTGTACATTTTCCACATTTTTCTGAGGCGCGTTCCTTCCGGAATCTACTGTTGATCTTTTAGTTTTACTTGTGATTTTGTGATTTTTCGAGACAGAAAGCGACCGAGACAGAATTCTTGAGCCTTTGTAATTGATGCACATTCTATTGTCTTTTCGAAGATGATTTTCAGAATTTTTGTTGAAAATAAAATGATTAGGCCACCAGTAGCAAAGGTCCATGCTGATTCATGATTTGGCTTTCTCTGCTGAAAAGTGGGGCAGCCTTCATTTCGTTATTTCTGGCCTTCTTCCATTTTTTCCCATCATCACTAATGGGCCTCGGCGCGGAGAACACACTCATAACATCGACTTATTTCCGGGCTAACACCTTTCTGCTAATTGCAATGGCGACATATTACCTACACTGTAAAAAGTTTCTCCGAGTAAGGATTAAAGTTAACTGCAGTATTTGCTACTGAGATTAATCTTATCTCTAATATTATCTTTCTAGAGATAAGATTAGTCCCAGTAGAAAATACTGCAAGATCTTTTTTTTTACGGTGTATGTCAAAGAATCACACTTGATTCGCCACTTTCCAGAGAAAGGCTATCGAAAGTAATATGAGTCTTTCTAAAGCGTAGTAAAAAATCCATTGGAGTTTTAAGATTAAAATACAGTTACAGAGTTGACTAGTTCTGTCTCGAAGTTCCACTTGCTCCACTGCGTGCAGCTCAACAACTTTAAGGATGATAGCCTACAGTAGTGTAGGGAAAAGTGATCCACTCTTGTTCCGGATGTGCACAGTGGAGCAAGTTCAGGTGTCGTTTTTGTTGCAATAGCGCTTCCGCATCGCTGCTGCAGCACTTCTTTACTTTTGCACAATATGCGTTTTTGGATTCAATTTCTTCTTGGTTGAAGAGGCAGCGCTGCAGCATCTTGCAGGGAAGCACGGACTTGGTCGGTGAGCAAGTCCGTGATTCTTGAGAAGCGCTGCCGTCTTCCTTGGAAGCGCTGCAGTGCAAAAACGGATTTAGAAAGAATCAGTCCGGAATCGGCGGAGAAGTGGACCTGCAGCATGCAACAAAAACGAGGCTCAGGTGTCGTTTATTGTGGGCGGTGGTTTGTTCTTATATTTCTATACATGTTTAGTCGTCATTTTAACGTATTGTACGTGCGACCATGATTTAAGAGATTCCAGAAAATATACACGATTCGGATACACAGGCTTTTGTTCTCTTTCAATACACCTAGATTTGCAGTGGTGACTCTTGATGTACTTGAGGCGTTTTTCCGTGCCCCTACAAACAGTTTGTGGGTCGACTGTGGCTAAAAAAGAGTGCTTGTGCGGGCCACAAGTGTGTTTCCGCGACCAACCAGATTCTTGTGGCTCGCTTTGTGGCTCGAATTCGATCAATAACTGCCGAGGTGGTTGTCGATTTTGTGGCTCGGTTCTGGCGGGAAATTCAGATTTAGCAGCAAAATAATGAAAAAACAATAAAATTAACTCCTTTCACAAGCTTGCAGACATACAACTGAGGATTCTTTTTGCACAGGATGGTAAGGAAGAAAGCCTGAAAACCTATCGATTGAGATTTCATCTCAGTTTTATTTTTATTTTCAGGTAGTTCAAATTACCCCCCCCCCCAAAAAAAAAAAAACAAAATAGACAAAACGGCGATTTCCGCGAGTCTCAACTTGTGGCTCGACTGTGTGGCACACAATCGCGTTTCCACGACAAACACTCGGTAGTGTGTGGCACACAATCATGTCGCGGAAAAACGCCTTTGGTATAGCCTACAGCAAGCTCCTTCTGGAGGATGGTATACAAACTGAGATGCCGCACATTGGTGCGGTTTTCTGAATACTAACGTAAAACGTGTATGAGCGTGCATTAGAAGCTTCTGTAAAAAGTTGCTGATGGTTTGATTGACGTTCGGACAGACGATGAGGGTCAGGCGTTTTGCGGACTGGGATTTTTGCCAGGATTTCAGCACCATCATAAGTCTCGCACGGAGCAGTTGTGAGTCTCCAGCCGTACGATAAAAGTGGAGAAAACCCTGCCGGAGAAATGTAATTTTATGTCAGTACCGTGAACACTGTGTTTGTGATGTCCCTCATTCGTCCTTTAAAGCTCATTCAACTTTCTGCCAGTTCCTGATGCTATGCTTATGCACCTAAACGCATCTTCAGTTGTTTGATGCTTCTATTGTAGCGGCGCTATCGTGTGAAAGAATGCGAGATGGCGTTGTAAGCCCGGTTAAGTGTATGCGCAGTGGCTTGAAAATGGTCTGTATACTTGATCGTCAGGCCTGGCTTCCTTACTGTATTTGGCAGGAACGCCAAAGGCTATTCATACCTATTACGTCAGTAAACAAACAGTTCCAGCTTATGTATGATAGGTACTATTCTAGACCGATTGCCTCTTTATTACCCCAATATGTGCACTCAGAATACTCCAGATGACCAAGTCTGAAACACGCCAGTGAACCTCGCGAAGAGCAAGAAACGTCATGCAAACGAACCCTCAAAATTGATTCAAATCCTGTGTAAACCAATCAACAACGTCTGTTGTTTGGGCACACAGCCATTCTCCATCGGCACGAAGAGTTAGTCTTCAAGAGTGTCCCCCATCGAACTATCACCGGTTTAATGCCACACTTGACGAAATTGTTTTTCATTCTAAAGATTTTAACATTGTTGTCGAAGAGTTTGTTAGCCCCTCCGGTCTAAGACAGCAAGCAACGCTTAGTGTGGATCTCTCCCCCCGGGGAATAGGAACAAAAATTCTGGTAAATATATAGATCTATATGGTTCAGAACTTGCATAAAGAATTTGGGAAGACAGCAGTTCAGAAGGCTGTAGATTTGCTTGTTTTAGTGAGTTTTTCCTTTTGGATTTTGGCCAGGAAAGCAGTCTAGACCACTCTTGCAATCTCCCGATTGTGAGGTTTCCTCTGATCTGGAAGTCTGGTACTCTCCTGATCCTGAGGTTTCGCCCATAACAGTCAAACCTCTTGTCTCTGAGTTTTCCACCGATCCCGCCCTCCCTCTTCCTAAGCATCCCCTGATCAAGAGGTTTCACCTAATCCTGCGTCCAGGTGCTTTCGGAATGCCGGTGGGCTCTGATGATGTCATTAACACATTAGGGGTTGGTGACCTTGGGTGCTGCTGGTAGACAGCTGTTAGTTGCAACGGAATCCCTCTACGTCGAGTTCTGAAGTACCAGAACATTAGGAATAGGTTCAACTCTGTAACTGAAGATTGAAGATAAACCTGGACAAAGTGGCCATAATACCAGCATTCTCTCTTGATCGTGCAAGAAATAATATTATGTTTCCCGATCGATAGACAAGGATCCACTGTTGGCCTCTGCGTTAGGGATGGTTGTTTCCGGCCGTAGGTTGGGCTTATGACAGAGACTAGTCTTGAAACCTTTCCCTTGTGAGTGTATAAAGCATTCAGCTTTACCGTTTTCGACCTCGGCTGGTACGTAATAGTATATACAGACCAGGAGCCTGAGGCTGTCGAGGGGGCAAAAGTGCTTTCACACTTACAACGCGCACTAATCGCTTTCGTTACGCTCCTAGCAATTTCAGTTTTTGCTCATAGTTTCTCGCGTTTCCTCTATAAAAAAAAAATTCGGTCTGGGCAAGATACCATTGACCACCTTCTAGGACAGTGCCAAGAGCTTCCTTCATTGGGTCTAGTTGGGATGGTTGGTGGTGTTCTCTTCCCTGGTATCTTAAAGTCGACAAATAAAAGTGTAATCCGTGAGGTAGTTTCTTTCGTTTTGAATGCAATGAAAAGAAGAAAATAGTTTTTGTTTTCATTTTTAGTGTTATAAATTGTTGTTGGCGCTTCAGGAATCTGTTGTATGGCCGTATTAGGCTTCTTCCAATAAATTATTATTATTATTATACAAAGCAGGAGTCTAAGACTGTCGAGGGGGCAAAAGTGCTGCCACACTTACAACGCGCACTAATCGCTTTCGTTACGCTCCTAGCAATTTCAGTTTTTGCTCACTAGTTTCTCGCGTTTCCTCTATAAAAAAAAATTCGGTCTGGGCAAGATACCATTGACCACCTTCTAGGACAGTGCCAAGAGCTTCCTTCATTGGGTCTAGTTGGGATGGTTGGTGGTGTTCTCTTCCCTGGTATCTGAAAGTCGACAAATAAAAGTGTAATCCGTGAGGTAGTTTCTTTCGTTTTGAATGCAATGAAAAGAAGAAAATAGTTTTTGTTTTCATTTTTAGTGTTATAAATTGTTGTTGGCGCTTCAGGAATCTGTGGTATGGCCGTATTAGGCTTTTTCCAATAAATTATTATTATTATTATACAGAGCAGGAGTCTAAGGCTGTCGAGGGGGCAAAAGCGCTGCCACACTTAAAACGCGCACTAATCGCTTTCGTTACGCTCCTAGCAATTTCAGTTTTTGCTCACTAGTTTCTCGCGTTTCCTCTATAAAAAAATTTCGGTCTGGGCAAGATACCATTGACCACCTTCTAGGACAGTGCCAAGAGCTTCCTTCATTGGGTCAGGGACCCATCAATTTTCTGTAATGACTCGCCATTCAGGGGGCTTGTCAATAAGAGATTTCTGATGAGCTTTTGACCGAGCGTCGGATAGTTCGAGAAATACCCACGGGGATAAAATACCCGACTATCCAGATAGACAAAATTTTTCGCAGCTGTTGTGCTGAACTAGGAATATTTCTCTGTAATGGAAGAGTATCCTGGATCTTTTGTCCTAGCTTAGGTACCTGGTGGCATGCTGAATAGTCCCAACAATTTTTTTCTATCTGAGCAAGAACGCCGATTCGACCCAAGCGGAAATTTTGGAAACTAGGTGAGGCTCGGGCAACATAGCAACATAGAAGCATAGGAAATGACAAGCCCCCTGAATGGCGAGTCATTACAGGAAATTTATGGGTCCCTGATTGGGTCTAGTCGGGATGGTTGGTGGTGTTCTCTTCCCTGGTATCTTAAAGTCGACAAATAAAAGTGTAATCCGTGAGGTAGTTTCTTTCGTTTTGAATGCAATGAAAAGAAGAAAATAGTTTTTGTTTTCATTTTTAGTGTTATAAATTGTTGTTGGCGCTTCAGGAATCTGTTGTATGGCCGTATTAGGCTTTTTCCAATAAATTATTATTATTATTATACAAAGCAGGAGTCTAAGACTGTCGAGGGGGCAAAAGTGCTGCCACACTTACAACGCGCACTAATCGCTTTCGTTACGCTCCTAGCAATTTCAGTTTTTGCTCACTAGTTTCTCGCGTTTCCTCTATAAAAAAAATTCGGTCTGGGCAAGATACCATTGACCACCTTCTAGGACAGTGCCAAGAGCTTCCTTCATTGGGTCTAGTTGGGATGGTTGGTGGTGTTCTCTTCCCTGGTATCTCAAAGTCGACAAATAAAAGTGTAATCCGTGAGGTAGTTTCTTTCGTTTTGAATGCAATGAAAAGAAGAAAATAGTTTGTGTTTTCATTTTTAGTGTTATAAATTGTTGTTGGCGCTTCAGGAATCTGTTGTATGGCCGTATTAGGCTTTTTCCAATAAATTATAATTATTATTATTATACAAAGCAGGAGTCTAAGACTGTCGAGGGGGCAAAAGTGCTGCCATACTTACAACGCGCACTAATCGCTTTCGTTACGCTCCTAGCAATTTCAGTTTTTGCTCACTAGTTTCTCGCGTTTCTTCTATAAAAAAAAATTCGGTCTCACCATCTCCTGGTGCACCTGCGTCCTACCTATCTACAACCTGCCTCCTGACCACTTTCCGTCCGCAGTTGGTGCGGTAAAACCAGACGCTGGCAAGTCCAAAAAGGGTTTGTGACACTAGGGAGAAATCACCAAAGAATCCAAAAACGGCTCAGAGGTTCCGATGGCATCTTGCAGGCTAAATATTTGTATGTCTTCATACAGACAATCGGGTCTTATGTAAGTAAGTAAGTAATTTATTTCTAACCCGCCATTTCAAAAAGCGGAGTAAATAAAAGAAAACAAATAAAATACATAAATACACAGAAAAAGACACTAATTTTCAGTCATCGGCTAGGAAGCAGTGTAGAAGGTCGTGCGCTGGTTGGGCTCTGTTGTCAATGATTTTTAATAACGACGAAGAAACATCCAAAAGGGTAATACCTGCATCTTGAACTTTGAACTTCTCCGTCAATGTATATGGCATATATGGCATAATTTCGACAAGTGGAGCAGGTGCTTTGCATATTTAAAATAACATGATCTCATCTTTTCGATCTCCTTCTTTCGCAGAACCTGAGTGAGACCAGAACGAAATAGTATAGAAGGAGCGCAGAAGGTGCTGTATTTTCG
Organism: Branchinecta sandiegonensis; assembly: GCA_030848855.1. NCBI lineage: Eukaryota > Metazoa > Arthropoda > Branchiopoda > Anostraca > Branchinectidae > Branchinecta > Branchinecta sandiegonensis. The sequence continues at coordinate 22,346,570 of JAUPMV010000006.1, read as the reverse complement.
GTCTTTACCAGATCCCGCATATAAAGTATTTTGTTGGTACCGACCCCGTAACTAGACCAATTAGTTCGTTCTTGTATAAGATTATGTGGCTATAAGGTACATTGGTCTTGAATTCGGGGGAAAAAAATGCCCCAACATGAGTATTTGTCAGAAATGCCATGAGACCTGCTTTTGTCAGGCCAAAGAATGTATCCCGGCTTTGACCGGGTTCCTGGCCGGACCGCCAGGCTTATGGCACTTGCAGCTTGGCTCAAGTGCAATATACCGATCACTTTTCGGTATGTCGGTCTGTCAGGACATTGTTCTCGAGTTAGGGTACTTCCAGAAGGGCTAGGACGATGAAACTTGACAGGTACATCAGGGACCCGACCAAACTATCTTGGAAATAGTCCCTTCCCCGATCCGACCACCGTGGGGGAGTGGAGGGAAGGGGAATTTCCCCTACTGACTACTGACTTGACTTTCCCGAAAAGGGAAAGTCAAAGTAGAACAAAAACGCAACTAATGCTTGTTATCATGACAGATAACATCCCAAGTAGTATTTTAGCATTTTTCATGCCTTTTTGAGCATTTTCGCGTTTTTGCAAGTCGCAGTTTCTACTAAGGACTTCTCTCTTTTGTTGGATGAAAACACAATTTTGACAAATGCCATTTTACTTGTATTTTATTTGTACTATAAACTGTCCATCTTAAATATCTGGGATTCAAATACTGCTAATGATTTTGACTAAAATCCATCTTTTGTTGGATTTTGGGGTAAACTGATAAAAATCGCGAAGCAAAAGCCAAAAGGAGAGCGTAACTTGGTCACCTACCAAGTTTGCCTTTTTGCAAAAAGCCGAGGGAAAAGACGAAAGTCGGCGTTTGCCTTTTTGACAAAAACGGGAAATTGTCAAACAGTGCTTAGGACCATTTTACGAAAACGAAAAAAAAGTAAAAAGCCGTCGAAAAGGCGAATGAAAAGTCGAACAAAAACGCAACTATTGCCAGGAACAGCCGAAAAAGTATCTGCTTACTTTTCTGATATCATGATGACAAACACAACAGTCAGCTGATGATTTTCCGTCGGTGTTTCGGCTCTTCTTGTATGCATAATCTTTTATTACGTAATGTTCGAGAAACATCACAGCTAACATCCTAAGTGTTTGCTGTTGAAACCGTGGAAAGTCGATTTCTCCTGGATCGAAACTTTTCGATAACGACGTAACACGATGCCTAGTGAATTTCCTCCGAGAATAGTGCTCCGACCGGAAAAGAAAGAAAATCCTTGTGCTCCAGCGTATTTTCTTACTCCTATATCGACACTAACGGCCACTTCAAACAAAAACTTTACTTCTCAGAAATTTCCGGTTCTTGCCGGATTGCGGGAGAACTACTTGTCTGGGCGAAATCAAGGTTCAAATATGCATTCTTACGCAAACGACAGTCTATTTTTAGAAACTGTGTTGTCGTCCGTGGAACCTGCACCCTTAAATATAGGGCTACTTCTACGAACTTGACCTTCACTTTGAACTAGTGTTGGACGATATTCGATATTGATATATCGGACCAAATATCGAATATCGAAACGTAAATATCGATTTCAAAAACGACATTTGTTCATTCATAATTATTGTAAAGAATCCAGTATAAACTACATTTATCTATCCGATATTGAAGCAATATGTTTTCCGTAATTCAGTTCTTATTTAGTTTTGAGATGATGCAAGACGCTATCTAAAGAAAATTTTGCTCTTAAATTTTTAGCGAAACGAGACGTATCCTATAGCGAAACATGGTAAAGAAATATCAATTGTCGAACGTGAAAAAATCGATATATCGAAAAATCTAAATATCGCCCAACACTACTTTGACCCAAGAATCCCCACACTAATTTTGAAAAAAAAACATCTCAACCTCTTTGAAAGTTATTGTTCTAACGGTCGAGACAAACCCATCGCGTCTCTACGTTTTGGGACCCCAACGGCCAGAGACCAACAGTTAGTACTCCACCGGGACTAATAGTAACTAACACAACCCACCGGGTCAAGGCCGTTTTTGTATCTTTGTTTCAGAGCCTGGTCACATTGGGCTCAAAACGCGGCCTATTCGACAAACAACTGACAATCCCTAGGGGGCGTGAGATTTGATGGACTTTGTGGCAGCTTGGGGATAATGATCAGACTGCAATTAGGGGTCAATTAGGGTTCCTGGAACGTAATTATACACGCTGTTTTGCTCTAATTGATCTCCTGAATTTAAAACGACAACGTTTAGAATTAGTTTTATCTTGTTCTTTTTCTTTTTTCTACTTTTGCAACCAAAAACACCAGGAAATGAGCTCAACGTGACCAGGCTCTCAGTTCCTTTTATTATACTCATACTCAAATTACGTCGGATTATGTACTCAATGTTATTGTTGTTGATCCGCAAAGGTTGAACAAACCTTTGAGAATGGATTCGCTATAGTGCGTGCACGATATAGTTTGTTGGTCTGCTTCATTGTTGTTACCGATTGAAAGCAGTTATTTTTACCAGTCACCGTGACCCTTTACTCCTATTCAGATGTCAAAGAATGGTCAAGATATGCTGAAGTCACTGTTGCTATAAAAACATTACAAAGAATAACCCTTGTTGAACCTCCCGAAATAAAATTCGTCATTAAATAAAGATGCTGCTAATATTTTTGTTATTTGACGAACCTACAGTTTTCTACGTGATGAATGTCATGTAGGATACAGTCTTGGTTCCGGTTTTGTATTTCAGTCATAATCCTCGCAGAAACCATGAAATTAAAGAAGTTGTTGTCAGGAAGGGATAACAAAGAAGCCGAGAGACTGTAGCATTGAGGGTTCGTTAATAAAGATAGCCGTCCGACTAGTTTATAAATTTAACAGCGCTTTCATTTATGTTATCAGTTATAGGCTTTTTTCTATACAGGTTTTTTGGAATTGATAAGACATACCCAACACTGTGCATCTAGACAGGTTTTAAAAGAGCTACGGGTAGCAGACAAGCTAAGGATTGTCTTCTTAGTCTGGTGGACGCAATTTAGAGGCGAGTGGGTAGGGCTTCGTGGTATGCGATATACTGAAGAGCGGCCCTGAAGTTCACGAATCACACGTTAGTTAGAAAGTTCTTGCTCGTACCACGGCCAGTCTTTAGACAACGTCTGTAACTAATTGTGGGTGTTTTCGGACAAATCGGCATAGTTAAACCCATCGGATCAAGAGGTATTACGCATCGTTACTTGTGTTTATTTAACTGTATACAATCAGCATCCGGGCTATAAAACGGTCGACGGTTCCGTGGGTATTATCTCCCATACTGCGAGTAGTAAAGTGTGCTGGAGAGGATGTATCGGAGGCAGTAGTTGCGTTTTGATCGAAGTTTGAAGTTACCTTCAGAATCAAACGTTTCTATTTAAATGCCGTTTTTGGTCGCCGGTCACAGTTTCTTGTCCTCCAAACTCTGACCGTCAAACTTGGTGAGCTAGCAAGTTCGAAGTTTGCTTGAATCGTCGAAGAAACGTAAAAACACTAAGCAAACGCTGAACTTCGACGGCGTCCGAAAACGGAAATTAAGCAACCGGCTAATGGTGGGTTTACACACTGCGTAAAATCCGAGCGTATTTCGAAATCCGAGCGTATTTTACACACGTTTTGAGCTTGAAAACATTTCTAGCAATACGGACGTATTTGAGAAATCGGTCCGTTTTGTATCTAAATACGTCTGTATTGCTAGAAATCTTTTCAAACTCAAAACGTGCGTAAAATACGCTCGGATTTCAAAATACGCTCGGATTTTACGCAGTGTGTAAATGGACCATAAGCGAACGGCGAACAAAACTTCGATCAAAAACGCAACTAGTTACATTGACTAGTGACGTAGACCTCCCCGCCCCCCTCCCTTTAGGACGCTTTTACGTACAGGCAAACGAAGCCTGTCCAGGTTACAAAATTGGACATGCTCAAATTACGTATCGAAACCTGGACTTCTTGGTTGTAACTACATCTTTACCCTCTGCCTCGTACAAATCCACCCTCTGTTGTGATACACTCCCATTTTCTTAAATTAAGTATCAAAACCAGGACTTATTGGTCCTTATTCCATCTTAATCCTCTGCATCCTACGAATCCACCCTGTGTTGTGTTACACTCACGTTTTAAGTAGCAACTAGTTTGGAACAAGAAAGATGACACAAAAATACAGAAGATGAATATTTGTAAGGATAAAGTGTTGAAAAATTACATCGAAAATTCATAGGCATGTCCGTAAAGGACCCCTCGCACTCTTTACTCTTTAACTTGCAGTATTTTAAAATATTTGAATACTTTAAAACTATGCTGTGCTTTCAACAAATAACCCACGGTTTTGGCTGTTTTAAGCCTTTTCCGGGACCCGTTGACTTGCAGCGAAAACAGGGAAACAATTTACATAACCGGTTTTTCTGATGGAAAAACTTCTCGCAGACAACTGTCAACAGCGTGATACACATCGAAGGGAGCAAAACACGGCAACTGAGAAATTCAACGTGGTTTTGTAAGAGGGGTTAGAATGTACAGTACTAAATTGGGGTCTCAGGGTTTAGAAATACATGGATTGATTGTGGAAGTAGGTTGCATTAGTACTAAAGGTAAGACAGGTCCTTTAATAATTGTTGATTGATGATAAATTACGCCAATTTAAGGAATTAGAGAATCATGGCCTCGCGAAGCTACGAATTAGGGCAGCGGACGATAAGCAAATGAGTTAGACTTTAGACTCCGCAATTGAGAACCTGAAGGAAGTGAATGTTTGTGCACTTTGTTTCATTTTTATGACACTTACGTGGAAGAAAAGGTTGCAAGTATCCCAAAACACTAAGTAGATCTGGTTTCAAGCAAAAATGGCGGATTTTCAGGCCATCTATAAGAAGGGTGCAAAGTCAAACTTCAACAGGGAACAAGACCAAAGGTTTCAATGGGATCCCAAAATTTTAATATTTTATCCAGACTTGAACAGATTAAGGTCAATGATAGTCATCTGAGAAGACAAAGTTCAGATATGGATTCAGCACGTGTGTTTACCCCTATGTCCTTCGTCGTACCTACTTTGTCGAAACTGATCAAAACTTCCTGCTTTACTTCTGTCAAATTTCCGGTTTCGGCCGGATTCCCGGCGAACTACATATCTGGCAAAAACTACAGCTCAAAATCGAATTCTGCAGGTCTTCTTACCCCTACACCGAACATCTAATCAACTTCAGATAAAAATTACTTTTAGCAAATTTTCCGGTTTCACCCGGATTCCGAGCGAACTGTACCTATGGGAAGAAAATGATTGTCATATACAGATTCAGCATGTCTTCTTACCCCTCAGTCGAACATCTAATCAATAAAATTTTACAGATTTCACGGCTTTGGCCGGATTCCGGGTGAACTACTTGTCCGGCGATAACATACTTTTCATATTCGTATTCACCATGTCTCCTTACCCCTTAATCGAACCTCTAATCAACTTCAGATTAAACCTTTACTTTATACAAATTTTACGGTTTTGGTCGGATGAGAAAAATAATTTGTCCAGTCCAGTGAGAAAATAATTTGCATATTCGGATTCAGCATGTCTCTGTACCCCTTAATCGATTATCTCATTTGCTTTTTAAAAATATTTGTTTTCGCCCCTTAATTTGAAACTCCTCGCCCAACCCCAAAGGTAGGGTTACAGAGCCCATCTTTGAACTTGACTTATATTCCAAGAATTTTTTTTGTCTGAATTGATGACGCAATCAGTAATCTCATAGGCCGAGCTATCCCTCAGCAAAAAAAAAATCTATAGCCGGGGACGTTTCGCCATGGGGACGTTTCGATCGGGGACGTTTCGCCACGGGGACGTTTTGTCGTGGGGACGTTTAGTCATGGGGACGTTTTGTCACGGGGATGTTTCGTCGGGGATGTATCGCCAGGGGACGTTTCGAATGGGGACATTTTGTCGACAACCCTATATTTTGACCGAAAGAGTCCTCGTGCCAAGTTTGAATAAAATATCTCAACCCCTTCGAGAATTATCGTGCTAACAGACAGACAGACGGACAACTTTTCGAAATCATAGATATCCCGTCACTTACGTTTTGGGGTCCCAAAAACAAGGTTTGCAGGCAGTCAAACACGGCGTTAATGTATGGGGTTTATTATAAAAAACTACGTTACTAACACCCTCAAGAAGTCTATATGTACTTGTTAAGAAGTTGGATAAATCCCTCTTGACAAATTTACCTGCATAACTATAATACAGAATAAAACAATGAAAAAAGAGGAATTAAAATTATGCACTTACTCGGTTCCTGGTCAGAACCCCCGACAAATAGAACTAAACAAATCCCATGTACAACAACACCAAAGGTTTCGATGGGATCCCAAAATTTGATATTTGATCCAGGCAGGTGCGTCTTATAGATACCCGTCTTTGCCAGACTCCTTGGACATTTTTACTATTAAAACTTAGAAACAGATTAATGCGAATGGCTAGTCATGTGAGGAAACGAAGTTCAGGTATGGATTCAGCAGGTGTGTTTACCCCTATAAGTTATGTCTACTTTGACGAAATTGATCGAAACTTCCTGCGTTACTTCTGCCAAATATCCGGTTTCGGCCGGATTCCAGGTGAATTACTTGTGCATTAAAAACTAAAGCTCAAAAAGAATTCAGCATATCACCTTACCCCTATATCGAACCTCTAATCAACTTCAGATAAACTTTAACTTTTAACTAATTTTCAGTTTTTGGCCGGATTCCGTGAGAACTATTTGTCCGGCGAGAAAATAATTTTCAAATACGGATTCAGCATGCCTCCTTACCAATACGTCGAACCTCTAATCAACTTCAACTAGCCTAAGACTTTAAAACAATTTCGGTTTCGGCTGGATTCTGAGCGCTAACTACTTGTCCGGGTAGAAAATGATTGTCATATATAGATTAAGCATGTCTACTTACCCCAAATCGAATTTTCAATCAGCTTCAAATAAAAATTACTTTTAAAAAGTTTTCCGGTTTTGGCAGGATACCGGACGGACTAATTGTCCGGCGAAAAATAAGTTTCAGATATGGATTTACCATGTCTTCTTACCGCTGGATCAACTATCTCATTGGATTTTTAAAACATTTTTTTTCGTCCCTTAATTTGAAGCCCCTCCCGCACCCCCAAAATATGGGGCTACAGGGCTAATCTAGAGGCGTATTCTCGCCCATCCCTGAGTACTTCTTTTGAGGAGTCCCCTCGTTTTTGTTTGTCCCAGGGACTCACTCCCCGTATTCTCTCGGGTCCCTACGGACGGGGAATGCTCCGATTATCATCACCATCACCAAAAAGGACTCCATTTCAGATTCGGAGGGGAATCGACTTTGGGAGTTGCTCGCCTTCTTGTTGTTGTTTTTTCAAACGGATATTATAGATGGTTAGTAAGAGTTTCCCAGATCAATATTGAGATTGGTTATGGTTCAAAACTGATTTTGAGAAAAATGCATCTTTTTCATTGCCGTTATGATTTTTTATTTGTAAGCATTAATCAGTTAAAAACAGTCAGAATAAACAAAACCATAAATAATTGCTAACTACATATTTTTTTCGAACAAAATCCATTTTGGAAGCACGTGTTCTCGTTGTAGTACGCGGAGTCCTGGTGGAGAGACTCCTTCTGTTCTCGCGTTCCCCTTGATTCCCTGAGGAGTCCTCGAGGAACGGCGAGAATACACCTTAGGAACTTGACCTGTACTTTGACCCAACGGATCCTTATACCAAGTTCGATAAAAATATTTCTACCCCTTCGATCGTGCTGACAGACAGACCGGCGGACAACTTTAAGGAAGTCATAAGCCGCTTTCATATTGACGCGTAGAGCCTTTCACACTAAGCTAAGCAACCTCTGCGTTACGGTTGCGGCGACGCAACGCAGAGCGAAAGTTCCAAAACTGACACCGGTTTACTCCAGGTCACAGCGTTATTCTCGAAGCTTTGTGCCGAGTTTTGTTCGTACTTTTAACAATTCGTAACTTGTGCGTTTTATCCTATTCTTTTTGTGTTTCTCGTTGACAAATCTTTCTTGTATTAACTGTTTGACTAAAAGATACCATATTTGGGCTATGCCTACGAGAGACTGTATCTTGTTTAAATTAAATGATTTGATTTGATTTGAGCTTACGCAGACAAATAAAACTCAACGCAAGAATAGAACCAAGTTCTATGTCCAAGTTCGCAAGAATAGAACCAAGTTCTATTCTTGCGTTGCGTCAACGCGTTACGCGTCAGATTTTTAAGTGAAAAATGGAAGTCTTTGAAGAGAAACTTGAGAAGAACCTACTAATGATGATGAAAAACTTACTAATTGATGAAAGAAATGAAAATCTGGCAGAAGAAACCGAAAAAGGAAACGTAAATACGCATCCAGTGTGACCTGTTCTCGCGCAGGTGTGAAAGATACGCTACGCAACATGTACGCAACGCAAGATAAACGCATCGCAACGACGCTCCGATGTGAAAGCGGCTATAGGTATCCCTGCACTTAAGTTGTAGTAAGTGCTACTTACTACAACGTAGCACTTGTACGTTGCTCAGTCCGATATAGGGGTACGAGACACCCTTGCAAACGGTACGCGAAGGTCCCAAAATCAAGTTAGTCTATAGCTTTAATACCTCGCTTCAATCATTTTTGAGTCCCCTGAGGCAGTTTCAGTATTGTCCTTAAAGGACCCCTCGCACTATTTACTCTTCAACTTACAGTATTTTAAAATATTTGAATACTTTAAAACTAGGCTTTGCTTTCAACAAATAACCCACCGTTTTGGCTCATGTAAGCCTTTATTCGAGACCCATTGACTTAAAGCGAAAGCAGGGAAACAATTTGCAGAACCGTTTTTTCTGATAGAAAACCTTCTCGCAGACAACCGTCGACAGCGTGATACACATTGAAGGTAGAAAAACACGGCAAATCAGAAAATCAGCGTGGCTTTGTTTGAGGGGTTAGAATCTACCGTACGAAATTGGGGTCTCCGGGTTTAGAAATATATGGAGTGATTATGGAAGTATGTTGTGTTAGTATTATAGGTCAAACAGGTCCTATAAAATCAGATAGGTAGGCGCCTATCCCATTGCACGCAATTTCAGATTTACATGCCTTATCACTGATGACAATAAACATCGTCTTTTTACGTTCTGGTCGAGGTAAAAAATAGTAAAAGAACAATTCGTAAACTAACTGGTACGGAACCTTTTTGTCAAACCTTGAGTTGGTGGTACGCAACCATTCTGAATATTGATTAGGGGTACGCGGTACAGAAAACGGGCTTGCCGACGAAACTTCCCCGTGACAAAACTTCCCCATGACAAAACGTCAACATTGCAAAACGTCCCCACGGCAAAACGTCGCCAAACGTAGACGATCAATGTATGTACTTTCGGTGGCAAGGAACAGTCTCCTGCTAAGATCTATTTTGTTTGTTCTGTCTCAACCAACGTACTAACTTAAAACACAAACAGTTTCATGGATACTCGGAGACGGACACATTTGCTATTTTCTCAGCCGAAATCCCAGCATTTTCACATATTCCCCACCCCGTTGACTAGCCTACCACACAAAACTAATCATAATTAGTTCCGGGATTAATTCCTTCAGCTAAGCAGCCTGCTTCGGCAACAATAGGTGCAATTTGACTTGCAATAGATTTGTCTACTATGGAAAAGGCAGCAGTAGGGGTAAGCCTTGGTCCCTTGGCACACATTCATCCTTACAAAAGGTCGCCAGCACAATGTACTATCTTCTTATGCATGTACGGTCCTTGATGTGCCAATTCTGTTATTGTCGTTCTGGGTATAATCCGCCGTCTTAACCCGTTTTATCACGTGCGTCATGGGGTACCCCAAGGGATCATAGCTTTGAGATCATTCACTGTAGTGTCAGAATTCGAGATCAGTCGCTCTTGGAGTTTCAGCCGCTTAAAACCTGTGTATCCTCATTTATTTGGCTTCCTAAGTATTTAGGAACACTTAGTGTATTTGGAAACAAAAGGCTAAGCAAAATAAATAGGATACAGCAGCTGCAAAACCGAACGCTGACACAGTAAGTGAAAGAAAACTACCTTTGTTTTGCTGATAAATTATTTGCTTTTTGGGTAACGATTCTAGGGTTGACGTTTGTTCAGTTTCTAGAATAATACTGAAGGCTACCTTTTCGGTCAGATAGAACAAGGTAATTCGTGAAGTCCGCTTTGATGTTTAGAAAAAGTCCAAACCAGTTTGGCTTTTAGTATTCAGTAGAGCAGCGTCGTCGTTTTGTCAAAGCTGCATGTAACCTAGCGGAATTCTGCAGAAGGGAATGGGACCATTTATTCAAATAATGTATACAGCGGTTACGTCAGCTGCGGTGTTTTATCAGCGATATTTCGGCCCTTCTTTGCAAGGGTCCTCGTCAGGCTGTCAGTCTTCAGGTCCAGCGTCGGGGAAGGAAACATGGTACCATCGAAAAGTCACGCTATTGGAAGGCCCATGACGATAGCTGTGAATAGCAGATCACAGGCCCTTGATGGCAGTAGAAACTGAGTGAAAAAAATTACTGTATAGCATTTCTCTTGCGCTACAATCTTCGAAATTTGGATCCTTTTTACTGTTTTGGTCATTTTTACCAAGTGGAAGTTCTCACATTCATCAACGAAGCTTTGTGAATCGAATTACATTTTTGGTTTGCAAGCAAAGATACCGGATTTTCCGTGCCGAAAAGACATGACACTGAATCTTTTGCTCCTAGGTCCTGAAGCCAATATAGTATCTTCCTCTTCAACTGCACTGATCGGCATCACCCTGTCGGCACTACCGAGAGAAAACATGACCGGCGAGTCGGATATTGCCGATTTCTACCGGAACCGGTCGGTATTTATCACCGGTGCCACCGGATTCATGGGCAAGGTGTTAGTGGAAAAGTTGCTAAGATCCTGTCCGGGAGTAAAGGCAGTTTACATTCTGGTCCGACCTAAGAAAGGCAATGACGTCAGGACTAGACTGGAAGAACTGATTAACACAACGGTGAGTAATTTTCTTTTTATTCTGCAGGGGTCTCTCCGGTTCCGTTCGGATTTCGCTGCTGAGTGGATAACCGTTTTGCCACGCTAATTTAGAGTATACGATCTGCGTAGGCTGTCAGATATGAGCGAGAATACATAAGTTTCTTCTTTTGACGATATGCTCATATCAAAGGTGGCTTCTTAATACAAAAGATTAAGCTTCGACCTCTGTATAGATTTTGAGTCTTTGCCCTTGAACAGAGGAAAATTACTGTAAATATAAACAATTTTCTCTATGCTAGAGCAGTAACCTCGATATCCAGTATACCTCTGTGGTTGACCTATGTTGAAGCGCCACCTTTGTATTTGACCTGTAAGATTTCTTATAAAACCACACCAAGAGTACGAGCTTATGAAGCCCGAGCTTACCACATAAGGGTTACCGCGTAACTAGTGCTTATTGATTCTAACAATTCCAGCGAGCCGCGTCAGTTCTCTTCCAGAACCGCATAGAAAGTTCTCTTGGTTTCCTGTAGGTCTGTAGGTGACGCCACGCCTGTATCTGCAGTATCCCTGAAAGCAACTATTTCCTGTGTCACTGGACGCGAACGCGGCAGTGGAAAAATACCCAAGAAACACGGAATCCGGCAGTATTGATACCGGACAATAGCATGGGCTATTAATCGGTTTCGAAACACGTCTGCAGACTACCGTTTGCAGATGATTGTCTTTCTTTCTCGTTGATTTACTTCTTAGGCTTACTGTTGGAACATTTGAAGGACAACTGCGCGTCCGCGGGTTCGCAAAATAGGCGGCAGTAAAACGCGCAGGATTATTTTGTGACTGACCTGCTGGGTTAGTGTCCAGAGCCATTAACTGTTGGTATTCCCAACGTTACACTTTGTATTGTGGACTCGCCTTTTCTGGGCTTTACCAGCCGATTTATTGAAAGGAAGCACAGGTATCCAGTGGTCTGCTTAAATGCTGCGGGACCAGAGTCCACTTTCAAGATGAAATATTGAAGAGCTTTCAAGTTGCTGGCATTGCTGTAATTTTGTGATCCATATTGATTTAGTCTTGTAAATCGACATCCTGGGGGAACTTGTGCTTTAAGTCCTCAGATCTTTAACCGAATCCCTACTATGATCACTAACGTCCTGCTATTGGTTTAGCCAGTGGTTACCAACCGGGGGACAAGGGCGCACAAATTTGAGCATTTTCTAGCTTCTTTTGCCAGAAATATTGATGACCAGATGAAACCCTTGAATGGGCCTTTCCTGAAGTCGCCCTCCCTTCCGTACTACGTTTTTTTCTCTCGGGCGGTTCTTTTAAGTAGGTGAGTAGGTATTTTCCGGGGTTCATGTATGTTGATGTTACTCATTCACTGCGGCTTTTCAGTAACGCTTCAGACTGTAATTGACAGACACATAAGCCCTCAAGGCTCGTACCACACGTAACGTCGCTAGATCACTGCCTTTGATGGTTTAAGACCGAAGACGTTTTCAGACGCCTCCAGGCCTAAGTGACCCTGACCGTAGAGCCTTGTCTTAGCGTGCTACGAACTCCGCTAAATGGGTAAAAACAAGACCAAAGGTTTCGATGGGATCCCACAAATTTAATATGTGATCCAGACAATTGGGTCTTGTAGAGGGAAATTTTCCGATTTCAGCCGGATTCGTGGTGAACTATGTGTCCAGGTAGAAAATGATTGTCATACACGAATCCAGCATGCCTTCTTATCCGCAAATCGAACACCTAATGAAGTTCATATAAAACTTTTACTTTTTAGCAAATTTTCCGGTTTTGGCCAGATTCCGGGCGATCTACTTGTCCAGCGAGAAAATAATTTTCATACTCGGATTCAGCATGTTTCCCTGTCCGTAAATCGAACCTCTAATCAACACATTAAACTTTTATTTTTGACAAATTTTCTACTACGTTCTAGCTACCTGTCCGGTGAGAAAGTAGGGTACTTTTCAAATTCGGATTCAGCATGTATCATAGGTATCCATCCACTTACGTTTTGGGATCCCAAAATCACGTGTTGACGTCGTTTTTTCGGGAATGTGCTAAGATCTACGTATATTCCAAGCGCCTACCTATTGTTACTAAAGGCACTCTGTCGATCCAGCCTGTGTATCCCTTCCTACAGGCTAGACAGACGATGTTAGTGTTTGCTAACTGTTGAGAGAAAGACGGAGGTTCCAAACTGCCTATCCCAACTGACTTGACCCCCCCCCCCCCCCCTCTAGTCGCCTCTCTCATGACGATATGTGTCGGTCTAGTTTATTGTGTGAACCTGATTGCACCGCTTTACACATGTACCCGCGAGTGGGTAAGCCAATCAGCGGAAAAAATAATCCGATTTCACGATTAAAATTCCGTACTCGACAGCTGAATCCTCATCACTTTGTGGCCAATCGGACGTGGCTAGGCTAGACTTTCTTAATGTGTGGCCAAACCTTGGATCCGCTGGTAGACTGTTTGAGTATTCTTGAGTATTTCTAGTATTCTGTTTGAAGCCCAACGATGAGCGTGACGTCCCGAAACGTTCTACTTTAGGATTTAGGTAATTACAGGCGTAGCATTTATTATGGGCTTTTGGAAGAAAAATGTATTTTTGTTCGTGTAATTGTCAGCACCATCTGTTCAGATATGTAATACCAGTACCCAGGGCCGTATCCAGGGGGGGGGGGGTACGGGGTTCAAACAGGATGACGCTGGACGGATCATGAATACTAAGAGATTGTTCTTTTTTCGGAGTGCTCGTCTCATGTAGCGTCTATATCAGTGGTACGCATACCCCAAGGGGTAGGCGAAGTAACCAAAAGTGATTTAGTCTGTAGCTTCAAAATCTCGTCTCACTCATTTATGATTGCCGAAAGCCTAGTATTACCAGCAGAGTATCACCAGTCAAAATGCATCTTAAGGGTCAAGGTATTTTTACTAACAGACAATTTTTTTTTCTTTAAATAACTGTTTTTAAGAAAAATCGCGGCGCTTCGCGCAGACTATTTTCTTTTTAATCGTCTGGCCAACCTTTTTGGGCGGAGGGTATTGTCAACCTGTGCGTGACACCTCAGATTACAAGCCCTAGTGCAAATTCAGTGAAAAAATGTTGATTCCAAAACAGCTAGCCTACAGCCGTAAAATCTGTTCCTGTGTCAAACAATATTGTTTCAAGAAGAATCGAAGACATTGCTAGTGATATTGTCATTCAGGTTGCGAACGGAGAAAACAAAATCAAAACCAAACACAGAAACAGCTGACTGTAAAAAATATTGCCGTTAATGACGTCTAGCCGAGCTTCGACAAAATGTTAGCTACAAAACAGCCTCTAGCCTCTTTTGTATATATTTCTGCACGTGTATGCCTTACCATTTATAATAATTATATCGTCTTTTCCACGTTCTGAAAAAGGGGGTACGCAATCTTTTCGAACCTTTTTTAGGGTACGCGGTACGGAAAAGGTTGGGAACCACTGGTCTATATAGACAAGAAATCCCGTCGAGTAGAAAAGGAATTCTGGTCGACTTGAAAGGATTCTGTTCCCGAAGACGACTAGAGAAGAGAAATGTCTAGCAGGATGAGAATTCTTATAAAGATGAAAGGAAATTCGATAGAAGTCAAGAAATTATTTAAGTCCATAAAGTGCTAAAAGTATTGTTGAATCCTGGCTGAACCAAATATGAGCTTTATTTTCTCGTAAGACACGTAGTTTGACCGGGGTACGGCAAAACCGACAGTATCATAGTAAAATACAGTTCTGATGTCGATAAAATTTGGTTGGAGGAGGTAGGTGTCTCCGAAAAAGACGTGGTGAATCAGGACATACTATTTTTTCTCGCCTCGGATGGAAAGTCCTAAAAACACGATTTTTCCGAATAAGCCTGATTGTTTAATATGCTTTTAGCTGGAAAGTGTGACTTAGTACATGTTGTTCAGTGGTCTGGTACAATGATTTCAAATCCATGCGGGTTTGGCAAAGACTGCAACACCTGATTATCTGTATCAAAAAGATAGACAAATATTCACCTTTGGGATCCCATCGAAATCTTTGGTCTTGTTTTCATGGGGATTAGTGATTTAGAAATGGATTCTCGTGTTGAAGCTTCAAGGAGGACGAAAGCGTAGTTCATTTCATGTGTGATTGTGTGCAATTGAATGAATGGACAAAGGAGGTATTTGGTGAGAGAGTGTATAATGAGGAATGGATGGTAAGGCTGATGAAGGATGAATGTTTTGTCACTGTGAAAAGACTTGGATGTTACTTGAGGCTTGCGATGGAGCATATAACGAGATTTTTGGAATAGGAGCAGTGCGTTAGTTCTGTAAGTTAGTGAAATTTTTATACAATTTTTATTGCCATGGCCCACGAGCTTTTTTTGGTAATTACATTCTATTCTATTCTATCAACTGTCAAGCGAACACTTTGCATGTCATGCATATCAACGTCATACGTTTTTTTTTCAGTATCTTTTTTTCCAGATTTTCGATGGCATCCGTAAGACTCATCCTGAACTTCTCAACAAGATCATCCCCATTGCCGGTGACATGCTCCTTACCGGGCTTGGCATTTCCGAATCCGACATCCGAATCCTCTCAGAGAATGTCTCCATCGTCTTCCACTCAGCTGCTACGGTCCGATTTGACGAACCCCTTCAGGTCGCTGTCGAGATGAATATGAAAGGCACGAAAAGGCTTATTGATGTATGCAAGCGAATGGATAATATTGATGTAAGCCCCCCTTCGTTATTCTCCTCGGACTATTCAAGGGTATTTTTTGCTTTTTGGGCTACGATTTCTCCACTCGGTTAAGTCAGTTTTTTCCCCTTAAATTCTTTAACGTCATATAGCCTTTCCAAATAAATACACATACAATATTAATTGATCATTCATTTAAGATTTATTTTCCGTTAGCTATACTGTAATTTTTGAACTATGCTTGCATGGATTTTGTTCAACTTTGAAGGTAAAAAATGTATATTCAAATAATGGCTAACACGGATAGTCACGATGCTTTGGCAGCCTTGTTTGAAGACTGACATTGTTTGAACATGTTTCCCAGTCTGCTTCGGCTCAAGGAGTATTAAGCCTAGGTAAAAAAAATAAATTGTACAGCGTGGAATTATTGCCTAGTCGCAAAACAGCTAATGAGCCTGAAATAGTGAAAGTTTCCGTCAAAATAAAAATGTTAATAACGCGATTAGTTGTTGATAATTACCCACACATGTTCGGTGGTTTCAGCCAGGGACTGATATGCCTGGACCGGAGGCCGCACCATAAAACCGCGTGACGTTAGTCTGTCATGCAGATACTGTCGGGTTGTCTAGAATCAAGACGGAATAATCAACATTATTTACATCCTCCGTCTTTGATTCCATGCACCGACTATGGATACCCCGACAAAACAGAGCAGAGCTAGAGCTGCTTGCTGAGCTTTGAGTTGACGCCTCTCAACTTTCCTCTTAGCAGCTGTGCATTGAGAGGAAAAGACCGACCGTAGTCGGCGTGTATTACCCGCCTCTGTACTGACGTCATATTAGTTGCGTTTTTGATCCAAATTCTCCGTTCCGAATTCTCGCTTCTGAATTCTCGATTCTCGCACAAATTACCGTTTTCGATCCTCCGACTTCTCCATTCTCGCTTTTGACAAAAACACTAATTTGGCAGGTCGTCCGCAACCCGGTATACGTGTTTATGAATACTGAACACCCGCACTCTGTTACCAATCAGGGAGGAGAATCGAGAATTCACCGTCGGAGCAACTTCTCGATTCTGCAGCCCGTTCTCGATTCTGACAAGAACGCAAGAAAAGGTCAATTCATGAATAGTCCAAAAAATGCGAAATAGGAGAATTCGGAGGAGAATTCGCATCAAAAACGCAACTATTGTTGAAACAACCAATAGTCGCTTACTCTCTACTTTTCTTCTCCGGGGCTCTACTGCGATGATCTGTTTGTAGAGGTAACGAATAGTGATGTTCTCTGTCGCTCATAACCTCGGCTTATCTGCATCAGGCAGGTCGTCGGGAATTCGACAGGGCATACGATTTCGCCTGTTCGTATTACAGAGATCGGGAGACGGTTCTTTTGCTGATTTGTTCTTGCTAGACTATCACGCGCACATTTCGGGACAGTTTGGAAAGAGAAGCTACCCCAAGGAAACTGCGACTAACACGCTAGGTCACGAGGATGACACATTGAAAGGAACTCGTGTACAGATCCGCGAACAATTATTGTTTCCGGATATCCTTCTGGGCGGAATACCAAACAAACATCGTGCCAAAAAAAGTTGTGTTATTACTCATGCTTTTAGCGGTTTGGAAATCGCGGGATGCACCTAACAGCCGGGTTCATCAAATCAGCTGTTTTTTTTTTCAAGGTTAAACCTGAGATAGGCTTACTTTCATCTCAAGTCGATAACCAGGATGAAGGCTAAACGTAACTGTATAATGTGTGCTTTTAGTGGGTCGCATATCCGCTCTAGGCCCGCTTATCTGACAGTACAGCGGTCAGATATGTATGAATCCGTAGCCGAAAACCTTGGTCACAGAGGCTGATTGATTACCTACCTGAGTGAATGTGCTTGAAAAATAGAGGGTGGATGATATGGGTTTATAATATGTAAATAGACTGACGCCAGCAGTTATTCAGGCATTTAAGCCTTATTTCGGAGCTGGTGCTCGAACATGAGGGCGGGCTCTTCCCGTGTTTTATGACGGTGAAGATTTAGATCAGATTAGATTTAGATCAGATTTGAAGATTAGATCAGCTGAGATTTAGTCCGAGTATAAGGGTCCACATGCTGTGAGTACGCTAGAAGTACGAACCTTAAAAAACATCAATGATGCTTGTTTGATTAGCTACATCCTGAAGAGAACCCTTGTCAAGGAGGGCTCAAAGATCAAATTGAGTGTCATCAGTTCGCAGTCAGTTTGGGCTGATAGAGATGCTTATGATCGTTCAGGACTTGCTTGGTATCGGCTAACGTGGATACTTTATCCTTGAACAAACCGATACATGGCATTTCACAGCTACAACGTAGAAGCAAGAATTGGTGTGATACGCGTAGAGAACCAATTGCGGGCAACACTTGGGACAGACATTTTGGGACATTACTTGGGACAGACATTTCAACTTCACCCAAATAGGCATAAATCCATAGCACAAATTTTTGAATTGACAAAACCCGACCTAGGAAAAAGTGGTAGTCCATACAGCGACGAATTCCCGGTCGGGTTTACAACTTTAATTCCAGTTCCTTTCCGTCATGAACTTGAAGTGAACCGTGACTCTTTCAGGCTCTAGTCCACGTCTCAACTGCCTATTGTAACTGTGATAAGGAAGAAATCAACGAGATGATCTATCCGGCCCCGTGTGATCCTCAGAAGCTCATGGATATGGTTGATTTCCTTGACGAGGACGTTGTCAAGTCTATCACAAAGCGGTAAGTCAAGCTCCTTCACCCATAGTGTGCACCTTGACTTGTTTTGCAGTGCAGTAGAGCGAATACCTTCCGCACGGGTAGCCAGGTGGTGCGTAAGACTGGGTTCGCGCAAGGTCTGGTGAGGATTTTGGATCTAGATTATTCAGATGAGCTCGAAGTTGAAATTTGAAAATTCGAAATGAAATTTCGAAATTCCTCTTGGTTCATTATAGTGCGTCTGTTGCACTGCGCTTTGCCGCAGAAGAATAAGTTGTGAGTGTGACAGTACATGGATCTTTTGACGAAAAAACGCAGTTTTTGGGATCCCAAAACGTTAGTTGAGGGATACCTATGACTTTGTAAAAGTTGTCCGTCCGTCCGTGAGCACGATAACTCTCGAAGGGAGATATTTTGATGAAATTTGGTGTGAGGATTTTTTGGGTCAAGGGACAGGTCGAGTTCGTAGATGGGCTCTGTAGCCCTACATTTAGGGGTGGGGGAGGAGGTTCAAATTAAGGGGCGAACAAAATATTTTTTAACAGCTAGTTTGATCGATTTGGGGGTAAGAATACATGCTGAACAGGTATATGAAAAATTATTTTTTCAGGTCGCCCGGTAGCTTATCCGGCCAAAACAGGAAAGTGTTGTGTAACTAAAAGTTTATCGGCCAAAACCGGAACATTTGTTAAAAGTAAGTCTTATCTGAAGTTGATA
Source organism: Branchinecta sandiegonensis (assembly GCA_030848855.1). Taxonomy (NCBI): domain Eukaryota; kingdom Metazoa; phylum Arthropoda; class Branchiopoda; order Anostraca; family Branchinectidae; genus Branchinecta; species Branchinecta sandiegonensis. The sequence goes on along the minus strand of JAUPMV010000006.1, from coordinate 22,327,419 downwards.
AGAAGCTGATCGAAATCTTAGGTCTTTCTTTTTAGGACCAGGTCTGTGCGAACTAGGGCTTGTTATTCACATTTATTTGATATTCCGGAAATTCGCAGTCCCATTTAGAAAATTTAATTCCGGCCAACACCAACAGCTCTGCGGGAGGAATTCTGTGCGAAAACTCTAGTATAGAAACCCGTCTATACACTTTCAGCATGTGGGCTAGCACGGGCAGGAGCAAATGTCAGAACAAACAGAAAGCCGTATTTTTTCGAGACGGAAACGACTGCCGTCATGAGCAGCAAAGAATTAATTTAGCCAGGGACCGACTAAAAAGAGGCACCACACGTCTGAAGTTACGAACTCCCACTTACTTGTTTGCTTCTACTACTTGCTAATCACTTTTTACTATTCGTGCCTCCTGCACATGTCGCGCCTCTTTTTGGTCGATCTTATTTTGTCAAGCCTTCGAACGACAATATCCTCAAATCGAAGTGAGGAAGAATCGAAGAATAAAGATTATTATTATTATTGATTGCTGAAGAAGCTTTCGTTTTCCGTACTTGAAGTTGGCACCGCTGTCGATTTTAGCTCTATTTTAAGAATCGTAAATCTGCTTTTCTTCATATCCTACCACTTTTGTAAGTGCTCTTTAGTGATTCCGAGTGCCATTCGCAAGACCTCAGGCGTTTTATGATCCTCCCGTCCTTGCAGATGAGAAAACTTTGCCAACAAACATATCTTCCTTCTTTTCTAATCGGGTTAGGCGTTTTAATTAGACGTTCAGATGTTACCTATACTGAGACATCTGCTATGCCAATTTGGTTGACCATGCCTCATTACGACACCTAATTACAAAATACCATATCACACGGGCAAAAAGTTTGCTAAATCAGAGACATCTGCTCTGTCAATTGGCTTGGTCATGCCTCGTTAATCATGCGGTATTTGAGCACAAAATATCGTAGTACACGAATAAAAAATGTACTAAACTTTTCTTCAGGTCTTATGGAAACTTGATTGTTACTGGCCTCTAATTTGACCGCTAATTCCTCAAAATTATTGCGCTTCCTCTAGGAGCCGTGGATACGGGTTCGAATTATCAAGTCCCCATATCCATGTACAAATAATAAAACTATCATTTTCTTCTTTTTCGGGCTCAACTTTAAAGTTTAACCGAAAAGGGCTGGGATAGGACAATCTAGTTACTCATCACTTATTCACATAAATTGGCTTGAAGACCCACTGAAAATGCGTTACTTCGTTGTTCCGCTATTCACGAATAATCGATTTTCAAATAGTGGAATTTCCGTGTGATTTGTCGTACCTCTATGCGCTTGTATCTGTGTTGTGTGCCTTACCATAAAGGTTTATGATTTTTACTTGTTCATGCACTAAGCAATCTTCACCAGTCTCACCACTGCCCACTGAAAAGCCGCGTTTATGTTGAGATTAAAATTTCCCGCGTCATAGTAGAATTTACGCTGTGGGGACGGCCGCAGATATTCTGAACGTCATAACTAGAGCAGATAGTGGAAATGAAAAAATCCCTTTGCAGAATCCAAATAATACAGTGTATTCAGTTAAATGACACAAACATAAGTTTGCTTTTCAGTAAAACTTTAAGATTGCTCGACCTTGGTGATATTGACACTGCACAGAGGTATCCGTTTTGCAGTGTCAAATATGATTCGCAGCTTCGGCTGAAGGAATACCTACGACCTTAGTCTGTATGACAACGAGGTTTTCGTTTTCTTTGCAGACAGCTCATCGCAGTAAACCCCGGAAAAGAAAAGTCGAGAGTACTATTGGTTGTTTAACATTGTGACGTCACTGCAGAGGCGGGTCATACATGAAGCTACGTGCAACACGCGGTCCGATTAGATTTCGCATGCGAAATTCGCGTTCATTTTCTTCTTTCGGTTCGTTTCTTGTAGCTACAGCCTGAAGAGGACCATGCCAAGAAGGGCCGAAATTTTGCTGAAGAATATCCAATCCGTTCTGAGCCCTTATATGCGGAAACCCGATGAAAATTTATCTCAAAATAGTAGTATGAAGTTGTACGAAAAACTAGCATGCAGCACGAACTGATGCTACTACATGCTTGTCAAGGCTACCGTGTTACTGCATTCACTGTCAGAAGTTTCATAACAGATTGCGCATAACACTTTCAAGAATAACACCTTTTCACTTAGAAAAAAAGTGTTATGACCAATTAAGTTTATACCATTTCGTGCCCAGGTCTCCAACAACACCTTCAATAGGTAAAAATACTACACTGTCAGAAGTTACATAACGACAACAGCAGGATGCGCGGTTTCAACAGATATCACTTTGGGATGTTATATGTTATGTTTCTTTCGGTCTCGTTAGTATTTTCACCAATTGAAGGTGTTGTTGGAGATCTAGGCAAGAAATAGTGTAAACTTAATTGGTCATAACACTTTATTTCTAAGTGAAAAGGTGCTATTCTTGAAAGTGTTATGCGCAATCTGTTATGAAACTTCTGACAGTGTTCCACTGCATGCTAATATTACCAAGGCTGGATGCTACTATAGCACGACAGGATGCTACTGGATACTACTGATTAAGATTGGCCCAGTCTGAGGCACATTACATGATGGCATTCTTTACTATTACATATCAATACATGCAACCTTTTCGTACTACTGTCATACAACTACGCAGGCTACAAATTTGTCATCGGGAACCTGTGTGCGATGTGTCAAACCTTTGGAGCAAGGGAGGAAATTCGCAACCGACAATCGGCCTGTGTCTGCAACAGAGCAAAGGAACGCTAGGGAGTAGCGCCAAGAATATGCTTTCCATGCATGCTGTGCAAACTATACTTGTAGCGCCGCCCACTACGCTTGCGGTATTTAAAGCGAGAGAAACTTGCGGGTTTAGAAATGTCTAGAAAAGCAAAGGTGCTGTCTGCACACACCGAGGAAACAATGAAGGCTGTATCATTCTTTTGCAATGCTCAGAACTTGAAGTTATCGGAGCAAGCGTTCGTGAACGACTGAATGAGTTTCGGTAGGGACGTTCTCTATCGCTAGTAGTGCTAGTATCGCTGCTATTTGAGTGCGTGTCAATTTTGTCAAGTCCTGGCGCTACTCCCTAGTGTTATTTTGCTCTGGTCTGCACCTACCTTAAATATCGCTCTCCGTCTGTACGTGCATTGTTGTACTGCTTGGTAATACTTAGCCATTTTATTTTAGTATGGTTGGCAAGCGACCGAACACGTACACGTATACTAAGGCTCTAGCCGAGCACCTTCTCATCAATGAATGCGGACAGATTCCAGTGGCCATCGTCAGACCGACTATAGGTGAGAACATAGATTAAGTCACAGATTACTTAGAGTGTGTTCCATCCTACTTACCGTAGTGACTACGCATGATGTCACGAATTCTGTTTTTTGCCGTCAAGGCTGGAACGATTTTTCTGTTTTCCAGCAGAATATCATGCCACGGACGAATCCGACCAATCACGTCACAGAGATACGTACACTGTCAGAAGTTTCATAACAGATAACACGAGGATGCGCGGTTTCAACAGATAATGCGTAACAGATAACACTTTGGATGTTATCCGTTGTGTTTGAAAACGTTATCCATGATATGTTATGCTTAACAAGCTTTGGTAGGAAGAGCCAAAAAAGCATCTACTGACTTTATTCCTTATCGTCATGATGTCGGAAAGCTCAGCAGATAGTTTTTGGCGGTTTTTCGGTTCTTCCTGATGGTAACGCTTATTATGCATAACAATTTGAAACACAACAGATAACATTCTCGTGTTATTATCTGTTGAAACCACGCATACTCGTGTTATCTGTTATGAAACTTTTGACAGTGTAGTTACCACGATTACTACGCTACCGAGCACGGTAAGCAAATAGTTACTATTAGTTACCATTTCGAGAAGGTTGGAACGGTCAGCGTAGTAACTTTTTACGAGGTTGGGACGAAAATAGTAACTAATAGCTACTGTTTTTAGAAGGGTGGAACACGCTCTTAATATAAGAGATTGGTGCGATCTCTTGTAGCCCTGATACTCGATATCTGTCATCAGAGCTTGGTATGGACCCATTGCTTGGCTGAGATTGTGCGCAATACTGAACCCTCTGTGGAAAACACCATTACTAATTTTTGTTTTTAAAAATGGTAACAAAAAGAAAACGAAACAGTGAAACTAAACTAAAGGAAATTCTCTCTGTGGGCTAAAGCTACCTTTAGAAACTGACGGCATTCACACGTCAGATTTAACAAACTTTCATTCTCACTACCACACATCGGGCAAAAATATTGTTGCTATTTATATAAATAATTGTTGCCGAAGAAAATCTGCACTGATGTCCAGATACAAAACTGCAATTTTTGCGGTCAAGGAAGGGGAAGGAAGGAAGGGTTAAGGAACTTCATCTTTCCGCTAGCTGTCTGGATATACTTTGCAAAAGCCCCCCTGTAGTCAGGCCGAAAGCGTCCGTTCGCAACAATTCCTCGTCGTCTGTGTGCGATTGAGCAAACGTGCCGTGCCTCTATATATGTACCAACCATTGCAGTTTCGTGATGCTGTTGCCGCGTATAACCCATGGTTATCACTTTATTACCTACTGTGTTTTAATCCATTAGCTTCAGTTGTTATGGTTGCACATGACTGGTTAAAAAGATTTCGATGAATAGCCATTTTTTTGGCGTGATTCGAGTGCTGATGTGCACTATTTTTTTTTTAGTCACGGCAGCGTACAAAGAACCACTTCCTGGTTGGGTTGATAATATCAACGGCCCCACTGGGCTGATTGTCGGCTCTGGCAAGGGACTCATAAAGAGTGTTTACTGCCACAGACACATGGTGGCGGATCTGATTCCCGTGGAATACCCTATCAACTTGATGCTTTCTGTCGCCTGGTACACAGCGACACACAGGTAAGGATTGGGTTTAATCGAGAACAGATAATCGGATAGAACCTCTGTCTTTGGTACCATGCAGTGACTATGAATACCCCGATTAAACTGAGCGGACCTAATTAAGGCGTATTCTTGCCATTCCCCGAGGACTCCACTTGAGGATCGAAAAGGACTCCCTTTCAGATTCGGAGGGGAATCAATTTTTGCTGGTGTTGGTGCAATGTAAAATTAATTCAAAAGAATAAGAATAAGAAGAAAAAGTGGATCCAGACGATCTTCGTCAACTTAATAAATTTGTTTCGAACAAAATCCCTTTTAGATGCATTCCCCGTGTTCTCGTTGTTTTCCTAGGCGGAGTCCGCGTGGAGTCACTCCCTCTATTCTCGCCGTTCGCTTTGATTCCCCGAGGAGTGCTCGGCGAACGGCGAGAATACGCCTCTAGAGGTATTTACTGTAGCTTTTTACCCGTCTACTCTACCTCCGTTTTCGCTGTTGCTCATCACAGAGAAAGAAAATGCAGGAGGCGTACTCCGCGCGCTGCCCCGCTCTTGAGCGCGTCCAGAGAACCAATCAGCTTTGTCTTCTACTTTTCCTCAAGCCTGCTTCACAGCGATATAGCTAATTGTAGAGGTAACGAAATGTGATGTGGCGCCAAGCGACTAACCTCTGCTCGTTCGCGCAGCGGAAAAGGTACGTGGAAATACTCGACTCCGCATAGTCATAGTACAGAGAGGTTCGATCTGATTATTTGTTCTTGGCTTATTGTAACTGATGTTCTCCGAAGCCGGAATTAGCCCTACATGCTAATGGCATGGACATTTCAACTAGCCTCGTGGATCCAGTGGTGGACGGATTTTTTGAGTATCCAGCTCTATTTACAACTTCACTTGAAGATTCAAAATTTGAGCAATAAGTCTACTCTGATAGGGCGAGATCTGTAAAATCACCTCGGTTTCTTAAAGGACCCCTCTTACTTATTCTGCCTTTTATAAGATACTTAGCTCCCACATGGAATTATAAGCTTCTAAAATCTCCACCTTTCTCCATTCGTCATCTACGAATTCTTAGCGCTTTTTCGGCCTTGCCGAGTTTTACCGTCACCCAACGAAAGTTTGCCGGAATCTTCATTGTTCGCTTACAACTCTTTCACACATAAGGATGTGATAATCTTCTGTTTATTACTTCTTTTATTTGCTTAGTTTTCCCACGTTTTAACCAAAGCACGTTCAGTTTTCAAATCTTTTGCGCCCAGCCGCCGCGTCGGAGAGCAGAAAGGCTGGATATAATCGACAAGCGCTAACAAGAGAATCGCTAGTTTCAGGTGGAAAGTAATGGTATTTTCGGAAACCTTTTTTCTGATCCATTTTATAAGGAAAAGATAATTTCTAGTAAGATTTGTGCTTTTACGAAACTCTCAAATGTACAAGTTTACTCGAGAGGAACTTGACCGCGATTGGGCCATACACCGTCTGACCAACCTAATCATGTGAAGGAATCACACTTTCTAATGAGCTGAATATACTAAGGGGACGTTTTATTCCGAATTAAACTCGCCCGTATTAAACAAGTGCGCGAGCGCTCAAACTTAGATTAGGAATGTAAAATGTTTATTGCATCTTATATACGAGCGGAGTTAGAAACAAGACATTTCACACCCCAATATCGAAATATCGAAATTTTTCAGGCAGTTTAAAAGCTTTATTGTAAAAAAACTCGCTTAGAAATCCAAAGATCATCTTGCAAGAACGGTTTCAGTTCAGGTTCAGCTAATTATCACTCCAATTATTGTCAAGTTAAAAACATTTAACATTTAAAACTATGCGATCTTGCCCAATTGCCCCTGAATCAAGTATGTGTGTGTGTGGGGGGGGGGGGGGGGGGTAATAATAAATCGGTTATTGGAAAAATATGGGTCAGGCAACTTGCTGGATCAGTGTACTTTCGGACGGACTGATATTCTTCCAGAATCTCGAAAAAAAACGGATCTTTAGTAAAGCTGATTGCTTGATTTAGCGTGTCAATAGTAAGTAAGCTGACACGTTGAGTCGACCTATCTGCTTTTTTTTCTTGCTTGGTTTATTCTTTCGACGAAGAGCGGAAATTTGGCAGTCATCGTGTTATGTCTTTATCGGGTGCTTGGAGTTCCGAGCTAGTGATGACGATGATGATGAACGGATTTGTGGATTTATCTTAGGCAAAACGGGTTCCAATAATAGCCGGTGTTCGACAGTCCGGGTATGCAAGGCAGCGGAGTTGAAAGGTTGGAGGTATGTCCTTGGCTTTGAAAATGTTGACCTTCCGGTTTTCGGAGAAAGTTACGTTTCGCGTGTTTTGATGTATTCACGCGTCTTTCAGGTTCTTGAGCTGGTTTATATTTGTTTTAAATAACGTACCTGCTTTGCCATCCCTTTTCCGTTGCTATTTTTTCTTCGTTATTTAGCCAGCCCATAGGCACAGCTTGAATTCCGCAGTCAGCGCCTCATTCATAGACAGTCGGCTTATTTTAAAATCAGTTTTTGGGATTCCAGAACGTAAGTGGAGGCCCGATGAAAAATTTATATCAAAATAGTAGTACGAAGTTGTACGAAAAAAGTAGCATGCCATAGTAACTGATGCTACTACATGCTTCTACTTCAAGGAAAAATTCTTCCAAATTGTTCTACTTTTCACGCCGGATCCCCAACCGGCATTTACTGGGTCGAAAAGTCAGAATGCATCCGACAACTGTCTGGTGAGCAGTTTAATAAAATTTGTTGACCAATTTTCGGATTTTTAATCTATGGACGCAGGAGGGATGGTGACTTATGTCGCGTCTGCAACGCGCAAAGTTTTTGGGGTTTAATCGAAGACTATTTAAACCTAGCGAACGTGTTCTTTGGATTTTGGGTTGTTGGGGAGTCGAAGGAGTTAGGATATATGTTGTTCAAACTTCGTATGAGGACGCACTGGCAAAGTACAGGCCAGGTTCGTACGTTATTTCTTTTACGGATAAGCTGGCAAAAATTGCAAAAACCTGGAAATTTGGATTGAAAGGTTCGGCTCTCAGTGTCACTAGCTCTTTTGCTCTGTATGCAGTTCGCCGGGAATGCTGCTAAAATACGATCAATTTGGAAAACAAAATCCTAAAAGAACTTTCTGAAGTCGATTAGAGACGGGATATTGGAGTAAACATGCTTGCTAAATCCGTATCTGAACTTGGTTTTCTCATTTGATTAGTTGTTTTGCCGTAAGTTGTCAAACAAGAGCTACGAGCTCATCTGGCACTTGATACGAGTAGGTGGTACTTAAAAAGTAGACGAGAAATCCTAATACCCCGCCATTTAAAAGTGCGTTTCGGATCTATAAATACGATATCTAGTTTCACTCAAGTCTGAGCATTTCCTTCGTCTCGGATCACATAGGGCAAATGACTTTTCTACCTTCCAAAGATCCACTCGTTTGGATCTTTGGATCTTTCACATGCCACACGATTTCCGATACCCCCCTCCTCCAACGTCCCCTACCGAGTCCGAATCTGGTTGGGACTACTAAACGGATCATCTAAAGCATTTTCTCTTACCACCTATAAAGTTTCACTCAAATCTGAGCGTTTTTCGGGAACTTCCCTTAATTCGCCCCCCCCCTCCCCCAGCGTAGTCGGATACAGTTCGGACCCTAAAATATGTCATCTAGGGCATGTGAGCTCTCTGTATTCCAAGTTTCACTAAAATCACTCTACTTGTTTGACACCTTTGCGAGCCAAATCGTTTCCGGGAATCCCCTTCCAAGTCCCCCCACTGTGGCTGAATACGGATGAACGTCGCATCTCTGACATGTCCTAATCAAGTTAGACTGGAATCAGAGCAAAGCCTATCCGCAAATTTCCAGTACTAACTTCACCCCCCTCCCCTACCGTGACCAGATCCAATCCAGACACCAACTAACAAATCAAGGCCGCATTAACCTGGAACTGTCCAACTTGCATCCCATTCTGTACCCCCCCCCCCTCGTCCAACTCTCCTAAACGTGCCCGCATGTGGTTCGGACGCATGTTTTGCTTATCTAGGTCATCAGTTCATATCACCCATAAAGTTTGACTCGAATCGGACCACCCGTTCGCAACTTACGGAAGCCAGTGATTTCCGGATTCCCCTTCCCTCAAATCCTCAAAGATGGTCGGATCCAGGAACACAACTTTTCCTAGGGCATTACGTGGTGTCCTTAAGTCATTAATAGGCCTGCAAAATTTCATCGTTCTTAGAATAGCTTGTACTATCCCAACTGGCGGTCACCGGAATTCCGGGAAACACCCTCTAACTCCCCCCACTGAGCCCCGATACGATCTGGTTCTGTCAATTACGTATCTAAGGCTAATGCCTGTTCTTCTCACCAAGTTCCATCCCAATCCCTCAACTCTAAGTGTTTCACGAGATTTTCGGTCCCCCCTTCAATCCCCCCCCCCCTACAAGTATCTGATTCGTTCAGGACTTGACATGGAACATCTGAGACGATAGCTCTTGTTACTTGCCAAGTTTCATTCAATTCCGATCATCCGTTCAAAAGTTATGCATGCCACCAGATTCCGGGCTCCGCATCCCTCCACTCTACCCACAGTGGTTGGATCCAGGAAACTACTATTATCAAGTCAATCTGTTCGGGTCCCTGACATGTCTTCCAAGTTCCATTGTCCTAGCACATCCGGAAGTACCGAACTAGCAGGATCACCGAAATTCCGGACCCCCCCTCTACCCCCCACAGTGCCCAAATCCAGTCCGGTTATGTCAACGACGTGTCTAGGACTTGTGCTTGTTCTTCCTACCAAGTTTCATCCCGATCCCTCCACTCTAAGCGTTTCCCAAGATTTCCGATTCTTTCCCTCCAGCTCCCCCCAAAGTCACCAGATTCGGTTCGGATTTAAATTGGGCCGTCTGAGACACGGGATCCTTCCAAATATCAAGTTTCATTAAGATCCGATCACCCGTTCAAAAGTTGTAAATTCCTCTATATTCCGATTCCCCCTGCCGCCACTCCCCCCACGATGCTCGGATCGGGAAAGTGACTGTTTCCAACTTAATCATTTGGGGTCCCTGATATGCCTGCCAAGTTTCATCGTCCTAGCTTATGTGGAAGTGCCCAAACTAGAAAAACCTGGACAGACCGACCGACGGACAGAAATTGCGATCGCTATATGGTGAAAAACTCCGAAACGGTATCATTTTTTTTGTTACATATTTAAAACCTTTGAAACCGGTCTTGTTATAAGAAGTATTTGGTTTGCATCATTATTTGGGGAATATGCTGTATACCGTAAACAAGATAAAAACTGTAACTGGATTCTTTCATCATTGGTTTTATACATATTCCAGTATAAAAAACTCGGCATACTTTGGTATGGAGCGTAGCTGATGCAATGAGTACGGTGTTCACTCATGATCCGTTAACAGTTGTCTATTAGAAGCTTGAAATATTGCTCGGTCTTGGGGTCCAGTTGTTCCGTTTGCGTGGACGTTTGAGGGTTTGCGCACACTTTATGAGGAGACTTGCGATAAAAACAGGAGTTGGTCTGAGCAGAGGCTCTCTAACCAGAACCACTAATAAACTCTTCGCATTCCCTGTCTACGAATTCCCTTCCACTGACAGTCGAGTAATCCGATGCATGTATTTGTGACGGACCTGATATCGATCTAGATGATCCCACGGTCGCACTATATGAACTGGCTACATGGATGTGGAAATGCTAGAATGCTTCCTATTTAACTCCTAAATCACAAATTAATTATGGAGTAATTGAAGTGAGTTTGCATATGTAGAAAGCTTTGCTTAAGAGATGCTGTAATCGGTAGCACCTTGCTGTGGCTAGTGAACAGAAGTCTTGTGAGCGTGAGATATCTGTCAGGCTCCGTCACGGTCTGGTGTAACCACACTAACATATCACTTAGTTTCTCTCTTGGTGTCATTTGATTGTTTATACGGTTATCACTAGCATATCCTAGTCAATATTTCATGCGTCTTCAACACGACTCGTGGAAAGTCAAGGGAAGTAGATTTACTGATGATTATTTTAGCCAAATTCTTCCATCATTGTCATCTTAGCCTGTCTCTTGTAATTTTCAGAATCCCAAAGCGTAGTTTGGTAAAGTTTGTCCGTCTATGAGCACGATTACTCTCGAATTGGGTAGAGACATTTTGTTCAAACATGGTCTGACGATTCTTTGGGTTAACAATCAGGTCAAGGTCGTGGATGGGCTTTCATCGTAGTCCTATACATATCGGGGTGTGGGTATCGATTAAGGAGTGATTTTCTGTTAAAACTAAATAGACTGTCTATGATGGGGTAAGGGGACATGCTGAATCCAAATTTGAGCTTCGCTTTTGTCCCAGACAAGTAGTAGTTCACTTAGAACCTAGCAAAAAAGAAAATTTATGAGAAGGAATCTGGACAAGACCGGATGTTAAAGACATTAAGAATCAATGACTCCAGACAAGTAGTTCCAGACAAGTAGTTTGATGGAATCTGGAAAAAACGAAAATTTACGAGAAGGTCATAATCTTGGCTAGACCAGAAGCTAAAGACATTAAGAATCGCCCTATGGATCTGGTTAAGACGTTGGGTAGGGATAAGTAATATACCTACGCGAAAACACTCTAGAAGTAACATCCCAAGTAACGTTAGTTCCAGGTAAACTGGTATTCTAAAGCACTGGGCTCATCCAGTTAAACATGTTCCATCACAAATGCGCCAGTTTTGTTTTGTACAGTTGAACAAGTCAATTTCTGTCTTATTTTTCAGGCCGAACAACATTATCGTTTACAACTGCACTTCCGGGTCACACAATCCACTCACATGGGGAACCATCGAATCGACGATCCTCGCCGAGATGCACAAGGAACCAATGAAAGATGTCCTCTGGCCGCCCGGCGGAAGTTTTAAAAGTAGCTTACTACGACACAAAGTAGATGTCGCTCTCTACCACTACGCTCCTGCCTATTTGCTCGATACTTGCTCCCGATTGGCGGGAAAGAAACCGGTGTAAGTGATTTATTCTATCGATAGTGGCTTTCGACTGAGGGTCGTTATTTTAGAACTGCTGGTATTTGATACCGTCTGAATTTCGCGGTTGAAGCGAAAGTTCGTCGATGTATTTTTCCGGCGAATCGGATTCTTTTCCGTATAGCTAATCCGAATTCTATCACATAGGTAGATGGAATCAAGGCAGATTTCTGTGTCTACATATCCGCCACAGTACTATGACAGGTCTGCCACGGTTCTTTGGCTTTTGGAAGGACCCTATCCTTGTCCTAGCCCATTAAAAAAATTCGTATCGGTTGATTTCTGAGCTTTAGGCCACTGTAATTTCGATATTTTGTTGCAGTAGCAGCATTCGGCAAAGGGGAACAGGTGTTCGGCTTAGGCTAGGCCAACCGGTGGGTATACCCAGTGTTTGGCATAGCCTATTTTACAAGTCAGGGATTGTGGTAGACTGCTGCTAACCGTATACCCCCATTGTCCCAAGGATGTTAAGGCTTTGTGGAAACGTACGATTTCTAGTATTATTAAAGGAGAATTTTCCGCTGGTTTTCGCGTTGCCGCGGGAAGCTCCCGTGTTTCTGTGAACTCTGAAAGTTTTTCTCTTGAAAGCTAGTGGAAAGTTTCGCGGGAAGTTGAAGTTCGGACAAAGAATTTAAAACCTAAAAACAAAGTCAGGTTCAGGCGTTAAAGATTCGGACGATGCGCTTGTGGAGAAAGCTGGTGTTTCTTTCGACGCAATGTAGTCGTGTCGTGTGAAAGGTAATGGAACTGTTTGTGAACAGTTCGTTCTTTCTCAGCTTGAGCTTGTAACACATTTGTTGTCTTTGTACAAGGCTTTCGTTGAGAAAACCTCGCGCAGTGCGTTTTGTTCCATTTGTCATCGATTTAAAGGACACCTGAACAATGAAACCATACTTGAACACACCATGGAGAATGCAGTTACAGACATGGCCACGGTGAGCATTCTTCTCCTGAGCGTGACGTATTCAAAATAGGGCTGTTCGTTTCTGGAGGTTTGTACATGCAGACTCCAAGACAAAAAGCGCAATTCATTCAAATCTTGTACAGCGCTTGCCGGATCGTACTGGAATTTCTTCTAGATACGTTTGGGCTTAACTGGTTAAAAATATTCCAGAAGACGGGTTGATTGGAGACATTTATTCATTTTTAAAATTGTTCGGTAATGAAATAAAGACAGATGCAAAATGGAGCAAAAATCATAGCTTGGAAACACTATTTCGTATTTGGATTGGGTTTTCTGCAGGCAATGTTAACGGAAGGCATACAGATAGGGATGATACTTGGTACTCTTCATTCAGGTGTCCTTTAAAGAATTTCTTGGAATGGACAGACATTTAGGTTGCATTCCAGAAACTTAACAATTGCTACCAGTCATTAACTTTACTTGGGGGAGGAGCTAACTGCAGCATTAACGATCGTTAACTTTTCCCAGTTTTACAATTGTTAACTATTTTGTAAGGATGCTCACCGACCATCGTTACAAAATAGTTAACAATCGTTAAGCCCTATAACGGAAATAGTAGGTGGGCGGAGCTTAAATTTCGAAATCAGAAACGTGGAACGCAAAAGGTTAACAACTGTTAACAATTTATTAACGATCGTTAAGTTCCGGAACGCAACCTTAGTTGGATATAACAAACGTCTTAGCTCGAAGTTGTTGACGGTGAAGTTATTTGTTTTTTTCCGTAAACCTGCAAATTTCGAGAAGCAAGCTAACAGTGATAGCCGAAAACGCCATCAAATGATTGTTATCCTGTCTTCGTACATAATGAGCACAGACTCAAAAACATAGCGCGGGTGTAAAAAGCTCCATGGGTTGCAACGTGTTACAGTGTGCGTGTATGACGGTGGTGATGGATGTGTTTTTGCGCGATTGTTTAGCATTCGGCGATCCTTGTGCACGTCTTCGAAGCGCCGTTTAGCTCTGGACACGAGCTCGCTCACGTATCGCCGCTTGTCCGGCGATACCCCATTTTCTTATTCCCAAAACATTTTTTTTTTTTTGAAATCTTTTTTTTTTTGAAACACCCAATCCTCCGTAAAATCCTCCCCCTGATTTTGAAACCGAACGGCCAAGACCTCCAAGACTAGTTGCGAACCCTATTCCAAAACTGCAACCTGTCCAATGCACCCATGTAAGATACAGTAACAGCTTTGTTCCGGCACTTGTTAAACTCTTTAACGCTTCATCCACCATTAAAGAGCCGACATGATTCTATGTTGGTTTTAAGCACATATGTTTGACCTCTAGTATAGTTTTTTTTTTCTTTTTCGATGCAAACCGAAATAGCAGTTGACTCGGCAGCTACGCTTGCTTTTTTTGTTCATATATATTGATGAGTATTTAAATGTTGACGTTGGAATCAGTTATTCTCAATGAATAAACGATTTGATATCCATAGGCCTATCTGTATGTCAGTCTTAGGGCCAGATGTAGAGGGTTTTCTTGACCATTCCTTTGCTTCTAGTTTGGTCAGGATCTATGATCGTGCCTCGAAGGCTCTCAGCTGCTTGGAGCACTTCACCACCAATCAGTGGACTTTTCATTGTAACAATACCATGTCCCTCCTGGATAAAATGTCCAGCGAAGATAAGCGCGTGTTCTACTTCGACGTCAGGAACATAATCTGGAGAGAATACCTCAGCACCTACTACAAGGGGACGAAGAAGTTCATCTTGAAAGAAGACGAGGACAGTCTCCCCGCTGCCAAAAAGCACATGAACAAGTAAGTAGGTGGTGACGTGTCTGATGGCTCATTGTTTTAGTAACAACACTGACCTTCTGAAAAAATTCCCATTCAAAATTCGTTAACGACGAAGAAAGCTCGTCAAGGGAGTGTGCCTATTCATTGATTGCAGAGTTTTTAACAATGAAACCATCTTCGCTGTTGCTTCCTTAAAGGACCCATCTTACTTATTCTGCCTTTTATAATATACTTAGCCCCCATATTGAATTATAAGTTTCTAAAATCCCCACCTTTCTCCTTTGTTTCGTTTCGTAACTACGAAATTTTAGCGATTTTTCGGCCTTGCCGAGTTTTGCCCGTCACATAACGAAACTTTTGCCGGAATCTTCAACGCCCGCTGACAACTCTTTCACACATACGGATGTCAGAAGCATCTGTTTATTACTTCTTTTATTTGCTTAGTTTTCCCACTTTGTAACCAAGGCGTGTACTGTTTTCAAATGTTTTGCGCCCAGCCGCCGCGTCGGAGAGCAAGAAGGCTGGAGATAATCGACAAGCGCTAACAAGAAAATCGCTAATTTCATGTGGAAAGTAATGGTATATTCGAAAATGTTTTTTTCTGATTCATTTTGTAGGGAAAATATCATTTCTAGTAAGAGTTGTGCTTTAATGAAAGAACCGATAATGAAACCATCTTCGCTGTTGCTTCCTTAATGAAAGAACCGATAATTGCTGCAAGAAAATGGATATAATCTTGTCGTTCTATCCATGAAATCACTTATCGAATTTGCAATTCCCGACTTAAGTGATTGCCAGTACCGTATCGTGACATTTTACCGCGCAACCTACGTTCTGCTATGCGTCGATCCTGAAAATTGGTCATACTGTAATGCGTTTTAACTCTCTAGATGGCAGGTATATCTGACCACGCGGCTTCTTGTTGCTTTCTGCTTACAAATCTGACCCCCGGCCATCTTATGGATTGACATCTATTTCGGTGATTTTAGGATAGGAGTTTACATGTGGGTATAGGAGTTGGCTAGGGTAAGCAAACGTTAACGGTTATGGGAATCGATCAAGAATCTAGCGAAGCTGCAGGGTCTACGCCAGTTGTAAAACACGGTCTAACATTTCTCCCAACATTTCAAGATATTGTTTTCGTAAAAGAAACGGGACGAAGTTGCTCAGTGGTGACCTGAAAACCTTACTCTCAAAATCGCGGTTTAAACTTGGCAAAAAGTGGAGAAATTTACTCCCATCCAACCGCTTGATAAGATCTTGGACCTTGTGGGTCACTGCGGTCTCAGCTTACCATTTTCTCGTCTATGGCATTACGCTAGTGCTGCCTTCAACACAATCGAAATTCTTTTAATTTGCGTCATGATGTTTCTGTGGTTCTGTCGGGCCTCACAAAATTGTCGGACTACCGTTAAACCGGTTTACAAGATCTACTGCCTAAAATTTCGTAGCTCATTGGTTTTCCAATCATCAAAACTGATCGTATCTGTTGACAGTAAGCCACACAGTTGATCCAGATTTGTGCCTTCCTGCCAAGAGGCGTTACTAGCCAAAATGTTTGGGGGGGGGAGGGGAGCAAGGTATTTACCGACTGGCTGGTCATTTTACCGAATGTTTTTGCAGATAAAACGACTATTATTGATAAAAAACGACTGTGTTGACGAAAAATCGGCTGATTTTAAGAAAAACTACTATTTTTGAGAAAAAATCGACTATTCTTACGAAAAACCGACTGTTTCCAAAAAAAAACTCGACTGTTTTTACGAAAAATTGACTCGGCCATTTTTACCGACTGGCCGACAACATTGGGGGGGGGGGCGTACCCCCCCCCCCCCCTAATCTTGAAGCCCCTGTTCTGCCAGCCCCACGACAGGAATTGACATTCAATGAATTTTCAACTCCTACTGAGCCTCGTTTTTGTTGCAACAGTGCTGCCGCCTTGCTGCTGCAGCACTTATTTGCTTCTGCACAAGATTGCGTTTTTGGATTCACTGCCTGCAAGATTTCTTCTTGGTTGAAGCAGCACCTTGCAGAGAAGCACGGACTTGGTCGGTAAGCAGGTCCGCGATTTTCGAGAAGCGCTGCCGTCTTCCTCGGAAGCACTACAGTGCAAAAACGAATGTAGAAAGAATCAGCTCGGAAGCGGGCGAGAAGTGGATCTGCAGCGTGCAACAAAAACGAGGCTCTGGTACACTGCGTGCTTTTTTTTTTAGGTCCAGGAACAAGAATCCGTTTCTCATTGTTAATTTAATGGGTAAATTGCAGCCACTGCGATGATTTCTCGACGATCATCTTTCCGCAATAAGCTACGTTTACACGGAGGGTATTTACCCGTACTCCGCTGGTATTTTTCCCCGCAACAGCAACAAATCCCCGGGTATTTTGGACTTCAATTTCGCGAACTTGTTATCCGGGGATTTGTTTGTCGAAGGGTCTTCTTAAATCTAGCAACAACAAAATAGTATTTTCGAGCAATAATTTTGATTATGTCCACAAAGAAGTGATCCGAATGGACACATGTTGGTGTCCATTGTAGAGATATATCCTGAGCTTTACAACCTTGGAATCTATTGCCACATGACAGTACTCTTCCTTGAAAAATACCCGGGTACCGTGTGAACGCTTTCCCCTCTCATCTCCGGGGAAAAATACCCGCCGTGTAAATGATCCATGAGTTTCGTTTGAGTTACGTGATTGTCAGCCACGAGAAAAAGTAGACGAAAGTATTCGCATCCAACTCCACGACTGACTATAGTTGCGTTTTCGCTGATACCATGGTATCTGTTACCACGGTAACTGGATCTGCAATTAGTCGTTTTTTGCAGTTATCGTGGTATCTGATACACGGTGCTTTGCAAAAACAACTATTGCCGAAATTGCACTTTTCGAAGTCATCCCAAAGGATAAACAGATATCCAGTTACATCACTAAGTGCTAAACTTCTTTCTCACCAATCTGACAAAATGTGATGAAAGTGAGATGACTTTTCAGATACCACGGCCAGTTACCACGGTCGGACCGTAGTATCTGAATATCTGTACCACGATAACTGGCCAGATACCACGATAACTGCAAAAACGCCTTTTGACCGTGGTATCAGATACCACGATGACTGCAAAAACGACTTTAGACCGTGGTAACAGATACCATGGTATCAGCAAACACGCAACTTATGTGAATCCCTTAGACAAGACCGAGAGCGTTGAGCTGGTGATACTTGTCTTCCTTACGATCTTTTTCCTATGAATTTATTTCTAATTGTCACCCTTTGTTTCAGGATGAAGACCTTCCAATACGCCAGCCGCATCGCCACTGCCATCCTTGTCTGGCGGCTCATTGCAACACGCTCAACTGTCGCTAACAGCGCCTGGGAGAGATCTTTCAGTGCTATCGGTGGACTGTTTGGTCGCTACGTGCTCGGGAGATAATGAATCGTACGTTCCCATCACTGGCTAGCTCGTCGTTCTCGTAGATGTACCAACAGTTCTGACAGATGGTGTGCCCAGGCTCGTAAACTCAGGGCGAACTTCGCCAGCCGGATGTTTGTGTCGTATGACTTTCGGCCCAGAGTTAATTGCTTCGCCGCCAAAAAAGAAGGAACATATTATTTTAGAAACTGCTTCTTCCTAGGATGATTACTTAACTAAACTGTCAGGTAGCTTTC
This sequence comes from Branchinecta sandiegonensis, assembly GCA_030848855.1. Classification (NCBI taxonomy): domain Eukaryota; kingdom Metazoa; phylum Arthropoda; class Branchiopoda; order Anostraca; family Branchinectidae; genus Branchinecta; species Branchinecta sandiegonensis. Next base: position 22,309,128 of record JAUPMV010000006.1, on the reverse strand, counting down.
TTTTCCCGTTGCTGTGAAATGGCTTGAAAATGCAACAAAAGAGTTGGATTTTGACTGACAGTTCTAATGTTTTTCTGTGAATTTTGCAATCACCTTCATTGCAATGACTTTTACAATTTGTCCGCAAATTCTGGTACTGCCGCGACAGACATTAATATGAAATTTGGCTCGGAGGCGCAATGGCAGGCCCGTATCCAGGATTTTTTTTTCGGGGGGGGGGGGTTTGCCTGCGGGTCGGACAAAAAAGGCATAGATCAGAGGGAAAATCCTATAAAAATGACTATTTTTGTATGTTTCGGGGTGGGGTTTCAACCCCCTAACACCCCCCTGGATACGGCCTTGCGCAATGGTCACAATGTTTGCATTGGTTTTGGACCAGGGAGTCTGTCTCAACTGTTGGTACATCTGCGATCATCTGTTTATAAACCTGGTTTGTAATCAGGGAATGATGATTGTTCGTTATCCCGTCTGATCGATAGAGTTGGCATGTCTGAAATGTGTGAAGTGTATAGTATATCTGCAGTTTGTGAGGGACAGCTCAGTATAATCCAGGTGTATCCAACTGCCATGTAAACGGTTATCCAAGTTCAGTGCAAGATCGTTAACGTTGCTCAGAAATATTTTCAGTTCTATAGAGAATATATTTTTATATGGTATAGACATTATGCCGCCAGACGTATTCTATTTATATTATTTTATAAGCGACATTTTCTTAGATTTTAATACAATAGGTTGATGGTTTATTTGTGTTTTTTTTCGTTTACGTAGTTGCGGAAGGCTTTTCGGCGTCGAAAACTTCGGATCAGATTACGGATTCCGGACACGGTGATCTCTTTGGAATCGCAATTTCACTGACCTTCCATTCGAGATTTCGATTTTCATAGGTTATTTCAAGGTTCAAGGTTATCTTCATTTGCAAAAAATCTATCATTTTCGCTTTCCGCTGCTGAGAGCAGAGATCGACCGCACACGAAAAAATAAATAAAACCAAATTAACTTAAACATGACGAATCATACCCAATCACATTTTGAATAACTTAATGCAGTATATTGACCCACTAAACTTAATATGGTTAAAAGAGCGAAAACAAGACCAAAGGTTTCGATGGGATCCCGCAAATTTAATATTAATTTGATCCAGACAATTTGGTCTTGTAGATATCCGGTCTTCGTCAGACTCTTAAACATTTTTACTATTAAAATTTAGAAGAGATCAAATCCAGTGATTAATCATCTGAGAAAACCAAGTTCAGGTAAGGATTCATCATTGTGTGTTTACCCTATACGTCATATCTAGCCTACTTTGACGAAATTGATCAAAACTTCCTGCCTCACTTCTGTCGAATTTCCGGTTTTGGCCGAATTCCGGGCAAACTACTTATCCGGAAAAAAAAAACTAAAGCTCAAAAACGAATGCAGCAGGTCTCCTAACCCCTACATGGATCCTTTAACCAACTTCAGATAAGACTTTACTTTTGACAAATTTTCCGGTTTTAGTGGGACATCGGGCGAACTATTTGTCCGGCGAGAAAATAATTTTCATGTCCCGATCCAGCACTCCTCCTTACCACTTCATCAAACCTGTAATCAACATCAGATAAAACGAACTATATGCCTAGGTAGAAAATGATTGTCATATAGGGATTCAGCATGTCTTCTCACCTCCAAATCGACTGTCTCGTTAGCTGCTAAAAATTATTTTGTTCACCCCTTAATTTGGACCCCCACCCCTAAATGTAGGGCTACAGAGCCCATCTACGAACTTGATCTGTCCCTTGACCCAGGGAATCCTCACACCAAGTAATTATCAAAATACCTTCAAGAGTCATCGTGCTTACGGACAACTTTTACGGAGTCATAGGTATCCCTCCACTTACGTTTGGGATGTGACAAAATGAACTACCTTGCTAAAAGAACACGCATAAAGAGATATCAACTTTGGACGGGCTTGTATGGGTCGCGACGCCATATCTTTCAATGATCAAGGTTGCATGCCTAAGAAGAACTTACAAATTTGATAATAGCACGACATGATAGAATGGTTATTCCGGTCTGTCAGTAAGGCCCAAGACGGGGAGAGATCTATATAATGTGTTTACTCCACCCTAGCCGAACCCGCAATTTTATGTTGGCCATATCTAAAGTCAGTTATCCTAGTTTGTTGGAGATCGCAGAGTATTTACTGCAGACTTTAAGGGGTGATTGCTGATATCCGGCGACTCAACTTTGATAGCGGGCCATTGGAGGAATTACACACTGCAAAAAGTTTTCCCGTATAAAGATTAAAGTTAACGGCAGTATTTGTTACTCGGATTATCCTTATCTCTACGCAGATAAGATTCATACCAAATAGAGATAAGATGAATCCGAATAGCAAATACTGCAGTTAACTTTAATCTTTATACGGAGAAACTTTTTAGTGTATGGGTCTTCGCTTGGTTTAGTTCCAGGATAGAGTTTATTTTCCAACTTACCAACGCGTTGTCCCGAACAGTGTTGGGAAATATGTAAGTACAAAATTCTAGTACTTGTACTCTACTTAAGTAAAATGAACTTTACGCGTGCGGCGTAGAAGGTTTGCAATCTTGAAATGTACTTTGTTGTTATTTTTAAGTTTCGTTTGGCTCTAGAAGCCGTAGTCAAAGTTAAATACATAAAAAATTTCGCAAATACTTAATAATCGTACTTAAGTGAAAAATAGAAGTACTCAAGTACTTTCATAATAGTGAAAGGTTCAATTAGCAAGAGGTTCAGTGCCATGTTTATCATGTTCAACTATGTAGATTTTCTTCGTCAGCTATGTAGCCTAGAGCTGACTATCCATTCATTTGAAATGTTAACACTGAAAATTGCGGTTCTGTTATTTTCTGTTCCGTAAATTTGTAGTTCCCGCCGACTGATGGAAACAGGCTTGTACAACCCTGACCCGATGAATATGTATCATTTTGTTCGAAACCTGATATTTGTTCTTGTTTTACTGTTAGATGGATAAAGGCGTATTCTCGCCATTCCCCGACGACTCCACTTGAGGAGTTCCCGCGTTTTTGTTTGTCCCCTGGGCTCACTCCCCGTATTCTCGCGAGTCCCCACGGATGAGGAATGCTCTCACCATCATCAAAAAGGACTCCCTTTCAGTTCTGAGGGGAAACAATTTTTGCTGGTGCTGGAGCAATCTAAAATTTATTAAAACCGAGTTTTGGATAGTTTCGAATCGGAGCGTGTGGTTCAGCAGAATATGACCACGGTGACGCAGGGAGGGAAAGTTTACATGTAACATGCGTAGGGGTGAACGGACAAGGGGATTAGGATGGAACTCGGACCTAATGAAGGTAATGGAACAAAGATATGTTATGCTGAGGTCCGGAATGGATCCGGCCTCAGTGGGGGACTTGGCTACTGGAAATATTTCAGAAGTGCTCAGATTATAATGAAACTCGTTGGGATGGTAGAAGCAAAGCTCTAGATATCCTTTAATAAGAATTCAGATGACCGGTCCTGTCCAGTGTTGGGCAAGTAGGCTACTTCGAGTTCGTACGGTAGTTTAAGTATAATACTTCCGGATTTTGTACTTCAGAAACCTGACGACAGTGTCATTAAGCAGTTGGGCTACTTGAGTTCTTAGGACGTGACTTGTACTAAAATAGTAGGCTACTTCATGTACTGCATTTTGAGAGAATACATCCTTTGTGGAGATCCAGCAATCTAGTAGTATGCTTACCAAGGTCAAGGATACTTCACAGACTGCCCGAGTTTCATCGGTTTCTTTCTGAAAGCTCTTAACTGTTGGATAAATGCTACCAAAGAAGCATTTAAATGTGCAAATCGATAAGGTCTCAACAGAATATACTCGAGACAGTAGCCTGCTTGAAAAATTATTGATACGTGAAGCCTTCAAGTACCTATTTATTTTAATTAAGTAATAAACATTAAATATTACAGAAAAGTTGTAATTCTGTACTGCGATTTTTTACTGAAGTACTACTTGAAGTACTTACTTCCCAACAATTCCCTTAGCCTACTCCGCTTCCTAAAAGTGGCGGGTTAAAAATAAATTACTTACTTACTAACTTAAACTGGTCGTGTGAGTTTAATTCTCGAGTCAAAGCCGAGTTAAAAGTGATTTTGAGAATAAGGCTCAGATTTGTTGCAATTGTGAACTTTTGAGTTGACACAACGCAAATTTACAATTAAACTAGGTTAAAAGAAACGTAAGTGAAAAGAAAGGGGACTTCACAATTACGTTACCTGAAAAAGTTTGGCGATGGACGTCTAAACGTCCCTCGACTCCACAAGACGGCCCAGGGAATAGAATAGCGCTACAGAGCGCTCATTCTGAAAAAAGGAACACACAATAATTCAGTATATTCAGTTTAATGATTGAATTATGCTTGCTAACAGGTAATCCGGTTCGACTTTGGGGAAAAAAGGAACACACAATAATTCAGTTTATTCAGTTTAATGATTGAATTATGCTTGCTAACAGGTAATCCGGTTCGACTTTGGGGGCTCTTCCGGTTTGTGGTGGAGATTCTGGCACCATGTGAAACGTGTATGTACAGCGAGCGGGTGATCCAATTCGAGTGAGATCTTCATGGTTGGTAGGAACAAGTGTCCAGTAAATATATACCAACCGCATCCGACCATGGTAGGGGGAAGTTGGAGTGGGGTCGGAAAGTTTTTAGCATGCGTAGGGACCACGCGGTTGGAGGAATCGCCATGAAACTGGGAACTTGCAAAGGTCATGGGTCTTAGATAGGCTTTTTGATGTCTGGAGATGTGCTATTTTGCTCCGATTGAAACTGTTCATCTCCATAGTACGAGCTCCAGTTGAGCATATCTAATGTCCAAAAACGACAAAAAATCGATTAGTATGCTTTCTTGTGCTAAATCCGAACTTGCAGCCAACAACTGGTATTTAACACTAGAGGCCTTTTTCCGCGACACAGTTGTGGGCCACACACTTCTGAGTGTTTGTCGTGGAAACACGATTGTGTACCACACATTCGAGCTACTAGTTAAAACTCGCGGAAACGCCGTTTTGTCGATTTCTTTGGCGGTAATTTCAAATAATCGGAAAATAAAAATAAAATTCGTGTAAAATCTCAACAAATAGAACTCCAGGCTTATTTCCTTACCATTCTGCACATAAAGTATCTTCAGTTTTAAGTCTATATGCTTGAAAAAGTAGGTAGCTTTATTGTTTAGACACTCTTTTGCTAATTAATTTGAATTTCCCGCCAGAATTGAGCCACAAAATCGACAATCACCTCGCCAGTTGTTTGTCGAATCTGAACCACAAAGCGAGCCACGAAAATCTTGTTGGTCGCGGAAACACAATTGTGGGCCGCACAAATGGCCGCGGAAACACACTTTTCGAGCCACAATCGACCCACAAACTGTTTGTAGGAGCACGGAAAAACGCCTTAGGTGTCTGTCAAATCGCTTTTTCTGTCAAACTTCAAATGGCTCTCCTGAGAAGTAGCGGTTTTGGACATAAAAGAGTTTCAAATCGGAGCATATATTGAGGGGTTACCAACTGTCGGGTTCACTGTTTACCGCGGTGCCGGGCATACTTCGTTCACACGTCGGGGCACACATCGGGCATAGTCGGGCCCACTTCGGGTATACGTCAGGTAAAGTAGGGCACGCTTCGGGCGCACATGGGGGGGGGGGGGGTAGACGGATTAGGATGAAAATTGGGTCGTACATAGGTAATGGATCGGATCCTATGTTATTTTTAGGCCCAGAATGAACCCGGCCCAGGTGGAGTTGTTGTCCTGGAGTATCGCAGAAGTGCTTAGATTCAAGCGAAACTCGTTTGGGGGGGGGGGGTAGAAGGAATTGTCCTAGATGTGTTTTAATAGGAATTCGGATAACCAGTCGTGTGAGATTATGAGTGTAATAACAATTATTGGATAAGACTGATTTTTAGCAAAATCCACCTATTTATTGTGATTTGAACGTGTATGTTTACGTTCTGCTATAAAATTATTCGATTCAGCTAGATAGAAATGAAAATAAAGTGGACCATAGCCTTCACAGTTTAATTGCGTTACCCGAAGAAGTTGGTGGACGACCTATGATGGACGACCCTCCCTCGATTCCCCAAGCAGGCCCAGCGAATAGCAAGAATACGCCATTCGAGATACTCACTGCGACAGCAAATGAAGAATCTGATAACACAGTCACAATAGTTACGTTTTTGCATATACCATGGTATCTGATACCACGGTCTAAAGTCGTTTTTGCAGTACCGTGGTTTCTGATACCACGGTGAAAAGGCGCTTTTGCAGTTATCGTGGTATCTGGCCAGATACCGTGGGATCTGAAAAAGTAATATCATTTTCATCATCACAAACAATTGAGCCAAGGATTTTGTCGAATTGGTTGGAAAGAAGTTTGGCACTTAATGATGTGACTGGATATCATTTTTTCTTTGGGGACGTATTCGAAAAGCGCAATTTTGGCAATTGTCGTTTTTGCAGTGCAACCGTCTAGCAACCGTAGTATCAGATACCGCGGTAACTGCAAAAACGACTAATTGCAGATCCAGTTACCGTGGTAACAGATACCATGGTATCTGCAAAAACGACTAATTCTCTTGTTAACTCTCTCTCCTTGCCGATTCAAAATCTCCGGCCTCTCCGGGTACCTAGCGGAAGAAAGGCAGTAGTGGTGTCACATCCGCTCCCAAAGATCGCCATGATTGGTTGACACAGGACTTCAGTCGTTACGGAGGTTTAAGTTGAGGAGGTTACGAGTTTGAGTCGTTACGGAGACGCTTCCTCCTTCTTCCTGAGGATCACTGGCGGATTTTGGACTTGGTCATATAAGGTGTATTCTTGCCGTTGCCCGAGGACTCCACTTGAGGAGTCCCCGCGTTTTTGTTTGTCCCGGGGACTCGCTCCCCACGGACGGGGAATGCTCCGAGTATCATCACCAGCATCAAAAAGGACTCCCTTTCAGATTCGGAGGGGAATCAATTTTTGCTGGTGCTGGTGCAATGTAAAATTAATTAAAAACAATCAGAATGAACAAAACCAAAAATTAAGTGGATCCAGACAAATTTGGTCAACTGCGTATTATTTTTCAAACAAAATCCATTTTGGAAGCATTCACCGTGTTCTCGCTGTTTCTGTATGCGGAGTCCGCGTGGAGGAACGGCGAGAATACGCCTATAGAGTATTGCAGATCCAGTTACCGTGGTAACAGATACCATAGTATCTGCAAAAACGCAACTAATATTTCAGTATATTTTTGTTTGTTTCGTTTGTGATATGGTAATTTTTTTACTGGAATAAAACTGATTGATTGATTTCAGTATATTTAGGACTCACAACTTTTCAACCTTACCGACTTCCTAGAGCTATGCCATCTAGTTTGTTCTTCTGTGTGAAGCAATCGGCCATTAGCCTAGATGGCGCTCAAAACTTGATTTTGCCAGCTTTCTTTGGAACGTTGAAGAAAACGGAAAATTGTTAAGATTTGGAGTTTTACAACTTTTCGCTTGTTACAAGTCAAGAAAAAGCCTCAAACTGGATAAACTTCCCGAATATTTACGTGATACCGTTGATTGGTTTATGGGGTAAGCTGTCTTTTCGTGACCTCTGCATTTAGTTAGCCTGGGTCAGCCATCAGGCCTAGCCCAACCAAGTCTAACATGAACATGGTCATCAGTTCAGAACAGAGTAGACCGACCTTGCCTAGCAGACCCTTGGAGGGAAATTTGGAGCCTTGTCATCTGTTCATCTTAGCTGAAGTTCAGTTTTTTCGTATTTTCTTTGGTTCGTTTCTTGTTTTCTTTGTTCATCATTGTCTTGATTAGTTGCATTTTTTATCCGAATTCTCCTTGTGATTCTCCTTGCAGTTCTCCTATTTTGCATATTCGGATGAATCAAATTCTCCTTTTCTTGCATTTTTGTCAGAATTGAGAACAGGGAAAGCCTTGCGATTCTGTAGAATCTCGAAGTTGCTCTGATGGTGAATTCTCGATTCTCCTCAGATTCTCCTCTCTCCGCTCTCCTCCCTGACTGGTCAAACAGAGTTCTGATGTTGAATAGGCTTATACACGTATACTGGTTTGTGGATGAGCTGCCAAATTGGCCCAAATTAGTGTTTTTGTCAAAAGCGAGAATGGAGAAGCCAGAAGAGCAAAACCGGTTATTTGTATGAGAATCTAGAATTCAGAAGCAAGAACAGAGAACTAAGAATTCAGATAAAAAATGCAACTATCATTTAGAGCTTGGTCACACCTGGCTTATTTCTGTGCAGAATTAGGTATGGAAGTGGTCACACTAGATGCTGACTAGATGCAGAAAAGGCAGCTTTTTGGGTTGCTGAATAATAAAATAAAAGAACACAATATGCCTAGGCGAATTCTGAATGTTGTTGTTCAGAGTTCAGGAGATCAGTTAGAATGGAACAGCATTTCTGGTTGCAGGAAAATATAATGGTATTTTAGTGCTGTTCACTATAAAAATAATGTAAAGAAGTATTTTCTCACTAAAAAAAAAAGTGTCAAACAGATGCTTCACTGCCCTTAAGGATTTTCAGAACTTCACCATTGACTGAACCAGTCTGCACAGATTTTTAGACTCACTTTCAGCCAAGAATTCAATGCAGTTTTCCACACAGATTGTCAAATAGGCGCCATTTTGAGCCAGGTGTGACCAGGCTCTTAGCTTAGACTCTTAGAGCAGACCTCGCATTACTGTAGGGACATAGGATAGCCACAAAAAGCGCCATCTGCAGTAGCTCAAATTTGCTAATTTTCCATAATGAAAGATGAATTGTTGTGAATTTGTCTTATTTGTTTTCAGTTTTTAACCATCGAAAACAGCTTTCAAAAATATTTAAAATGCACAGAGATTCAGGAATCAGGATTAAATTATCTATAGTATGTCCAGCAGTAAGACTGCATAAAGATGTCCTAACTAACTTATAGTAGAGGTATGCCTATTTGAACAGTTGCTTAAATGTGAATGGTGCACTTTTGGGCTAAATGGTAGAGTGAAGATCTAAAATACCTATTCAGGTGTTGTCAGAAGCCTTTAATTACATAATTTTGCTAACTGGTAGTTAACTTTAATTACAGCAAGTGCATCAAAATGGAAAAGTTCGAAGTCAACACACTCTCCAATAAGCATACCTGCACTGTATATTATCATAAATATTACAGGTAAATTCATGTATAAAAAGCTACTGAACTTTCCAAGAAAATATTTGTTAATACCAAGGATTGAATATTGGTGGCCAGCTACAACAGTAAATTGCCTGTTCTTAGCATGTGAGCATTGTATTCACACTTTCTCTTATAGTCTATTTGGATCTATTTCCAATGTAAAAACTAACACTCAGTTTCTGTAAAAGTCACAAGACAAAATGGCGTCCGCCATGCATCAACCTTATTTCATGATTCTCAGTATTTTCTATGTGCCAGAATTAATGTACAATCCACTATCCTTTAAATGGTGTCGGTATGCTCCCATAGGGATTTGTGTTCTTCTGATTAAGGATGATGCTAAGCAGCAAGTTAGAGAGGTAATATCGAACTCAAACCAGAGCTAAAGTTCAGGAGAATCACATTACAGTGAGCAGAGGCTCAAAATTTGAAAGTTATTTATTTACTGTTATTACGGTAGTTATTTATTGTTTATGTTGCAGTATTAAGAACTATCTGAGTACTGTAAAATTAAGCTCTGCTTTCAGCAAATTATCCACAGAGTTGGCTGTTTTAAGCCTTTTCCCAGACCCATTAGCTTCCAGCAAAAACTTAGCAAAATTCAGAATGTGTCATGTTATGTGTCAGTAGCAGATAATCGATCACTCGCTAGGAACGGGGCAAGTGCAAAGATTATTGAGGAGTCATTAGGGGGTTTGCAATGTGAAATACAAAATTTGAGTTACTGGGGTTATGAGTTAATGAATGCAGTTACAGAAGTAGGTTGCATTAGCAATATAGATATGATGGGAACTTAAAGACCTCGAAGAACTTAATTTTATGAAGCTATTGCAGAGGTCAAAGAGAACAGTAGAGGTATGCTTCTTTGAATGTTAGTTAGAATCCACATATAAACATGGGCTTTTTAATCCCAATCTAATCTTCAGGTTTTGCTTCACTCACATCCTTCATCTGTTGCAGTGTTGCCACTTTCTCTGATATTAAGTTCGATATCTGACTGCAAAAGTCTGTGACATGAGTAGAGTAGAATTTAATTTAAAAATGACTTTCACAGCAATGATGCCGAATTTGCATTTTTCGTCAACATATTATAAACGAAAACGTTGTCAATGGACATTTACAGCAAATTTGCAGATGTCAATATATATATATATACAATTTATGCACAACCAAATTATATAAATCCAGATGGAACAAAACATATTCAGTTTTATTCGTGAGAATTAAAAAGTGTCACGAAAGATGGAACGAAGCTTTTCCTGTATCTTTCGTGAGTGCAAACGACTAGTGTTAATTTGGGGACTTTTTGGGATTTTTCCCGGGGGGGTCTGCTTCTGGGAGGATCGTGAATGGGTGGGAAGAGATCACGGAATCCCACATGCTGGCACCCTCCTTTTTTACAGTTTTCAGTAAAAGACTCAAGGATCCTGAGGTTCCAATATACTCTGATAATAGGAGATAATAATTGTGAACGAATAAACGGAAAAGAGTTGCCTTGAAATTGGCCAAAATGCTTCGAAATCCCCGATTTGCAACGTATTTGCGATAAGCGTGATTTCCTGTGTAAAAAGCTGTGAATTTGGATATAGGTTAATTAAAATCCTGTGATGAAATGCAGAATTCTGTGACCAATGGCAACACTAATCTGTTGTGGATTAGGCATCTGTCCAAGTCAAGGTTTCAGGTATATGCTATCATTAATTATTCACAGATGATTTTTTTGTCATGGCGGAAATGTAAGAATCCCGACATCAGTAGGCTAAATTTTAGCGATATAATGTAAATATAACGAAATAAGCGATGAACAAGTGGGTTGAGAATCTGCAATTAACAACTGAACCAAGTGTAGTCTATTCATAGTTTTGATATTGTGGTACTGTTATGGAAGAAAAGGTTAGGAAATAGAGATTAAAAGCAGAAACACTGGATTTTGAAGTAATATTGAACTTTGAACAGTTAAGTTTTTGGAGTAAATATTGAAATTAAGACTTAAAACGCGCTTCCAGATGCTGTTCAGGTTTTATTAGGAGGCCTGAGGCCTGACTGGTAATCGTCTCTGTGTAACAAGAAGTGAATGAGAAATGCACTGTCTAATGTAACTAACACTCAAACAAGTTTAAATGCCTTAATTTAAACTACTCACTGATCAAACTACCTAGCAAAATATTCTAGGCCAACATAAACCAGCTACAGCCTGAAGAGGACCCTTGCCAAGCAGGGCTGAAAAATTGCTGAAGTAAGTCTCAGCTGACTTATCTATTTACCGGCATCAACCATGGTTATCGTCCTATCTGACAGTGCAAAACGGATACGTCAGCCGAACTTTATTAGAGCTATATTTTGGCCCTTCTTGGTAAGGGTCCTCTTCCGGCTCAAAGCCGCTCAAGTTGGAAAGACGCACTTGCTGAAAAAAAAAACTCATGATTCTAGCTTAGTGGCCCGAAGGGGGTGTTAGGGGGGGGGGGTGACCCCCCCCCCTCCCCGCCGCCTTTTGCTAAGTTGTATCAGTCGTTTATTTTCTCCTCGCCGAGGTCCCGGGCTTTCATTTTAATCAAATACAATCCGAGCCGTTTAAAAAAAAATGTTAATTTTGGCTCTGCCCAGCTTCAGTCGTAAACCCGTCCCTGTCAAAGACATCCGAGTCGATTAAACCAGGTTTCATAATCTCGATAGGTCGGAAATATGATTCGTGGATCTGTATCACTTAGGTCTTTCTGATTTTAGCCTGTCAAAATTACAATAGGTCAGTTGTTAAAGTGAAGTCTGACTGGATAGGCTAACATTAGTATACCTCATAGACCAAAAGCGAGAGACAAGGTAATGTGCATGGATTGTTGGTCAAACTTGACTACAATTGAAAAAAGGAGGCATAGAATTTTTAAACATACTAATGAAAAAGCCATCAGAATCCAAATGACAGAAGACCCGCGAAACAAGTGTGCCCAGAACAGTGGAAAAATGTCGATTGCAAAACGAGGTTTAGGTGGGTACTACGCTTGAAAAGGACAGGGAAGATTTTAATATACACCCGAAATCTTTCCCAGGACAGGAGGGGTTCTGGAGATGCTGGAATAGCTCATTCCAGTCGGGAGGTAAATTTTTGGCCTATATGCTAGTGTTAAAGCACATCTGAAATGCTTTCCTAAAATTTCACATCCTATCATGTGAAAAGAGCAGGACACCCATACAACTCGAAAATGATCTCTTTTTATGTTTAATTACTCTGAAAGCGAACTTCAATTGCTGTATATAGCATCTTTTGTCGAGTACTGGGACTCGGACCTACTTTGGTGGTAAGGTCTTAGATGAAGATTGAGATGACAGAAACCTTTCAGGTTTGCCTGAATATGCTGCATTGGGAAAGATATAGTGTTTCTATCTGGCGAAAGACGAAAGTTTGTTTCGTCAAGGAATCGAGTTTTATTTTTACACAGAAGAAATCAAATTCTGCAAACCAGTTTAAAATTGCAGTTTTTCAGATGTAGTTCACTGTATGTAGTTCACTATTTTTTCGAATGTAGTTCACTGTAGTTTGCCTAATGCTCTTCGTCTTAAATGATAAGGAAATTAAAAGAAGAGCTACGAGCTCATATGACACTTGTTACGAGTAGGCACGTAGGCAAGAAAGAAGATGAAAACGTCACAAAATACCCCCTTCAACCTCCGAGGATCGGACCTAGAAATAGGATATCTAGTTGCAAATGATCACCTAAAGCATCTTCTCTTACCGGCTATCACGTTTCGCTTGAGTCTGAGCATTTTTCGCGAAAATACGGCACCCTCCCTCCACCTTGTTCAGATCCGGCCCGGACCCTAAACTATGTCATCTAGGGAACATCGTATCTCTACTCTTCAAGTTTCATTCAGATCCCTCCACTCGTTTGACCCCTATACGAGCCACAAAATTTCCGGGACTCCCCCTCCAACTCCCCACACTGTGGCCAACTACGACTAGGACACATACACGTCGTATCTCTGATATCTCCTATTCTCATCCTTCAAGTTTGAGTCCAATCGAAGCATATCTGCAAATTTCCGATTTCCGGTTCATCCTCCTCCTACCCTGGCCGGATCCAGTCTGAACCGTAAAAAACAACCTAGGTCTCATAAAATCGGTATTGTCAAAGTTCCATTCCGTTCGGTCCAATCGTTTGGTTTTTGTGGATGTCACAAAGTTTCCAGACCCCCTCCCCTCCAACTCCTGCAACCATTGCCGCATGTGGTTCGGAGACATGTCTTGCCTGTCTAGGTCATCAGTTCTTATCACCGGAAAAGTTTTACTCGAGTCGGACCACCCGTTCGCAACCTACAGAAATCAGTAATTTCCGAATTCCCCTCCCTCGAAAATGGTCGAAAAAAAAATGAAAGTTTCTTTAAAGGCATTGTGTCTGGTCCTTAATTCTACTTGGTTGGGTCACTAAGATGCCTGCCAAGTTTGATTGTCTTTAGCACATCTGGAAGTATCATTATTCGCGATCACTGGAATTCCGGGAAACCCCCTCCAACTCCCCCCAAAGAGCCCCGATATGGTCTAGTTCTGTCAAGAACGTATCTAGGGCTTATGTTTGTTCTTCCCATCAGATTCCATCCCGATCCCTCGACGCTAAACCTTTCACGAAAATTTTCGGTGCCCCCTTCGACTCCCCCCACAGGTATCGGATCCGGTCCGGACCGGATTTGACATGGATCATCTGAGACCACACCTCTTTTCACTTGCGAAGTTTCATTCAGATCGGATCGCCCGTTCAAAAGTCATGAATGCCACTAGACTCCGGATTCCCTATCCCTCCACTCCCCCACGATGGTCAGATCATGCAAACGACTATTCTCAAGTCAGTTTATTCGAGTCCTGGATATGCCAGCCCAGTTTCATCGTCTTAGTACATCAGGAAGTACCACACTCGTGGGATCAACAGAATTCCCCCCCCTCCCCCCAAGTCCCCCCACAGTGCCCGAATCGGTTCGGTTATGTCAACGATGTATCTAGTGTTTGCTAGGTGTCTTCCCACCAAGTTTCATCTCGATCCCTCCACTCATAGTGCTTCCCAAGATTTCCGGTTGCCCCCTCCAGCTCCCCCCAAAAGTCACCGGATCCGGTCCGGATTTTAAGTGGGCCGCCTGAGGCATGAGGTCTTTCCGAATATCACGTTTCATCGAGATCCTATCACCCGTTCAAAAGTTATAAATACCTCAAGATTCCGGATTCCCCCTCCCTCCACTCCCCCCACGGTGCTCGGATGGCGGAAGTGACTATTTCCAACTTAATCATTTGGGGTCTCTGATATGCCTGCCAAGTTTTATCGTCCTAGCTTATGTGAAAGGGCCCGAACTAGCTGGTCCGGATTTGAAACTGAATATCCGAAACACTTGTCCTTGACACATGTCAAGTTTAACGCATGTTCGATTACCCTTTCCAAAGTTCTGCATGTTAATAGTTTCTGGATTTCCATCCCTCCAATCCCCCCACTATGATCGGATCTGGAAAGTGATTATTTCCAAGTTAATCTGGCCGGTTCCCTGATATTCATGCCAGTTTTCATTGCCCTAGCTTATGTGGACGCGTTTCACGTGGTCTTACTTTAATAAACCATATCTACTCCCGTATTCGCTCCCGAATACATCGAGTCTTGGCGCAGTGGTTGAGCACTGGCTTCACGACTCATAGGTCCGTGGTTTGATCCCGCATTTGGGCAGCGCTCTTTTTGCTACGTTTCGCTCCGCTTTTGCTTTATAGTCTCCGGACTCCCGGATCCGGAGAAAGTCGGATTGGGGAAATGATTATTTGTTAGTTGATCTGGTCGGGTCCCTGATATGCCTGCCAAGTTTCATCGTCCTAGCTGATCTGGAAGTGCCCGAGCTTGCAAAACCGGGACCGACAGATCGACAGACCGACTGACGGACAGAAATTACAATCGCTATATGGCACTTGGCCGAAGGGCAAGTGTCATAAAAATCGTTTCAGGCTGTCTAAAGGACAGAACGAGCTCTCACGCCTTTGTAAGAGCCTACCATAACGTGATTGGTGTCTTTTATTTGTGCCTAATTTGCCGAAGTGCTTTTTATGGCACTTGCAGCCTCTGACTCAAGTGCCATATACCGATCACAATTCCGTCTGTCGGTCTGTCGGTCGGTCCGAGTTTTTTTGTCCCACATATCCGAGTTAGGGTACTTCCAGATGTGCTAGGACAATGAAACTTGGCAGGCATATCAGGGACCCGACCAAACTAACCTGGAAATAATCAGTTTCCCGATCCGACCATATGGGGGGGAGTGCGGGGCGCTGGAAACTTGCAAATTTAGGGCATTTTGTCACTTTTTTTCTGAGTTAGGGTACTTCTAGATGAGCTAGGACAATGAAACTTGGCAGGAATATCAGGGACCCGACCAAACGAACCTGGAAATAATCAGTTTCCCGATCCGACCATATGCGGGGGAGTGGGGGCGCTCGAAACTTGAAAATTTAGGGCATTTTGTCACACTTTTTCGAGTTAGGGTACTTCCAGATGAGCTAGGACAATGAAACTTGGCAGGAATATCAGGGACCTGACCAAAGTAACCTGGAAATAATAAGTTTCCCGATCCGACCATATGCGGGGGAGCTGGGGCGCTGGAAACTTGGAAATTTAGGGCATTTTGTCACACTTTTTCGAGTGAGGGTACTTCCAGATGAGCTAGGACAATGAAACTTGGCAGGAATATCACGGACCCGACCAAACTAACCTGGAAATAATCAGTTTCCCGATCCGACCATATGGGGGGGAGTGCGGGGCGCTGGAAACTTGAAAATTTAGGGCATTTTGTCACACTTTTTCGAGTTAGGGTACTTCCAGTTGTGCTAGGACCATGAAACTTGGCAGGCATGTCAGAGACCCGACCAAAAAAAATTAGGAATAATCAGTTTTCTGATCCGACCATTTTGGGGGGGGGTGTGGAGGGCAGGGGAATCCGGGAAACTGAGAAGTGTGTAACTTTCGAACGGATGATCGGATTGTAATGAAACTTCATAACTGAAGAGAATATATATCTGTAATGTCCCGTTTAAAGTCTTGACCGGATTCGGTAGCCAGGGGGGAGTTGGGGGGGGGGGGAGACCGGAAATTTCAAGAAACGGTTAGAATGGAGGGATCGGAGTGAAACTTGCTGGGAAGAACAAGCATCTGCTCTAGATAAGTCCTTCAGACCATTGTACTGGATCCGGACACTTATGGGGGGGGGGGGCGGAATTCCGGTGATGGTGGTTTTTTGGATTTTCACGATGAAACTTGGCAGGCATATCAGGGACCCAATCAAACTGACTTCAAAATAAAAATATTGTCGATCAGATAATGGTGGGGGAGTGGAGGGAGGGGAATCCGCAGGGGAATCCGGGAAATTGAGAAGTGTGTAACTTTCGAACGGATGATCGGATTGTAATGAAACTTCATAACTGAACAGAATATATATCTGTAATGTCCCGTTTAAAGTCTTGACCGGATTCGGTAGCCAGGGGGGAGTTGGGGGGGGGGGGAGACCGGAAATTTCAAGAAACGGTTAGAATGGAGGGATCGGAGTGAAACTTGCTGGGAAGAACAAGCATCTGCTCTAGATAAGTCCTTTAGGCCATTGTACTTGATCCGGACACTTATGGGGGGGGGGGGGTCCCGGAATTCCGGTGATGGTGGTTTTGGGGATTTTCACGATGAAACTTGGCAGGCATATCAGGGACCCAATCAAACTGACTTCAAAATAAAAATTGTGTCGATCAGATAATGGTGGGGGGAGTGGAGGGAGGGAATCCGAAATTTTCAGTCATGCGTAATTTTGGAATGGTTGATCGGATTCGAGTGAAATTTAAGAATTCAACAGAGGACATTTCTCCGATGATTTTTTTCATATCCGGACCGGATCCGGCAACTATTGGGGGGGGGGAAATACGTGCCCCGTTTAGAATGGAGGGATCGGGATGGAACTTTGTGGGAAGAACAAACAGATGCTCTAGGTAAGTCATTTGCTGAATCGGATTGGCTACGTGCACCGCGGGGGAGCTGGGTGGGGTGGGGGGGGGGTGGACCGGAAATCTCGAGAAACGGTTAGAATGATGGTATCGGAGTGAAACTTGCTGGGAAGAACAAACATCTGGTCCATATAAATCTTTTACATAATTTGACTGGATCCGGACACTTGAGGGGGGGGGGAGGGGTCTCCCGGAATTCCGTTTTTGGGGGATTTTCACGACGAAGCTTGGAGGGCATATCAGGGACCCGGTCAAACTGACTTGGAATAAAAAAAAAATCCTCGATATGATAATCTTGGGGGGGGGGGGAGTTGAGGGAGGGGAATCCGGAATATTGAGTCATGCGTAACTTTGGAACGGGTGATCGGATTCGAGTGAAATTTAATAATTAAACAGAGGACATTTTTCTCTTGTGACCTTTTTCATTTCCGGACCGAATCCGGCAATTATCGGGGGGAGGGCGGAAAATACTTGACCCGCTTAGACTGGTGTGATCTGGATCGAACTTCGTGGGAATGACAAACAGATGCTCTGGATTAATCATTTACAGAACAGGATTGGCTCCGGTTATTGTGGGTGGAGTTGGAGGAGGGGGAGGGGGGTCTGGGATTCCGGTGATCGCGCGTTAAGGTACTTCCTGATGTGCTAGGACGATGAAACTTCGCTGGAATATTGGAGACTCAACAACATTTGCTTAGAAATTGCTACTTCCCAAATCCGATTATTCCTTAAAGTACCAATCTTGACCGCAAAGTAAAAAAAATACTTTTAAGCAATATATGCATTTTCGTGATGCCCATCAGCCCATTAGCAGTTTTGCCTCAAGGGTTTTGCTTACAAATGGAGTTCCAGCTCCCTTATAGCGCGCATCTCAACCGCAAAGTCGAAACTTACTCTTGATCAATCAAATCATCTTGACACATGCAAGTGCCATATGAGCTTACAGCTCTTGTTTTCTTAAAAAGTATTTGACCCTTTTAACTGAGCGTATGTTAATAGCCTACTAGACTAATTTGCTCTTACCTCGATGCCAGTCAGGCCAGCTAATCACCCAGTAGACCTTGCCTGCTGGTAAGTCCTAGTCTCGCTGCTAGTCACCCTAAATTGCGAAGCAGTGGTAGCCCTCTATGCAAAAATAGGGGAGCCGGTCCCGCTACTTCCCCAAGAAGGCCGTACGTTGGCACCACTGATACCTGCAAACTGCCAAGTCATGTTGCTCGCAAGTTATGATATCGACGGTCACATGGATACTTCAGGGGCTTCCCAGAGTTTTTCCCTTCCAAATTTTCGACTCTGAAGGAACTACTACGCCTTTGTTTACCGTAGCTGGAATCTCTAGTTTGGGCGTGTAAATAATTGAACGTATGAAATATGTTTGGAAGATTTTCAAAGTATCAATCGGTATCGACTCAAGAGTTGATGGATTTTGAGGAACCTATTTCTTGCTTCTGTCGGTAGGTGGATGGATAACATGTTTTTTTTTTTTTTTGTGGACTTCGCCGTACGTTTGATTACTGTTAGTGTGCTATCCACCCTGGCGACATTTGACGGATTTTTGCTTCTACAACTTTTCGGGACACTCTGGGCTCGTTGGACGGTTTCATAGCATACTATCGGAAATCAGTCTATTTCGGAAATGAAAGTATGAAACCAGGCTATCAAAAACACGGTTAAAAGATCGGTGTATTTGTTTGTTTGTCGACTTCTAGTTTTGCTGATGGAATTTACTACTTAGCATAGGCGTTACTAGCCAAAAATATTTTTTTTGGGGGGAGGGGCTAGGTATTTACCGACTGGCTGGTCATTTTTACCGACTGTTTTTGCAGAAATAATATAGTTTTTTTTACGAAAAACCGACCGAAAAACTGGCTAATAGTTTCGTGGGCTGATAGGGCAGGATGTTTGTGGAGGGTAAATAGATTTGAATGCGAATGAAGGATATGTTTGTCCCTGTCCCTGACTGTTTTTGCAGAAATAATATAGTTTTTTACGAAAAACTGACCGATTTTCAGAAACGCGACTATTTTTAAGAAAAAATCTATTGTTCTGATGAAAAGTTGACTGTTTAAAAAAAAACTGAATGATTCATGAAAAAATCGATCGTTTTAACGAAAAAATCAACTGTTTTACGGGTTAATCGACTGGCCGACAACATTGGGGGGCGTCCTCCCCCCTCCCATACGTGACGCCCCTGCTACTTGGTCCCCCGAAAAGTTACTCGTTCGTCTGCATGTGCAAAAAAATTGTTGCGATGTCCCATACCGTCTTTTTCGAAACATCTTATTAGCCGGAAGCGCAAGTTGAAGGCATTCAGCAACGTCTTATAGGGTTAAAAGCCTGCGAAAGTCGATTTAAAACGCCACAAATGGTTATGATGAAAAAATACCGGAGAAGAAGCAAAATGTGTATCTGGTTTCATACAAATTACTTCGATGAGTAGGCTACTCCTTACTGTCTCCAACCTTCGGGACAAAGCTTTACTTTATTTAATTTATTTATTTATTTATTTGTGACCCGCTTCTTGTATAACAGCGGAGCATGAGTAAAATACTCAAAATAAAATACACATATTAAAACACTAAACAAAACAATGTACAAACACATGACTACGTTATTTTCATATAGTTTAAAAACACACTAAATAGACTTAAAAACATTTACACAATGACAAGCACATTAAACGGGTTCAGGACTGAAAAACTGGCTAATAGTTTCGTGGGCTGATAGGGCAGGATGTTTGTGGAGGGTAAATAGATTTGAATGCGAATGAAGGATATGTTTGTCCCTGTCTATACCCCTGTCAACCGTATGAAGGTTTTGGCAAGGGATATGTTTTACGTATAACGCACTAGGCGATAACGTGGTTTGATCTTATCCTATTGGGTAACGTGGTTTTCCTCGGATTGTTGATTGGTCTGCTAGTTGCACATCATTTTGCTTGATCTCGGAGCTAGAAGCTAGTTTCTCCGCTTGCTTGCAGTGGATTGATGTAGCCACGTTACCCTGACGGAACCTGTGACATTTGGCGCCTGCTAAACTTGGTCTATTTTTACCAATCATTAAAAAAAAAAAAAAATCTGTGTCTTATCATATGCTTCACGATCTTACCGGTCGCACAATCCTGGCTAGCTTTGTCGAAAAAGTAACCTGATACAAATCCCTGAATTCTGTGACGAGTGGCTACATTGATAGGTTTACGGAGGCCTCGAGGATTTTCTTTGAGCCCAGTCTCTGCATCTGCACCCCCGATAACCCAGAGATATGAATTTTCAAAATCTTATTAAAAAAATACGATATTGGTGATACATTTATAATGATAACAGTAATAATATAAATTACTCGCTAGCGTCATATCGTCACACGGTTTAGCAACTGATCAACATGCAAAACTTTTGTCAGATGAATTTAGGAGATAAATATTCCTGGAGCCCAAGCTGACTTTGAAACATATATTCAAATAATGTATACAACGGATACGGATACCTGTAATCCAAAACCGGCAAACCTGTAATTGATTACAGGTTTGTTTCCTTCCCCGACGTTGACCCTGAAGATTGACAGCCTGACGAGGACCCTTGCCAAGAAGGGCCGAAATATCGCTGATGAAGCATCGTAGCTGACGTATCCGTTGTATGCATTATTTGAATAGAATTTAGGAGAGTGGTATGCGAATACTCTATATGACTAAGTCCAAAACACGCCAGTGATTCTCAGGAAGAAGGAGTAAACGTGTCCGTAACGACTCAAACTCAATGACTCAACCTGAGTCAGCGCAGCTGTGACACCGTTTCTTCCTTTCTTCCGCAGGTTCCCGGAGATTCTGCATCGGGAGGGAGAGATAGTCATGAAGAGTATTAGGGTACGAAGGCGAAAGGTGACGCTAAGTCTGTTGGATTTTGAAGTCGCCATCTTTGTATCAGGGGCCCGGTAGGCGGTGCTCCTTGAATTTAAACTTTCTATCTGGTAGCCCATACGGATTTTCGGCAGAATAGTTCTGCGTCGTCCGATTCAACTACACGTGTTACCCGGGAGGTGGAAATCCACTATATGCACTCCGATTTGACAAAAGAGAA
The DNA here is from genome assembly GCA_030848855.1 of Branchinecta sandiegonensis. Lineage (NCBI taxonomy): Eukaryota > Metazoa > Arthropoda > Branchiopoda > Anostraca > Branchinectidae > Branchinecta > Branchinecta sandiegonensis. Next base: position 22,287,881 of record JAUPMV010000006.1, on the reverse strand, counting down.
CCAAACAGTATTGACTTGTATGGCTGAAGTACTTCATTCTATCTGACCCAAAAGCGTATCGTTCAGCGCTTTGCCAGACAGAATCGACTTGTCTTCTCCCTATAAATCGCTCTACTGGAATGAAACTATCCTGCGGTCGGATTCAGCACAAAATTTCGCACAAGATAGCGTAGGCTACTAATCCATTTTTGCCGTTTTGGACAAGGGATATTTTCCGGAGCGTATTTAGAGATGGGATAGTTTTATTCTGGTGGAGCGAAATGAACTCCTGAGTTCGAACTTCAGCAGTGAGACGGGCTACCCGTAGCACTCAGCTCGGGAACCGAGCTCGTTCACGTCTTAGGTTCCAAAATGTTTTCACAGAACCATAATGCACCCCTATTCTGTTCAGTTCATTTTTCAGTTCTGTTCAGTTTATTTCTTAAACGGGAAGCGGACAAGCCGAATGTTAGTTCAATCGTTAATAAATACAGTTTATGGTCAGCACACCTGAACTAATCTCAGATAAAATTGATCGTCTCAGATAAAACTAATCGTCTAGTAGATTTAAAGGAAGTAACCTCAGATAAACACTGACTGACGAATTTAGTAAATTACGATAAGAAAACGAAATACAAATGCGAAAAACAATCTGATATAAATATAACTGATAACTGTAGCTTTAGTTGCTCTCGCTAACTGTCACTGACATTAAAAAGCTTAGCAAACGAGGGGACAAAGCTTTTCAGATAACTGCTTCGAGCCACCTGGATAGGCTCTATGCGAGGTATAGCTTCTGCCACTGCTCTTGCGGGTTTTTGGGATCCCAAAACGTAAGTGGAGGGATACCTAGTGATTTCGTAAAAGTTGTCCGTCTGTGAGCACGATAACTCTCGAATGGATTTTGATGAAACTTGGTGTGAGGATTCTTTGGGTCAAGGACAGGTCGAGTTCGTAGACGGGGTCTGTAGCCCTACATTTAGGGGTGGGGGAGGGGTTTAAATTAAGGGGCGAACAATATATTTGGGAGGGGTAAGGAGACATGCTGAACACGAACATGAAAATCATTTTCTCGCCGATCAAGTAGTTCGCCCGAAATCCGGCCAGAACCGGAAAATTTTTTAAAAGTAAAAGTTATATCTGAGGATGATTAGATGTTCGATTTAGGGGTAAGAAGACATGCTGAATCCGTACCCGGAATCCGGTGGAAACCGGACAATGTCTTAAAAGTCGAAGTTTTATTTGAAGTGGATTAGAGGTTCGATATGGGGTAAGGAGATGTGCTGAATTAGTTTTTGAGCTTTATTTTTTTGCCGGACAAGTAGTTCGACCAAAATTCGGCTGAAACCAGAAATTGTAGAAGGCAGGGAAGTTTCGATCAGTTTCGTCAAAGTGGATATGACGAATAGGTATAAATACACATGCTGAATCCATACCTAAACTTAGTTTTCTCAGATGAGTAGCCAATGGCCTTTTTCTGTTTCTAAATGTTAATAGTAAAAATGTCAATGAGTCTGGCGAAGACCGGATATTTACAAGACCAATTGTCTGGATCAAATCTTAAAGTTTTGGGATCCCATCGAGACCTTTCGTCTTGTTCTCGGTGCGGCTTGAAAGTATGGACCGATGGGTTGTACTTTTCAGCAACCTTGTCCAAAAGCAATCAACAGTTTTTGTCTACGGCTAGCAAGCGTATCTAGACCGAACTGTTCAAGGAGGGCACAGTATGGGACTATGGGCAAATTGGGTTCAAATTCAACAGGGCGAGTCTGCACAAATGGTCTTACCCATTTCGACACAACAGGGTTCAGTTCGTGTCCTCATTTATTCATTCATTCGATTATTCGTACTACACAAACTATAAATATAAGGCAAGAAACAAGACCCCCTGAAGCTATCTTCGTCTTTACACTTTGTCCTTCTCGCAGTTGTCCGTCTAAAATCTATAAACGACTGAAGCATAAATGGTTTTTCCAGTTCCAGTAAATAAACAGTGTATAATCTAATTTAGCATCTGCTCCTTTGTTGTGTTATGCAGTTGATGATTTGGTCGGTGTCCCGTGCGACGTAAGTGCAGAGCAGCCACCAGAGTCGTGCAACCGTGGCTACAGCTGAGCGCGGTGACAACCCGCAAGACCGTTCATTCAGAAAATTCCCTTGAATTTTGTACTAGTCAGTTACTTGCTGTTGGTGAATGCAAAACAAAGTTTGCGAATGGATTACTGCGTTGTTTGTTCTAAGAGTGTTAGTGTCTTGATCGGTACTGAGGTTTTGGAATTAAAGCCGGAGAAAGGTGTTGGCTGATTCAGTCTGGAATTTAAGAGTGGTGTCTTTGATGTTGAAGTTCTCATTTAGTTCTTTTTCAACAAGTAGGCTACCCTAGGAAGAGGAACCCGTCAGGATAACAAGGAATTTCATGTAGTCCTTTTAGACCTCAGATGTTCCGCATGAAAGCTCCTGGGAATACAAAACATGATGGGATGACAAAGGTCTTTAGGCGTTTCCAAGTTTTTAGGGAAATTCGGTATTGCACTCTTTGTTTTTGCAGCTTAGAACGCATTAGCATATTTCCGCCCTTTTCCTGGCGGTTACAACTTTTTAATATTAAGAGCACCGCATGCTGTGAAACGTAAATTGGAAGAAGAGACTCGAGCAGAAGTGAAGTTGACTCTTAAAAGTCTGTAGGCTATCCAGACATGTACATACTTGTTAGCTTTTAGTTCGTACAAACCCAGCGTTTTTTGTGGCCGATCGTCAATTTTTTGCATCCCGTATTTTTGGGATATATAGCAACACATTTCAAGCAAGAAAGAAAATACAAGACGAAAGAAGATGTTCAATTATTTGCAAACTGTTTGTAATATGACATAGGCTACTCGGAATATGCTATTGTTATTATTGACAGATGAATCATTAAGCTCGTGGGAGGAGTTTAAGAAGTCTGGCATCGAGGAATCGCGAGCAGGCGATTTGCAAAGGGGTTCAGTTTGTCGTCGTTTAGGATGCTTTGGTAGAAGGAAAAGTTTAACGTTTATACGGAAGTAGTAAATAACAAAGGAAGTAAAACAGTTTGTTTTAAGCAGAATTATTATAGTTGGGCCCGTCTTTAAAGTTTTACTGAACTACTTTACTAGTTACCCATCACTTATGCACTTAAAGAGGCTTGGAGACCCGATGAAAATGCGTTAGTTCGTTGCTCCGCTTTTCACGAATAATCCATTTACATATAGTGGGAATTCCCTATCGGATTTGTGGTTCCTCTATGCGCTTGTAACTGTGTTGTATGCTTGACGTAAACATTTATGAAAAATAAGTGTTCATGCAGTGAGCTACCTTCCACCTTCCTGAGCACAGTGAGAGCAGGGGATAAAAATAATTCCTGACAGTGATACACTGGTTGTACAGTTTATACATGTAAAGCAAAACCCCGTCGTTTATCGCCTTCAAGACGATAAACGACGATTATTTTGCTTTGGTATTTTGGAGAAAAAGTTTTTTTTTTATGTTTACTCGCCTCAGATTCTAATTATAAGATCTTCTGTTTAGTTATAAATCCAATAAAAATATAGAAATATAGCGCCAATAAAAATTCAGCTGACGTATCCGTTTGCACGATCAAATACTAAGTGATGCATTTTCTCGAGGATTTCTGTTATAAGATTATCAGTATGACATGATGCTAATGATTTTTTTTTTTTTAATAATGAATTTTCACGGAGTAATTGCCGAACTTGCGTCTCTCGTCGGGCATAAACACCATATGAGTTTAAACAAGAACAAATAATCAGATAGAACCTTCCTCTGGAAACTGGAGTAAACTGGAAGTAAAAAGAAGCATAACCCCAAAAAGGACAGAAGTGTGATTTGATCGAGTAGTGGTCATAGGCCCAAAATCGTGAATATCACACCATTCTTATGGTCCATTAACATACTGCGTAAAATCCGAGCGTATTTTACGCACGTTTTGAGCTTGAAAAGATTTCTAGCAATACGGACATATTCGTATACGGACGTATTTAGATACAAAACGGACCGATTTCTCAAATACGTCCGTATTACTATAAATGTTTTCAAGCTCAAAACGTCCGTAAAATACACTCGGATTTCAAAATACGCTCGGATTTTATGCAGTGTGTAAACCCACCATTAGTCTGTGTAGATTTTTCTTAATTGACTGCAAAAATGACGACTGCGTTAATATAAATCAATTCCTCCTCACGCGCCACAACTTCTTCTGGGCTTTAATTCTAACCTCACTATCGCTTTCGTCTGTAGCGTTTCGAAAAGTAGTGATAAGGTGGCAATTCGGAACAGTGTGCGACTAGACCGCGGCAAGCCTGCATTGATGTGGGACGGATTGGAGTAGTCTGACTCCCATGGGATTTCTGAGAAACATGGCAGTGCTCAAAGTTCAAACCATTTATGATAAAAGTTCAAATCGACGACGTCGTGATGGAAGTGGGGGCAGTGGGGAAAGTGGAGCAGGGTCTGGTCAGGAAGTGGCCTTTTCTGATCGGTTTAGTGCTATGGTGGAAACCTGTCAGAAGAGAATGAAGCAGTTTCACGGTCCTGTGGAGTTATTCAACCTTTTGCTAGCGTAAGTATTCTGTATTTTCGTCTTGGCGGACATCCATCTTTTCTTTCGGCTGCTAGACTTGGTGTGGTTTTTGTTCCAGCGAAGTGGCGTTTCGTGTCGTCGAGGGGGGGGGGGGGATTTGTCTATGGTGGACCTGGATCTAATTCTTGGGGCATGGCGATGCCTTTGTCTGTCTAAGCATTTTTGTAAAGTTTTTCTTAGTTTGTCCGTTTCCAGCTCTTCAGTGGGGGGGGGGGGGGGGGGGTCCCGTAATTATTCCGTTTCGTATGGGTGTAAACAAAGTATAGAGTCTAGGAAAGCAATTACGTTTCCTCGAATGCTCCTTTAGCATAAGGGCTATTGACTTCGCTCCTGTGAAAGTGAAAACGGGAAAGATTGATTTTACAGAGATACGAGAAAAAACCCTAGAGACATAAACTCAAGCGAAAGGTGGCGTCTAAGTCATTGCTGATGTAGAAGATGGGTTGGCATTCCTTCTGAAAAATGTCTCATTCAGAATGCATCCGTTACAAGCGTCACTGAGTCACACTCGGCCTCTGAAAGTGTGTTGCAGGTATAGTCGAAAGTGTAACTGCTTGTTTTATTCATTATTCCAGAATCCTCATGATATGTTCATGACAATGCTATCCACAAGGTTATCTTCTACCTTTTTAACCAAGCAGCCCCCCCCCCCTTATCTAATAGCGCCATTTTTGGTCTGACAGAATACATTTCTTCGTTATATTTGCATTTTGATTTGTTTCCAGTAGGCTATGAGCAAGTTACTGTTGTATCTTGCCATCTACAGGACCTTCCGTTGCACATCTGTTGATTGAGCGACCGTTTACCCCCTTGATTTAAGGTGGCCTAGTGACCAGTCCAAAATAAAATTCTTGATTTTAATTCTGTGTTGATTATTTTTTTCAGTTTTGTTTGTTGTTATTATTCATTTGTTTGTCTGAACCTGAGCTTCTTAATCTTGGTTCGTGGTCGAGACGTGGCAAGATGCCAACTGTCAAACTTTATTTCTCAAAAAGTAACTGATATCGTGCAAGAAAGATAATAAACATTCAAAGAAGAAATTTAGGATATTCGTATGAGGATATAACACACAATTGTTTCATTACTACTTGTTCACCGAGGATTCACTGCGATAATGGGTGTAATTTGAGGATCCCTGTGTCGATGAAAAAACGGAATAGAATGAACGGCGACGAGAAAAGGATCTACGCTACTTTGTCTCGTAATTGCGCGTCCTCTAGTGGACTCGGATGAAACTGATAAGGGGATAGCCATGAACAGCACATTATTGGCCCTTAGTTGCATACCTTTCTATATTGGCCCTCTTAGTCCGAACATCAAGGGCATTCATTGATCTGTCCGGGTGGCATAGTTGTTGATTTCGCCCGAGTTCGCTAACATTTGGTAGCGGGTTATTCTGATTGTGTTCCAGTTCTGCATTGTGTCAGTCTACCCGGTAATAACTGATGACAGTGATTGACGGAAGGCTTGTCGACTCGTCATTGACTTGTGCGATCAGAAGGGTCATGGCTCTCTTGCTTCTATTCACAAGAGGATCTACGAAGTTGTAAAAATCTTATTGTTGAAGATGAACCATGAATTACGCATTGTCTTTTTGGATAATCAGTCCCACATCTGAAACTGAAAGTTTGCTCATATCGTTTTTATGGCACTCGCGGCATCCGACTCGAATAATGAAACCAACATTTTACGAAATGGTCCATAAAAGTTAAAATAATACAGTAAAACAATAATGTGCAATTTTCGTAATGTTATCTTCCAGCTCTTCTTCGAAAAGGCCGAGGGATATCTATTACAAAACATGCGAACTTAATGAATGTCCAGGTTGGGTATGAAAACTCCCTTCCGACCTAGAAGATATATAGTCAGTACTTTATGGGATGACCCACATACATGTTGCCTTAACAAAACAAACCTCTCTCTCGCTGGACCAACATATTCTTATTTCAAATACGAATATGACAAATAAGCCAAATTGCTGTGGAGTAAAACGAGAACAAATCTCACGTATTACGTTACGATCGATTATGTAATTCCTTTTTCTCCTATCTTTATGATCTTTCTTTTATTAAAAGTCTCTAAAACACCGTGATACTTCCACTAAGAAATGACCCTGTGATCAAAAAATTGCTGGCATATCCTCCGAAGATAGCTGTTTTCAGTTTGACAATTCTTTGACAGTGGTCGTATTTTCGCATTGAACAAGGATGAACTTTGACTATTTGAAAGGAAAAAAAAAATCTGTTTATAACGATTTGCATTCTGAACAATAAGTCTTGCAGTCTTTGCTGATGGGATTAATCTTGTCTCTATTGAGATAAGATTATCTCTAATTCGGATTAATCATATCCCAGTAGAGATAAGATTAATCCCAGTAGCACATACTGCTGTTAACTTTAAGCCTTAGGCTACTCGGAGAAACTTTTTACAGTGACTTAGGAAAAGGACCTGTGTGCTGTCCGTTGTTTTCTAGCGATTGGATCCAGAGTCCACCTGGAATATTCACGTAACGAAGTATGCATCTCAGTCCGAAGTCCAGGTAGGAGCCGCGTTCGTTAATTGACATCTCCAAAGGGAGTCCCAAGTCCCTCAACGAACCCGGCTCGGTCCTCTGACTTGGCGGTGGTTTTTCGTAAATACAATTGATTTTTTCTTAAAACGGTCGTTTTTTTCTGAAGATCAGTCGATTTTTCGTCAAGACTGCGTCTTTTCTGCAAAAGCAGTCGGTAAAAATGGCATGAGTAAGAGTTGCAAATAGGCCAGTCTGTCTGCCTTTATTCCGTGTCAACTTCATTACTTCACTATGTTTGTTTGTTCTTGGGTAATGGTCATATCAGGTTTTCTGCCGACACTTTGCCAAAATTTAAGAGGCTGATGAAAGACAACCATACCACAGCTGTGTCTTTGCAAATCATTAAATATTAGTCATCCTTTGAAGGTGGAACCGGAACTGGTACGGTATTCTCCGTTCTCAGTGTTTGCGGTAGGAAACTTTTGGAAGTTGCGTCATTTTGATAACAAGCTAATATTTGCAGTTAGTCGGAATCGTTGTTGGAACCCCTTTTTCACACTGCTACGATATAAAGATGATTGATGGTTTTATTTGTGACCCGTCAAAATAAGCACGAAGACGGGGTAAACATGAGGTTAAAAGCCCCAAAGCCAAAGTATTTTCCAGAATGCACAAAGAGAATCTCTAAGAACTTACAACTTTGCGGCACTACCTAAAATGGTGTTCCTGTCATGATTCGGTAGTTTGGCTAAATGTTTCGGTGTGTCTCTTCACTGCTGTTAGTGGTTCACAGATATAAGCTACATTATGGTGTCCCGAGTTTCCAGAGTAGGATATGTGTATATTCATTTGTTGTATACATTCCATGAAAGAAAGAATTAGAACTAATACAAGTGAAAAAGAGGAAAAATAACAACTAAATTATCACAGACACTTTCGACTACTAGTATACCAATCTTTACAAGCGTTGGCTACCATTCGGGATATATTTCAGTAAAGGGATTCTATAACTCGTAACTATAGATTGGACAGATGTGTGAGGGTCAGTCATTCCATATCGTCTATCGGTTTAGGAGTTACTGGTCGGAATGAGGAGGCGAAGTAGACACTTGGCATACTAAACTGAATTGACCGAGATTCGGGTTTATAGTTCTCGCGTAATATTTCGAAGAAGATCGCTAAAGTACGTAGAGTCGAATCTGTTTTTGCTCACAGCAATACAGACGTAATTGGGATTCGATCTTCATCATCAGTAGGACAAAGAAACTCTCTGGGATGTGCCCTTTGAGGACCCTGATTGCGATCAACAAATAACACTTAAATGTTTGATCATGTATAAGTGTGTGATCATCTACTTAAATCAGGTCAAATGAAGGTTTCCCAGAAGGCACAAATGTGTGCAATCCCAGGATTAGAAGAAAAATATTTCGGGAAAAGGTGCCATAAGATTTGGCCTGGAAAAATTAATCAATGTTTGTTATTTTCTTTTTCGTCAGAAACGCATTGGTTTTGTTTCATCCGTTGACATTTTTTTAGTGCACCAGACGTTGCAAAATGCAAACAGTAACAACATCGTTGTTCTCCGTACGGTTTGTTTCGTACGACGCAAACCGAAGAATTTTGCAGAATGTCGCAGCAGGGTTAACCAGACGCTTTGCGGCGATACTGTTTGTCCTTTTCCTAGAAAGGTTTGACATTTCAGGCCCTTCAGCCGTAATCTACCGGTCTGGGCTAGAATTCGTCATATCTCATCACTATCAACTTGGAATATAACCATACGACGCAGTTTAAAGAATGATAAGCCTATTGTGATAATTTCGTGAACGCACTGGCATGTACGGGGGCTGTTTCGTGAAACTTGCAGTAGACGAATGTGGGTCTTTCAAAGGCTTTCAGATATAGCTGTCGCTTCGCTCGTCGTAATTCGTAGACCATTAGACGTATCTTTTCATGATTGTAGAAGTAAAGGGGGCAAGCCTAGGCGGTGGTGAGTTAGTATTGGCGAAGAATACCGTCGAAAAATTATAGACACGAATTTGGATGGCGTTAATACCCTGCTTTCTCATTTTTGCGCCAAAAAGGACATTCGTATCTGCCAATCATTTTGTCGTTCCTCTTCGCTACTCACCGTATACCGTCACGGTCGTTACTTAGTTGGTGACCTACTCTGCTGTTTTTGGTTTATTGCTTCTTTGCTCTCTTGAAGTCGGAATAAAAAAAAAAATAACAAAAAGAGGCAAATTACCGGCGATGGAGCGGGGAACATGCGCAGCTCATTATTTGAAGTCGTTTGACCATCAAGTACACCCGGTAGGTGGCGACATCTTGGGTCTAATTACAAAACTCGCCGATCTGGAAGACTGGGTTTTAATGAAGGTTCTGATGTTTCTAGTCCGCAGCAGTTGTTGAATACATAATGGTATAGCCTGTTTTGCGTGGCTGGTCTTGGGCAGTCCAAAGACTGGGTTTTGATGAAAATGAAGTCAGTGTCCATAGTCCGCGATAGTTTTTGAGGACTAAGTTGTTGAATAATCGAGTATAGTATAGCTCAGTGGTTCTCAACCTTTTCAGTACCGCGTACCCCTGTTCAGTGTTTAAAAAGGTTCCGTAGGCTACACCTTTTTTGACTAATTGTTGTTTTACCATTTTTTACCATGATCAGACGTCAAAAAGACGATGTTTATTGTCATCAATGATACTGCATGTAAATCTGAAATTGCGTACGATGGGGTATCGGATTTTGAGGACAACTCAAAAACGACTGAAGCGAGGTATTAAAGCAATAGACTAACTTGATTTTGGGACCTTTGCATACCCCTTTGTCTTGGGTTCCTTGATTTGCGGCGAGGGGTTGCTCACTCGCTGGGCACCACTGTACACCCTCGCTGGGCACCGGCTGAGCACCGGCACCGCTGGGCACCGGCTGGGCACCACTGTACAACCATGTTGGGAGTGAGCAACCCCTCGATTTGCGGTAGCTGTTGCCGCGTAGTAGGCAAACCGAAGGCTTACAGTCGTTATCTTCTGGTTTGCAGGGTTGGTCTGGGGTTCTTGACGGCCCCGATAGTTGTTGAGTATTTGACGGTGCGAAACGGATAAGTCAGCTACATTTATTAGAGCTATATTTCGGCCCTTCTTGGGAATGGTCCTCTTCAGGCTCATGCCACTCAAGCTGGAATAAAATGTAGCTGACTTATCCGTTTTGCACCGTCAAATATGATTCGCAGTCAGCTTCGGCTGAAGGAATATCTAGTTGTTCAGTAATTAACATGAGGTCCTTAAGTTGTTCTGTCGTAGTTTGCATGTTTGTCTGGGCTTCCTTAGTCTGTGGCACTTGTTGTTTAATTAACGGGATGACCAACGGTCCGGAGGCTAGTTTTCGGTGAAATTAAGTGCAGTGACCTTGGTCCGCGATTGATGTTTGACTGATTAATAGCAGTTCCTTGGGATATCCACTCGCCGTCAGCGACCATCGGTGCCCGCCATAAATTAGGCGATTCACATTACAAACGCTTCTGAACATGCTTATTTTAATAAATATTCCGTGAGCCCAAGCTGACTTTGAAACATATATTCAAATGATGTGGATACGTCAGCTACGATGCTTTATCTGCTGATGACTTTCTAAAAGTATCTTTCTTATTTCCAGGAAAGCTGACGAAGCATCGTAGCTGACGTATCCATTGTATACATTATTTGAATACATTGTTATACACTAGTATACATTATTATTTTAATGTTCTTGCGCGTGGTAACCGGTGCTGGCACTTGCCACTTCGGCACTTGCTCTACACGAAAATCATGTTTGACATTTGAAAATGCAAATCGGATACGTCAGCTGAATTTTGCTAGAGCTATATTTCGGCCCTTCTCGGCAAGGGTCCTCTTCAGGCTTAAGTCTGAAGAAAAAATTTGGTGTGGGCAACCCCTCGGGAGTTACAGTCGTTCTGTTCTAGTTTGTATGGGTGGTGTTCGATGTTTGGCGGTCCAGAGACTAGTTTAGATGAACATGAGTATGTGTTACTCGCGACAACTGCTGAATAATTTATAGGAAACCCTGTATTACCTATTCTATTCTGTTTCGCGTGGATGGTTTTGGGTTGTTGACGGTCCAGCTGGGCTCACCATCGTATAGTAAATTAGTAATGTGAAAAAAGAAAGGAAGGATAGAAAAACGGAGTAACAACCGGAAATTACACTTGGTCGTTTCAAGCTGGACGTATAACTGTATAGGAAATTAGAAATGCGAAGAAAGAAGGAACGGAACATGAAGTAAAAGTAAACTCCCTCGGTAAAGAGGGGGGTAAAGGAAACGTTTTAAGTTTCAAAGCCGGAAATCGGGACTTCTTCGTTCCGTCCATTAACAGCTTAGCTCGCTTGATGACTGTTTAAAAGTATCTTTCTTAATTTCCAGGAAAGCCCGACGGAAAGAGAAAGATCCCACATGGAGTGAAGAGCCGAAATTGTACTTGGAGGATCCTAGTTTGGAATTGCACATATCCGAGGCAGACCTGCGGCAATTAGTAGAATTACCTGATGGCCTTGATCTCAATGAATGGCTAGCCTCTCACAGTAAGTTTAGCCTGTAGCAGGAACACATAATAGAGGAAGGTATAACAGAGAAGCCCTTGGTAGTTTATATAATAGTTTTTGTTCTCCCTCTGTCTGCAACCTTTCCGGTATTTTTGGTATTCTGAGGCTAAAAGATTTAAAACGTATCAGGATTTATTTCAAATATTGTAAATTTCTCTTGTACCTTCCTCGACGTTATAGGAATTCCCGTATAACTGCAACTTGTTTGCCCTTTGACCCTTGTGCGAAGTTATCTTCAGTTGCCCAGGACCTTCACGTTTCTGCCCTTGGCCATTTCTCCGCACTCCATCTAGGAAGAAGATTTTTTAGACCCGATTAGTCCCTTTTTTTTTAAGTTTATTTTTTTATTTCGTGCATTTACTACATTATTGAAAGCTCAGTGTATTTTTTCCTTTTATTTGTCTATACTGCACTATTTTCCTCTTTTTAAGTGCGTAAATAAAATTTCATCATCATCATCATCATAAGATTACTGTCCACACTGTCGGAAGTTTCATAACAGATAACACGAGAATGCGCGATTTCAACAGATAACGCGTAACAGATAACACTTCGGATGTTATCTGTTGTTTTGAAAAGTTATGCATGAAATGTTATGCATAACAAGCTTTGTTAGGAAGAGCCAAAAAAGCGTCTACTGACTTTATTCCTTCTCGTCATGATGTCGGAAAACTCAGCAGATACTTTTTGGCGGTTTTTCCTGATGGTAACGCTTATTATGCATAACATTTTGAAACACAACAGATAACATCCGAAGTGTTATCTGTTACACATTATCTGTTGAAACCGCGCATCCTAGTATTATCTGTTATGAAACTTCTGACAGTGTATTGACTTGTCCCTTATCTCACAATGCATCCTTACGCCGACTGTGAAACTCCCGTCCTGATTGGGCTCTATCACTGTACCTGGAACTTAGTCAGTTTAATCTCACATCTTTGCAGCGCGTGGTACCCCAGCAGGGTTGCCACATGTCGCACGATAGGGTGAATTGTCACTATTTTTTTTTTCTTCATTCTTGTCCTGCGTCGGACATAAAAATCGCTCAGTTTCAGAAAATGACCAAATGTGTCATTTTTGCAGCAGGAATTCCGACCAGAAGTAAATATTTCAAGTTTTTTTCCTCATGAAAGTAAAATTAAGATGTGTCATTTTTACAGAGGGGATTCGACGAAAAGTGAACATTTCATGAAAATAGATTTCACTCCCAATTCACTCCGTGTTTTGGGCAAAAAGTCACTCTCTAAATATTTTTGATGTGGCAACCCTGTACCCCAGGCCTGTGCGCTCTAAGGGCATGGTTTAAGCACCCGCTCAGTATTTGAAGAACAGAATCGCGGATTTTGTTTTTTTTTTCGGCGCAGGAGCCAAGAGACAAGGGTTGTCTTCTTATGATCATCCGTTTCTGGAATCCCAAAGCGTTAGTGGCGGGTTACCTATGACTTCTTAAAGTTTGTCCGTCCGTCTTTCTGTCCGTCTGTTAGCACGATAGCTCTCGAAAGGGTTAAGCTATTTTGTTCAAACTTGGTATGAGGATTCTTTGTGTCAAAGAACAGGTCAAGTTCGTCGATGGGCTTTGTACTTCTATATTTAGTGGTGTGGGAGCGGTTTAAAATTAAGGGGCGAAAAAATGTTTTTCAAAAGCTAATGAGATAGTCGACTTAGGGGTAAGGAGACAAGCGGAATCTGAGCATAAATTTATTTCTCGCCTGACAAGTGACAAGTAGTTCATCCGGAATCCGGCCTAAACCGGAAAATTTGTTAAAGCGGGCCACAAAAATGGTCTTTCTACCACACACACCATGCTAACCATCCCCACTGTCACTATGAATGTTCAAAACCAATAAAAACACCGTAAAACAATGAGCAAATTAAAAAAAAACCCACCGAATTCCTAGGTTTGAAATAACTCTGTCTGGGCTAAATCTCAGCCGATTATCCCGGACAGCTGTTATAGAGAGATTGTACCATACCTGACGAAAACGGACGGGATCGTAACGAAAAAATTTAACATTAGGAAGTATAGGACTTTCAACCTTGAAATTAAATAATCGACGATTTATCATCATTCTGAACCAGGGACTTGCTGGAATGTTAATTGGGCTATTCCTTAGCCGTAGAATTCTATTTTTGCAAAAGAGTTTCCATGGAAGTAAGAGTTTGAAGGCGTCAAAGTTTGTAAACAAAGACTGACTCTCGTCCTATTGGTCGATTATGACACATTTTTTCAAATCCGCGTCATCGCCGACCAGTAGGATTTCGAGACTCCGTTTTTGCGTTCAAACTTTGAAGCCTTCAAGCTCTTACTTCCATGGAAACTCTTTTGCAAAAATAGAATTATACGGTTAAGGAATAGCCCAATTAGCATTCCAGCAAGTCCTTGGCTCAGAATGATGATAAAACGCCGATAATTTATTTTCAAAGTTGAAAGTTCTATACCTCCCAATGTTAAATTTTGTTGTTATGATCCCGTGATGATGAAGTAGCAATATCCGTTTTCATTGGGTAGGGTGCAATCTCTCTATGGCACGTAGGGAGCCAAGGGTCAAAATAATAATTTCCATCTAATGCTCCAACTGTTTATTACAAACACAAATAAATTATAAAACCAAGACCAGTGTGGTACCTCTGAAGATATACAAAAATTATCAGTTAGGTCTTATAATTCGTTGCTAATCAATCCTGGAAAATTCCGCCATCATGTTGCGCGTGGGTTTTTTCTCGAGCCAAAACAGCAACTCGGCAATCGAGTTCAAATCTAAACAAATCCGTGGCATGCGATCCCTAAGAGAAGGTAAACAGAATGTTTGGATTAGGTCTTTAAAAGCAAAAGTTTTATCTGAAGTTGATTAGAGGTTGGATTTAGGGATGATGAGACATAGGTACTGAGTTCGTTTCTGTACTTCATTTCCTGGCCGGACAAGTAGTTCGCCCGAAATCCGGCCGTAACCGGAAATCTACATGGAAGTTTTAAAACCCAATGAGATAGTCGATATAAGATAAGATAAGATTTATTCAAATAAAAGCACAAAGGCCATTGGAAAAAATGAACACAAACAAAAATAAAAAAAAAACCAAATAAATGATAACTATTTTACATATTCCTTTACATGAACCTTTCTCTGTGGTTCATCAAAACCGAAAGGAAACTTCCCAACTTTTCAATATCCCCAAATAATTTACTTCCTATTACTTTTACCAACCACTCCTCCCCCCAATAACTAACACCAAAATTTCCCCACGAAGATCTGAAAGCTCAGGGCATACGCACATTACGTGAAAAATATTTTCGTCCAAATGTCCACACATTTGGCAAAAGTAAGGACCAGACAACATTCTTACCTGACCCAAATATAAGGAAGGAGACATGTTGAATCCAGATCTGACAGTAATGCTCTCGCCGGACAAGAAATTTACCTGGAATCCGGCCAAACCGGAAATTTGGTAAAAACAGAAGCTCATTCTTAAGTCGATTTGAGGCTCATAGGTGGGGTAAGAACAGTCCATAAATCCATCTCTGGACTTCATTTTAGCCAAAATCCGGAAATTTGGATCGACTTGTTCTTGGTTCGCTCTTCGATATCACGCAACTGACTCGCGAAAATGCAACCAAAATTTGGAAGTGGAGAAGGAAACCGGTATCAGAATGCGAAAATCGGAGTGTGTATGCGCGAACCTTCATCCCCGTGATCCCACTACGCAGTTTGGTACTTAGTGAGATTCCGTTTTGGCCGGACGACGCCAGATTTGTGCATTTCCTGCGAATATTCGCCGCCTGATCTGTTAATTCGTTCATAATGTTCGTGACAATTATGGTCGTGATCTCTTTCTCTTGTGTGAACTTCTGATAGACCTTGGGCGAGACACGAGCAAGGGAGCGAATGGACTCTATCCGGCTTTGCTTTGCCAAAGTATTGATTTTGGCCTTGAGCAAGTGTTTTTCTCTGATTTAAATAAAAACTATGTACGTTTGCCATGCATGAGTAAACGCACTGAAGATCGTAAAAAATACTTTCAGTTTCACTGACAATTAGGCCTGTTCTGTTTTATTTGTAATGATCCTTGAAAAATCTTCACCTGCCCATTGAAGCAAAGGCTGAAATATTATTCTAGCTATGATGTAATAACCGTACAGGAAGTTCGGCATAGTTGTTGTTTAGTTCGAAATACCGTACTTGTTATGACATTGTTGACCTCTCGTTTCAATACACCTTTGCCAGCAATTTATGGTTGGTTTACACACTGCGTAAAATCCGAGCGTATTTTGAAATCCGAGCGTATTTTACGCACGTTTTGAGCTTGAAAACATTTCTAGCAATATGGACGTATTTGAGAAATTGGTCCGTTTTGTATCTAAATACGTCCGTATTGCTAGAAATCTTTTCAAGCTCAAAACGTGCGTAAAATACGCTCGGATTTCAAAATACGCTCGGATTTTACGCAGTGTGTAAACCCACCATTAGCGCGTGGTTAGGCTCACAGAGCTAAGTTACTGGGTTCGTTGCAAACCGAACTCAGACATTACACCAGGGTTGCCACATCAAGAATATTTAGCGAGTAACTTTTAGCCCAAAACCGAGAGTAAATTAGGAGTGAAATTTAATTTTCATGAAATCTTCATTTTTGATCGGAATCGCCTCTGTAAAAAATGATTTAGTAATTAATTTTACTTTTATGAAAAAAACTTGCAATAGTCACTTATGGTCGGAATCCCGCTGCAAAAATGACACGTTTCGTCATTTTCTCTGAAATAGAGTGATTTTTATGTCCTACGTAGGACAATAGTGACAAAAACAAAATAGAGTGACAATTCACACTATCGTGCGACATGTGGCAACCCTGCATTAGACCACAGGGTGGCCTAAATTGGAATCCACACAGGCAGGCAAAAACGAGCTTCGCGACGTTTAAGGATATGACAGGCGGAGAGCGAATTCGCCTGAGTTTTATTTCCAGAAATACGTTTTTTTTTTTACTCCTTGATACCAATATCGTAAATGACTGGGTAACTCAGAACTGAACCGATAAGCGAGTTCGAAGCGTTTTTGTAACCTGACGATGCGTTTTTTGACGACGGATATGGCCAGGCGTGGCGAAATTTGCTCTCTTTGTGAACTGGGCTTAAGGCCAGTTTTGGGTTCACAAGGTCCAGCGCTCATAACTTTGCAGTTTTGTCTCTTCCAGCTGCTAACCGTTAAAGAAGTGCGTTGATATGACGTAAAATAGGAGGGAAACCGTACCAGTCAACAGGGATGATTATTGCAAACAGTAATGTACCTTTTCTTCTTTCTGAAAAAAATCTGACACCAGCCATCATTACTCCCAACTAACAGAAAAATGATCGACCCACTAATTCCGTCGATTCCGCCCGGTAATGAGTTACTCAGTGGACCATACAGTTCAGTGCACGATACCTTAGTAGATACAACTTTCCTCCTTGAAAATGTGGCTGACTTTTTGGTAGAAATGACATTAAACCTCAAACAGATTATTTTAAGAAAGAAATAATACTAAATATTTAGCTATAATAATAAATATATCAGCTAAATGTTTTTCGTTTTGTTGGATTTCCTTGCTGTGGTATATTTTGAGCTTGCCTGTGTGGATTCCGGATCGCCCCGCTAGATGTGGCTGATATAGGCATAGCGAATGCTATAGTACTTGCGGTTTAACTAATCTGTATCTATTATTTTTTTAAGTTTTCTTTCAGCTTATACTGACTGGAATTATCTTTGTTGGTACTGAACCGGTTAGTCAACACAGATTTCATTTCGTCGATATTCAGGTCTTAAAAATGTTAATCTCTAGCTCACAGTTTTAGCTGCGGTCTGAATAGGACCGTTGCCAAGATGGGCTGAATAAAATCCTAGCTGATTAATCCGTTTATCACTACCGAACTGCTACTGTTTGTTTGGGGACTGACAGATTCGTAATTGTATTACTGGGTTGACGAAATCAGAGGAAAGAGAACTGGTAACTCACGTCCGTGTCAGGTTCTTCATTGGACCAGGGACCCATACATTTCCTGTAATGACTTGCCATTCAGGGGGCTTGTCAATAAGAGATTTATGATGCGTTCTTGACCGAGCGTCAGATAGTTCGAAAAATACCCACGGGGATAAAAATACCCGACTATCCAGATAGAAATTTTTTTTCGCAGCTGTTGTGCTAAACTAGGAATATTTCTCTGTATTAGAAGAGTATCCTGGATCTTTTGTCCTAGCTTAGGTAACTGGTGTCATGCTGAATAGTCTCAACAAATTTTGTCTATCTGAGCAAGAACGCCGATTCGACCCAAGCGGAATTTTTGGAAACTAGGTGAGGCTCGGGCAACATAGCAACATAGAAGCATAGGAAATGACAAGCCCCCTGAACGGCGAGTCATTACAGGAAATTCATGGGTCCCTGATTGGACCGACAAGATCAAGAAGAAATAACTCATCTACTATGCAAGACGGTGGTGTTGAGCTGTCCTTACTTTTGATTTATTTAGTATATTAATTATGATGTTCTTAATTTTTGTTCTTTTTCAGCGTTATCCTTTTTTGAACATGTCAACCTCCTTTGCGGAGCAGTCAGTGAATATTGTTCATCATCTACCTGTCCGGATATGATAGGACCCGGATACACGTAAGTCATATATGGATCTTTCTTGTAATTTGTAGCCTACGTAGTACAAAGGGTTTCTTCCAACCTCCTAGCAATGGTTACAGAAACGTACTATCGTCGTTCAGATACTCACTAGGTGTCTGTGGTTTTGGGGATCCCAAAAAGTCAGTGACGGAATACCTAGGCTATGACTTCGTGAAGTTTGTCCCTCCTTCGTCTGTTACTACGATAACCTTCGCAGGGATTGAGATATTGTGTTTGTAAAGCATAGGTCAAGTTCGTAGGTTGGTTCCGTAGCCCTAAATTTAGGGGTAGGGGAGGGGGTTTCAGATAAACGGGCAAATCATTTTTGTTTTAAAGCTAATGAGATAATTGCCATAGAGCTAACGATTTCTTCTTGCCAGGCAAGTAGTTCGCCCGGGATCAGGCCAAAACCGGAAATAAGGTACAAATAAAAGTTGATTGGACGTTCGGTATAGGGATAGAGTGACATATTCACTGTTCTAACTTTATGTGAGCCGAATTGTCTGCAAGACCCGATTGTCTAGATGAAATTCCAATAAACATTCCCGTTTGGGATCACATCGAAACCATTGGTCTTGTTACGGAAAGCCGTTTTCGGATTCACTGGCTACTGCTCTCCAGTGTTACAAATCGTTCTCGGGCTCACCAGTGTCTTAATTTACCTTACTAGTGGGGACTGACCAGAACCTGGTCTGGGGGCAGATTTTACTGAGAAGTCACTGGGAGATGGTGAGACCGAAAACTCCAGACAGCCTAGGCTACTAGTGAGTAAAAAACAGAAACTACTAGGATAGCACAAGTGTCTCTACTGTCATGATTTAAACTGTGTGATAATGGGCTTATTGCGCTTGCTTCTAAGCCTATGTTTTTTTTATATACCCATTTGGCGGTCGTTAAACGACAATTCTTATGTTCTCTAGTGTTGTTTCTTTGTTTTTCGTTTTTGTTATTTATGGCACTTGTGCGGAAATAAAGCTAATTGATTGATTGATTGATTGATTGTAACGACCGCCCCTGATGCTGCGGTGATCACACGATGTCAAGATTTGTGTATGTGTGTAATTTTGCTTCTTGTCATGTGGGCATAGGGATGAAATGACTATAGGGACATTAATGTCTCGTTTGAGTTCTCAAAAGTAGGAGATGTTTTTTCGAGTGTTTTTAGTTCGCTACTAATCCATCGAGCAGAAGCAGCTGTTTATTCAGCTGTTAACGACCAGTATCTCAAAAGCTCTGAAAGGCATTCTTAGCTTCACGGATAAACACTACGAGCGTGTTCCACCCTTCTAACACTATGTTCGTTCCAACCTCGTAAAAAGTTACTACGCTGACCGTTCCAACCTTCTCAGAATAGTAACTATTTGCTTACCATGCTCGGGAGCGTAGTAAGCGTGGTAACTACGCGTCTCTGTAACGTGATGGTCGGATTTGGCCGTGGCATGATATTCTGCTGGAAAATAGAAAAATCGTTCCAGCCTTGACGGCAAAAAGCCAGAATTCGTGACGTCATGCGTAGTAACTACAGTAAGTAGGGTGGAACACGCTTTATGTAATTTTCTTGTAGTTTGTAGCCTATAGGTCCTGTTCCAACCTCCTACCAATCGTTGCATAAGGCTACTATCAACCCAGGTCACACACGGTGTGATAATCTGCAGTCGTACTTTTTCTAACGTTGTATGCGACAAATAGTTCCTATTTAGCCAATATGATTTTGGATTTCACAAGAAAACTTACTAGAATCCAGCGTTCAGACCCGTATCCAGGAGGGGGGGGGTTGCCTACGAGTCGGACTAAGTATAAAAAAAGACATAGATCAGAAGGAAAAGCCTATAAAAATGATTATTTTTGTTTGTTTCGGGGGGGGGGGAGGTCAACCCCCTAACCCCCCACCCCCTCCGGATACGGCCCTGCCAACGTTTCTCTTGCAAGAAGTTGCTGCAGGGATGAGAGTTCGCTGATGGGAGTGGGGACCTCACCCTGCGACCCGTGCTGACAGACGTCATTTCAGCACTAACAGTCTGTAGATACTTGGGAGATATTGTCATTACTGCAAAGGGTAACGGTACCCTCGCTTGGATGCCCCGTTTGGTGGGGTTTTCGTGATGACGGGAAAAGGAGCATTCGAGGGAGCGTTTGAAATAAGGTGTGGGATGACTACAAGTGTTGTGGTCATTAAGAAGGGCTATAATGTCATATACTTTTTCTGTAGAGGCCATTGGTCTATTCTGTGCATTATATTATTATTATTATCACCATTCATTCGTTTTCTCGCTCTCAGAAATTGTTCAGTCTAAAGAACTAAGAACTAAAGAGTCGAATTAAGCTTGAAATATGAGAACTCAGTTTGACTTCTGAAGTCTTAGTTTTATATTTGGTGGAGTAGCTTGTGGTCCGGAAGTCTGTTCTCACTTATTCTCAGTCATTAGACTTTGGTCCTTTCCAATTTGTATGTATTTTGTTTAGTTCCTTCGCTACCGTTTATTCGGTTCCAGTAACCCAAGATCTTACGAGTTAGTTTCCTGAATAACCTTGAAATGAGTCCTCGTGAACATGAAAGTCGAAAATATTTCTAGAGATTACCGTAGCTCTGTTTACTTCTTTCCACTGTCTCTAGAACGGGAATCAATTTGTACCTTAAAAAACTACCATAATATGACGATTTTCTCACACTCGATTAAATATTTTTGCGATTTGCATCCCTTTTAGGATCCTTCCGCAGTACCACACACTAAAACATAGCTCTTTTTTCGTATTGTTTTGTCATGTTAATTTGCATCATCCTTTGTGTTTTCTTTGTCACTACGATAATTATTATTCTTATTATATTATTTTTCTTGTTATTGCCCAGTAATCGAGTTTATCGCCCCATTCGGGCGAGTCGACTAGGCTAGTTGATGTGTAATGATTTTTCTTTCAAAAATAAAACTAATGCTAAGTGCACACACAGTCCGGTAAGATTCCGCACGCGAAAACGTGCATACGAAATTCGCGTCACGATGCCCGACAGGTTTTTCAGATAAAACGAAATTCAGACGTGAAACTTGGCCCCAGGTTTGAAAAATACACTGCTTAGCCTACAGTCAGATGATGCTGATTGATTGCCGAATGAATGAATGCAGCTGACATTAAATAGGCCGTATAAACAGTTGAAATTTCAAACACAGCTTCTAATTTTTCAATTCTCAGGGCACAATTTTGCATGCGTTTAAAATTCGCTCCGGTAAAAGTAGAATATTTTCTACTCAAATCGGAACGAAATTATCGGACCGAATCCGCATGCGATGCGTCAAAATTCCGGAGCAGAGAAGGAAATTCGCACCGGACTGCGAAATTCGGACTGTGTGTGCACGCTACGTAACACCGTTTATGGTGTGCGTCCAGGTACAGCTTGTCATTCTGTGCCGTATCTTTTACCGGCACTAATTCACTACCATACGAATGGGTGTCGAATTCCGGTTTTCTTAATATGGAAGCCACTCAGTTTCGCTGGCAAGGTTTGGCTAAACACGTTCTTCCTTTCCCGAGCTTCCGTCTTTTTTCTTGATCAAAATTCAGATCACGGCGGAAAGACGGATGTATGGTTTATTTCTCGCGGGTCGCATTACGGGCGTTACCCTGCTTTTTGCATTGAATTTTGATAATTAATGCAAATTTTGCTTTTGAGGTTACATAACTTTTGATTAGACGTCATGCAGAATTGTGTGACAGTTGTCTAAGTTGTATCGAACTGCAAAATTGGAACTTTTCCCGAAGTTCATGGCCGGCAATGAAGGAAGTGAGCCAACGTGTTTGGTATCTTATCAAACTCGTGATTTATAGAATGCATTGGATTTTTGTCTGAATTTTTGTTATCACTTGATAACCGGGCTTATCATAATTGTAGTAAGAGCTGACAGTATGAGTGATCAACCCTGCTCGCTGACGAGTGTCGACGATCCATTGTGTTTTATGTTTGGATTTTTATGGCACTTGCAGCCTCTGGCTCAAGTGCCATATACCGATCACAATTCCGTCTGTCGGTCTGTCGGTCGGTCCGAGTTTTTTGTCCCACATATCCGAGTTAGGGTACTTCCAGATGTGCTAGGACAATGAAACTTGGCAGGCATATCAGGGACCCGACCAAACTAACCTGGAAATAATCAGTTTCCCGATCCGACCATATGGGGGGGAGTGCGGGGCGCTGGAAACTTGAAAATTTAGGGCATTTTGTCACTTTTTTCCGAGTTAGGGTACTTCTAGATGAGCTAGGACAATGAAACTTGGCAGGAATATCAGGGACCCGACCAAACGAACCCGGAAATAATCAGTTTCCCGATCCGACCATATGCGGGGGAGTGGGGGCGCTCGAAACTTGAAAATTTAGGGCATTTTGTCACACTTTTTCGAGTTAGGGTACTTCCAGATGTGCTAGGACAATGAAACTTGGCAGGAATATCAGGGACCTGACCAAAGTAACCTGGAAATAATAAGTTTCCCGATCCGACCATATGCGGGGGAGTTGGGGCGCTGGAAACTTGAAAATTTAGGGCATTTTGTCACACTTTTTCGCGTGAGGGTACTTCCAGATGAGCTAGGACAATGAAACTTGGCAGGAGTATCAGGGACCCGACCAAACTAACCTGGAAATAATCAGTTTCCCGATCCGACCATATGCGGGGAAGTGGGGGCGCTGGAAACTTGAAAATTTAGGGCATTTTGTCACACTTTTTCGAGTTAGGGTACTTCCAGTTGTGCTAGGACAATGAAACTTGGCAGGCATATCAGAGACCCGACCAAACAAACTTAGGAATAATCAGATTTCTGATCCGACCATTTTGGGGGGTGGGGGTGGAGGGCAGGGGAAAGGGCAGGGAACGGATGATCCGATTGTAATGAAACTTCATAACTGAAGAGAATATATATCTGTAATGTCCCGTTTAAATTCTTGACCGGATTCGATAGCCAGGGGGGAGTTGGGGGGGGGGAGGAGACCGGAAATTTCAAGAAACGGTTAGAATGGAGGGATCGGAGTGAAACTTGCTGGGAAGAACAAGCATCTGCACTAGATAAGTCCATTAGACCATTGTACTGGATCCGGACACTTATGGGGGGGGGGGGGTCCCAGAATTCCGGTGATGGTGGTTCTGGGGATTTTCACGATGAAACTTGGCAGGCATATCAGGGACCCAATCAAACTGACTTCAAAATAAAAATTTTATCGATCAGATAATGGTGGGGGGAGTGGAGGGAGGGGAATCCGAAATTTTCAGTCATGCGTAATTTTGGAATGGGTGATCGGATTCGAGTGAAATTTAAGAATTGAACAGAGGACATTTCTCCGATGATTTTTTTCATATCCGGACCGGATCCGGCAACTATTGGGGGGGGGGGGGAAATACGTGACCCGTTTAGAATGGAGGGATCGGGATGGAACTTTGTGGGAAGAACAAACAGATGCTCTAGGTAAGTCATTTGCTGAATCGGATTGGCTACGTGCACCGCGGGGGAGCTGGGGGGGGGGGGGTGGACCGGAAATATCGAGAAACGGTTAGAATGATGGTATCGGAGTGAAACTTGCTGGGAAGAACAAACATCTGGTCCATGTAAATCTTTTACATAATTTGACTGGATCCGGACACTTGAGGGGGGGGAGGAGGGGGTTTCCCGGAATTCCGTTTTTTGGGGTTTTTTCACGACGAAACTTGGAAGGCATATCAGGGACCCGGTCAAACTGACTTCGAATAAAAAAAATCCTGGATATGATAATCTTGGGGGGGGGGGGGAGTTGAGGGAGGGGAATCCGGAATATTGAGTCATGCGTAACTTTGGAACGGGTGATCGGATTCGAGTGAAATTTAATAATTAAACAGAGGACATTTTTCTCTGGTGACCTTTTTCATTTCCGGACCGAATCCGGCAATTATTGGGGGGAGGGCGGAAAATACTTGACCTGCTTAGACTGGTGTGATCTGGATCGAACTTCGTGGGAATGACAAACAGATGCTCTGGATTAATCATTTACAGAACCGGATTGGCTCCGGTTATTGTGGGTGGAGTTGGAGGAGGGGGGGGGGGGGGTCTGGGATTCCGGTGATCGCGCGTTAAGGTACTTCCAGATGTGCTAGGACGATGAAACTTCGCTGGAATATTGGTGACTCAACAACATTTGCTTAGAAATTGCTACTTCCAAAATCCGATTATTCCTTAAAGTACCAATCTTGACCGCAAAGTAAAAAAAATACTTTTAAGCAATATATGCATTTTCGTGATGCCCATCAGCCCATTAGCAGTTTTGCCTCAAGGGTTTTGCTTACAAATGAAGTTCCAGCTCCCTTAGAGTGCGCATCTCAACCGCAAAGTCGAAACTTACTTTTTTATCAATCAAATCATCTTGACCCATGCAAGTGCCATATGAGCTTACAGCTCTTGTTGTATTTCTTGGTATTTGTTTTCTTGGCTTTGATTGACAGAAAACTGATTGTATCATCCGGCAGGAAGATTACTCACTATATTGTTGTCTTTACAGATTTTATTTGTATCTACTGTAAAAAAAAAATCTTGCAGTATTTGCTATTATCTCTAATTCGGATTAATCTTATCTCAGTAGAGATAAGATTAATCCCAGTAGCAAATACTGCAGTTAACTTTAATCCTCACTCGGAGAAACTTCTTACAGTGTATGTTGTTTCATCCTGGGCCTGAAGGTGAACCTTGTCGTGAAAAATCGAAATATCACCTGGCAGTATCATTAGTTATCAAATCCATTCACTCACAACCAACCTTGTTGTCTTTCCATTTTTATTTTACTCAAGTCTTGTTTATAGCTACATCCTGTACAAAACCCTTGCCGAAAAGTCCAAATCATCGGCGAAATAAAGGTGCCTTATCTGTTTCCACCAATCAGTGCTGTATTTCTTGGCTGCGATCTGAAGAAAAATTATTCTCTATTTTTATATCCGCTCGCGACATTGCATAATTTGCTTGGGATGTTTCCGCTTTGTACAAACTTTCTCCCAGAACTCCGTGTTTGGGTATCAGTCGTCCGTTTTTCCTAATTCCCTAACCAGTTCCTCGCGATGGACTACGGTTTAAAACGTGAACCATCTAATCAGTACCACAAAAGAATCAGTTTAATTTGTTTCCTTGGCGTTATAGCGGCACCCGTTCCAGAAGTGGGTGATCAAATTGATTGCCTAAATACAGTATATTGGGGTATTGATGCAGAGTCTGGTGAACGTTTTTCTGGAGACGTTGGGTCACCTTTTGGGATCCCAAAACGTAAGTGACGGGATACCTATGACTTCGTAAAATTGTCCGTCCGTCAGTCCGTCGGTTATGTGGTTCGATAACCATCGAAGGGATTGAGATATTTTGTTGAAGCTTAGTGTGAGGATCTGTTGGTCAAAGTACAGGTCAAGTTCGTAGATGGGCCCCAGAGTTGTATATTTAGGGGTGTGGGAGGGGTTTCAAATTAAGGGACGGACAAAATATTTTTTAAAAGCTAATGACAGAGTCGACTTAGGGGTAAGAAGACATGCTGAATCCGAATGTATAAATTATTTTCTCGCCGGATGAATAGCTCACACGGAATCCGGCAAAAACCGGAAAATTTGTGAAAAGTAGCCTACAAGTTTAACCTGAAGTTGATTAGAATGATGTTCGATTTGGAAGTAAGGTGACATGCTGGATCTGAATATGAAAATCATTTTCTCGCCGGACAAGTAGTTCGCCCGGAATCCGGCCGAAACCGGAAAATTTGTTAAAAGTAAAAGTTTTATTTGAAGTCGATTAGATGTTCGATTTACGGGTAAGAAGAAATGCTGAATCCGTATATGACAATCGTTTTCTCATCAGACGTAGGCTATAGTTTACTCGGAATCTGGCTGAAATAGTACAATTTGTTAAAGGACACCTGAATGAAGAGTACCAAGTATCATCCCTATCTGTATGACTTCCGTTAACATTGCCTGCAGAAAACCCAATCCAGATACGAAATAGTGTTTCCAAGCTATGATTTTTGCTCCATTTTGCATCTGTCCTTATTTCAGAACCGAACAATTTTAGAAATGAAAAAAATGTCTCCAATCAACCCTTCTTCTGGGATATTTTTTAACCAGTTAAGCCCAAACGTATATCTAAAAGAAATTCCAATACGATCCGGCCAGCGCTGGACAAGATTTGAATGCATTGCGCTTTTTGTCTTGGAGTCTGCATGTGCAAATCTCCAGAAATGAACATCCCTATTTTGAAAACGTCACGCTCAGGAGAAGAATGCTCTCCGTGGCCATGTCTGTAAATGCATTCTCCATGGTGTGTTCAAGTATGGTTTCATTGCTCAAGTGTCCTTTAAAAGTAAAAGTTTTATCTGAAGTTCATTAAAGTTTGATGTAGGGGTAAGGAGACATGCTGAATTCGCTTTTGAGCTTTAATTTTTGCCAGACAAGTTTTTCGGCCGGAATCCGGCCGAAACCGGAAGTTTGACAGAAGTAAGAAAGAAGTTTTGATCAGTTTTCTTCAAAGTAGATATGACGTAGGCTATAGGGGTAAACAACCATACTGAATCCATGTCTGAACTGAGTCTTCCATTGGCCTTCATCTGTCTCTAAATTTTAATAGTAAAAATATTTAAGGGGTCTGGCGAAGACCGGACATCTACTAGGCCCAATTGTCTGGATCAAATATTAAATTTTTTGGATCCCATCGAAACCTATGGTCTTGTTTTTCGGGGTAGCCTACGTCTTCAGATTTTGCGTGTCTCATTATTTGGGGGGGGGGGGGGGGTGAAAATGGTTGACGGGAAAGAATATTATGTCGTAGCAGCTTCTCGAGGCTTAACATACTCAGTTTAATATAATCAGAGAACAAGGTTACTAGATTCATGGAGATTAGGGTTGATTATTGGTCTTTATTTTGTATAGGGGAATCCGGAATTTTGAGGTATGTATAACTTAGGAACGGGTGATGAAACTTGATATCTGGAAAGACCTCGTGTCTTGGATGTACCATTTCAAGTCCGGACAGGATCCGATAATTGTGGGAGGAGTCGGAGGGGGGAACCGGAAATCTTGTGAGCGATTGGGATGAAACTTGGTGGGAAGAACAAGCTCTAGATACATCAGTGATAGAACTGGACCAGATTCACTGTGGGGGAGTTAGAGGGGGGCCGGAATTCAGGTGATCGCGTGTTAAGGTACTTCCAGATGTGCTAGGACGATGAAACTTGGCGTGAACATTAAAGACTTGACATGATGGGCTTAGAAATAGTCGGTTTCCCGATCCGACCATCGTGGAGGAGTGGAGGGAGGGGGAATCCTGAATCTTGAGGTATACATAACTCTTGAACGGGTGATCGGATCTGGATGAAACTTGAGATTTAGAAAGATCTCGTGTCTCAAATGTCCTATTTGAAGTCCGAACCTGAT
This sequence comes from Branchinecta sandiegonensis, assembly GCA_030848855.1. Classification (NCBI taxonomy): domain Eukaryota; kingdom Metazoa; phylum Arthropoda; class Branchiopoda; order Anostraca; family Branchinectidae; genus Branchinecta; species Branchinecta sandiegonensis. The sequence goes on along the minus strand of JAUPMV010000006.1, from coordinate 22,260,145 downwards.
CCGATTAATAGGGGGGGAGATGAGAACCGATAATCTTCTGACACGCCTAAGGTGGAGCGATCGCGATGAAACTTGGTTGGAAGAACAAGCACAAGCCCTAGATGCATCAGTGACAGAACCGGACCGTGTTCGGGCACCGTGGGGGGAGCTGGGGGGGGGGGGGGGGGGTACGGAATTCCTGTGATCGCGAACTAAGGTACATCCAGATGTTCTGGAACGATGAAACTTGGCTTGGACGTTAGAGACTTGACAAGATTGGCTTAAAATTGTCACTTCTCAGATCTCAGATCCGACCACTTCTTAAAGTACTAATCCTAACCGGAAAGTACAGAAAAATACTTTTAAAAACAATATATATTCTCATGATCCCCATGAGCCCATGACCATTTTTGCCTCAAGGGTTTTGCTTACAAGTGAATTCCTTAAAGTGCAAACAATAATTTTGAACAAAATATACATTTTAACGATGCCGATGAGCTTATCATCATTTTTGCTTCAAGAGTTTTCTCTACAGATGTATTTCTAGTGCCCTTGAAGTGCGCATCATCACAGCCAAATGCAGAAATAAAATAGTTATTTCGAACGATACATTCTAGTGATTTCCAAGGGCCCATGATCATTCTTATCTCAAGGGTTTTGCTTACAAATGTTCACAACAAACCCACGAATTGCCGAATTTCTACTTTCATCCTCTGACCAAGCATTGCAAGTGCCATGTGAGCTTCTAGCTCTTGTTATCTTATGCTGGTGAAGCCCCTGTCAAGATCCGAGTTTTGTCAGAATAAAAAGGGGAAAAAAATACGGAGTGCCGATTCATACGAGAAGAGCTTCGTTTTCCTCTTTCATAAAACGTTTTCTCTTTAAAGGACCGCTCGCACATACTTTAAAACTATGCTGTGCTTTCAACAAATAACCCACGGTCTTGACTGTTTTAAGCCTTTTCCGAGACCCGTTGACTTGTAGCGAAAACAGGGAAACAATTTACATAACCGTTTTTTCCGATGGCAACCGTCGATAGCGTGATACACATCGAAGGTAGCAAACACGGCAACTGAGAAAATCAGCGTTGTTTTTTTAGAGGGGTTAGTATGTACCATACGAATTTGGGGTCTCCGGGTTCAGAAATATATGGAGTGATTATGGAAGTAGGTTTCGTTAGTATTATAGGTAAGACAGGTCCTTTAAGACTCTTTCACAAGACCGATATCCGTGGTCTGTTACCAGAAGCAAACTTCTGCGTAAACGATTGGATATATTTCTTTATTTTTTTTTTCTAGGTTCTGAATGTAAGACGTTAGTGTTAAATAGCATGAAAAAGCACTATTCCTTCTTTAATAGTGGAAGCGACCACCTGAACAAGAAGAAAATATTCATATTCAAACAATAGCAAATTGATTGATTTGGTGGTTTATTGTAAATTAAAAAAAAAAATAATTGCCGTTTCCGGGAAAACATCACACGCTGTATTGTATGGGGCCGTGAACTCAATATATTTCTGCTTCTTATCTCTGTCACGAGTTGAGGAAGTGGAAGCAGTGACCGACAACTCACAATGGAGCATCATTCGTTCACAATTCTGTCGTACTGCCAAGGCCTGTCGGTATGACACTGTCCAGTTTAACTGTTTATGCTGTCAAATTACAAAAGAGTGACCGCTGAATTTCGAAGGCCCCGGGCAAAGAGGCAGTTTTGCCGAGATCGTAAATGTTCCGTCCGAATTAGCGTTCCAGCTGAAACGTTAAAAAAGCAATTCAGAATCGCTGGATCAGCACCGGTCGTGTGTGATCATTGCCTTGAAAGTTAATCGCAGCGTGTCTATATAAAGCGTATGAAAATGTGATTGGCCCACATGTTCAGTCTAAATGAGACACGGATGTTTATTTGTGGGCTCGGGTCTTGGATTTGGCATTGTATCAGGGACCCATAAATTTCCTGTAATGACTCGCCATTCAGGGGGCTTGTCAATAAGAGATTTCTAATGCGCTCTTGACCGAGCGTCAGATAGTTCGAGAAATACCCACGGGGATAAAATACCTGACTATCCAGATAGACAACATTTTTCGCAGCTGTTTTGCTAAACTAGGAATATTTCTCTGTATTGGAAGAGTATCCTGGATCCTTTGTCCTAGCTTAGGTACCTGGTGGCATGCTGAATAGTCCTGACTGAAGATGGCTAACTATATCTATCTGAGCAAGAACGCCGATTCGACCCCAACGGAATTTTTGGAAACTAGGTGAGGCTCGGGCAACATAGCAACATAGAAGCATAGGAAATGACAAGCCCCCTGAATGGCGAGTCATTACAGGAAATTTATGGGTCCCTGATTGTATTAAGATCGTTCACTGATAGGCCAATTCGGAGCTGCTGCTATCGTCACTTTTCTGTAACGTTTTCACACCAGTGTGTGCGTGTGGGTGGGGGGATGTAGTTGTTTGCGGGGTGAAAGCGAATTTCTTCCTCGGCTCCTCGAGTAACGTCCTCTAAATTTTTAGTTTATTTATAATTATTCGACCACATCCGATTCTTAATTGCAACGTTCTCTAAACGATAAGTTTTGTTCTAAGGGTTAATTAATCATCGAAATGGGTTACTATTGAGGACAGGAATGTTTAATACCTGAAATCCAGGCTAGCCCTGATGGTGGGGACCGAAAGGCCACACAAGAGATGGTGAATGTGAGTGAAGCAAAAGCTGAATGTTGGATTGGGGTTGATAACTACATGTTTCTAGACGGACTTCAAATAAAATAGAAAAAACGAGATTTTCGGTTTTTTTTTTCTTGATCAGCTAGTTACCCCTCCAAGATGATGTGCGAGGGATAAATAAAATTTCGGATATTTCGGTTGCACTTCCGGCAAACTGTCCTCAGCGAAAGAAACAAAACTAAATCATAAAATCCAGTGCAACCGAAATATCCGAAATTTGATTTATCCCTCGCACATCATCTTGGAGGGGTAACTAGCTGATAAAAATAAACCCGAAAATCTCGTTTTTTCTATTTTATTGAAATGAATTTTCAGCTTGGCTTCAAACCTTATACTAGACATACTTCAAATGATATATCCAGCGTTCACTTCCGAGGAAGATAAGCGAGTTTCTTTTTTTTTGCCTCTCGAGTAGGCTAATGTTGTTTAATCGTTCCGTGTTAAGATATGATTGTGGGAGGGATTGTCGAGACCTTTGCTATCGATTTCAGTGTCCAGATAATACTTCTGTTAATTATGCGGGATAGCAATCTGATACCGAGAATCTTCCCCAGAGGTCACGGAACCTGACCCCGAATCTCTCAGTGGGGAAGCAGCGGGAAGTGGGAATCCTCTTTCCGGTATTCCCGTATTCCCGCATCCACAGAGCCATAGGCGAAGCATATTGCGTCGGTCTATGACGGAACTGCCGAATAAGCAGGTTCAGCGAACGTGCTATCTTTGTCCCAACAACCAAAAGTCGGGAGTTGTGTAGGCCTATGTGTAAAAATTATCGACTGACTTGATATCAAACTTTCATTTCTGTCATAATCAGTAGAAGGGTATAAAGAAGATTCTTGATATTTTAACTTTTTTACAAATGATAATACCCAAACGCCGGAGTAGACCTACGGTATTTTTGTCCTGTAACATACCGACGGATAATGGTTAGACTTCTTTCCGAAACAGTTTTAAACGGATTGGATACACACACGCCTTTCACACTGAAATGAAAGCAGTGTGAATGTATGAGATCTAGATATCCAACCACTCATTCCTCTCGAACCGTTTTTGGGTCGGGGGACCGAGAAATGGGCCACCGACATACTGAGGAACCCAAGTATCGTTCAACGAACATTTGTCTAACTGATCTTTACATTTACGGGGAGCTGGGTGATTGCCTGGACCTGGATAGTTTTCTTACGAATGATTTAAGGATGTAATTTCTTAGGACATGGGAAACCACGGTTACGATGTCATTTGTCACTATTATCCAAATTAGGTTTGGAATGATCTGTCCTAACTCTCTTGGAAAATGCCAGCCGCATGAAGCTCATGTTGGCCATTGGGGAATTTGACTGGCTCCTCTGTAGGATATTAAAGGACCCCTCTTGCTTATTTTGCTTTTGTAACATACTTAGCTCCCATATGGAATTATAGGCTTCCAAAATCCCCACCTTTCTCCATTGTTTCGTTTCGTAACTACGAATTTTTAGCGCTTTTTCTGCCTCGCCGAGTTTTCCCGTCACCCAACGAAAAGTTTGTCGGAATCTTCATTGTCCGCTGACAACTCTTTCACGCATAAGGATGTGATAATCTTCTGTTTATTACTTCTTTTATTCTTAGTTTTCCCACTTTTTAACCCAGGCAGTTTTCAAATCTTTTGCGCCCAGCCGCAGCGTCGGAGAGCAGGGAGGCTTGATATAATCGGCAAGCGCTAACAAGAGAATCGCTAGTTTCAGGTGGAAAGTAATGGTATTTTCGAAAACGTTTTTTCTGATCCATTTTATAGGGAAAAGATCATTTCTAGTAAGAGTTGTGCTTTAAGTAAATTGTTGTTTTGTTGGCTGTAGCCGTTCTGTCGAAACTGTCAAGAGCCCCACAATAAATTTGGAGTCCTGAGCTATCTAAGGCTGTTTCGTGTGTGTCATTCAGTTTTGTCGTGTGGACTGGCATGAAAAACGCTGTAGAAGCCGACCAGCACGTATTTCTTTTTCGGTATGGACAAGGGCAAAGGTTTCGATTGCATCCCAAAGGGGAATATTTATTGTATTGAGACAAAGGGGTCTTGTACATTTCCGGTCTTTGTCAAATCTCGAAAACATGTTATTTGTCCCCAATCAGCTCCTTATTCAAGATCCGTTAGGCCAGTGGTTCCCAACCTTTTCCATACCGCATACCCCTAATTAAAGGTTCGAAAAGGTTGCGTACCCCCTTTTTCAGAAGGTGAAAAAGACGATATTTAGGCTCATGGATGATAAAGCATACATGTGTAGAAATATATACAAAGTCAATGAGATATTTGAGACTGCTTTGTAGCTAAAATTTTTGTCAAATCTCTGACCGACGTCATTAAGGGCAATCTTTTTTACAGTCAGCCGGTTTCTGTGTTTGGTTTTGATGCTCTCCATGCTTTCATAAAGCTGCATCGCTATTGTTTGACACTGGAACAGATTTTACGGCAGTAAGCTAGCTGTTTTGGAACATTATTTCATTGACTTTCACTAGGGCTTGTTATCAGAGGCGTCACACACGGGTTGGCAACACCTCTCCCCCCAAAGTGGTCGGCCAGACGGTTTAAAAAGAAACGAGTCGGCGCGAAGCGCCGCGGTTTTTTCGTAAAAACACTTTTTTTTAAATCAAAAAAACATTTTAGCCGGTGATGCCTCTGCTAGTAATATTATACTTTTGGTACCTTAACCCCTCGCAAGGGTCTCGCGTACCCCTTTGGGTATGCGTACCACCGGTTGGGAACCACTGCGTTAGGCAATGTACTTCTTTATCTAATTTCGAGTCTATCCCAGAGTATGACCGGAATGTCAGTGCTATCGAAACTTCATAGAATATCCTGATCCGTCATGTTGTTTTTGGGATCCGAAAACGTTAGTGATTGCATGTCTAACATTTCGTAAAGTTCGTCCGTCCGTCGATCTGTCCGTCTGTTAGCACGATAACTCTCGAGTTAAGAGGTTGAGATATTTTGGAGAGTTACGTTTTATTTTTTATTTTGGGGAGATAGATTTTTAAGAGGTTGATATATTTCAAAAGTGTGTGTGTTTAGGGTCAAAGTATAGGCAAACGTTCGATGATGGGCCCTGCAGCCCTATATTTAGGGATGGGGGGAGGAGCTTCAAATTAATGGTTGAAAAGAGTTTTTTAAGCTATTATAACAGTCAGTTTAGAGGTAAGGGGACATACTGAACCCATATCTGAAACCTCTTTTTTCGCCTGACAAGTACTTCGTGCGAAGTCGGCCAGAAACGGAAGAAAACGTTTATTTTGAAGTAGCTTAGAGATTCAGTGTAGGGCCAAGAATAGACATGAATCCATTATCTGAACTTTATTTTCGCGACGGGCAACTAGTTTGACCGGAATCCGGCCAAAAGATTTCGGAATTTCGGGTTTACATAGAATTCAGATCGTACCATTTTTCGGTAGTAAAACAAATCAGATTAGGCGAATTCAGCGTTATTGTCCCTAGGCTGTACCGACACGAACATGGGGACAAAGACATTGATTAGAACAGGTTCACATGCCGGCGAAACTTTCGACTTTGAAGGAAAAACGAAATTGGAATATCGACTTTCCATGCCTTCTTACCAGTCGATCGAAACTCAGAACATCCGCTAAAGACATACCACGATGTCTGGTGAATTGTCAGTTTTCCTGGGATTCCTTCGGAAGTACCAACTAAGTAGCTAGATCGATTCAGCCTGTCGGCCTACCCCTCTGTCGACACTAAGCGACTTGAGGCGTATTCTCGCCGTTCCCCGAGGACTCCTCGGGGAATTGAAGGGAACGGCGAGAGTAGAGGGAGTCACTCCACGCGGACTCCGCGTACAGAGGCTGTCAGAACACGGGGAATGCTTCAAAAATGGATTTTGTTCGGAAAAAAAATATGCAGCTGACGAAATTACTCTGGATCCACTTTATTTGGTTTCGTTTATTCTGATTGTTTTAATTAATTTTACATTGCACCAACACCAGCAAAAATTGATTCCCCTCCGAATCTGAAAGGTAATCGTTTTTGATGATGGTGATGATAATCGGAGCATTCCCCGTCCGTGGGGACTCGCGAGAATACGGGGAGTGAGTCCCCGGGACAAACAAAAACGCGGGGACTCCTCAAGTGGAGTCCTCGGGGAATGGCGAGAATACGCCTTTGATCAAGAAATTATAAACACTGCACCGAAATTCCGAGTTTTGCCGGATCACTTTCGAGTTCATTTATATCCTGCCAATACGTTTTGTGATCCAAGAAAATACGTCCAGTACTGTGTGAGAGGACTTGGCGTGCTGCTGAATGGGTTTGTAAATTTATTTATTTTCGACCCAGCAGTCAGATAAGACCTATCTAGTGCAAAAAAAAAAATATTTTACTTTCTCTAAGTAATGAGAGTTTTCTGGTCAAGACAGGTTGTTTCCGCATAGGACTGACCCCTTACTGACTTTTCTCTTGAAGGCCATTTCTGTGGATTGATGAGAAGGGGAAGAAAAGTCGACTGTCGGCACCGCAATATGTCGATTATGCAACGACATTTATTCAGAAGACAGTGAATGATGAATCAATGTTTCCTACGAAGTTTGGTAAGTACCGGGCCTTAAAGAACTACCCGCAGTAGGAACTGTTTCTGTTCATAAATACTAACCGAACCTAACTTTCTTCTTAAATTCTCAGCTCTGTCTCAACCAAATAGACACGGCTTAGGTTGTTTACAGTCATTCTCCAGTCTCTTTGGCCTCCTTAATAAACAAGGCAAAACTTGCAGAACTGGTCTTTCTTATCAGTAAGCTACTTGAGAGCTTGGTATGTCCCGAAAAGAGGAAAACCCGGCAAGCGCAAAAATCAGTGTAGTGTCGTTAGAGTGGGTAGATGGCGTAAGAAGTTCAAGATCTCTGGAATAAGAAGCGGTGGAACGTGCTGGGAAGCACGATGGATTAGCTTTGTGGCAAGACGGGTTGTTAAAGCCCCGTTCACAAGCATGCCTAGCCAAGCACGGACGCAAGTGCCTAGCATCAGCGTTTCACACCCATGCCTAGGCACAGTTTTCGGGCAAGGCACGGGGTTCTAGGCTCTAGAAATCGGTGCCTGGATAAGCTTGTGCACGTGCATAGGCATCTGTGCTTGGCTAGGCATTCTTGTGAACGGGGCTTAAAGGGAACATTCTTGCAGTTGCTATAGTCAACATTAAAGTCACTGATTCAAACCAGGACTCAGTATGATGTAGTGGCGCGATTCGGAAGGGCTCCTAGCAGAAAAATAATCAAAGAGAAATAAAATTATTTAAGTCATATGTTTAGGAAAAGATAACAATGACAAAGTCATAATAATTGTTTTTGCACTTCCTAAAATTTCACACAAGGGGGCAGTTCTGTGTGTCAGATAATATAAAGTACTTGCCTTCACAGCAAACGTCCAGGTTCTAAGGAATACAGTTCTAAGGAAGACAATACACCTCCTGATGTTGTTGTATTGTCACGTTGCTTCTGTCAGAAGTTGAGCACTTTCGAGAGTTTTTCTTTCATGTTTTCTTGATTTGTCTGTTTCGTCAACGTCGGAACAGCCCTCCTTTTGAATGAATTTATTGCGTGAATGAGCCTTACGGTGTTTCACAACTAATCCCTACCATTTTTTCTGACTTCACAGGAAATGTGAAACGGTGTTGAGTTTGGCCTTCCCAATTTAGGTTCAGTTTTTTTTTTAATAACAAATTAAAGAACAAAAAAGGCCCGAGCCCGGCAGAGAAGACAAATTCGAAATGCATGGGATGGAATTCCGGAAATAGGGAATTTCTGCGAAACTGCTCCCCTCCCTTTAGGGACTGTATTTCTCCGTATGGATGTAATTGTGTTTCATCGAACAAAGATCGGAATCCATCCGTTCGATCACAGAGGTAGTTTGAAATCTGCAGCTGTAACAGTTTCGCAATTTGGCACTGTATTTGGCAAGGAGACTGCCCCCAGGGTTACGTAAGATATTTTTATTCGTGCTCGGTTGAAAGGGTGATTCAATCCCTCCCTTGACAACATGTTTACCGTGGGAAATCAATAAAGACTGCTTATTGGTTGAACCACACATGAAACGGGAATGTCTAATTTCTGTGACTTCTTTGTTGGAATTGATTTCTATCTCCTGCGGCAGAGTTGCTCTGGAGTCGAACTTGTCCTAGTTCGAGACCAGAGTCATACACTGACAAGATGAGGACGAAACTGTCGAAAAACTTTGTTGGAATTGATTTATGTCTTCTGCCGCTTCTCTAGAGTCCGGCTTGTCCTAGCCCGAAACCAGAATCATGCACTGACGAGATGAGAACGAAACTGTCGAAAAACTTTGTTGGAATTGATTTATGTCTTCTGCCGCTTCTCTAGAGTCCGGCTTGTCCTAGCCCGAAACCAGAATCATGCACTGACGAGATGAGAACGAAACTGTCGAAAAACTTTGTTGGAATTGATTTCTGTCTTCTGTCGCTTCTCTAGAGTCCGGCTTGTCCTAGTTCGAGACCAGAGTCATACTGAATGAATGAATATATGAATTTGTTACATGGAGCCTAGTAATAAGGCATTTGTACAGTACATACAAAAAAAAGGTAAATGAACGCTTGACAAGAAATACAGAGCACAAAATCTACAACAACAGCAAAAGATAAACGAACGCAAAACAAGAAAGAACGAAACACGAAAAGAACAATACATTTACTGCATTAGCAGGCGCATTGGGCAATGGGCAGGAAGGCGGTTGGATGGTGGCAGAAGATGTCCACTTACTTCTTTTAGCTTGACAGTTGGGTCCAAGACAAAAAACTTCTCCATGATTCGGTGATGGCGCATGCGACGAGGAAGGTACAGAAGAAAACGGAGATATTTGAAAAAGCATGACCGCATTCGACTGGTGTCTTTTTTCCTGAGAATCGGGTACAAATAATACTGACGAGTCAAGATGAGATGAGAACGAAACTGTCAACAAATATTCTTGAGACCAAGAGCGTGTTCCACCCTCGTACCAATAGTAACTATTAGTTACTAAATCCGTTCCAACCTCACGAAAAGTTACTACGCTGACCGTTCCAGCCTTCTCGAAATAGTAACTAATAGTAACTATTTGCTTACCACGCTCGGGAGCATGGTAAGCGTAGTAACCACGAATCTCTGTCACGTGATTGGTCGGATTCACCCGTGGCATGATATTCCGCTGGGAAATAGAAAAATCGTTCCAGCCTTGACGACCAAAAGGCAGAATTTGTGACATCATGCGTGGTGACTACGGTAAGTAGGATGGAACACGCTCCAAGTAACGTTCCAAGCCCTGAAAGTATTTGAAAGTTAAGTTCAGTTCACTTCCCAGCTTGAGTGGCTTGAGCCTGAAGACGACCCTTGCCAAGAGGGCGGAAATATCGCTCTAATAAAGTTCAGCTGACGTATGCGTTTTTCGCTACCAACTATGATTCGCAGTCAGCTTGGGCTGAAAGAATATTTTTTCTGACAGTATGTTTTCGTTTTTAAATTAATCACTAGCATAATATGAGTAATTAATTAACCAATATAACCTACTAATATTATTATAACTTTTCTCGAACAGGTATGTAATCCTAGTCGAGAGTTATCGTGCTCTCGGACAACTTTTACGATGTCATAGGTATCCCTCCACTTACGTTTTTGGATTTCAAAAACCAAGCCAGTTGGATCAGATATTGAACCTACTGAATTTAACTCGCAAGAAATTCGATTATAGCAGTCGGACTCGAATTTTCTCCTTTGCTCTGAAACTTTGACGCGTCGCATGTAGGTTTTCTTATAGCGACACAAGTTTCGCATGTGTACTCGCAAGCGACATCTGATCGAACTGTTTGTGCACATAGGTTAAATGCCGGCTTTATCTGCAGTTCACAATGTTGCGGTTTCGTGCAGAATTATTTGCGACGTATTGCAGGAATCTTTCGAGAGGCAACGCGTCCAGTTTGTAAATGATTCGTCTGGTCTTAAGACTGAGGATTATTCGACGAGGATCGTATCGAGGGGTTTCCCACTCTCGATTTTAGTTTGCAGCAGGTGCGCGGTGCCCGGCTGGTGCCTGCACCGCCTGCCACCTGTTAGAACATTAAAATCAGAATTTTTAGAAGTGGACTCGCCTAATTTTATGGCGGGCATCGCTGGTTTCGGCTGGTGCCAGCAGGTACCGGGAAAGGGTGTACAGCAGTTGCTGAGGAATAGGTAACCCCTCGATTGGTTTCCCCAGAACATACAAATTTTAATGCTGGAAGCAATATCAGATCCACGTATCCAGTAACAGCAGGTTTATGAAATATTGGTACACCATTTGTTTGGATCGTCACGAGATCTGGCAACTACTGGCCGTTAAAACATTTGAATGGCTAGTCCCCAAATCAGGTTCAACTTACTTGAATTGGAGTTCTACCAGCTCAGCGCTCCAAGCGGATTAGTCTCTCATTGTCCGCCACGTCTCCTTATCAGCATCCATCACACAGATACTGTAATAGATCCATAAGTTTAATAAGGGAAGCTTGCACTTTTTAAATTGAGTGTTCACTTGTTCATGGGAACTGCAAAGGATAGTTTCTCTTGGAAATAAATTGAGTCCAGTTCGCAAGAATAGAAGAAACTCCCCAGTAGTATCCAAGTGGGAAGCGATGTAATTTTCCGCTTTGTTGTTCCATAGAACAGTCATTTTGCAAGTCGGTATTTTGCCGGTTTTATTTCTGACAGTGGGATCGCCACTGTAGCATTCGGGGATGCAGGAGATGATGCCTTGCATGTACGAATCGTCTAAGAAGCTCATGTCCACTGATACATCCCAATCGCTGGCAGTGAGCATCCGTTTTTCGGAATACCGTCAGTAATAATTTTTTTTCTGGTCGAAGAGCCAGCGGCCATCGCGAATCCGTAAGAACTAACAGATATAGATGAAATTAAATAAAAAAATTAACCTGCCAGCAGTGCCGACCCCTGCCCCAATGGGCTACCCGGAGGAATATTAATGAAACAACGCTCCCCGCATGAAACCAAACATCCATTCTTTATTTGTCAACCTTCCATTCCCTGCAAATATTTCTAGTCTTAAGTTCGACCAAGCTTTCACGTTCACACATCAAAAGGCTTGGTGTTCTCAGTCATGCTCTTGGCATCAAAACAGTGTTATTATTCATGAGTTCGGTATTTCGGATATTTTCAAGAAATTACTAATGCTACACATGAAGCTATCGGGATCAGCCCTGGTTTTCACCACACCACCCCTTTTGCCCCCTTGAATGTGCGCTAGTACATTTGTATGAATAGTTAATTTTAGTATTTGCTTCATTTCTTTTCTTATTTATTTCACTTGTTGGAATTTTTGGGTAATAAATAACCAATGCTACCAGAAAGAGGATGCCAGAATGGCACCGGTCTTAACCCGGAAGTGGGGGGGGGGGGCTGATTTACGGTGAAACCCACTGATTTCCCGTAGATATTTCTACGGGCTGATCGCATAAGGCATGAGGAGGCACTCGTTGGGCTCGAATCTGTGTCGGGGAGAGAACTCGCTCGATCCCTGTTTTTTCGAAGTTGTAGGTTTGCAGGAATGTCTAGGCCTTTGTTTACACTGTATAACATGTCACACATGTGTTCCGCTGTGGGACAAAATCGCATTAACATTAACGTCGCAATTGGAAACTGATTTGTTGTCATGATTTCGTTGACACGAAACTTTGGGAGCTGATCGCTGAATACCCAGGGAAAATCCACTACCTGAGAATTTTCATTTCAGGTTAAATAAATGTTTACTGAAAGGATATTTTTTGTTCCTACCACACCAGGATTACAGTATATTTTTCGAAAATATTAAAGCATTTTTTAGCCTGGATAATCAACTACTCCGTTTTTTGTCCCACCCCTCCCGCCGTGCATGCGTTTTTTCCGAAACAGTTGAAATAATTTAACGGACCCGGCACTACTACAAGACGCACAGTTTGTGTTGCTTTTTGCAAATTTCTGTCGTATAAGACACAGAAGCTTACGCGAAATGACAGCAGTGTGAACCGTGAGTGGTGGAGGGGTCTTTTAAGCTCAAAACTATATGTAGCCTAGCCTACTACTTCTGTTCGTTGTACATAGCATTTTGAATTGAATCTTCGACATTTGAATTGAAGATAGCGGTAAGCATTTGGGACCAAAGACACTATCACTTTTAGTTTTTGGCCATCACTTTGATTTTGACCGGTTGGAATGTTGGCGTCTGTTTGTCTGGTTGGTTTTCATGTTTCGTCAGTAGAAAGTTCTTTAATCCAACCTAGATAATGTGGTTGGTGTCGTTGTTTTTTGGCTTCCCGATTCTGGCGTAGAAAGTTTCCTTATCTCGCATGAAATCCGGCGTAGCGGGCGGTTTCGTGGTTTCGGAAAACGCGTGAGTGCTCACTCGTTGCTGGAGCGACCGAGAGGCTACCCACTCTCAGATTTATTATACAGCAAGTTCCCGGCACCGCGTTGCCGCTGATTTCAGTCAATCAATCAATTTTTTTTTAACTATAATACCACTACGCTAACACGGGTGGAAATTGAAAAAAATACTCACGAACAATACGAATTAAACACAAACTAACAAACAATAAATACGAAACAAACATACAAATCGAGTATAGTTAAAATGTTTAAAGCACAACTCTTACCAGAAATGATCTTTCCACTATGAAATGGGTCAGACAAATTCTTTTCGAAAATACCATTACTTTCAACCTAAAAATTGGCGATTTTCTTGTTGGCACTTGTCGACTCTCTCCAGCCTTCCTGCTCTCCGACGCGGCGGCTGGGCGCAAAATATTTGGAAAGTGAACCTGTCGTGGTTAAAAAGTGGGAAAAGTAAGCAAATAGAAGAAGCCCATGAGAGGGCATAATGAAGTCCGGATTGATTTCGGTCGGTGCCGGCCGGTACCGGAAAAGGGTGTACAGCAGGTGCCGGAGGGTGGGTAACCAATCGGGAGAGACCAGCGTCGGGTCCAACTAGAGATTCTGGCGATCTCTTGGATCCGCTTTCCGAAAAGCAAAGCGGGAATCCGCCGAGCGCAAGAACAAACGGAAAGTAGTTGCGCATCAGTTGAACCTTTACAACTTCTCGCTGACTTGCCGAAATCACTTTCCAGTCGCGAAGTCGATTCGCTTTCCAAGTGCTGGCGGAAACTAGCGGAGCGCGAGAACAGCTTTGGAAAGCGAAGCGAGTTTTAGCCGCAGTCGCAAAAATAGCCGGCGCATAAGCTCGCGGAGCTTTCCAGACCGCCAAATGCCCCTTAGATCTGTTCTTTCGTTAAGTTGCGCAATTTGCAGGTGCTGTCATTGCAGTCACGCTTATTCCCCGCTGGATTCTCACGGGGTTTCTTGAAAGATCAGTTTCCGCTTTTAGAACATTTCTAGAGCTGGGGATCCCTTCGGATCTTGGGAATATCTGTTTTTAACTGTTTTCTGGCGTGACAGTTTTGGGAAATTAATTTCCAGCGGATTTTGAAGTTGTGATTAGATTGTTAGAAAGTTCTGGTGAAGTTGTCATTTGATTACATTAGTGGGGGCGGGGAATTAAGAAATCCCACCACATGTCAGTTCTTAACGTACCTAGTGTAGGTTTTTAGTAGCCTAGATTCGTAATTGTCTGACTTACCGTCTTTTCTGTCAGTGAACATGTCTGCGTGGCCTCGTCTTAGGGTTTCTAGCCTAAGCTGTTGTGTCTATAGAGTAGGCTTACCCAGGGAATAAATTCATTCAATGTAGGATGTTTGGGTTGGATTTTGCTTGAAAAGGTTATCAAAATATACCATTTCTGCGTAAAATTAACTCTTCTCTGTAAAGTATATCGTGATAGCAACAACCTTTTCCTCCCACAAAAGCACCATGATTGAGTGAGAAAAAAACGCACGTACATTCACCTCCTTCGGTTTGCTACCCTTAAGTGTACCTTTCGGCGACGCCAGGCTTTTTCTTCCATTATTATAACGAATCAACAATCAGTAATCATTAATAAATAATGAAGTATCTGTGATTTTGGGCTATCAACATGTAATAAATTCTTAATTGCTTCTCCTTTCACTTTTATCTCTGTTCTTGCTCGAAAGTTGTTGCTATGTAGGATAAGAAATATTTCATGCCTAATATCGGCTGGTAGTCCATTAATGGTGACCGACAAGAAAGGGTTCGTTTTGTCATGCAGAGGCTGAAGATTGGATTAGAACTAGTATGTTTAGGTTTTGAGACGGACTTTAAGCGTAGACCTACCAACAGTTGATTTTTAAGTTGCAAAGAAAAGGTGCACTTCCTTATTTTGCTATACGATGCTTACTCCATTCAAGAACTTGATTAACATGGAAACCATTTTAAGAAGAATTGAATGAATGAAATTTAGACTGAAAATTGGATGTAATTTCAGTTATTCAGTAGTTCTCAAGGTCAAGTTAAAGTACTGGGTTCAGCATTGAACTGTGTTTGTCTTACAAATTAGCAGGGAATGAAAAAGTCGTTTGAAAGAAATGGTATGGTAGCCTATACTTCTGTGAATGAGTAGTTCAGATAGATGTATGAATGAATTATTTAATGATTTTGTTACGCGCAGCCTAGTAATTAGGCACTTGCGCAACAGCACTGAAAATAAATGAGGGCAAGTATGAAGATGACTGGTTGTCCCTTGAGGATGGAAGAGTAATGTTCTTCGTTTTATGCAGGCAAAAGGGTCTTTGCTCTTCGGTAATGACAAATTTGAAAGCAGGGCATTGATTTTGCCACTCCAAATCGGTGTAAATATCCTTTCTGCTAGACGCAGTCAATAAATTCCAGTCCTGACCATCCGGGATCCTCCCGACCGTCCCTATCCACGTATCCCCTCAGACCGAACACAAGGAAGTGACAACCGTTAAGGATCCGTCGGTCATTAATCGTTTTTTTCTCCTGCCATTCCTTAATCCTGTTTCTGATGATTCTCCACCTATGACGTCACTGTGGGCGTTATTACCCGTTTGTCAGGTCAGAAATCCCCGGATGACGCTTGCTTCTCCTCCCATATCCTGTAGGAAGTGAGCCGGTTTTCTTTAAAATGTGCGAAACGAGTTCCCAGGTTCCCAAAGTAACGACATAGTACGATTTTCTCACCCGGATCCAAAAATGTAAAAAAATGTAATCTACTGTCTACTGTCCTGGACACCTTCAAAATGTAAAATTTTGAAGGTGTCCAGGACAGTAGATTTATGTTATTTTGAGCGTGTTCCATCCTACCTACCGTAGTTACTACGCATGACATTACAAATTCTGCCTTTCTGTCGTCACGGCTGGAACGATTTTTCTATTTTCCAGCAGAATATCATGCCACGGGCGAATCCGACCAATCACGTGACAGAGATCCGTAGTTACTACGCTCCCGAGCGTGGTAAGCAAATAGTTACTATTAGTTACTATTTCGAGAAGGCTGGAACGGTCAGCGTAGTAACTTTTCGTGAGGTTGGAACGGAAATAGTAACTAATAGTTACTATTGGTACGAGGGTGGAACACGCTCTTTATGTAACAATTTAAGTTATGATTTGGACAGACGATCAGGGGCGGTTGTTCGCGGATTGTAACTCCTGCCAGGGCTCCCGGCACCATCATCAGTTCCGTACGGAAAAGTTGTGAAGTTTTCGACTTAATGAAGAAAGAGCAAAAAATCCGGCTGGGGTCTTTACTCAAAATGTAAAGCAAAGTCAAATAAAGCGTGTAAATCTTGATTTACTCTTTTCGTCAGTTGCTTTTCCATCCTTTATGGGTAATGGTATGGCATCAAAGTTGTTGCTGCAGTTTTCAATTACTTTAATAATCGTCCGACATATCAACAAAAAGAGAAGAACATTCAAAAATAAATTACATAACAAGGTAAATGAATCTAATTTTATTTTTACGTCAAAAGAAAGCTGCAAGACTTCGCTGTTAGTAGATATTCTCAGTTTCTCATTCCCACTTAACTGGTTTAGAGGTTAAAAACAAAATCAAGGTAGTCCGAAATTTTGGAAAGAGTTGTCAAATAATCATACCTCTATTGTACTCGGATTCGAAATCGCCATCGGACAATGTATGGGGTCAACTAAATCGGGTCAGTCTGATCATTATCGTCAGACGAATTCGCGAGGGTCCCGTCACTAGTAATAGCGACCCTAGAAGAATACTCTCCAGGGGGACTGATTATTTTATTTATTTAAACTAGGATACGACCAACTAGGGTCAAAAAATGACAAAATAAATAACAAACACTGGCATAAATATAAACTATAAATAAAATAAAACAAAATGTCAACACATCAACCTGGAGCGAACCCACAGTATACAATAATTACCCAACCCACAATTATTATAAAGAATCAAGGTCAAACAGTTACGTTCAAGTATGGCTGAAAGCTTAATTGTCGATAATTAAGCTACGAATAACTTTATTTTGCCCTTGGTTATGCGCTATTTTACATTCATTCAGCTGTCTCACAGGGATTTACTTGGACCCAGTTTATTTGAGACTGCTATTCTGCATTCGCAACAGTTTCTCGATCTGTCTGAGATAAATCGCAAAAAGGTTCAATGACCCTTTGAGTGGTCGGTTCAGTACTAGCCCTAGGTGGATCTCTCTCCGCAAATACCTGAAAATTGTTGTTGAATTTCCCACGTGCCAATATGGATTATCGAATAAAAACGGTTTGCATGCCACATGAACGCCACAGATGTTTCCAATATTGATTGGACGTAATTTATTTCGTCCAGATATTCTTTGTCAAGGAAAGACTGGCAACGAGAGAGACACAAGTTTGAAGAATGTATGAAAACTGAACTTTCGTGGCTAAGACCAACAAGACCAAAGGTTTCGATGGGATCCCAAAAATTCAATGTTTGATCCAGACAATTGGGTCTCGTCTTCGCCAAGTCCAGTCTTCGCCAGACTCCTTGAACCTTTTTAATATCAAAATTCAGAAACAGATTAAGACCAAATAGCTAATCATCTGAGAAAACCAAGTTCAGATATGGATTCAGCTTGTGTGTGTTACCCCTATAAGTCATGTCTGTTTTGACGAAAACTTCCTGCCTTACTTCTGCCAATTTTCCTCTTTCGGCCGAATTCCGGCCTTACACTTGAACCAAAGGATCCTCACACCAAGTTTCATCAAAATATCTCATTTCCTTTGAGAGTTATCGTGCTCACAGACGGACAGATGGACAACTTTTGAGATCTATTTACGTTTTGGGATCCCAAAAACCTTAACTGATGACGTCTGCGGCTAAGATAACGACAAAATTAGGGCATGAAGACATGGAACTAACCTGAAGCCGATATCTTCGGTATTGATTAAACATAGATGCAGACTTGACCTTGGCATGGACTCATTGCTGCTGTGTTGCAGAACTATTGCCCTGAGATGGCTATGTGTGATTTTGAGCATTACTATGCACAGACTAGTGTGAAAGCTGAATGTTGTAGACTATCGAGTAAAATAAACAAAAGAAATTGCAGACAAAGTGATGGATATAGAAAGAGGTTAGGGCTCAGAAAAGTTTGGATGGGTCAGTAAAGGAGATCGACAAGCTAATGGGATATATCGTATCTTGGCAAGTTGAGCTTTTCGTCCGAGCGGGATTATGTAGTATTGAGCGTGCGCTTATCTTTAAACGCAGCTGAGCTTCGAGATTAAAATTCATAGCTCTTATCTTCTACCTGAATTTTTTACTGCATTTTTTACTTGCTTAACTTAGCAGCAGTAGGGTGAGGTCGAACTTTAATTTGGAAATTCATTTAGAAACGGGACCGTTTATCTTGGAGAAAAACCGATTTGAAAAATTGTCTCAAACGGACCATTAAATTGAACTTTTTGGCGATTTCTTACTTTACAATACTTGTTGTTGGCCTAGAGTGATTCCCAACCTTTTCCGTACCGCGAACCCCTAATTAAAGGTTCGAAAAGGTTGCGTACCCCCTTTTTCAGAAGGTGAAAAAGACGATATTTAGGCTATTATCATGGATGATAAAGCTTACATATGTAGAAATGTATACAAAATCAATGAGATATTTGAGACTGCTTTGTAGCTAAAATTTTTGTCAAATCTCTGCCCGACGTCATTAAGGGCACTTACAGTCAGCCTGTTTCTGTGTTTGGTTTTAATGCTCTCCATGCTTTCATAAAGCTGCATCGCAAACATCTTCGTTAGCTAATTCGGAACCTGAATGACAATATCACTTGCAATGTCTTCGATTCTTCTTGAAACAATATTGTTTGACAAAGGAACAGATTTTACGGCAGTAGGCTAGCTGTTTTGGAACATTATTTCATTGACTTTTACTAGGGCTTGTTATCAGAGGCGTCACACACGGGTTGGCAACACCTCTCCCCCCAAAGTGGTCGGCCAGACGGTTCAGAAGAAACGAGTCGGCGCGAAGCGCCGTGGTTTTTTCGTAAAAACACTTTTTTTCTAAATAGTTGTAAAAATGACCAGCCAGTCAGTAAAAATACCTTGCCCTCAAAAAAACATTTTAGCTGGTGATGCCTCTGCTCGTAATATTATACTTTTGGCAATCAAAAATGAGTGAGGCGAGATATAGACTAAACTTTTGGTACCTTCGCGTACCCCTTGCAAGGGTCTCGCGTACCCCTTTGGGTACGCGTACCACCGGTTGGGAACCACTGGCCTAGAGCACGGGTTGGTGATTTTCCTTTGCGCTGAGAATGGAGAAGCCATATGATGTCGAGAAAGTTTTTTTTTTCGTAGAAACCTTTATGCGACCTTCACAACGAGCTGGTTCATTGCAACTTAATCCCTTCGAAGAATAAAATGGATAATTTCCTAACCTCGGTTCTTTAACATCGCCCAAAACTCATTTAGAAACTTCCGACTTACGAGTCAGAAACTTAAGAGTCTTCTTCCGTCTTTGAATGAATACCTATCTTTGTCATGTCCCCTCGGAGGACCCCAACGGTTCCTGTTTCGAAAGTCTTACTTGTACTTGAAGCGAGGATACAGGCTGTGCAGACCGACTGGCGTTCAGGAGATATTGAACTGTTCTTGTCGTAGGCTACTCGGCGGTCTTCGGGAAATGGGCGAATATCAGCTCCGTTCTGTGCCTGTCCTGTTTTCGCCTGTACTTTCTGAGTAGGTCAAGGGCTAAAGGCCTTGTAATGATTTTGTACGATGGCTTACCTGTCTCTTTTGGGAACACAAAGCCAACACGGAAGTGAAGGGAAAGACAGACTTCCTTAAGTCTGTCCGTTTGTTAGCATGAAACTCTCAGAGGATTTTAGGCTATTTTTTTTAAGCTTGATCTGACTTTCGATTTAGGGGTAGGGAGTCATGCTGAATCCATGCCTGAGCGTTATTCTCTCGCCGAACAAGTTGTTTGTTCGGAATCCGGCAAAACTCGGAAAGTGACGAGAAGAATAAGTTCTGTCTGAAGTTGACTAGAGTGCAGACATACATAGGGATAATGCTGGGGTCAATATTTTCACTTGGATTTCCTGCCGGACCGAGGTCTGACCGGGACTCAACGGACCGCAGTCCATCGGTCGGCCTGGTGAACACAGGAAATCAAGAACCCGAGTGGCTGGATTTACAAGTACAATAAATCAGTTCAGTTCAGTTCAGTTCATTTTTTTTAAATCAAAATAAAGGAACAAAATAAATTTCGACCCCTACAAAGCTCCATGGCCCGGCGGTCTACTGTTGGAGATCCGACCGAATCCTTTCTCTTGTTTTTCGGAATTGATAAGGATTATCATCCGCCAAAGGAGTGACGACCCACGAGACTGTCCATATTTAAACTTTGTATCATCGCCTGTTTCCATTAATAATGTTTGTTGAGTGGAAAGGATTTATCTCTTGTCTGGAAAGAAATTGTCTGTTGACCCTTGTCACAGATTGAACGGCGGTCACCTTTGTTACAGACTTTTACTCTGCTACTCCAGTCTTTACAGTTTACGAGCCCGGACTAACATGCGGCGTGATGTAATGAGGCGCTCATCGTTACGCTCATCAACCACTTAACAATAGTTTTCGAAGTAACGGATTTGGACTCGGATGCACGCCCGATTCCATCCGTTCGGGCATGAAAACTAGTGCAGAGGTTTCCGTGTTTCTTTGCATCTACTTGTGAAGATTTTCTTATCAGATGTTTTAAGGAAAGCTTTGCCCGACAAATCGTGTGTAAACACTACGTGATTTGGAACGGAATCTAATAGTAACAAGACCAAAGGTTTCGATGGGATCCCAAAAATCTAATATCTGATCCAGACAATTGGGTCTTGTCTTCGCCAGATCCAGCCTTCGCCAGGCTAATCATCAGAGAAAACCAAGTTCAGATATACCTGTATAAGCCATATCTATTTTGACGAAACTGACCGAAACTTCCTGCTTTACTTCTGCCAAATTTCCGGTTTCGCCCGAATTCCGAAAGAACTAATAGTCCAGAAAAAAAAAGAAAAAGAATCAGTGACGAATCCAGCGGATCTCTTTATCCCTCTTAAGAACACCTAATCAGCTTTAAATAAAACTTTGACTTGAAAAAAAATCCGGTTAAAACCGGATTGCGGACTAGTTACATCTCCGGTTAAAAAATGAGTGTCATATACAGACTCATTGTCTCTTCTTACCCCTAAACCTGTCATCTAATCAACTTCAGATAAAACTTTCGCTTTTAACAAACTTTCGCTTTTAACAAACTTTCCGGTTTTGGCCGGATTTCTGGCAAACTATTTGTCCGGTGAGAAAATGGTTTTCACCATCGTGTTCAGCATGTCTTCTTACCCTTCAATCGAACATTAAATCAACTTCAAATGAAACTTTTACTTTTAACCAACTTTTCGTTTTTTGCCGGATTCCTGACGAACCACTTGTCCGGCAAAAAAAATGGTTTTCACCATCGTGTTCAGCATGTCTCCTTACCCTTAAATCGAACATTTAATCAACTTGAAATTAAACTTTTACTTTTACCCAACTTTCCGTTTTTTTCAGGATTCTGGACGAACTACTTGTCCGACAAGAAAATGGTTTTCACCATCGTACTCAGCATGTCTTCTTACCCCATAATCGGCTATCACATTAGCTGTTTAAAAATATTTTGTTTGTCCCTTAATTTGAAACCCCTCCCCCAGCCTCAAATGTAGGGCTACAGAGCCCATCTGTACTTTGACCCAAAGGATTCTCCCACCAAGTTTCATCAAAATATCTCAATCCCCTCGAGAGTTATCGTGCGGACAGACGGGCAACTTTTGCGATGGTCATAGGTCCACTTGCGTTGGTCCACTTACGTTTTGGGATCCCAAAAAACAGCATAGGGCCTACGTGGGTATTCGCAACTTCAGGAGTCCGGGAGTTCTCAGTTCTTTTCACCTTGAACCTCAGTGTTCATCCGTTGCTATGTCCACGGTCTCCATCAACAACCGATTCAATCTCATGTTGTGGATACCACCATCCATTCATACTAGATTATTCAACCCACGAGAAAAAGAGAGGTGGGTGTGAAGGTTAGTCAGTCGAATAAAGAAAGCTGCCTACCAGCTCGTACGCAAACCCCCTACCCCTTTTTTTTAACCCACATGGGGGGGGGGGGCTAATGTTAGGTTGTCTGTTACCCAAGTGGTATCCTCAACGTTAGAACAGGGGCACCCCATCGATGGTCTAGGATGTCCCAAGCTTACATCATAACAATGGGGTGCAAGGTTCCTCGCACATAAATCTCGAACGAAAAAGTCCAATTATTATTCGCCAGGAATGAATCTTACGCATGCTGAATCATTTTTTCAACATAAATCATTTTACGGTCTCCATCAACAACCGATTCAATCTCATGTTGTGGATACCACCATCCATTCATACTAGATTATTCAACCCACGAGAAAAAGAGAGATGGGTGTGAAAATTAGTAAGTCGAATAAAGAAAGCTGCCCACCAGCTCGTAGGCAAACCCCCTACCCCTTTTTTTTAACCCACATTGGGGGGGGGGCTAATGTTGGGTTGTCTGTTACCCAAGTGGTATCCTCAACGTTAGAACAGGGGCACCCCATCGATGGTCTAGGATGTCCCAAGCTTACATCATAACAATGGGGTGCAAGGTTCCTCGCACAGAAATCTCGAACGAAAAAGTCAAATTATTATTCGCCAGGAATGAATCTTACGCATGCAGAATCATTTTACTATTGAATTTTGTGTTTGTTACTTATCGGAAACGGGTCGTAACTTTGCCATTGAAAAATTATTATTTTGATTGTTGGAATTATTTGCATGTTTCCTTGACTTCTTTTTAATATTAAAGTTAGCAAACACAAAAGGAGCCAATCCGGCAGAGAGCAAGGGGTCAAATACAAAACAGTCGATGGCCAAATATACTATGCGAAGGAACCCAAGGCTTTAGCCCCCTTTCCTTCGTCCCAGTTTCCGAAGGGGCTGTTCCAGTGTGACCCTCACTCCGCACTGACGTTGGGCAGGGTCCACAAAACTGGTGGATGCCTGCCTGACTGCTCCTGTCCCTCATTTGAAGCACAACTCTTACTAGAAATTGTATTTTCCCTATAAAACGAATCAGAAAAAAAGGTTTTCGAAAATAACATTACTTTCCACCTGAAACTAGCGATTCTCTTGTTAGCTCTTGTCGATTATATCCAGCCTTCCTGCTCTCCGACGCGGCGGCTGGGCGCAAAAGATTTGAAAACTGAACGTGCCTTGGTTAAAAATGGGAAAACTAAGCAAATAAAAGAAGTAATAAACAGAAGATTATCACATCCTTATGTGTGAAAAAGTTGTCAGCTGACAATGAAGATTCCGGCAAACTTTTCGTTGGGTGACGGGAAAACTCTTGCAAGGCGGAAAAAGCGCTAAAAACTGGTAGTTACAAAAGGAAACGAAAGGTGGGGATTTTAGAAGCTTATAATTACATATGGGAGCTAAGTATATTATAAAGGGCAGAATAAGCAAGAGGGGTCCTTTAACTCTTTACCTTCGGGTCTCCTCTCTCGTTCGCTTTGAGGTGTCAAACAAACGATTTTCGGCACCTGGTCCTGATTCCCATCGCTTAGGTTGCGTTCCCCAAACTTAACAATTGTTAACAATCGTTAATTTTACTTCGGGGCGGAGCTAACTGCAGCTTTAACGATCGTTAACTTTTCCCAGTTCTACAGTTGTTAACTATTTTGTAACGATGCTCACCGACCATCGCTACAAAATAGCTAACAATCGTTAAGCTCTGGAACGGAAATTGTAGGTGGGCGGAGCTTAAATTTCGAAATCAGAAACGTGGAACGCAAAAAGTTAACAACTGTT
Source organism: Branchinecta sandiegonensis (assembly GCA_030848855.1). Classification (NCBI taxonomy): domain Eukaryota; kingdom Metazoa; phylum Arthropoda; class Branchiopoda; order Anostraca; family Branchinectidae; genus Branchinecta; species Branchinecta sandiegonensis. Next base: position 22,236,183 of record JAUPMV010000006.1, on the reverse strand, counting down.
AACAATTTGTTAACAATCGTTAAGTTCGGGAACGCAACCTCAATACCTTTAAACCAAGCAGGCTTTGACACATAGTTTCTTCATTGCAGGTCACGAGTTTCCTAGTAACTTTGACTCAGTAATCCGACGGATTCTGCGACTCCTGTTCCACTGCATCGCCCACCTCTACCATTCCCACTTCCGGGAGATCACAGGCCTCGGAATGAATGTCCACCTGCACTGCATTTTTTCTCACATCATTTTATTCAACGGACGGTACCATTTGATCGACGAGAAAGAGACGGAAATCCTGAATGACCTGATCGTGGCCCTCCGGCTGCTGCCACCTAACGACGACGGCGAACACGGAGAGGTCACCAGCTACGAGGGCGCTACTAGTGCTTGCTCAAGGCAACCTGACGACGGCTGTGATGATATTACTAAACATCGGCGATCGGACTCGGGGACTTCCCGGGGGTCGTCCTGTGGCAGGGGCGACTCCGGGGGGGGAGTGAGTGCGGGGGAGGGTCCGAATCTAGTCGCCGCGACGGGTATATGAGTGTCGACACTAGGTAGTCATTCACGTAATAGAAACACCCCAGTGTTCCTTTCCCGTGTTACTGTCCTGTCGTTTCTGCGAGAAGACGGGAGGCAGTGTGTTCTCTCTGCCTTTGTTCACGATTTTATTAGTCTTTGAGGACGTCTCTGGCAATATTTCTGTGGCACAGAAGCAAGTATGAGAGAGAGTGAGTGGAGCCAAAGTGTTCGATTTTTACGAGGGAAACCGACCGCTGAGTACACATTGACATTGCCTTTAGCTCGATTAGTAAAGCGTTCCAGATTACAGTGCAAAGTGACGGCTCTGCGGAGTTTTTGTAGTTTGGCGTTTTTAAGCGGTCTTCCGACAACGTGCATAAGGAGTGTGTATGTAGTAAACACGTTTAATGTTTTATTCACTGCTTAATTCACCAAAATGGCCCTTTAAAATATTTATTACCAACCGGTTAAACATTCACATCGTACATCTTGTACGCCATACTATCAGGGTCACACAAGAACAGAGCAACGTGATGTCTATCAGCAAACGCAACAGTACTGATCCGATATGAACGGTAGCGAACGCTTGGGTAATATTTTGAAGACCGTGTTCATTTATGAAATGTCAGTCATACACGACTTACTGTCGCCTAATGAGGCGGACAGATGATCAGGTTTATCTGGCCGCATTTTCTGCCCTTTCGTCAGAAGTTGAAAAAATATCAACGTTTCCAACTGATAATGGTTCCGAAATCCTGGCCGGTGATAGACAAATCCTCAATTTTCGGGCATGGGACCCCCATACAAATCTGTTGAACTGAGAATCTGACTGGAAATTTGCTTTTCAAACAGATTTTTATGGGGCACCATGCCCTTGTTGCAGGGCATGGTGCCCATAGGTTGTGGCACCATGTCTGAAAAGTGAGGATTTGTGTATGACCGGGCCACCCTACCCTGATCATCGATTCGTAACATCTCAGTCTATTTGAGAAATCGTTACCGTCCAGATGTGCGGGAATAATACACCCGATGCGTATTATTCTCTCTCTGGTTGACTTTTTGTTACTTTGTTCTTGAACGGTCCTGATTGGATGAAAAGCGCCCGTGTAGACGTCGTACAGGATCATTTCCTTTGCATCTGATTTCTTCGTTTGAATTCATACTCATCTAATAATTCTAAACCATACAAAAGACTGCGGTTTTCGTGATGTACAACGTGTAAATTGAACCGGTACGCTAATCAACGAGCATTTTCAGTGTGCCATGCGGTGGAATAAAGCGTTGAGTAAGGTATATTCACACACGTTTTGAACGGTTCCTAACCTATTTATGTGAAAAGCTACATACGGTTTAACAGTGTGTACGTGATGCTTGTGCGTTCTTTATGCACGTTGAGAGAGTGCCACTTTCGGGGGATGATATTGTCATGTTGCGTTTGCCCCCGACAACTTTGCTGTTCTGTCTGTATTCCTTTTCGCGGTGGAGATGATCCTATCGCTGCACCTTCGCCCTTCTTCTTACACAAACTTCCGGCCAGGCCTTTGTTATTTAGTAAATTTTTTTGGTTGGAAAATTAGGCTAAAATACTAAGCTTGGTTCCTACGGATTCCGGATATGGAAAAATCGCAGTAGGATCGGGAATATGGGATGCCCGTCCACAGCATTGAGTTCATCATTAAAATCAGAGTTTCACTCCGTGAGAACTCAGCTTAACGCTCCCGACCTCTGTTGTGGACTGGGGTTCAGACAGTTTTAACCGAGTCCTTGAAATCGAGCTTTCACCCGGGACTTTCACTGCTTTGACTTTTGAACTTTCGCTCAGAAAACTTTACTCTGCTATATGCGTGAGAGCTAGGAGCTGTGTGTTCCAGACAGTTATGCAGTCGGACTAGTACTCTGTATTGTTCCTAAGTCGCCCAAGTTACTAAGTTTTTCGGTACATAAGACACGGACTGGGCGAATTTCTCAAAATAATTGTGTTACGCCCCGTCACGTATTAAGTTCGCTGTGTTCCCCCTTTAAATTTCAGTGTAGGTATTAAGTGGCCGTAGAACGCGATGACGATAGTAAGTAAGTAATTTATTTATAACCCGCCATTTTGAAAAAGCGGAGTAAACGAAAGAAAATAAATAAAACACATCAAGACACAGGAAAAGACACTTAATTTTCAATCTTCGGCCAGGAAGAAGTGAGTAACGTCGTGCGCTGGTTGGGCCCTGTTGTCCATGATTTTTGAATTTTCGATTTTTGATAGGTACATACACTGTAAAAAAAACCTTGCAGTATTTGCTACTGGGATTAATCTTGTCTCTAGTAAGATAAGATTATCTCTAATTCAGATTAGTCTTATCCCAATAGAGATAAGATTAATCCCAGTAGCAAATACTGCAGTTAACTTTAATCCTTACTCGGAGAAACTTTTTACAGTGTAGTCGACGCGAAAGAAAATAGCTTTGGCACGAAGGCGAGGCGGTGTCGATCTTGCCCGCGCAAACGCGAACCCGCGTTCTATGGTCACTTTGTTTGGAATTAACGGAATATGAAACTATCCAAGGCTATCTGTCTTCGGGAAATTCATCACTGTTTTTTTATTTTATTTGAATTTACGAACGTTTGCTTTGCTGTTGGCTTCCGTTTAAAGGACCTCTCTCCCTATGTACTCTCCAAGTTAGGTTATTTTTAAAATATTTGAATACTTTAAAACTATGCTGTGCTCTCAACAAATAACCCCACAATTTTGGCTGTTTTAAGCCTTTTCCGAGAGCCGTTGACTTGTTGCGAAAACAGGGAAACAGTTTACACAACCGGTTTTTCTGATGGAAAAACTTCTCGCAGACAACCGTCGACAGCGTGATACACATCGAAGGTAGCAAAACACGGCAAGTGAGAAAGTCAGCGTGGTTTTGTTAGAGGGATTGGAATGTATCGTACGAAATTGAGGTCTCTGGATTTAGAAATATATGGAGTGATTACGGAAGTAGGTTGCATTAGTATTATAGGTAAGACAGGTCCTTTAAGGGTAAAATGGCGCCGTCAGATGCTGATCGATTCCGGAAACTGTGAAGAAAGAACTGTCAAGTGCTTTCATGTGTACTTAATCTTATTTTTGTTGGTTGGAGCCGGACTGATGTCTAGTGTTGTTTTATCCCGCGGGGTTGAGAGGGTGGCCGATTGAGAAATTTGAGTATGTTTTCGTGATTGTTTTGTGAATAGCCACTTTGTGATAGGCCCCGGTGAGGGTTGTTTCCTCGCTGGACTGCGTACTAGAGTTTATCGATCACGTGTACAGTTGCGTTGTAGTGTCAGAATGATATAAACGATAAAAATAAAAATTTATGCCGAAAAGAATTTACCCCCCCCCCCCCCCCTCCCGATCATTGTGGGCAATGGAACCACAGTACCAGCTTTAACTCCAACCAATTTTCAGAGAAAAACTTTACAAAATCAGATATTTAAGGAAGAATCTTTAATTGTTTTTCCACAAGTTCATTTTCCGGCTTGAGTCTGAAGCCTTGCCAAGAAGGTCGGAAATTTAGCTCTAATAAAATGTAGATGACTTATCCGTTTTGCACCGTCAAATATGTGTTGGAACCGGATGTGTTGATGACTAAACAGACGAATAATTCGAAAACATTTTCCGGCTTGAGCCTGAAGAGGACCCTTGCCAAGAAGGGCCGAAATATAGCTCTTATAAAATGTGCACCGTCAAATAGATAGTCCTTCAGCCCAAGCTGACTGCGAATCAGAATTGACGGTGCAAAACGGAAAAGTCAGCTACATTTTATTAGAGCTATATTTCGGCCCTTCTTGGCCAGGGTTCTCTTCAGGCTGAAGCTGTAAAATTAACTTGTGGAAAAACAATTAAAGATTTTTCCTTAAATATCTGATTTTGTGAACTTGTTCTATGATAATATGATGGGGTTAAAGCTGGTGCTGTGATTTCGTTCAACACCGTATGTGTTGATGACTAAACAGACGAATAATTCGAAAATATGTCCAAAAAGCAGAACACTTGTTCATAAGAACCTTCTGTGTCGGTTGTTTTCTGTTTTATTATGTGTTTTCGAATATTCACAAGAAGAAACAGATTTCTCCATATGCGCGAATGGAGAGACAGGCTCGATTGCTGGGCAACTGGCTATGCGATGCAAACGAACATCTGGATCTCGTTCTGACAAAAAAAATACCACAGGAAAAAACTTGTGCATAAGAATTTTAATACCGCTACCGTGCATGTATTCCCGAAGAAATTCGTTCCTGTGCGTCATTTGCTTTATGGTGAATATATTGACCATGTGCAGAGCTTTATGCATAGCGCATATAAATATTCGCTGACGTGCGATACTCTATATGACGAAGTCTAAAACACGCCAGTGCTCCACAGGAAGAAGGAGTAAACGTTTCCGCAACGACTCAAACTCAACAACTCAAATCTTGTGTCCAACAATCACGGCGATCTTCGGGAGCAGCTGTGATACCGCTTCTGGCTGTTCCGGTAGGTGCCCGGCGATTTTGCATCTGCAAGGAGAATTAGTCATCAAGAGTATTTGCCATATTCCTGTTCAGCGGTTCCAAGCGGACTAGTTTCTATTAATACTCTTGATGACTATGAGCGTGTTCCACCCTCGTACCAATAGTAACTATTAGTTACTAAATCCGTTCCAACCTCACGAAAAGTTACTACGCTGACCGTTCCAGCCTTCTCGAAATAGTAACGAATAGTAACTATTTGCTTACCACGCTCGGGAGCGTGGTAAGCGTAGTAACCACGAATCTCTGTCACGTGATTGGTCGGATTCACCCGTAGCATAATAATCCGCTGCAAAATAGAAAAATCGTTCCAGCCTTGACGACAAAAAGACAGAATTTGTGACGTCATGCGTGGTAACTGCGGTATAATATCATGCCACGGGCGAATCCGACCAATCACGTGACAGAGATTCGTGGTTACTACGCTTACCACGCTCCCGAGCGTGGTAAGCAAATAGTTACTATTCCGAGAAGGCTGGAACGGTCAGCGTAGTAACTTTTCGTGAGGTTGGAACGGATTTAGTAACTAATAGTTACTATTGGTACGAGGGTGGAACACGCTCTCTATCTCTCCCTGCCGATGCAGAATCTCCGGGTACCTGCGGAAGAAAGCAAGAAGCGGTGTCACAGCTGCTCCCAAAGATCGCGTGATTGTTTTGGCACAGGATTTGAGTTGTTGAGTTTGAGTCGTTACGGACACGTTTACTCCTTCTTTCTGAGGATCACTGGCGTGTTTTGGACTGAATCATGTAGAGTATCCCCCTAAGCCTCACCGTCAGCACATGGATCAAAAATGGTGAAACCACAACTCCTACTAGAAATGATCTTTTCATAATGAAACGGATCAGAAAATAGTTTCTCGAAAATACCATTACTTTCTATCTGAATTGAGCCATTTTCTCGTTAGCGCATGTGGAGTCTATCCAGCCTTCCTGCTCTCCGAAACGGCGGCTGGATGCAAAACATTTGAAAACTGAACGCGCCTTGATTAAAAAGTAGGAAAACTAAGCAAATAAAAGAAGTCGAAAATAGAAGATTCTCATATCCTTGTGTGTTAGAGAGTTGCCAGAGGACGTTCAAGATTCTGGCAAACTTTGCGTTGTGTTAACCGGCAAAACTCGGCACGGCCGAGAAAGTGCTAAAAATTCGTACGTACAAAACGAAACAATGGAGAAAGGTGGGGATTTTAGAAGCTTGTAATTCCATAGGAGAGCTAGGTATATTATAACAGGCAGAATAAGCAAGAGGGCTCCTTGAAATAGATCCACAGGTTAGTGTGTGGAAAACCTGCATCTGTGTCCCAGGTAATGGAGGTTTTGCATATATCTCAGCAGCAGAAAGTGAAAGTGACCCACTACCCTATGGATCCGACTTTTTACAATGTCTACACAAGTTATGAGGCAATGGGGGACTAACAGAAACTAGTCCACTTGGAGGGCGGAACTGCAATACGGCCAATTCCTCTTATAAGCTCATTCTGTTTTCGCACTATAAAGATGTACAGTAGAGGACATGCTTATTTGAACACTTCTCTAGCTGTTTCACTACCCTTTATTTCTAATTTGTTACAGAACAGTCCAATGAAGAGGAAAAATTACAAACTTGAGATCAGCTACAATAGCCAATTGTTTCAGGGTTGTCCTGGCACAAGCTTTTGAGTTCAGGTTCTGCAATTCAGATTTTATTATGAAGAAAATTAATTGCATGCTTCTTCTCTTATACTGTCCGAAACACACCAGTGATCCTCGGAAGAACGAGAAAAAGTCTCCTTAATGACTCAAAAGTCAAACTCAACAACTAAAATCCTGTGTCAACCAATCACGGCGATCGTTGGGGACACCTGTGGTGACGCTTGTGGCTCTTCCGCTAGGCAGAGGCGTTATTAGCCAACATGTTTGGGGGGGGGGGGCAAGGTATTTACCGACTGGCTGGTCATTTTTGCCGACTATTGTTTGCGGATAAAAACGACCAGTATTGAGAAAAAACAACTGTTTCCAAGAAAAAAACGACTGTTTTACAAAAATTCGCGCAGACTCGGCTATTTTTTACCGACTGGTCGACAACATTCGGGGGGGGGGGGGGGGGGCGTCCCTTCCCCCTAGTAGTGACGCCGCTGCCGCTAGGTACACAGCGATTTTACATCGGCAAAGAGAGTTTGTAATCAAGAGTATTAAAGAGCGTCTGTAGGTTTGAACGCCATCTATTTTCTGAAGTTACGTTCTGTCTAACAAGAAGGAAAAGAATACCAGGTTGCACTTGACAGTGCCTTGTGTGGATTTTAGTTTTTTTCTTCGTAGATTTTTCACTGTTAGGCAACGTTCAAATAAAGGCTCGTTTTTTGGGTGTAGTTTGTTTTAGTTCTGCTTTTGTTTTAGTTATGAAAGTACAGTATGTGGAATAGACAAATATAACGGTGCACATACTGTACTTTAATAACTGACACAAAAGCACGTCAATCTACAGTGAAACTACATAAAAAAAAAACGCAGCTTAAGCATACCTCTACTGTATTCCGTCAACAGCTTCAATTTTCAGCGAATCAGAATAGTTTCAAGAAAAATCAACGCAACATCAACTAAAGAAAGAACAAAAGCAACGCAACATCAACTAGAGGAAGAACAATGCGCGTGAGAACGAATTATTCACGTAATACCTAAACAGTAGCAAATTCAGAACACGAGCGTCAAGTAATACCTTCCTTGATCCTTGACGGTCAGTAAAGCCACTCTTTCGAAATCTATTTACGAACCGATCGTGGTTGTAAACGAACGACAAAAAATGGCGTTGTCGTGGTTGCCTATAGGCGTATTCTCGCCGTTCCCCGAGGACTCCACTTGAGGAGTCCCTGCGTTTTTGTTTGTCCCGGGGACTCACTCTCCGTATTCTCGCGAGTACCCACGGACGGGGAATGCTCCGATTATTATCACCATCATCAAAAAGGACTCCCTTTCAGATTCGGATCCGAGGGGAATCAGTTTTTGCTGGTGCTGGTGCAATGTAAAATTAATTGAAAACAATCACAAGAAACAAAACCCAAAATAAAGTGCAACCAGACTAATTTCGTCAACTGTATATTTTTTGTCGAATAAAATCCTTTTTGGAAGCATCCCCCCCCCCCCGTGTTCTGGTTGTTTTCCGTACGCGGAGTCCGCGTGGAGTGACTCCCTCTATTCTCGCCGTTTCCTTCGATTCCCCGAGGAGTCCTCGGGAAACGGCGAGAATACGCCTATGAATAAACTCCTTCACCACTTCCTTTGCTTCATTCCTTTGACGAGGACCATTGCCAAGAAGGGCCGAGATATCGCTGCCAAAGCATCGTAGCTGACGTATCCAGTTAATGCATTATTTGAATGTGTTGCCAAGTCAGTTGGGCTCAAGGAGTATTAACTTCCTTTGCACAACTCCTTCTTTGATAGTGACAGGACGACAAGCAAAATTAGGCTAGTCTACGTTGCCCTTCCTTTCCATATCTCCTAGGAAAAACAACAAGAGCTGAAAGTTCAAATGGCACTTTTAAGGGTACTTAGCAGGTATATTATCTAGGGTTCGCGCTGTTAAGGTCGAATGTGTATTCCGGGACCCCTTCAACTCTCGCACAATGGCCAAATCCGATCAGGATTTATAAACTGCAGGCCTAGGCATTACGGCATCCCCCCCCCCAATCCTGCAACACCTAGGACCCGGTCTGGATCTATACCTGGCACATAGAGATTCTATGATCGTCACAGTTTAAGCGTGCGAAAAGATTTCAGGGACCCCGATCCAGCTCTCCCGTAGTGCTCCCGGTCCGATTCTATAAACGGCACATCTATGGCCCATTGTTCTTTAGGCCAAATCCCATCCCGATCCCTCCACTGTAAGCCTGCCACAAGATTTTCGGTGCCCCCCAACACCCCACAGTTACCAGATCCAGTCGAAGATCGGTCAGGACTCGAAGCAGAAAATCAGAGACAAACGCTCTTACCAACTATCAAGTTTCATCTAGGTCTGATGAGTTGTTTGGGAGTTGAGTATGCCACAAGATTCCAGATTCCCCCTCCCTCCACTCACCACTGGATGGTCGAATCCGGAAATTACAATTTCCAGGTCAACCTGGTCAGATACTAATATGCCTGACAAATTTCATCGTCCTGGCCGATCTGGAAGCACCCAAAAGCCAGGCGTCACCTTCCGAATATTTGGGGCTTCCGCACAGTCAAGCCAACCCTTGCAGATTTTCATGATAATGATGTTAATTTTGCTATTCTTCATTATTTCGTCAGATGTCTCCTTTAGAATTCAAGCGTCTTTTGCTTCCCAGATACAACTGTCAATCACTCTCCCTTTTCTTCCTATATCTGCATATTCATAGTGTCTCTCGAGTGTTTTGTATCTATACACCTTTCCTTTCTTTCTTCTTTACTCCTTTCTGAGTGAAAAATACTGGTAATAAATACTTTACTGACTTACTCATACCCGGAATCTATGGTGTCCAACAACCTGGACTTTTCAGACTTTTTGATCTTAAAACGTAAGTGGAGGGATACCTATGACATCGCAAAAGTTGTCCGTCTGTGAGCACGGTAACTCTCGAAGGTAATGAGGTATTTTGATGAAACTTGGTGTGAGGATCCTTTGGGTCAAGGGAATGGTCGAGTTATAAATATAGTTATAAATATATATGACTTGTAGAGGTAAACACACATGCTGAATCCATATCATAACTTGGTTTTCTCAGATAGTTAGCTATTTGACCTTAATCTGTTTCTAAATTTCAATAATAAAAATGTTCAAGGAGTCTGGTGCAGACTGGATCGGACGAAGACAAGACCCAATTGTATGGATTGAATGTTGAATTTTTCAGATCCCATCGAAACCTTTGGTCTTGTTTGGTCCTGTCACACTGGTCTTGACGGAAAAGGCTGTCTGGAATACTCTTGATGACTAAGTCTCCTTGCCGATGCAAAATCGCCGGGTACCTAGCGGAAGAGCCGGAAGCAGTATCGCAGCTGCTTCCGGACATCGCCGTGATTGGTTAACGCAGGATTGAGCTGTTGACTTTGAGTCGTTAGTGCTACGTTTTCTCGTTCTTCCCGAGGATCACTGGCGTGTTTTGGACTTATTCATATAGAGTGTCCGCACGAAAAATCTGGAAGATGAAGCCTGATCTTAACTCGCGATCAACGGACCGACAAAAAAACAGCCGGTCTCTGGCACTTGAACCGAAGGCTGCTAGTGTCACAAAAGTCGTAGAAATACACTTAAGCATACAGCCGGTCTCTTGCTCAAAGATCGCGTTGTAAGTTGGCTCAGATCTACATTCCTCCATTTCGTTCGAGTGCCATCTAGGGCTCAGACAAGTCTGAAAGATGTAGATGGTGCTGTGTTTTGTCCGGCGTCAGATTCAAAGAAGCTAGCCACGTTCCCGTCAAGTGGGAGTTTGTTTTTGTTTATCCCTGGCCTATCTTAACTTACCAGTAGCCTAGTCCGATCACTGACAGCTTAACGTATGTCTCACTATAAAACTGCCGTAGTTCTCAGTTTAGTAAAACTCCAGGAGTGGAAATGTTGAAGCTTCCGATCTGTTGTTTCTCCATTTGAGAGTGGAGTTAAAGCTCTGTCCGAGGGCTTTCGGGTGTTAGCTACAATAATCCTGTGATAGCCTAGTCAGTTTCTGTTGAATAATTCCAGTACAGATGTACAGTAACTTACAGGTACCAGAGAGCAGCAGGAGAGGTTGCCAACCTTGAATTGCATGGCCTCGGATTTGGCCTCAAAATTGAAATGAAAATTTCTGTGCAGTCTTAACACTGCAGTCTAGTACACTAGCCCTTTTTCAGTCACGGTGCTCAAATGTCTAGCACCATGCCTGAGTGCTAGACGTTTGAGCGCTGTACCTTGAAATTCATGCATAGTGCATGGATTTCAGCATTTCAGCATACAGTACACACCAGAGGGGTCACCAGCCAAAATGTTTGGGGGGGGGACGAGGAATTTTCCGACTGGCTGGTAATTTTTACCGACTGTTTCTGTAGAAAAAACGACTGTTTTCAACAACAAAAAATAAGAGTTTTGATAAAAATCAACTGATTTTCAGAAAAATCCACTGATTTTCACAAAAACCGACTATTTTGACGAAAAATCGACCAATTTTCAGAAAAAACAACTGTTGTCATGAAAAAAATCAACTGTTTTGACGAAAAATCATGGCGTTTCGCGCCGTCTCGGTTATTTTTTACCGACTGGCCAACAGCATTGGGGGGGGGGCATCCCCCCCTCCCCCCCCAGTCGTCACGCCCCTGGTGCACACATCAAAAAGGCCTGTCGAGCTGGTATTTAGCATGTAACAATAGAAACTGTGTTTTTTCATGTGTGGAGTGTATGCTGAAATCCATGCACCATGCATGAATTTCAAGGTACAGTGCTCAAATGTCTAGCACTCAAGCATGGTGCTAGACGTTTGAGCACAGTGACTGAAAAAGGGCTAGTGTACTAGACTGTAACACTGTCTAGGTCATAGTTCTTAAGATCTTGTTTCTGACTGTTAGGAACAAGTAAAGAATGCAAAGTAATTTCTTTATAACATGTAGAGGCTACAGTCTGGCTACAGTAGCCTAGGCTAGAGTTTGTTTATTTGAACAGTTACTTAAATGTGAACAGTGCAATCTTTGGCTAAATGGTAGAATGAAGATCCAGAATACTTATTAATGTGTTTTCAAAGGCCCTTAATCTGCCCTTAATTACCTACTTTGTCTAACTCATAGGTAGTTGACTTTAATCACAGCAAATGCATGAAAATAGCAAAGCCCAAAGTCAACAAACATTCAAATAAGCATACCTCTGCTGTAGTTTTGAGGCCACCTGTGTACAGGAGCCTACTCTATTTCCATCACAGTTGTACTTGGCACTTTTTTTTTCCAACTTTGGTTATCTTTATCTCTCCATAGAAATTTCAAAGAAAGTTAAACAGTATCCCAAAAGAAAGCCAGTCAATCCTTCTTTATTTTACATTTTGTTCAGAGACACGAATGTCCAAGCTGCATTGCCAGAACATTAGTTACTGCAAGGACACAAATATTTTCTGTTGATCTTATTACCATTATGGCGGGTTTGTTCATCTGTGGATAGAAAAATAAAAAAATTGTGTAAAGGTTAAAAACAAACAACAAACTCTTTGTCTTTTGTTTTTTTTAGTCATTATGTTGACTCTCTTCACAGAGGCGTTACTAACCAAAATGTTTGGGGGGGGGGGGGCAAGGTATTTACAGACTGTTTTTGCAGAAAAAACGACTATTATTGAGAAAAAATTACTGTTGACAAAAAATTGGCTGATTTTAAGGGCAGTGTCTATCGTTGCCCTATCTGGGAACCGATACTCCACACGCTATTGTTCCCCGTTTTTCGGGGAATCAATGTGTCAAGAGCTAATGTTCCCGGACAGATCGGGGAATCCACTTCCCCAGGGCTAATCTTCCCCACCAAGTCGGGGAATCGATGTGCCCTGGGCTAACATTCCCCGAGTACTCGGGGAATCGAAGTGTCCAGAGCTAATGTTCCCTCATAATCAAATAATCGATTTAGATATCGGGGAATCGAGGTGTGAGGGGCTAATGTTCCTCGACATACAAATATTGATTTTGTTGAGTTGAGGCTGGGGAACCCAAATGCCAGGGGCTAATGTTCCCCGACATGCAAATAATCGATTTTCAGCACCGGAGTGTGAGGGGCCAATGTTCCCCGACATGCAAATATTGATTTAGTTGAGTTCTGGTCAGAGAAACCAAGTGCCAGGGGCTAATGTTCCCCGATAACTGGCTTATGAGGTCGGGGAATCGAAGTGTCCAGAGCTAATATTCCCGCATAATCAAATATTCGATTTAGAGATCGGGGAATCGAAGTGTGAGGGGCTAATGTTCCCCGACATGCAGATATTGATTTAGTTGAGTTCTGGCGGGGAATCCAAGTGCCAGGGGCTAATGTTCCCCCATAAGCAATAATGGCTTTTGAGGTCGGGGAATCTGAGTGCCAGGGGCTGAAGTTCCCTCATCGTCGAATAATCGATTTAGAGATCGGGGAATCGAAGTTTGAGGGGCTGAAGTTCCCTCATCATCGAATAATCGATTTAGAGATCGGGGAATCGAAGTGTGAGGGGTCAATGTTCCCCGACATGCAAACACTAATTTTGCCGAGTTGAGGTGGGGGAATCCAAGTGCCAGGCTATTTGATTACGCGGGAACATTAGCTCTGGATGATTCGATTCCCCGACCTCCAAAACCATCATTGCTTATCGGGGAACATTAGCTCCTGGCAATTGGGTTTCCCGACCTCAACTCAACAAGATCAATATTTGCATGTGGGGGAACAGTAGCCCCTCATAGTTCGATTCCCCGATCTCAAAATTGATTATTTGATTATGAGGGAACATTATCCCCTGGCATTTGGATTCCCCGACCTCACCTCAACAAGATCAATATTTGCATGTGGGGAAAATTAGCCCCTCACACTTCGATTCCCCGATCTCAAAATTGATTATTTGATTATGACGGAACATTAGCCCCTGGCATTTGGATTCCTCGACCTCAACTCAAACAAAATCAATATTTGCATGTCGGGGAACATTAGCACCTCACACTTCGGTTCCGATCTAAAAATCGATTATTTGCATGCCGGGGAACATTAGCCCCTGGCATTTGGGTTCCCCGACCTTAACTCAACAAAATCAATATTTGTATGTCGGGGAACATTAGCCCCTCACACCTCGATTCCCAGATCTCTAAATCGATTATTTGATTATGAGGGAACATTAGCTCTGGACACTTCGATTCCCCAACCTCAAAAACCGTTATTACTTATCGGGAACATTAGCCCCTCAAACTTCGGTTCCCCGATCTGAAAATCGATTATTTGCATGTCGAGGAACATTAGCCCCTGGCATTTGGATTCCCCGACATCAACTCAACAAAATCAATATTTCCATGTCGGGGAACATGAGCCCCTTACACCTCGATTCCCCGATCTCTAAATCGATTATTTGATTATGAGGGAACATTAGCTCTGGACATTTCGATTCCCCGAGCACTCGGGGAATGGTATCCCAGGGCACATCGATTCCCCGACTTGGCGGGGAAGACTAGCCCTGGGCAAGTGGATTCCCCGATCTGTCAGGGAACATTAGCTCCTGACGCATCGATTCCCCGACAAACGGGGAACAATAGCGTGTGGAGGATCGATTCCCAGATAGGGGAACGATAGACACTGCCGATTTTGAGAAAAACTACTATTTTTAGAAAAAATCGAATACCTTTACCAGAAACCGACTGTTATTAAAACAAATCGACTGTTTTTACGGCATTTCGCGCCGACTCGGCTGTTTTCTACTGACTGGCCAACAACATTCGGGGGGGGGGGGGAGCGTCTGACTATGTTCTGAAACACATTTTTCAACAGGTTTAACTATTTTAGACAGGTTGTGGTGCATCTCAGGCACGTCTAAGCCAAAAATTATTCTGTTGAGTGAATAGAGAAATAGATTGTGATGGAAATAGTTTAGGATCCTGTAATTTGAGGCTGGATACCCTGTGGATACCTCTCCTGTAAATATTCTAGATTCCTTGATTTGAATATTCATAGAAATCAGGATCATGGGGTTTTCGCCCTGTTTTTTGGGATCCCAAAACGTAAGTGGAGGGATACCTATGCCATCGCAAAAGTTATCTGTCTGGTCCGTCCGTCTGTCAGCACGATAACTCTCGAAAGGAATGAGATATTTTGATGAAACTTGGTATGAGGATTCCTCGAGTCAAGGGAAAGGTCGAGTTCGTAGATGGGCCCGAGAGCTGCATATTTAAGGGAGGGGGAGAGGTTTCAAATTAAGGGACGAAAAAATCTTTTTTAAAAGCTAATGAGATAGTCGATTAAGGGGTAAGACGACATATTGAACACAAATATGAAAACCATTTTCTCGCCGGACAAGTAGTTCACCTGGAATCCGGCTAAAGCCGGAAAGTTTGCTAAAAGTAAAAGTTTTATCTAAAGTCGATAGGATATCCGATTTAGGGGTAAGGAGACATGCTGAATCCGAATATGAAAATGATTTTCTCGTCGGACAAGTAGAAAAATTTGTCAAAAATAAAAGATTAATCTGAAGTTGATTAGAGGTTCTATTTAAGAATAGTGAAACATGCTGGTTCCGAATATGAAAATTATTTTATCGCCGGACAAGTAGATCACCCGGAATCCAGCCATAACCGGAAAATTTCTTAAAAGTAAAAGTTTTATATGAATTCATTAGGTGTTTGATTTACGGGTAAGAAGACATGCTGAATTCGTGTATGACAATCATTTTATACCTGGACACATAGTTTGCCACGAATCCTGCTGAAATTGGAAAATTTGTTAAAGTTGAAGTTTTATCTGAAGTTGATTAGAGGTTCGACATACGGGTTAGGAGATACGCTGAATCTGTTTTTGAACTTCAGTTTTTTGCAAGACAAGTAGTTCGCCCGGAATCCGGCTGAAACCGGAAATTTGGCAGAAGTAAAACAGGAACTTTTGTCAGAGTAGATATGACGCAGGCTATAGGGGTAAACTCACATGCTGAATCCATATTTGAACTTCGTCTTCTCAGATGATTACCAGTGGACCTCTACAAGACCCGATTGTCTGGATCAAATATTAAATTTTTGGGATCCCATCGAAACCTTTGGTCTTGTTATTCTGGTATGTATCTTGTCCACATAAACATAAAAAATACGAGTTGCTAGAAAGGGAAGTGACGGATGGAACTATGTTATCTTCTGCCAGTGCTTTGAAATTTGGATAACAGGTATGAAACTTGACTTTATGTGTTCTTTCCAGGTTGAAGAATCTCATCAGAAGATGAGTACCGGTAAAGATGAAAAAGGAACAACAAGTGGGCTTTCTCTACTTCATGCCTATGATGATGCTGACAGTGAAGAAGATGACCAAGCTGGAAAGCAAGAACACATTGCAACCACAGATTCACTGTTACTTCAATTAGCAGTTGTGGAAGAAAATCAGTCACCTCAAACTTATTTGGCTGTCAAACCACAGAATTTCTTATTTGAAGACACTGCTAGCACCGACAATGCTACTGAGGAAGAAAGGTTCCAGTTGAGTTGTGAAAGTAAGCAGGATGTCGCTGTGAAAGACCATGGCCAAATGCTGGAAGACCTATCTCATCAAGAGAATGTTAAGTTAAAATCCGAACAAGATGATATTCAGTCTTGTGAGAATGACAATACTTCAGTGGACCAAACTCCAGGGGAAGAAGGCATCCAAATAAATTCTGAAAGTATTCCAGATGTAACTCCTGAAGACCATGGCCAAATGCTGGAAGACCCATCTCATCAAGAGAATGTTAAGGCCCAGATAACTGAAGTACAAATAGATGTACCTGCGTCGAGAAGTGTTAGCATTCCACTGGAAATATCCAAACAAGATGATATTCAATCTCCTGAGAATGACAATACTTCTATGGACCAAACTCCAGGGGAAGAAGGCATCCAAATAAATTCTGAAAGTATTCCAGATGCGACTCTTAAAGACCATGATCAAATGCTGGAAGACACATCTCACAAAGAGAATGTGAAGGCCAAGAGACCTGAAGAACAAGCAGATATGCCTGTATTGAATAGTTCTGGCATTATGCCGGAAATACACAACCAAGATGATGTTCAGTCTCCTAAGAAGAACAATACTTCAGTGGACCAAACTCCTGGCAAAGAAGGCCTTCAAATAAATTCTGGAAGTATTCCAAATATGACTCTTAAAGACCATGACCAGGTGATGGAAGACTCTTCAGATGAAGCGAATGTTGAAATGCCTGCCTTGGATAGTGGTGGAATTGTGTCTGAAATACCCAGCAAAGACAATATTCAGGCGTTAGGGAATGTGCACAGTAATCCAGATACCACTCATTCAGAGGTTCTGCCAGAAAACAAGGCCTTGAACCTTAAGAGCCAGCTTGAGTACAGGGAATCAGATACCTCGGATTCTGATGAAGATTCCAGTGATGATTCTTCAAGTGATGAATCAGTCAAGGTGGTGGAAAAGTTGAGCTCATCAGAAGCAGAAGAGGATGAGCCAAGGTAGATTTATGGCATTTTACAGCTTTCAAAATTAAGCAGAACCCTGTCTTTTTAGTTCTTTGTCGAAATATTATTTTTTGTTTACTATCCAAATTACGGTAGGCTACTCCTTTACTTATTTCACCATGAATAGATTTAGATTACCATCTTGTACAGACCTAACTTTTTAGAGAAAGCTTATGGTATTGCCCGATGAAAAATTTGTAGCCTGCGTAGTTGTATGTTAGCTGTACGAAAAAGTTGCATATAATACTATGTAATAGCAAAGAATACTATCATTTAATGTGCCTCAGACTGGTCCAGTCTTATGTAGTAGTGTCCAATAGCATCCTGTCTTGCCGTAGCAGCATCCAGTCTTGCTAATAGTAGCATGCAGTAGTATGCAGTAACACGGTAGCCTTGAAGTAGAAGCATGTAGTAGCATCAGTTAGTACTGCATGCTATTTTTTCGTACAACTTCGTACTACTGTTTCGAGATAAATTTTTCATCGGGTGCCTATTGGTGTCACAAGAAATCCAGAAATGCTGTGTGCCCTCAGAAACCAAGTGCTCTCAGTTTTACTGGCTTGAGCTTTTAACCAGTATAGGAAGTTGTAGTGATACAGGGGGAAGGAAAGGAGGAAGCCTGATGAGATTTCCGGGACTAATCATGGTCTCAGGAGCCAATGCTAAAACTCAGGGTTGGAGTTGGTGGCAAGCAATTAATCCGGGCTAGGTAGTACTTTGTTAGAAGTAGATGCCAAGAAGTCTGTCTGTCCGTCTGTAAGCACGATAACTCCCGAAGGGAACGAGATATTTTGATGGAACTTGGTGCGAAGACTCTTTGGGTCAAGGGAGAGGTCGAGTTCGTAGATGGGCTCTGCCGGAGATTCGGCAGAAGCGAGTCGGAAAGATTTGATCAGTCTCGTCAAAGTAGATATGACGTTATAGCCTAGGGGTAAATACACACATGGTGAATCCATATCTGCACTTGGTTTTCTCAGATGATTAGTCATTGACCTTCTTCTGTTTCTAAATATTAATAGTAAAAATGTTCAAGGATTCTGGCGAAGACCGGATACAAGACCAAATTATCTGAATCAAATATTACATTTTTGGGATCCCATCGAAACCTTTGGTCTTGTTATTCTTACACTCCCGGAAGTTTCATTACAGATAACACAAGGAAGCGTGGTTTCAACAGACAACACTTGGGATGTGATCTGTTGTCGCGACACACATTATGCTTGAAATGTTATGCACAACGGGCATTGCTTAAAACCGCCAAAAAGCATCTGCTGATTTTTGTTGCTTGTCGTCATGATATTGGAAAATTAACCAGATGCTTTTTTGGCGGTTTTTCGGCTCTTCCTGGCAATACTTGTTATTTATTTATTTATTTGAGTCTAATACCGGCAGACTAGGGCCATAATATATAACAAAATAATCACTTTACACTCTTGACCTTTACATACTAAGTTGGGTCAAACCCACAGTACACCAACTCCCCCCATTTCAGCAATGGGAAGAGATAGCCGCATGTGCGGCCCAGAGAGAACAGCCAAAAGAGGGTTCTGGGACTCCAAAATCCTATTCTGGAGCGAAAAACAAGCAGATGTACGTACTTCAGAGAAAGATGTGAGACCTTCACCAATAATCATTACCGAGGCACTACATTCCAAGGAAATAATAACATTTCATGCATCAATCAATCAATCTATCAGTCTTTATTATTCGAGAAACATTCCTTACGGTATTAACAAAAAAACGAATATTTGTTCTCTCGTCAAACATAACAACATACAATTGCGCTTTTAATGTTATATATATACATAATGTTATATATACACATATGTATATATACACATATATATATACATAATGTGTGTCGCGAGAACAGATGACATCCCAAGTGTTGTCTGTTATGAAACTTCTGACAGTGTATTCTTTAAGTTTACCGAAGACATGCTGTGATGTAGGTAGGTCAATCACCGATCATGGAAGCCTAATGATTGATGATATAATGCTGATTAATTTGCAACCATACGATTAGAATTTCCCGGCCAGATTATCTGCATTGTCATCATCAAGTTGAAAAAATCTGAACTTTTCCGTATAGAATTGATGATGGTGCCAAAAATCCGGGCAGGAATCCCAGTCCGCGAGCTGCCTGTTCAGGTTCAGGTTCAGGTTCTTTTTATTAACAAACTAAACAACAAAATGTCCAGAGCCCGGCTGAGAAGACAAATTCATAATGCACGGGATGGAAAGACTTCTTTAAATAAATACAACATTTATAGTCTGCTCATGGCGTTATCTAACCTACCTTGTCATGCCAAATCTGACTCTTTATGTGGGTTGGACCGAACAGTTCGAAATAACAAACCGGTTTTCCGTGCCGGATTTTTCGCACTTCCATCATAAAATTGAAAAAAAAATCTTTTCCGGACAGAACTGATGACGGTGCCAAAAGTACCGGCAGAAATTCCATCCCGCGAGTGGCCGACCCTGATCGTCTGTTGCAAAATGAAGGATTATATAACAGTATTACAGTATTATGCCTTGGCTTCCCTTGTTGGCTTCCCTTCTTTGTTCCCGGCTGGAATTCCTGCCCGGATTTTTGTCACCATTATCAGTTCCGTATGGAAAAGTTGAAATTTTGTCAACTTTATGATGAAAGTGATGAAAATCCGGCCGAGAAATCCTGATCGTGTGTTCGCACTATTAGCTTTAACCGACTATGGGTACGGCGTTCGAAAATACCCAAAGGTGACTATTAAACGAGACCATGGCTAATTTGAATTATTTTGCAACTATGCATTTTTTTCTGCCACAGTAACTAGTAATTCAGTTTTTTTTTCTCTTTCAGTGCCGGAAAGGGAGGAAAGAAAGCAAAGAAAAAGCCTACCCCCGAGGAAGAGTATTGCCCGGGATTTCTTCCAGCCATCGAGGACCTTACGATTTCAGTTGAAGAGAAGCAGTGCGTCCACCTCGGAAAAGTCACTAGTATTATAGACAAAATGGGTAAGCGGCGCGCGGGACGTAGTTGGCTAAAGACTGGGGTTGGGGGAATTTCGCCTGAGTGAAAGTTGGGCGATGTGGCAGACTTCGGCTGTGGATGCGAGAGAAAAAAAGTCCACTGTGTCACGGAACTTGTCGCCATTTTTCGGATCCCAAAATGTAAGTGGAGGGATACCTATGAATTCGTAAAAGTTGTCCTCCCGTTGTCAGCACGATAACTCTCAAAGGGAATGAGATATTTAATGAAACTTGGTGTGAGGATTCTTTGGGTCAAGGGACACATCGAGTTCGTAGATGGTCTCTCTAGCCCTACATTTAGGGGTGGGGGATGGGGTTCCAGTTAAGGGGCGAACAAAATCTGTTTTTTAACAGCTGATGAAATAGTTGAAATAGGGATAAGAAGACATGCTGAGCACATATATGAAAATCATTTTCTCGCCGGACAAGTTGTTCCGGTCAAACCTAGCCATTTACTCTTTTGGCTTCGTTTTAGTCACTTTACCTAGGTTCATCATCGAATTTATTATTTTTACTAATATTCGGAAACAGTTGT
This sequence comes from Branchinecta sandiegonensis, assembly GCA_030848855.1. Lineage (NCBI taxonomy): Eukaryota > Metazoa > Arthropoda > Branchiopoda > Anostraca > Branchinectidae > Branchinecta > Branchinecta sandiegonensis. Next base: position 22,215,495 of record JAUPMV010000006.1, on the reverse strand, counting down.
TAATTGCTATCTCTTTCCCTGTGGTTTCCCACTCAAGTTTGTGTAAAACAAATCGAACGAGTAGACCGTTAGATGTAGTTGGGGTAGCTTACCACAGTTGTAGTGTTTGTATTTTAGTGAAAAGTTTATGTCTGAGAGCCAGCTCGACCTCGCCAAAACATGAAGATGACAAAGTTATGGTCCCAGATTAGCGCGGCAAGAACCCAGCCCAAAGTCAGGGTGGTAATTTGCTGTAATTTAACTTACTGCAGAAATTGCAGTAGATACAGTTTTTCTTTCAATTTTATCTGACGAATTGAAATTCTGCAGTTTTTTTCTTCAAAAATATACAAACACGTCCGGGCTGTTTTAGCCGCACGCGGCTCCCATAGCTGTGATAGGAAGCATTGAGAAAATAGTTGCGTTTTTGCAGATACCATGGTATCTGATACCACGGTCAAAAGGCGTTTTTGCAGTTATCGTGGTATTTGACCAGTTATCGTGGCATCTGATATTCAGATACCACGGCCCGACCGTGGTATCTGACCGCGGTATCTTACTTTCATCAATTTTTGTCAAATCGATGGGAAAGAAGTTTGGCACTTAGTGATTTGACTGAATATCAGTTTTTCTTTTGAGATGAATTCGAAAAGCTCAATTTCCGCAATTGTCGTTTTTGCAGAGCAACCGTAGATCTGATATCATGGTAACTGCAAAAACGACTAATTGCAGATCCAATTACCGTGGTAACAGATACCATGGTGGTATCTGCAAAAACGCAACTATTGTCTAACAGGTCTTTCTGACAGAGTCTGTCAGAAGGAAGAAGTGGGAGCCTGATTCACTTCGAAATCGGTGAAAAAAAAAACACAAAAAAACTCTTTGAGCCCAAGCTGGCTGGGAAACATATACAGAAAAGATATTTCGGCCCTTCTTGGCAAGGGTCCTCGTCAGCCTGTTGAAATTCAGGGACATCGTGGGGGAAGGAATGAACCTGCAGAGCAAAATAACACTAGGGTAGAGCCAAGACCTATGCTCTCCATGCTCCGCAACCGGGCCATACTCTTAGCGCCTCCCTCTACGCTCGGAACACCCAAAGCGAGGAAACTTGCGGGCTTAGAAAATTTCTAGTACAGCTGACATGCGGTCTGCGTACTTGGAGGAAACAGGGGAGGGTGTAGGTTATCTTCTTCTTCTTCTTTTTGTTTGCTGTGTTCAGGATATGGAGTTGTCGGAGCCAGCGCTGGTGCACTGATTGAGCTTTAGTAAGGGCGTTCTCTATCGCTAGTGGTGCTAGTGTCGCTGCTGTTCTGCGTCAACTTTTTTGAAGTCTTGGTGTTACTCATTAGAGTAATTTTGATCTGCGAACCTGCAATAAATAACTGAAGCTTCTACCGACTGTCCGGAATCTCAGAGAAGAGAGACATAGAGTGAATCAGTAATACAGGTAGGACAGATCCTTTAAGATTGTGTATTACATCGGGTCTTCTTTGATTCTTGTCTTTTTTACAGTCGTCGTTCAGGCTGACAAAAATACCCCAGCTTTAGACGAAGACAGCGTACTGTTCCTGGAATCCGGGCGGAAAACGCTCGGCCGGATTTTCGATACTTTCGGCTGCGTCTCTGAGCCGAGCTACGTCGTCCGGTTCAACTCAGTTGAACACGTTCAACAGCGCGCTGTTGAGGTCGGAATGGACGTATATTGCGCACCGCAGACGGAGCACTCACACTTCGTCCTCATCTCCCAGCTGTTGAAGTAAGTAGAAACCTTGCGATCGTTCTTGTACTGACGTTTCTACTAGAGCAAAATAACACTAGGGAGTAGCGCCAAGGCCCATGCTTTCCATGCTTTGCAAACGGACCATACTCGTAGCGCCGCCCACTAGGATTGGCATTTAAAGCGAGACAAACTTCCGGGTATAGAAATTTCTAGTAAAGCTAAGGTGCGGACTACATAAACCAAGGAAACAATGAGGCTGTATCATTATTTTGATATCTCCAGAAATGAAGTTATCTGAGCCAGTGCTGATGAACGATTGAATGAGTTTAAGTAGGGACGTTCACTAACGCTGGTGGTGCTAGTGTCGCTGCTATTCGAGTGCGTGACACTTTTTTCAAGTCTTGGCGCTACTCCCTAGTGTTTTTTCCTCTGGTTTCTACACCCTCTTTAATCTAGGTTTCTACCAGAGCAAAATAACACTAGTGATTAGCGCCAATACCTATGCTTGCCATGCTTTGCAAACGGGCCATACTCATAGCGCCGCCCACTACGCTTGCGGCATTTGAAGCGAGACAAACTTCCGGGTTCAAAAATTTCTAGTAAAGCAAAGGTGCGATCTGCGCACAGCAAGGTAACAATGGAGGCTGTATAATTTTTTTGCTATGTACAGGATATAAAGTTATGTGAGCCAGTGCTGGTGGAAGACCTGATTGAGTTTCAGTAGGGACGTTCTATATCGCTAGTGGTGCTAGTGTCCATGCTATTTTAGTGCGTGTCAGTTTTTTCAAGTATTGCGCTACTCAATAGTGTTATTTTGCCCTCGTTTCTACTACCGGAATTCGATCGATCGGATTCTCGGGATCATCCAAAAGGTTGAGTGTTTCTAATTTACCTTCGGCGCTGGCATCATTACCAGATGGTCTAACTTTCGTCGCAAGCTACTCTTTTAAATGTTGGTGGACAAAATTGCACTAACGCAGCAGCATCAGCTCCACTAGACCTACTTGCCTGGGCAACGTGAAGGGTTGCGAGAGTAACACTTTGGTTTTGATTCTTTGCTAACGGTTAAATGCTGAATTTGTCAACCCGTCGAGGTTTTCAAAATGGAATGTTCCAATCCAAGAAGTTTTTTTTTTTTCTGAACTGATACACAATATGTAATCACATGGCTATCCCTCAGCGTTGAAAAAACAACAACAACAGAATATGGGCAGTAGGGACTAAATTGACTTTGCAGCCAGTTGAACTTTATCCTTTTTCAATCGTAGACATCGTGACTGGTGAAATCTTGGAACATATCCTATATAACGTAGTTGGTATTATAAAGCTATCCGTAACTTTTCAGGATCAAAATACCATAGATGCCTCTCTGTTTAATTATTGCGAAACCATGTCGTTGTTTTACATTATCATTTGTATCCGTTGCATTAACACTTAATTCTAGGTTTGCAGTGATAGACTATCACAATAGACCATTCTAGTATCTCATGAAAAATGACAATGCTTTAGCAACCTATTCTCGAACGATGACATGAATCAAACTTTTCTTACCATCAAATCACCGGTAACAAATTAAATTCAGTTCAATTCATTTAATTGTATCCGCCAAAGCTGGCGAGTAGAAAAAATATAATAAAATACACACAACCGGTCTACAACTGACTAATAAATCGACCATATACTTTCATAAAAATCTACGTCATTTAAAAATAATTAGCCTACACTATCCTAAATGAATTCTACCTAACACTTCAACCAAAATACAATCAACGGAACGCATCGGAGAAAGTGTGCTTTATGGTATACATTTTTGAAAAAAAACGTTTCCCATGTCTTTTTCAAAATCAATGGGGTTTTTAAAACCATAATTTTCCATCATAAAAGAATTGGATTGGTATTTCGAAAACCGGCATAAAAATAGGTACACAAAATAGGAAAAGTCGGAAACCCCTCACCGCCGAAGATGATTATGGTGTAACAGCCGATTGCTATTTACAAGTCCCTGACTTGTCAACCAATTAGGTTCCCCGTATTCTTTTTTTGAGTGTGTACCCTACCACTAAAGGTGTCAACCCCTCAAAGAATAAATTCTAAGTTACAGTGATAGACCATGGAGACTATTTTCTTACCTTCAGTACTAGGATAGATATAAAATTAAATGTGCACCAATTTGCATTAGTTTCTGGTCCTCATGAACCCCTTCTAGCAACCGATTCTTACTTAGAAGTCCATCTTTCCGCGATAGACATGGTACCAAATTGTTCTCACGATCAAATACACCAGAAACAAATAATAGGATTAATAGGTACACCAACTAGCAACATCTGCTAACCTCTCATCGTCGAAGATGATCATGGTATAACAACCAATTGTTGCTTAAAGTCCCCTACATGTCTCACAATTGGGATCGGCCTATTTTTGGTTTCAGTGTGTACCTTACTACTGAAGTTGGCAGCCCCTTTAAACTTTCAAACTGTTGAATCTCATGAATGAATTTTTGTACCGAAAAACGGATGACAGACAAGATCAGCTCATCAAGATCTATCGATTGCCGTTGAAATAAAAATTATATCTGTCTTAGTTCGAAAGTTGACTTTTTGCGTAGGCCAACTTTCTAACATCACCACTTAGGGAATAAGCTCTAATTTCTCAAAGGATAAGCTCTAATTTATTTAGCAGTGAAAGAACTTTTAAAGTATAAGAGGCATGTCTGATACCATTTCTCTTCCTCAATCCCAAGTGCAAAAAAATGGAATGATAAACGCAGCAGAGATTGCCAACAGAAATGAGCAGAAACAGTAGATGGCAGCACTTTCCGACCCTGGTGAAATGCCACTTTCGTTTCTGTAAATTTTTCTTTTTATCAGTCAAAGAAGATGTGTTGGATGTGGGCCTGGGGAACTGCACCACATATTTAGCACTTACAAATGTCAGTCCATCTTCAGTTTGAAACTGGTGTCTGCCTGTTTGCCTGCTGGAACGGAGCTTTCCACTTGACAGCAGAAACATGCTTTGAAGAAACGAAAGCTTGGCTGCATAACTACAGACAGTCCTCTTGACATAGGCTATACACATCCACTTCATTTCGCGCATAGTGGACTCTGGCTCGACGACAAGCGAAAACCATCCTTTTTGGCCGGGGGCAAGAGCTCTACGAAGCTTTCCAAAATGTAATGTCATATTCATCAATCCGGCCAGAGGTCCACACTTTCCGTAAAAACCGCACACGTTAGACCCTTACCGTTTTCTAGTAATGAGATGAAATCGGAGGACTAGAAAAAAAAAACACGACAAAATTAACATGTTGCTCTTGCAACACAATAATCAGTCCATTATTTCGTTCCTGCTACGTTGCAAATTTCTTGACCTATGACCAGACTGTAGTTGCGTTTTTCCAGATACCATGGTATCTGTTACCACGGTAACTGGATCTGCAGTTAGTCGTTTTTGCAGTAACTGTGGTATCTGATATACGGTTGCTCCGCAAAAACGAGAATTGCCAAAATTGCGCATTTCGAAGTCATCCCAAAAGAAAAACTGATATTCAGTCACGTCACTAAGTGCCAAACTTCTTTCCCACCAATTTGACTAAAATTGATGAAAGTGAGATGACTTTTTCAGATACTACGACCAGTTACCACGGTCGGACCGTGGTATCTGTATATCTGATATCGCGATAACTGGCCAGATACTACGATAACTGCAAAAACGCCTTTTGACCGTGGTACCAGATACCACGATAACTGCAAAAACGACTTTAGACCGTGGTATCAGATACCATGGTATCTGCGAAAACGCAACTTATGTCACTTAGGAGACACGGACTAGTGCGAAATATGTGTACTGGCGCCGTCATGGCAGGACAATGATAAGCTATTGTTGGACGTAAAACCCATGGAGTCAGTCGGACGTCAGCTACGAAGACTCCCATGTGCGAAGATGTTTTATTTATTTTAATTGCCATGGTAAATAACTCTCGCAATTAGAAAAACTCTCATTTGCGGCGACCAGACTGTATGTTATGTCTGAAACCCTTGTAACTCGTCGTGACTTTCTTGCAAGTAAATTTTAATTTTGTAGTGAAAAGTAGTCACGAAGAAAAGGAGAAAAGTGTCGGAAAAGTAGTAGGGTGGTCGGGTATTTTCCTGGGTGATGGTAACTAAGGCGTATTCTCGCCGTTCCTCGAGGACCCCTCGGGGAATCTAGGGGACGGCGAGAATAGAGGGAGTCACTCCGCGTACGGAAAACAACGAGAACACTGGGAATGCTTACAGTATGCTTACAGTAAAGTATATGGTCTAGTTATTAGTCTGTAGACCAATTGTGTGAATTTTATTATATTTTTTTTACTCGCCAGCTTTGGCGGATACAGATAAATGAATTGAATTGATTTTTTTCGTTTTTTCGTTTATAATTAATTTTACATTGTTAATACTTACAACCGAAAGATCGTATCTACAATTATCTAAATATCTCTAATAATTTTGTTTTTCAAAAGACAAGAACACCAGCAACAACTCCCAGAATTGATTCCCCTCCGAATCTAAAAGGGAGGATAATCGGAGCATTCCCCGTCCGTGGGACTCGTGAGAATACGGGGAGGGAGTCCCTGGGACAAATTAAACGAGGGGACTCCTCAAAAGGAGTCCTCGAGGAAACGGCGAGAAGGCGCCTCTTGTGCCACTGTGGTTGGGTTTGTTCCGTATGGTACCGTTTGATTTTTAAAGAATTTTGTCATACGATTACGATCCAATGGCTGACCTTGACCAGGCCCTTTTTAATACAGGATGAAAGGCACCGATGCATCTTGGAAGAACGACATTGAGGTACCGCAAGAAATGCAAGAGTACTCGGATGATGAACAAGAGCGCGCTGCCCGACGAGCTCGAAAATCGGAGAAAGCAACCTATCAGGTAGAAGTCGAAATTGAGGGAGAAATCCGACCACCTGCGAAACGTGGCCGAGGAGGGCCGCGGCAGCGCGGAGTAGACTCGCGGCCGCCAAGGGGCGCTTACAGACCACAGACGCAGGGAAACCCTTTCGGTTCTCGTTCGTCTATTAGCAACCACGGAAGCTACGAAGAAGCCAGCTACAATGGAGACGATTACAGCTACGACAGGCCATATTCGCGAAACCAGACGACCCCGAACCCAGTTGATTACTATGCTCCTCCCAACATGCACCGACGTCATCCGGAATTTGGCAACTCCGCACCTCTTAATGCACCACGCTATGGAAGGCCAGATTATGGACCTCCTCATATGAACCACCAGCCGGCTCGTCCACCCTCAAATTATGGACCACCTCCTATGAACCACCAGCCTGCTCGTCCACCCTCAGATTATGGGCCTCCGCCTCACATTAACCATCACCCTGCGGATCCTTCGTATGGCGCGGGTTTTGGTTATCCGCCTCAACAAAGATATCCCCATCCGCCAGCAAATGGCTACCAAGGCGGACCTTACCCTCCATCAGCAAACGGACCTCCTTCTCACCAGCATCAGTATGGCGCACCGCCACCAGGTGCCACGGGCTACCCGATACCACCTCATGGTGGTCCTCCCCCAAGCTATGTGCCCAGGCATGGCTATTATCGCTGACCAGGATATTTTGTCAGAGTTGTTTCATTACATTTCTCGGATTCTGTTTTTGGTAATGGTAAATTTAGTTTGACAACAGAGTTGTAGAATAGGCGACAAACGTTGGTTTCGAAATCTGGTGGTTCTCGAGAAAAAGGTGAACGTATCGACAGTTGCCATATTTCTTGGTTGGGTTATTCCCGATTTATACCCGGAAGACCGTGCTGCATTCAGGTATCCGGGAAGAGATGGGATCAGGATCACAAAGTACCACATCGAATGACGAAATTGTTTTTTTTTTTACTGGGAAACCCAGTCCGGAATTGCAGTAAATCTGTCGTGGTTTATGGCTCAGTAGGTTTAGATACGGGTCTTAACTTTATTTCACGCGCTGTTTTATCATTAGTGTATTATGATTGTTTGGGATGTTTCGTTTTTTAACCAATGAACGCACGGACCGGAACGTTGTCACGGAATCCACATACACCCTTTTCCCTACGAAAAGAGCTAAAAACTTTTCCGGAATCCTCCACGGATTTGTAGCCATAAATAGTAGGAACTAAGATCATGTGCACGATACTTTAAAGGAGACGGACATCGTCTACGCTGATTAATGTTGAACTTGAACGCATAGTTAATAAGAACGTATGATTTCACTTGCACTAGGTGAAGCAGGTCAAGGCGAATTCAATGTTATTTCCGATGAGAACTGTCACGAGTATGTACGGCCAAGATAATTTCTGTTTTCCACCAGGGTTCCAGAGAACAAAACCGGTGCCTCAAATATCAACGTCGACATGTTTTTCATATTAAAATCACTGTCATGGTTTCATATTAAAAGCTCATGCATGCAGTCAATGCCGCCGTAGGGCGTTGCAGATTCTTGTTTTTAGCTCTAGGTCTAAACTAATCCCAGACCCTTTGAGAATCAGGCGAGTTGGTTACCTTGTAGGAGTAATGCCGCGGAAATGGAGAAGGCAATTCGGCATATAGCACCAGTTCAAGGCTTCCAAGCGGAACAGTTTCTGTAAATAACCCCGTGTATCATTATCATGAGAATGCTATCTCATTACCAGCGAATTCAGCCCCGTATCCAGGAATTTATTTCGGGGGGGGGGGGTGCCTGCGGCTCGGAAAAAGAGATAGATCAGAGGCAAAAGCCTGTAAAAATGGTTTTTTGCGTAAGTTTCGGGGGGGGGGGGGGGGTCAGCCCCATAACCCTCCCCCCTGGATACGGCCTTGCCAGCGATTGTCCAGAGCTTTAGAGCGTTTACACCCTATTTACCGTAGTTACTATGCACGGCGTCACGAATTTTGGCTTCTTGGCGTCAAGGCTGAAACGTATTTTTAAATTTTGGGTGTAGTATCACCCCACGGGGTGATCCAGCCAATCACATTACAAAGATGCGTATTTATCACGCTCCCGAGCATGGTAAGCAAATAGTTATGATTTCGAGAAGGCAGGAACGGTCAGCGTAGTAACTTTTCACGAGGTTGGAACGAAAATAGTAACTAATACACTGTAAAAAAAATAAATCTTGCAGTATTTCCTACTGGGATTAATCTTGTCTCTACTGAGATAAGATTATCTCTAATTCGGATTAATCATATCCCAGTAGAGGTAAGATTAATCCCAGTAGTAAATACTGCAGTTAACTTTAATCCTTATTCGGAGAAACTTTTTACAATGTAGTTACTATTGTTAGAAGGGTGGTACACGCTCATAAGTGAAACAGATCTACAAGTTCTTCCTGGAACTGCGTCCAGAGCAATGGAAGTTTTGCACTGTCTTTGAGTAGAAAGTGAAAGCCATTATTTCTGCTCACTACCTTCTGGATCCATATTTTATTTGCTCATTGTCACAATTGTTGATAGTGAGACAATAAGGGACTTCAGAAATTCCATTTCGAGCGCTGAACTTCAACAGGCGAATTGGCCTCTGAGTAGCTCGTCATTAATTCTTTGCCGTGGGCAGAGCAAAATAACACTAGGGAGTAGCGCCAAGACTTGAAAAAAGTGACACACTCTCAAATAGCACCGACACCAGCGATAGTGAACAATCAATCTGTCATCCACCAGCGCTGGCTCGAATAACTTCATATTCTGAGCATTGCAAGAAAAAGATACAACCTCCCCTGTTTCCTTGATGTGTGCAGACCGCATCTTTGCCTTACCAGAAATTTTAAATCCGCAAGTTCGTCTCACTTTAAATGCCGCAAACGCAGTTGGCGGCGCTATCAGTATGGCCCGTGAAGCAAGGAAATCATAGGTTTTGACGCTACTCCCTAGTATTATTTTGCTCTGGCCGCGGGAGCGCAGAGGTGGTCTGCCGTTTTGGGATTCCAAAACGTAAGTTACGGGATACCTATGACTTTGCAAAACATGTCCATCTGTCAGCACGTGAGATACTTTGTTCTAACTCGGTGTGAAGATTCTCTGAGTCAAAGTACTCGTAGATGGGCTCTGTGCCCCCATTTAAGGGTGGGAGAGGTGGTTTCAAATTAAGGGGCGAACAAAATATTTTTAAAAGCTAATGAGGCAGTCGATTTAGAGGTAAGAGACATGCTGAATCCGTGTATGAACATCATTTTTTCACCGGACATAAAGTTCGCACCGAATCCGGAGAAAACCGGAATATTCGTTAAAATTAATTAAAAGTCTTATCAGAAGTTGATTATAGGTTCGATGTAGGGGTAAGGAGACATGCTGAATTCGGTTTTAAGGTTTACTTTTTCGCCGGACAAGTAGTTCGCCTGGAATATCGCCAAAACTGGAAGTTTGGCAGAAGTACGGCAGGAAGTTTTGAAGCCCGATGAGATAGTTGGTATGGGATGAGTAGATATGCTGGATGCAGATCTGAAACTAATTTTCTCGCCGCACAAGTAGTTGGCCCCGAATCCGGGCAAAGACAGAAATTTGGTAAAAATAAAATTCCATTCTTAAGTCGATTAGAGGTTCGCGTCGGTGGTAAGAACACGCGATCATTCTATTCCTGAGCTTTATTTGCTTGTCAGACAAGTGATTCCACGGAAATTTGCCAAAAAAAACCGAATTTGGTGCACTTGAGAAGTTAAATTTTAAGTGGACTAGAGGCTCTTGAAAAGTCGGTAAGTTTCAAGGTGAGACAGAGGATCGTTCGTCACCAAATCAACAGAATCTCTACGATGGCTTGGCATAACATTCAAATCTTCGTTGTCAAAATTTTGCTCTTCGGTTGTTCAAGAAGTTTCTAGTACCGCCTATGGGCGCATCGTCCCCAACCGGGGGCGCTATAATCGTAAAGCTTTGGGAAAATTGTACAGCACCTTCTGCGCTCCTTCTATACTATTTCGTTCTGGTGTCACCCATGTTCTGCGAAAGAAGGAGATCAAAAAGATGAGATCATGTTATTTTAAATATGTAAAGCACCTGCTCCACTTGTCGAAATTATGCCATAACCATACATTGACGGAGAAGTTCAAGATGCAATATTACCCTTTTGGATGTTTCTTCGTCTTTATCAAAAATCATTGACAACAGAGCCCAACCAGCGCACGACCTTCTTCACTGCTTCCTAACTGATGACTGAAAATTTGTGTCGTTTTCTGTGTATTTATGTCTTTTATTTATTTTCTTTATTTACTCCGCTTTTTCGAAATGGCGGGTTAGAAATAAATTACTTACTTATTACTTAGAGAAGGTTAGCTCAACCGTTAGAGCGCCCGACTGGTGATCGCGAGGTTCTTGGTTTGCTTCTCGGTGTCACAAGCTATTTGGTCTGCATACGTTTTGCGAAGTTTTAGAGCCGGTAGGCTTCGGTTAAAGAGTCGACATGAAATACATACTGAATTCATATCTGAACTTGGTTTTCTCGGACGATTACGGCCGTTTGGCCATAGTTTGTCGAAACAACATCACTGCGGTATTGTTTACGTGTATTTTCAAGCGGCTGATCAGTGATAAATAGTAAAATGTCCAAGGGAGTCACGCGAAGACGGGATATCTTCAAGAACCAATAAATATAAATTTTTTGGGATCCCATCAAAACCAAAGATAGGATTAAAATAAGGTTTGAAGCCAAGCTGACCATTCATTACGAGCAAAACAGAAAACCGTGATTTTCGTTTTTTTTTCCTGATCAGCTAGTTATCCCACTAAGATGATGTGCGAGGGATAAATATAAATTCGGATATTTCGGTTGCACTTCCGGCAAACCGTCCTCAGCGAAAAAAAACAAAACTAAATCATAAAATCCAACACAATACCAACAGATAAACGAAGCGGAACCAACAAAACATAAAATGACAAGTAACTAAAGACCAGAAGAACGATGCGGACTGAACGACATATAATTTAAATAAAATGGCGAATATTAGAATGTGCGTGATAAAATTGTATATGTACAAATCTGTGAATATTTTACAATTCTGAGTTCTGTGTCTATTTCCAATTATTTACCAACTAATTTTACAATCATTCCCTGGGAAAGCGCAGAAGCTTTCACCCAGCATTTATACAATCCTTGTTCCCCATCACTGTACAACTACTTTCACACTTCACAGAACTAACTTTTTCTTTGCCGGAAGTGCAACCGAAATATCCGAATTTATATTTATCCCTCGCACATCATCTTAGAGGGATAACTAGCTGATCAAGAAAAAAAACCCCGAAAATCACGGTTTTCTATTTCTTTCGTAAAGATAGGATTGATTCAGATTCTTGCTGTTTTGGATGCACTGGTGACAGCTCGCAAGAGCGATAAATTTCACGAGGTCCCATGTCTGGTTATTCCTCACCAGAACCTAGTCGAGAAGCAGGTTTTGGGGAGAAGTCACCAGACGATTCCGAGCAAGAATCTGAATCAATCCCATCTTTGGTTTTGACGGGATCCCAAAAATTTTATATTTATTGGACTTTTTGATCCAGACAATCGGTTCTTGTAAATATCCGGTCTTCGCGTGACTCCTTGAACATTTTACTATTTATAGACGATATTTACAGACGATTCCGAGGCCAATCCTGTTAATTAATTAATAAAATTAACTTCTCTCGTCACTGTCTGGGTAGGACTCACGACTCGGCTGTTCATAAGCCTGGTCTGAAAAGACCACCTTCCAAAGTCCTTGATAAAGCGCAAACAATTCTTGCAAATATTGGCACACTGTAGTACACAGAGAAGCTGCGCCTTTAGGAAATTAACAGTATGCTCAACTACTTATAAAACTCATGGGCAAATCGCGAATTTATTCCTTCTCAATTACAGAACAAAATTCATGTTTCACTATCAGAGCATAAGCAATAAACTGAGAAAAAAAATAGGTGGAAGCAACCAGGAATTACACACAGATACAAAACTATATAGGGAGGCGAACAACATTTGTGCCACTAAGTCTTATGATCAGCTAAACCTCTACTGAATCAAACGGATAAGGCACTTCGGCCGGCAAACATAGAACGAAAAGCTCCGAGGCCTGCCACCTAACTGACTCGTGCGTCCTCTATCTTTTGACCTCGGTCTAACAGTGACAGGGCAGAGTGTTAGGATTTATTTTATATTCATCTTAAAATATACTTCTCTCGTGTCACCACAGTTTGAGCAAACTGAAAATTTCAATTTCACGCCCCGCGTATCGCATTGCTAAGCCAAACTACTTCTAGACTCGGGGAATGGTGTCACTTGCAACGTCTGTCAACTTCGCACCTTTTAAACGATTGAATGCACAACTGAATTATACAATTAAAATTAGACTAACCTCAATTCGCGACTTTCTAACTGAGCGCTCCTTTCGGATTTAAGTGAGACTGGAAACATACTACGATTTGACGCCTGAAACTCCTCGCCAAAGTTAGCGTTTCTCATTATGATGTTACGTTTAAATATTATTACTTTTAGCGTGCTGCAGATTTATTTTATATACTCTTTTCTACAATCCTCTAGGCTCAACTTTATCAGTTCCCGAGTTTTCAATCTTCTAGTACGTACTTTATTTCGCTTATAGTTATGAGCTGGAAAAGTCCGACTTCTTCAATTCTCGATTGCTCCTACTTTAGCTATAATTCTTCGGCATGAACATTGTAAAATAATCACTGCAATTTCCTATTACTCAAAATTGGGATTCAGAGAATTCCAGTTCTGGTTTACTGTATATATACTCTGGATATCATACCCTTACTATCTACCCCGTGAGTACTGTTTTGATTTTGCGAGACCTCTAAGCCTGATCTCTTTTCCTAGAAAGTCTCTTAACACTGAACAGAACAAAAATCTACCAACAAAATAAATGAGCTATCACAACAATTTTACGGGTCATAAGAAACGGGAACACAATTAGTCACGTTGCACTAACACGTCGACTCCCCCCCCCCCCCCCCCGACGCCAGGGTAGGCTGCTATCGTATCCGGCTGAGTTTTCAGTGAAGGGTGTTTTTTTTTGTCTGGGATCTCTCAGCACGTGCGGTTTGACCCGCCCGTTTCTTATCTCTCAACACATGTGACATGTCCTTGTCCCTCGAGATCTCAGTTGGCCTTATATCCGTTCAGCGCTCCACGCGGAGTAGTCTCTCACCTCTTTATCAGTAGTTGCGTTTTCGCTGATACCATGGTATCTGTTACCACGGTAACTGGATCTGCAATTAGTCGTTTTTGCAGTTATCGTGGTATCTGATACACGGTGCTCTGCAAAAACGACTATTGCCGAAATTGCACTTTTTGAAGTCATCCCGAAAGAAAAACAGATATCCAGTTACATCCCTAAGTGCTAAACTTCTTTCTCACCAATCTGACAAAATTTTATGAAAGTGAGATGACTTTTCAGATACCAAGGCCAGTTACCACGGTCAGACCGTAGTATCTGAATATCTGATACCACGTTATCTGGCCAGATACAACGATAACTGCAAAAACGCCTTTTGACCGTGGTATCAGATACCACGATAACTGCAAAAACGACTTTAGACCGTAGTAATAGATACCATGGTATCAGCAAAAACGCAACTAGTTTCTATCGCACCGAGATGCGTCCAGGGCGTCCCTTGCCCTAACTGTAAAATTAAGCACGTTTTCTGCTGACTGCCAATGAGTGTACAACATCCCTACAGAATCTTGGTAGAAATCGTGGCTGTACAGAAAGAGTACGAAGTACTCTCGAGAGTACGAAGTTTCAAATACATCTTTCTCAACTTTAGACGACGCCGCGAAAAATGTGCTTAAAAAACAAGCGAGCTGGCGTCATAGTAAGTACTTGTTGTCTATAAACGAGTATATCGCCCGTTTTTTTTAGATTTTCAGTCTAGACCAGTGGTTCCCAAATGGGGGCACGCGTACCCAAAGGGGTACGTGAGACCCTCGTAAGGGGTACGCGAAGGTCCCAAATCTCTGAATTCGAAAATGTCTGCTTTCGTCAAGAAATTAGAGTTTTGGGCTTACGAAGTTTCAAATAAACAGCGCAAGTGTCTTTTTGGTCCTTGACCAGTTCATGGGCGAGAATGAAATTGAAAGCCTTGCAGCCTCAAGTATCCCTTTTATTTATATATATATGTACACATTATTAATTGCTTACCACTTATGACAATGAATGACGTCTTTTTGCTGTATCGATCTGGACGCCTCTTAGTAAATAATAGAACAATGATTCTTCAGAAAGGGGTACGCAACCATTTTGAACCTTAATTAGGGGTACCCGATACGGAAAAGGTTGGGAACCACTGGTCTAGACTACTAATTTGACCTTATCTTTGGCCAGGAGCGGAAGGGACGATTGCACCAACAAGTTAAGAAATGAAGCTTTGTTAGCCTCGTCTGGTACAAGTTTAGATTCCAGTATCCATCCTGAACATTTATCGATTCTGAAAGACTTCCTGTTCTACAGGAAGGTAGAAAGGCTGTCGAGCCCACAAAACGAATAACAATCCCGGATGTATTTTCTCTCGGAAAGTTCGGCTCCATTATGTTTGCGATATGGTATGCATTCGCAAGCGTTACCCAATCATCGAACGAGAACTTTGGCGAGCTAAATGAAAATCGAGAATACTAGGGGACCCACTAGGCGACAAGAACAGCGGTGGCTCCTACAGGGGAATTGCACCCCAAATACCACGAAAACGTGTAACAGAAATCTCTCACCCTACTGGTCAGCTATGTCAAAACTGACTCAAATCCGTTTTCGTCGGGTAGGGTGCAATCCCTCTGCCCACTCACTGTTGCCTTGCCTGTGCAGTGCGAAATCAGGCGTGTCAATACCAGCTTGGTTCTAAACATGCTTAGACTGAGTTATTTTAAAGCATTTATACTTCGGGCACCACTTCACCATCCAGTTTTCCGTGTTGCCTGACTTCCTAACCAAATATCACGCAATGAACAAAAGGAGCAAGCGTAATGCTACCAGTCCGTCGTTGTGGGGAGAACAATTTTTTCCTAATAAGAAACATCTTAACCTAACTATCTCTATGTTTCATCATAGCATGGGCATGTACTGCTGTGGGAAATTACTGCTTTGAACCACATGGGGGACGCCAGTGTCCATCATCTCACTGAATTCACTTGTCTCGCCACCGACTTGATCGACGCTATTGATATAAGGGAAATGCTGGTAGGTCGTGAGTCGCGGAGAAAAGGGCTGCGAGTTTGCTCGAGTCAGGTGAAAGGTTGGTTTCCTCGGAGAACGGGCTTTAACGACATGCGGTCGGTTGACTTCTTCTAGAACAGATGGCGCGACGTAGGTGAAACCCTGGTGAGAAAATGAATATTAAGCATATGAACCGGTTCTTTCTACTAAACCGCTTCGACTAATGAATTCTGAACCTCTGCTCTCTCTTCCGTGACAATCGCTCGCGGACCAGGGTAACTCCCGAGAGCTGTCGAACAGGTCCTGCTTTTAAACTGTGTGATAATGAGCTTATCGCGCTTGCCTCGAAGCCTGTATTTTTTTTATTTACCTATTTGGCAGTCGTTAAACGACAATTCTTATGTTCTCTAGTGTTTATTCTTTGTTTTTCTTTTTTGTTATTTCACTCAATGGCATATACTGTACTTCCGGATGTGGGCTGGGGTGTGCGGCGGACACCCGAGCAGTCAAAGGGTTGGGATGCAAAAATTATCTGATATGATTTGTATCACTCATGATGATTGACAGGGGTTGGGTGTAGCCAAGGGGATCAGAACCTCGTAGCTTTCTTGCAAAGCGTCGTATTATAAATAGGCTAACAACTTTGCTACATCTAAAAACGCTTGTTACCAGAGGCGTAACGTGTGGGAGGGGGAGGACACTCCCCGAATGTTTAGGCTAGTCGCAAAAAAAACCGAGTCGGCGCGAAGCGCCTCGGTTTCTCGTAAAAAAGCTGATTTAAACAAACAAAAAAACAGTTTTTTTTTTAAATTCCTTCGATTTTTCATAAAAAAGTTCGTTTATATTAAAAATGGTCGTTCTTCCAAGTGCCATATAGCGATCGCAATTTCTGTCCGTCAGTCGGTCTGTCGGTCTGTCTGTCCCGATATATAGCTATATAGGACGATGAGACTTGGCAGGCGTATCAGGGACCGGACCAGATTAAATTAAAAATAGTCGCTTCCCCGATCCGACCATCTGGGGGGAGTGGAGGGAGGGGGAATCCGGAAAAATTAGGTATTTTTAACTGTCGAACGGGTGATCGGATCTTAATGAAACTTGATAGATGGAAGGACCTCGTGTCTCAGACGTTCCATTTAAAATCCAGACCGGATCCGGTTACACTGGGGGGAGTTGGAGCGGGAAAATGGAAATCTTGGAAAACGCTTAGAGTTGAGGGATTGGGATGAAACTTGATGGAAAGAACAAGCACCAGTCCTAGATACATGATTGACATAACAGTACCGGATCCGCTCACTATGGGGGGGGGGGGGGTCCGAGTTTATAGTGATCTCGCGAGTTCGGTGCTACCTGATGTGCTAGGACGATGAAAATTGGCAGGAATGTCAAGGACCAGAACAGATTGACTTGAGAATAGTCGTTTCCCCGATCCGACCATCTGGGGGGAGGGGGAGGCTTGAGGGAGGGGGAATCCGGAAAAATGAGACATTTTATCGTACGAACGGGTGATCGGGTCTGAATGAAACTTGATATATAGAAAGATCTCGTGTCTCAGACATCCCAATTTACATCCGGACCGGATCCGGTGACATTGGGGGGAGCTGGAGGGGTGAACCTGAAATTTTGGGAAACGATTAAAGTGGGGAGTTCGCGGTGAAACTTGGTGGAAAGAACAAGCACAAGCCCTAGTTACGTGATTAACATAACCGGACCGGATCCGTTCACTTTGGGGGAGTTCGGGGGGGGGGGGGGGGGAGTCCGAATTTCCAGCGATCCCGCGAGTTCGGTACTTCCTGCTGTACAGGACGATGAAAATTGGCAGGCGTGGATGGGACCCGAACAGGTTGACTTGAGAATAGTAGTTTCTCCGATCCGACCATCTGGGAGGGGGGGGGGGGGTGGAGGGAGAATCAGGAAAGTAAGGTATTTTTAACTTGCGAAGGGGTGATTGGATTAATGAAACTTGATATACAGAAATACCTCGTGTCTCAGACGCCCCATTTTAAAGCCGGACCGGATCCGGTGATATTGGGGGGAGTCGGAGCCCGGAGGTGGGAACCGGAAATCTTGGGAAACGTTTAGAGTCGAGTGTTCGGGATGAAACTTGGTAGGAAGAACAAGCACAAGTCCTACATACGTGAATGACATAACCGGAACGGATCCGGTCACCGTGGGGGAGTTGGGGGGGGATTCCGAGTTTCTAGTGATCCCCCGATTTTGGTACTTCCTGCGATAGGACGATGAAACTTGGCAGGCTTGTCAGGTACTGGAACAAACTGACTTGAGAATGTCGTTTCCCCGATCCGACCATCGTGGGGGAGTGTAGGGATGGGGAATCCGGAATCTAGTGGCAAGCTCAGCTGTCGAACGGGTTATCGGATTTAAAATAAAACTTGATATTTAGAAAGACCTCGTGCCTCAGATTTCCCATTTTAAATCCGGACCGGATCCTGTGACATTGGGAGGAGTTGGAGGGGGGAACCGGAAATATTTGGAAACGCTTAGAGTGGAGGGATCGAATTGGGGGGGGGGGGTCCGGATTTCTAGGAAGCGCGCGAGTTTGGTACTTCATGATGTGCTAGGACGATGAAGCTTGGTAGACGTGTCAGGGACCCGAATAGATCGACTTAGTCGTTTCCTCGATCCGACCATCGTGGGAGGAGTGGACGGATTGGGAATCCAGAATCTAGTGGCACGGGCAGTTTTTGAACGGGCGATTGGATTTGATTGAAACTTGGCAAGTGGAAGGAGCTATCGTCTCAGATGTTCCATGTCAGGTCCGAGGAGGAGTGGAGGAAGGGGGAATCCGGAATCTTCAGGTATTTATAACTTTCCAACGGGTGATCGGATCTTAATGAAACTTGATATTTGGAAAGACACCAGGGTCTCAGACGACCCAGTTCAAATCCGGATCGGATCCGGTCACTTTGGCGGGAGCTGGAGGGGGGAGCCGGAAATCTTGTGAAACGAATAGAGTGGAGGATCGGGATGAACCTTGGCGGGAAGAACAAGCGCAAATCCTAGATACACCGTTGACATAACCGGACCACATTGGGAAACAGTGGGGGAATTGGGGGGGGGGGGGGGGGCTTAATTCTGGCGATCCCGCAAGTTCGGAGCTTCCTGATGTTCTAGGACGATAAAACTTGGAAGACGTATCAGGGACCCGAACAGACTGACTTGAGAATAGTCGTTTCCCCGATCAAACCATCATGGAGGTTGCGAAAAGTTTTTGACATACACAAAAACCAAACGGATGGACAAAATAGGATGCAAGTTGGACAGTGCGTGTTTATGCGTCCTTTATATGTTATTTGGCCCCCGGACAGGATCCGGCCAGGGTGGTGGGGGGGGGGGTGAGCGGGACTCGGAAATTTGCAGATAGGCTCTGTTCCGATTCCAGTCAAACTTGATGGACAGGAAGAGATAAGTCGGAGATGCGATATTTATGTTTCCGAGTCCTTCAGCCATGGTGGGCGGAGTTGGAACGGGAGTCCCGGAAATTTTGTGGCACGCATAACGGTCAAACAAGTGGAGTGATTTGAATGAAACTTGGAAAGCACAGAGATCATATGATCTAGATGACATATTTTAAGGTTCGACTCGGATCCGACCACGGTGGGGGGGGGGGGGGGGATTTACCGGAAGTTCCCCCCAAAATGCTCAGATTCGAGTGAAAGATAGGTGGTAAGAGAAAATGCTTCAGATGATCCAGTTAGGAGTCCGGACCAGATTCTTCCGCAGTATATGGGGAGTCGGGAAGGGGGTACCGGAAATCTTGGGCACGTCTAGGGACATAGCGAGTGGATTTCTTGGGTTGAAACTTCGAAGGTTGGCGATAGCTTGGAGGTGATGTTGGAAATTCTCAGACATGAGTGAAACTAGATATCCCAAAACTAGGTCCGAACCGCATTTTTGGATGGCGGGGTATGTGTTTGGTGAAGTTCCCTTCTACTTTCTTTTACCACCTATTCGTAACAAGTGCCATATGAGCTCGTAGCTCTTGTTCTGAAAATCAGTTTATTTTACGTCAAAAGCGGTTTTTAAACAGCTGTTTTTCTGCAAAAACAGTCGTTAAAAAAGGACATGGCAGTCGGTAAATACCTTGCCCCCCCCCCCCCCCCCCCCCCTTAACGTTTTGGCTAGTAACACCTCTGCTGGTCACATAGACTCCGCTCAAAAATACAAGCTACATTAGAACACAAATACTTATTTCTATTCATTTATCTTCCGTCATTTCGAAAAGAAAAAGGACGGAGTACAATAGTTGTATTTTTCATATTTAACGAATTCTCTAAAGAGTTAAAAGCACCATAGCTGACGTATCTGTTTTTAGCTATTGTCTGAATTTAATTACAACATTACCCCCCCCCCCCCCCCAACAGATATCGTACCTGGTCCTGATCTCAAATGGCACATTTCGGACCGATGACTACTTTATTCATCGGGTTTCATGCCAATCCCTCTAACCGTTTGATTTATACATACGTTAACAAATTTCTGGGACCCCCATCTGTCTACCCCCCCCCCCCCCCGTGGTCGCATCTGGTTTGAATTCAGGGATATCTTATGCTCCTATCACTCCATATTTTTCATCCGAATCGGAGCACTTTCGGAAAAAGTCCGGTACCCACTCTTTAACTTTTCAAGTTTTACCAGAATCCCTTCATCTGTACTGTCCCGACATACGTCCCCAACCGTGGTCTCATGCACTTTTGAAACACAAACAGTCGACCTCAGGCTTTTTTTTTCAATCGAATCGTATCACCCTTTCTCGACTTACATGGGTAATAATTTTCGGGGTTACCCATCTCTTCACCCTTCACATTTTGTCGGAACTGGAATGAGAAGGTTCCAGTGAGTATTTGGTCGGATCCTTTGCATTCGTGCCAAGTTTCAGCGTCCTGGCTCATGTGGAAGTCAGAAGTGCCCGAACTAGCGAAAGTTTTTCAGACCAGCCAGAGGCTCCATCAGCTACAAAAACTAGGTGCACAAATCTGTTTTCCGCCACTGCTTTCCCGGTACCCCCATCTGAGTTACTGACACTAATGAGGGTCAAGTCTTCACCATATCTTGACTGTTAATAATTCAAAAGACCCGGACGAAGATAAGGGGGTCGTAAAATGGGGGTCGTAATTGATTGTGTACGCCACAACTTCTTCTCTACTCCAGCTGTCCCTCTGTGGAACAGTCTACGCGCCTATCAGCAATGGCTTATATACAAATTGGAAAACGGCTGTTTTAGAAACATTTTGGAGGAGCTTACTTCGCTTAGCTGGTGTCCTTTCTTTATTCAACCTGAAGTTGTACACAGTTGTGAATTGCAGTAAAATGCTGGCCAGTAAAACCAGAAATACTTTTCGCAAGGGGTCCAACCTCTAAACCCTCGCTTCATAGTTTTCACAACTGAAGAGGAAGGTAATGCCCAATCCTTCTCAGATGGTAAAATAGGCACATAGCCATGACAACCGAGAAGGACTGCTTCGCGACATCCCCCCCCCCCCCTTTACAACAGAAAGGGAGAGGCCTCAAGACAAGCTTCCGAACCAGTCCCTACCCTTCAACCAGTGTTTTGCCGACACGTGCGATACAAGAATAGTATCGTCCCCTCCTTTGTTTCCCTACGTAACAGAAATTAGTAGGTAATTATTTTACCCCCCGTTGTCTATTACCCCAATCGTTAATTTTTAAACTGTTTGTTCCCAGTATTATTTATGTAATTCGACCACTTTCTAGTATATGTTGAATTTTGGTTAGTTTTTAATGTATGTTTGACTTTACCACCTGCTATTCGGCTAGTCCGTAATTGGTGTTGAAAAAAAGCTGAATCGAATTGAATATTACGAACGGGGACCCCAGGATATATGTACTTTCTACAAATGTAAGGGACCGAACATATTTGATCTTGCTCGCCTCCTGACTCGTTCCCCCCCCCCCCCCCCACCGTGGCTAAGTTTGATGACAAAGGACAATCACTTACTTGGAACACCATGTTTGCACTCTCACTCAGCGTCGACTCGTCAGGTGAATCCACAGGAGTCTGTTTTGTAAATCTGGTGTCGAACTGTGACACATCGTCATCCGACGACTAAAAAATCTGAGCTACAGTTGCTGTGAGAAAGGGTTACGACGGACTTTGGTCTCTCACTTAATTGGGAACTAATCATTGTGAGTACTTATGCCAGCATCTACGATTTTTGTTTATCATATCGTAGTAATGAGTTGACAGCTGCGAAGACAATAGGTGAGAAATCATCCAAGTTGCCAACTCATTTCGACGATCATGTATTCGAGGAAGCGGCAGAGAAAAATCAAAGAGACACTGTTTCTATGCGCGAAATGATACTGCAAGCAAGGAGGAATCAGACAGACACTCTGACACAGGTGTAAAAAGCGACCCGAAAAGTACAGGAGGGTTTTCGCGAACTGGAAAGCAAAGTCAGATTCACTTTCCAGGGGTTTTCGCGCTGCTTCGGAAAGTTGCCGGACTTTCCACCAGTATTCGCGCTTTGGGTTCCAAAGCAGCTTTCCCGGAATGTGATTCCAGATAGTTAGTGGAAAGCTCCACGGAAAGTTGAATACTTGGGCAGAGGCGTTCCTAGCAAGGTATTTACCGACTGGCTGGTCATTTTTACCGACTGTTTTTAAGAAATAAACAACTGTTTTGAAGAAAAATCGACGGTTTCCAATAAAAAAATAGACTGTTTTTACGAAAAATCACGGTCCTTCGCGCAGATTCAGCTATTTTCACTGACTGGCAAACCACATTGGGGGGTGGGGCGTCCCCCCCCCCATACGTGACGCCTCTGCACTTCGGTGGGAATTTTGAAATTCTGGGGGAAAAAATGCAAGTTTCACTAACAAACGAAAAAATACGGTAAGCGTCATTCAGAATGACTTGACTGGAAATATGGAAGTCGAAGGAATGTCCAGTGAATGTTTGTTCTAAAAGTTTGGAATTCAATATTTTCCCGGCGATTTCAGCTTTCCATGGGCTTTTGCGATCAGTCCAGCTGGAAAGTGGAAAGCGATTCCAGGAATCCTTCGCTCGCTAGAAAGTGATTCCGGAATCTCGTGAAAACCCTCCTTATGGAAGGAGAAACTCTTCCCGACAAACTCTAGGTCTACTCGACATATTGCTACGGGACTCAAATCCAGTACTGAGGCCTGCTATTACCTTTTCTGCTAAAGGTATGACTCATGACTAGCCTACAGCAATTGTGGGACCTCTTTAGAGCTTGAACACCACGTAATGATACGGTGTAAAACAACCAATAAGACAAAACATAACGAACCAATAAGACAGAACATAACGAAAACCAATAAACTAGGGATATTCATGCATTGGTAATCTGCCTTTCGTTTTGTTTGTGGATTTTATTACAGCCTCAGGGAGGTCAGCTGAAGAATGGATGGTAAGGACGATGAAGGATGAATGTTTTGTTACTGTGAAAAAACTTGGACGTTACTTTAGAGTTTAGTTTCAGTTTATTCATAAAAAAAAAAAAAAAGAGGCTTGAGGCTTGCGATGGAGCACAGAACGAGATTTTTAGAATAGGAGTGTGCTAGTTCTATAAGTAAGTGAATTTATTTATCAAATTTCTGCTGCCATGGCCCACGTGCCTTTTTGGTAATATATTCTGTTCTATATCAGTAAGTCAAAAAGGTAAATCTTTCATCTCCAGGGGTGGGAGGTGTACCCGGAGAGATGACTTGCATGGTTAAATAAACGAAGAGGTGGCAGCGTACATTAAAGAGGCGATTCAGGTTGCCTCCACTGCGCCCACAGATTGCGGGCAATCGCTAGACGCCGAGATCTGTTCTCACGACAGGAGGTTCCTGTTTTTCTTTTTACCGAAAGAGTTGTCAATGACTGGACTTCCCACTCCGAGTCTATAGTGTCAGCACCTTCACCTGAAGCTTTCAAGAAGTCACTTGATAACGAGTGGTCATGGAAATACTGCTGGGATGACCCAGACCAGTAACAGATGTCAGCCATCATCACTCACGGAGCAACTACAGATCCATTGGACCTTAATCACTCCGAAGTGCGACTTAAAGGACCCCTCTTGCTTTTTCTGCCTTTTATAGTATACCTAGCTCCCTTATGGGATTATAAGCTTCTAAAATCCCCACCTTTCTCCATTGTTCCGTTTTGTGACTAGGAATTTTCAAGCTTTTTCGTCCGTGCCGAGTTTTGTCCGTTACGTAACACAACGTTTGCCAGAATCTTCAGCGTCCGCTGACAACTCTCTCACACACATGGATTTGCGAATCTTCTGTTTTTGACTTATTTTATTTGCTTAGTTTTCCTACATTTTACCGACGGCACCTTCAGTTTTCAAACCTTTTGCGCCCAGCAGGAAGGATGGATAGAACCGACAAGCGCTAACAAGAAAATCGCTAAATTCAGATGGAAAGTAATGGTATTTCCGAGAAACGTTTTTTCTGAAGCGTTTCATAGTGAAAAAATCGTTACTAGTAAGAGTTGTGCTTTAAGGAATTAAGGTAAGGTAAAGCACATTCGGAAATGTCACGAAGGTCTCGAGTAAGAGAACGGATGAGAATACTATTGGGTTTGGGGCTTGAGGTTGAGGGTTGGAAAGGAAGGTAGCCTAATGGAGGGAGTGGGTGGGTGTCATGGACTCTACTCCGATACTAAAACATCCAGCTAGGCCTAGAGAGTTCGGCAAGACGAGCTCACTGTCTACAATGTTCAAAGTTTCGGATGAAGCTGGAAAACTTCTGGATCCTGCTGGATTCACTGGGGCATCAATCAATCAATCTTCTATTCTTCAAAGAACATTTCTAATGGTAATACAAATTACCAAATATTTGTTTTCTAGTCAAATAAACCGCATACATTCATATTTTCTACAATACATGCATAAACCGTCAAACAATTAACGACATTGTTCGTTGCCTCAAGGTACGTGACAACACAATCCGGTTTTCGCATGCGGATTTCCTTTTTCGCTGCGGACTTTCGACGCATCGCATTCAGATTTCCCCATAATGACGCGAGTTTCGCACCTGAAATCTTATCGGACTGTCTGTACACACAGCTTTAGAGCGTGTTCCACTCCTCTAACAATAGTAACTATTACGTTACTATTTCCGTTCCAACCTCACGAAAAGTTACTACGCTGACCGTCCCAACCTTATCAAAATAATAACTAATAGTAACTATTTGCTTACCATGCTCGGGAGCGTAGTAAGCGTGGTAACTACAGATATCTGCAACGTGATTGGCTGGATTACCCCGTAGAGTGATATTTGCGAAAATAGAAAAATGCGTTCCAACCTTGACGCCAAGAAGCCAAAATTATTCTGACGTCATGCGTAGTAACTACAGTAAGTAGGCGGGAACACGCTCTTAAGAGTCAAAGGCGTTACTTACAAGGGCTGGTTTGAAGGGTGGGTCAACCCGTCGCATCAAGACATCGTTCCAGTTAACATGTTTGAAGAAGAGGTGGTCCTTCAACGGCTCACCATCGTCTATCCCGGAGCCAAGTCTTTGAGCTACTGTTCTCTGGAACAGAAAATAGCATTATAATCGTTTATTTATAGCCCGCTTATGAAATTCGGCGGAATAAAAAAAAACACAGAAAAGGCATAAACGCAAAAATTTAACAAAATAAAATAAGATAACATTTTAACACACTTCTTACGGCGATGACACAATATCAAGACATAGAACGCTAAAAGGCATATAGAATTCCACCAGTGAAAAACATTTCTATAATAATAATAATAATAATAATTTATTTGTAACCCACTGCACAAAAACAATGTGAGAATAGTGGAGTAAAGAAGAGAAAGAAACAAATAAACAAATGAAGAAACACTAGTACAACAAAATAAACACAAAAATCAACAGAACAAACGGATGAGCCCGTGATATGGAGTAAGCCGTCCATAATATGCTTGTCCAATTATGAAGCTCCTAGAGATTTGCCATTATATCGGGAGCTTTGTATTTTCGGATTATTCTCCGATTTCGATACGATATAGGCAAATAAAGCAGGTATTTACAGTATTATGTTATCATGGGCTGGCAGTGCAGGACATTGGTGGGGGGTCGAGAGCGTTAATTCTTAGTCAGAGGATTTTTTAAGGGTCCATTATAAGCAGATGTTGGCAATGTCGCTACGTTTTTCCATCTAGCTTCTAGGAGTTACCAGTACTGACACTGACAATTGCGCGCGTAGATAAACACGCTAAACTTCTTTTCAGGAAAACTACATGCACGGTCAGATATTTGACAACGCTTTTGGCACACGGAATGTTACCCTACTTCTGTTTTCTTTTCAGTAACAGAGTATTCCGAGTGTTGAAAAGTTTCAATGCATACACCTTAGGCGTATTCTCGCTGTTCCCCGAGGACTGTCCTTGAGGAGTCCCCGCTTTTTTGTTTGTCCCGGGGACTCACTCCCCGTATTCTCTTCAGTCCCCACGGACGGAGAATGCTCCGATTATCATCACCATTATCAAAAAGGATTCCCTTCATATTCTGAGGGGAATCAATTTTTGCTGGTGTTGGTGCAGTATAAATTATTTAAAAACAATCAGAATAAACAAAACCAAAAATAAAGTGGATCCAGACTAATTTCGTCAATTGCTTTTCGAACAAAATCCATTTTGGAAGCATTCCCCGTGTTCTCACTGTTTCTGTACGCGGAGTCCGCGTGGAGTGACTCCCTCTATTCTCGCGGTTCTCTTCGATTCCACGAGATTTTCTCGGGGAACGGCGAGAATACGCTTCTTTTGTCTATCCTTACCAAACTTGTGACGGTGTAAATTGGACATCCAAAGTTTACACAGACTTACGAGTTTTACCGAAAAAGGCTGAGATAGGACAATCTAGTTACCGGTCACTTATTCACTTAAAGAGGCTTGAAGACCCGATGAAAATGTGTTACGTCGTCCCTCCGCTGTTCACGAATAATCGATTTTCATATAGTAGAGTTTCCTTGTCGGATTTGTCGTACCTCTACGCGCTTGTACCTGCGTCGTACGCTTGACGAAAACGATTTACGAAAAATAAGTGTTCACGCAGTGAGCTACCTTCGCAAGATGATCACTTGCCGTGATCACTTTTCCCTTGCCACTTTTGCCGTGATCGTCTAGTGGTTAGGACCCTGCGTTGTGTGATGTGTGTATGGCCACTGAAAAGCCACGTTTGATTTGAGATTCAAATTTTTACCCGAGCAAATAGTGAAAAAAAAAATCACTTAACACAATCCAATTAACACAGTCTAAGTTAAATGATGCAAACGTAAGTTGGCTTTTCAGTTAAACTTTAAGGAAACGGGAGCAATCTTTTTTCCCTATCTCAGGTATTCTCTACGTCTGACCATGAACAATCAAGTGCGCAAGCGCTCAAACGAGGAGTGTGAAACTAAAATCTCCATCATATATTATATATAAACAGCGTTAGAACCAAGACATTTCACATCCCCAATAACCAAACAAGTACTGAAATAACCTAATTTGAAATCATCCCACTTTAAAAGCTTTTAATGTAAACAAACCGTATATAGATATCCAAAGAGACCTTGAAGATCTTGCAAGAACAGTTTCAATTTCATTGCTGAATGTCTTGCCAGCCAGTCCGACCCTTTAAACCTCTTTTCAATTAGCAAGGTAATAACAAGTGCAATAAACCAAATCTGAGCAGCCTAATACCCCTTCCCCTTCGTCACAACTTCACTAAAAACGGCATATCATCGATCATTTGACAAAACCGTCCAGTTTTCAACTTTTCATTAAAGACTGAAGTACGCGTACTCTTATTTGTTGCTGCTACACCCTAAATCCACATAGATGCAAATATATATCAACAAGTATACAAGAGCTGAACTTCAAACCTGTCATAGACGAACATAGCTCGTGGGAAATCTGGGCCCAGCTGCCCATGTGGGGGGGGGGGGGGGCGGGACCCATCAAAATGCGTATCCAGACCTATATATCCCCCTTAGAATTTGATTCCAGTCACGGGTCAAAAACTTAACTCATGGGCGATTTGGGCCCACTTGCCCATGAACGTGGAGGGTGGTTCAACTTCATATACATATTCTCAACCCTAAGACCTAAAAGCACAAGGAATGTCATCACCCTACCTCCAGTTATTATCAAGTTAAAAACATTAAAAAATAGGTAATCTGGGCCCAATCGCCCCTGAACCAAGTGGGAGTGGGGTGTGGGATCCCCAAAAAGCAAAAATAAACCCCAATGCTCACAAGCCTACCAAGCTTTAACTTGATACCTGTTGATTCACGGGTCACGAACTTTACTCTTGGGCAAGCTGGGCCCAGTTGGGTGGGGGAGGTGCAATTTTAAAAGTAGTTTCTCAGCCCTAGGATCTACAAGTACAAGGAATTTCATCGTCCTATGTCCAGCTCTGGTCAAGATATGAACATTACTCACTGGGCAATCTGGGCCCATTTCCCTCTGAACCGGGTGGGTGTGGGGGGTGTGACCCCCAGAACCACAACAAGACCCCAATACCCACAATGTACCAAGTTTTAGCTTGATACCTGCACCTGCATCCTTCTAGTTTTTCTCGCGCTACTACCTCCCCTCTCCTTAAGAAGGGGGGCAATTTCAATGATTGTTCATGCTATCGGCCAATAACTGTGTCTTGCCAGTTAAGCAAGTTGTTTGAAATTGTTTTGCTAAAATATTTTTAGCCGTGCGATCAAGGACTGAATCAGATTGGTTTTCGAAAGGGTCTTAGCATGGATATAGTTCATACTCTTCTTGGACATTTAATTTCAATTTGTAGCCCTAGTAATCGTTTTTTTGCTCTAGCCCTGGACATTGCGGCAGCTTATGATTCTGTTATTCATTCTTGGTCAATGTCTGCTCTTCTTAAAAACGGGGTCCCTACGCAAGTTGTTCTAGTTATGAATCAGTGGTATAAGACTTCGTGTATTAGAATTAAATGGAAAAATAACTTAAGCGGTTTTTCGGTGATTTTAAAGAGAGGTCTGAGGCAAGGTAGCGTACTGTCTCCTATTATTTTCAATATAACTATTGCTTCTTTATTTAATTCTGTTAGAACTTCGCTTGTTGTTGGTCGAGGTTTTGTAGCGTCTTGGATCGCGTATGCGGACGATCTTCTTCTTTTGAGTCGATCACGCGCTGCTCTTCAGGAGAATGTGGACCATTTAATTGAACTTTTTTCTAGATTTGGTTTAAGGTTTCGTCCTGAAAAGTGTCAGCTCCTGATTTTTGGTCCTAAGCCTGCTGACCCAGTTAATAATATTTTTAGTATTAAGATGTATGATGTAGTCCTTAAGCCACTTGAATCTTTTCTTTATTTGGGAATTCCGTATGGGCCATCAGTTTCCCTTTGCCGAGCTCATATGATGAAGTCTGTTCGGTCGAGAGTTTCAGCGAGCTTCGGTAGTGTTATTTCTGTTCGAGATTATTTAACTAGGAGATCGTCTGCGCGCGTCTTCAATACGGTTGCTCTGCCTCAAGTCCTTTTATTTTCTAGTTGGCTTCCTTATTTTTCTAATTCTAATATTGCGCATATTAAAACTACTTTTTTTAATTTTGGTAAATTTTTGTGTCGACTCTCAAAATTCCATTCTACTTCATCCGCTATAAATTTGTACCATTTGAAAGATCCACTTCAAATTATGCGGAAAAAGCAACAAAAATTTCTGTTTAAAATGTCTTCTCTTACTCATAACCTATATTTAGCGGTTAAAGAGTTACTATAGTTCTACGCGTGTGTATAATTTTGTTTTGTTTTTTGTATTTTTAGTATGGTTTGGCCAGATTGTTTTTGAGCAGTATTACATGTTGGGCCAATTTGTATGTATTTACTTCACTTTATACTCTCCGATCTTGGAGGTCAATAAAATATTTGAATTTGAATTTGAATTAGTTCACGAGTTATGAGATCCACACAAAACGGTGAAAACCGAAAACTGCTACAGCGCTCGCAAGAGTGGATTGTTCATAAATGAACACTCCACAAACAATCAGATAGAACCTCCGTCTCCCTATCCCTGTAATATGACCATGCTGAGTCGAATATTTCCCCACACCCTGCCCGATGCAAACGAGCGGAGGTTAGGAGTTAAGGGAAACTTTCAAAGTCAAAGCCGATTGGCTCTCTGAACGCGCTCCAGTGCGGATCGGCGTGCCTCCTGCACTTACTGCTCCGCGATGAGCAACGGCGAAGACGGAAGTAGACGGGTATCAACTCAAAACTGGAGCATGTTCCTCTAGCTCCGCTCAGATTTGTCAGGGTATCCAGTGTCGCTGCATGAGACCAAAGACGGAGGTTCTATCTGATTATCTGTTCTTGGTCTGATGTGGTCATTTTCAACTACTGTCAGTTCAAGTTGGATTTTGTACGGTGGTTTTAAATGATAATCAGATGCTGAGGGAAGATAATGCATAACAATGATAATACAAAATGAGCTAATTATCATGATTAATTCCGACGTGCATTTTGACCAATCCAAAAGATACACAGAGCAGTTCGGAAACAACTAGACAAAATTCATCGTAAATGACGACGATAGTTCCTTCTTGAGAATCTTTATGACAAGCGTCCGCCTTCCCAATAGAACGTGGTCAGGTCAGTGAAGTCATGGTTTGTTGACTTTTCTGAACTGATGGGATCAGGCGTTCGAAACCAGACCCACCCAACCTTCAGAGATATCTTGAACTGATCTCCTTTCCGAAAACCCAGCACTCAGGAAGGGTATCAAATGTAAAGTGAGACCAATCTAGATTGTCAGATAAACTCGCGTTTCCGCGCTAAGATTTGAAAGGAAAGCCGAAAGGAACCAGACCCCTTAATCTGTATGACTGTACTCGACGATAAATAATCAGCCTTAGAAGCAATAGATATTACAGCCTACCAAACGAAAACGGATATTTATATGCTTAATCACGGTAGTGAAGAAAAGTTTAAACAGATACTGTTGAACCCTGAAGGTGAAAATAAGTCTCGCATCCCATTCGTCGGTTTTCGCGAATACACTTTTCATAAAATTTATTCCAGATTAGTTGGTAAATGAGTGTGATCAGGAATGGATGGAACAAATGTTTAAGAGTGAGTGTTATGGTACTGATTCCTCAAGCTGTCAATGATTCATAGAGATCATTTTTTGCAGTTTTAGTGGTTGTTAGAAATAAGTTCATCATTGTGTTTTCTTTTGTATTGACATGGCCCTTGGGCTTTCAGAGTAATAAATATCATATCATATCATATTTGTTGGCCGCTAGATGCGCTAGCACAAAGCACTTCAGTTGGCTATTTTCGTTTCCTCTTAGGCCTAGCCATGTTTAAAACTGTTTAAAATGCTTCTGCTTCTATTTGTTCTCCACCCAACTCTGTTCTGTCAAACTCCGTGAAGTTTGTCAATTCTGACTTCCGACTGGTTGACCTTTCCACGGGGCTAACGCGCGACACGGTATGAAGCGAAAGCCTAATCGCTTATTCATCCTTCAGATAACTTGTAACCAAGATCTCACGTGGGATTGTTGTCGTTTCTCTAGCTCATCTGGCGGCAATTTGTCATTGGATTTTATGAGGGGCGCATTCGAATGAAAGCTTGGCTTCGTATTTGGTCAGTAGGCCACTGTCAATGTTAACTCGGGTACGTTTTCTTTGGGTAGGTAGGGTGCAATCTCTCTGTAGGTACCACTACTCACAATGCTATAATACCACTACTCAAAATCAAGAACTAAGTTGATTTCGTATTCACTTACCTTCAACAGTTTTCTGATCAGGTCTCTAGCATCTGGTGTCAAATATGGGGGAAGGTTCAGCTTCCCTTTTAAAATTTTCTCTATCGTCTTCTTGCGGTTCTCGGCGGTAAACGGTGGCTGAAAAGGGACTCCAACATTAAAACAGAACTCTGCTACTTTATCTGTGAAGAACCGAACAACATCACCAGCCTCCTTTGTCTTCCTGTCAGTCTTCGTTGCGCACTGAGAGTGTTCCACCCTTCTAACAATAGTAGCTACTGGTTACTATTTCCGTCCCAACCTCACGAAAAGTTCTACGCTGACCGTTCCAACCTCCTCGAAATAGTAACTACTTGCTTAACATTCTTGGGAGCGTAGTAAGCGTGGTAACTACGGATCTCTGTAACGTGGTTGGCAGGATTACCCGTGAAGTGATATTCTGATGAAAATAAAAAAATGCGTTCAAGCCTTGACGCCAAGAAGCCAAAATTCTTGACGTCATGCGTAGTAACTACGGTAAGAAGGATGGAACACGCTCTTTAAATCAGCTCAAACCCTAGGTTCACACTGCTGCTTCGTATGCGACACGATTTTTTCTTTGATGTTCCGACGTGCGACAGAACGTTCCCATCACCACTCAGACGCAAAAGGAAAACGAAATTTTTCGTCGAGATTATTCTGCAAATGGACAAAGAAGCCCTTGAGGAAACGACCTCTGAAGATTCTGGGAGGTTACCCATCTGAATACCCACCCACTTAGTAGGAAATTTTCAGTCAAACCCTATATGTCATCTTGCTGAAAACAGGTTAACAAAAGTCTATTCAGAAGATGTTTTGCATTCAGCCATCCTAGGATTACAGTCAGACAAGACAAAGCAATTTTTAGTTTTGAAAATTAACTAATCTTTGTTTTTTCTTTTCTTTTCCCTCAAAAAATCGCATGCGTTATGTCGGATCAGTTGAAATATTTCAACGCATCCGACACTGCGACAAAACGGAAAGTTCTGCTTTGCTTGTTGCATGATTTGTGTCGTTTGTCGCATGACGCAGAATTTTGCGCGAAATCGCAGCAGTGTGAACCAGGAAATGGCGGCTTTTGCACAGTGACGCATCAGGAGGCAAACCCATCGGAGACAGAGATTTGAGAAAACTGTCAATACTGCTCTAACAGACATGGGGAGATTCATGTTCTCGCTCATTTATTCGTTAACAGAACTCGCGACCTTTACTCATTTTCGGCGGAAAGAACGAATCGATGGCCAGAAAAAATACGGGAAAGAAGACAAATTAGGATTATTGACGGCCTATCTAGAAACAACTTCAACAACCCTATACCACTAGCGAGAATAACAAGACCAAAGTTTTCGATGGGATCCCAAAAATTCAATATCTGATCCAGACAACTGGGTCTTGCCTTAGCCAGATCCAGTCATCGCCAGAATCCTTGAACATTCTTACAATTAAAATTCAGAAACAGATTAAGGCCAAATAGCTAATCATCTGAGAAAACCAAGTTCAGATATTGATTCAGCAAGTGTGTTTACCCGTAGAAGTCATATCTGTTTTGACGAAAAGTTCCTGCCCCTTCTGCCAATTTCCCGGTTTTCGGCCGAACTCTAGAACTACTTGTCCGGCGAAAAAAGAAAGCTCAAAAACGAACTCAGGGTATCTTCTTTCTCCAATAATGAACATCTAATCAACTTCAAATAAAAATTTAACTTATAACAAATTTTCCGACTCAAGCCGGATTCCGGTCGAACTATATGTCCGGGTAAAATATGATTGTCACACACGGATTCAGCGTCTCTTCTTACCCCTAAATCGGTTATCTAATCAGCTAGAAATAAAACTTTAACTTCTAACAATTTTCCGGTTTTGGCCGGATTCCGGGCGTACTACATGTCCGGGTAGAAAATTGTTTTCACATAAAAGTTCAGCATGTCTTCTTGCCCTAAATCGGACATCTGATCAACTCCAAATAAAACTTTTAATTTTAACAAACTTTCCGGTTTGGGCCGGATTCCGGGCGAACTACTTGTCCGTCGAGAAAATGGTTTTCACCATCGTCTTCAGCATGCCTTCCTACCTCTAAATCGAACATCTAATCAACTTCAAATAAAACTTTTACTTTTAACAAGCTTTCCGGTTCCGAACTACTTGTCCGATTACAAAATGGTTTTCACCATCGTGTTCAGCATGTCTTCTTATCCCATAATCGACTATCACATTAGCTGTTTCAAAATATTTTGTTTGCCCCTTAATTTGAACCCCCTCCCCCACCCCTAAATGTAGGGCTACAAAGCCCATTTACGAACTCGACTGATCCGCCGACCCAACGAATCCTCACACCAAGTTTCATCAAAATATCTCATTCCCTTCGAGAGTTATCGTGCTTACAGACGGACGGACGGACAGACGGACACCTTTTGCGATGTCATAGGTATCCCTCCACTTACGTTTTGGGATCCCAAAAAGAGAATAGCAAAAAGGTGAAGGAAGTGAAAGGATCGGACTAACTTTTTCTTCCGGATTTCTCGAGTGGAGCAATTAACAGCGAGGAGACTGAAAAGAAAGCCGTCTCATTTAAAATGTTTTGCGCGCAGCCGCCGCGTCGCAGAGCAGGAAGGCTGGATAGAGTCGACAAGCGCCAACAAGAAAATCGCTAAATTCAGGTGGAAAGTACTGTATTTTCGAAAAACATTTCTTCTGATCTATTTCATAGTGAAAACGTCATTTCCAGTAAGATTTGTGTTTTAAGCATTTGGCTGAGTATCTGCTACCTTAGTTTGTACTTGTACACCTTGGCTAACTCCGTCTTCGATGAGCATCAATTATCATTAATGAAAATAATTGCCAAAGCCTCCCATGTCCCTCATCGGATGGGCGCGATTTATCAGAACTAATAAGGCACATAAGAACAGAGGCCACTTACCGCTCCAGTCAGCATGTCATACATCAATGCACCTAATGACCACCAATCAACGGCTTTTCCATGACCTGATCTGGTAAGGATCTCAGGTGCCCTGTGAACGACAAC
Organism: Branchinecta sandiegonensis; assembly: GCA_030848855.1. Classification (NCBI taxonomy): domain Eukaryota; kingdom Metazoa; phylum Arthropoda; class Branchiopoda; order Anostraca; family Branchinectidae; genus Branchinecta; species Branchinecta sandiegonensis. The sequence goes on along the minus strand of JAUPMV010000006.1, from coordinate 22,180,917 downwards.
ACACTAAATAGGCTTACCCGAAATAGGTTGTACATAACTTAGATTTTAAGAAAGCACGCCCACTACGTATTCTTGTAACAGAGCTATCCTCTTCCCCTTTTACATTTTGGATCTTTATTTCCCAGAGACGTGATTATGAGGAAACCTATGGTTTGGTCAAAGGCGTCTTTTTGGCCCCCCTCCTTCAAGTGGAAACTTGTAGTAAGGCCAGAAATCGGATTCTCTCCTCGTCAATTCGTCCATGATCTGTCTATCAGCACCATCAGCTTTTTGTTATAGCCGAGAGCCAGCTAGCGGTAACCTAAGAAGATCGCCGAGAAATCATACTAGAGGAAGGCTCACGAGGACAAGAATTAGAAACTCATCACAGTCCATTGCTAAAAACCTTGCTCCGGGCATAATGGCAAAAATTTATCTGTGTAAGTAGCGCTCTTTCCGCCAAGCTTGCTTGCAGACCTTGGCGATTTGACGGCCAATCACCGAGAGTTTTGCAGGCTAAAAACGATTTTAAACCAACTCTACGGCCTGTGGTGCGGCAATGCACTTGTCTCGCCTGTGCCAAAGGTTTAATCAAACCTAAGCACGTTTACACAATACAACCTCCTAACAAAGGAGATAAAATAGACAAGACGCTCAATCAGATTATCGCGAGAGGCGGTGGCGCCCAGTATTACTTTTAGTCGAGCCAGGGTTTTTGCCCCCCTTACTATACTTACTGGCGGCAGATTAATCAGGAACATCTAGTGCGGAAGTATAGACAGGAATTCAGGCGATAGACGTTAGCCGATCAGAAAAAAAACAGAAATTATAGAACAGAAAAATACAGCTACGGCAATCGTCTTCCGGCGAACGGCAAAAACGGCAAAAAGTCAGACGGCTACGCTATCGCCTCAGAAAGACACTTGGGCTGTTCTTTGAAACTTCGTAAGCCAAAACTTTAATTTCTTGACGAAAGCAGACATTTTAGAATTCAGAGATTTGTTCCTTCGCATACCCCTTACCATAGTCTCGCGTACCCCTTTGGGCACGCGTACCCCCGGTTGGGAACCACTGCGCTAGAACATTGTTCCTTAAATTCCCCTCACTCTGAAACCTGAAAGGATCCTCTTAGGTTTTGTGCCTCTTTTTAGTACTCGTGCCTCCTACACTATATCATGCCGTGCCCCTTTTTAGTTGATCCCCGTTTCTTGGCAATTGCGCTTTGTGTTCTTCAGTCTAGTATGGAATGCAAGTCTGCGTTCTTTGTGACGGGAGTTCTCACCGGTGGTCTCCGGTTTTTCTTCTAGGCCGTTTTTGCATCCACCGGTGACTATTATAACCCGTTTTTGAACTAACCATTGTCCGGTTTTACCTCACCGGTGCGGACGAACCAGAACCTGCTCGGGAGCCCGGCTTCAGCGAGGAGTTAGCAAGTTTTTTATCAACTCACCGGTGAACCAAAAAACGCGTTATAAGAGAAGAACCGGACACAGGTGACAAAACACCAGAGAGAGCCCGGAGTGCAACGAATTGCAGCTATAGTAGAGAGAGATCCTCTACAAATGAGCATAGTCGCTACTTCAGAAAGCGCCCGGTAAATTGAGACTGTACAAAAAAAAAATGTAACGTCATTCGTAACATTGGGTTTCACCATGATAGTTTCGAGAAAAACAAAAGCGATATCTACATCTGTCTATCCTGTTCTAAAGAACAGTGGGGTTCAACATACTACCCTAAAAACCTAAAGAAAATGCGAAACAAATTTAACAAATAATTAACTTACATATATTCGATAGTTCCGCAAAACGTATGAGTCACTGACCCCTCAAGGACTGATTCCTTGCAGAGTCCAAAATCAGTGAGCTTGACATGACCTTGAGCATCAAGTAGAATGTTCTCAGGCTTCAAATCTCGGTATATGATTCCTTGCAGGTGTAAATGTTCCAGCGCCAGAATAATCTCTGACAGGTAGAAACTGGGAAGGGAAGCAATCGTTGTAGTGGGTTATTTGTTATAGACCAAACCAGTACAGTGATGAACCCAATTATTTTCAAACCACGAATGCCAACCGAAGTATGCGATTGCCGGGCCAAAGTCGAGACCAAGAACTCAGCCAGCGTCCCTGGATCAATCGGTAAAGCAGGGAGGAAGGAAGAGACTTTAAATAGCACTAAAACAATCCTGCCTGCGACATTATTAGCCAGTTTTTTAATCCTGAACCCGTTTAGTGTACATGTCATTGTCTCAAAATTTTAGATGTATGTGGTGTGTTTTTAAAGTGCATGTAAAGAACGCAGCCATGTTTATTTGTATTGTTTTGTTTAGTGTGTATTTTACTTGGTTTTCTTTTACTCTGCAGTAACCAAAAAGCGGGTCAGAAATAAATAAATAAAACACACTGTCAGTAGTTTCATTATATTTACACAAGGATGAGCAAATTGAGCAATTATGAGAGATATATGAGATAATGCACAAAACACTGCGTGATGAGCCTTTAAAGAACCCTTCGCACTATTTACTCTTCAACTTCCAGTACTATAAAATAATTTAATATCGTACTTTAAAACTAGGCTCTGCTTTCAACAAATTACCCACGGCTTTGGCTGTTGTAAACCTTTTCGAGACCCCTTGACTTATAGCGACAACAGGGAAAACTTTACGTAACCGGTTTTTCTGATGGAGAAACTTCTCGCAGACAACCGTCAACAGCGTGATACTCACCGAAGGTAGCAAACAACGGCAAGTAAGAAAATCAGCGAGGTTCTGTTAGAGGGGTTATAATGTAGCCTACTGTACGAAATTCGGGTCTCATTGTATAGAAATGGATGAAGTGATTACGGAAGTAGGTTGCGTTAGTATTATAGGTAAGACAGGTCCTTTAAGTGTTATGCTTCTGTAAGATATAACACTAAACATGTTTTGTCAGGTTCCTTTTGGCAAAAACAACATTAAAAGACAATCTGACAATGCACACAACTAATTCTTACAGCGAGTGTCCAGGGCACATGAGCAAATCCAACTTTTAACCAACATTCTATTAGTCTGGCATCCACATTAGTTGTAGACTACGACAGAAGGGGACATTTCGGACTTCTTTTATTATTTTTTATTTTTTGTTTGACTCGTTTTCCTGGCATAATAAAATTGGGTTCCCCCCCCCGGACATAACCCCTCGCCACCCTCACACAAACACACATAAACAAAAAGACAATCCCGAACGAACCTAGTCCCAAATAATCCCCAGCAGCGGACAGAGTAAGGGATTAGCTAGTCCGTATTAGCTTAGCGCTTGTCCATCCTCCACCAACCACCACTGCACCAGAACCGTCAACCTCAACCCAAGTTCACGCATGAAACACCGAACCACCAGCGAGCCACCCCTCTAAGCCCCGGGATGTTAGGAAACAGACTGGACAGTTTTTCCAATTCCCGCCCGTGTTTAGCCTAGTGCTATTAGGGCTGAAATAAAAATTATTGATTGATGGATCCCTATATTTTGTTTTTGTCGAGGTTGAAGCCTAGACCTAATAAAGTTAAAGTAAGAACAAAGTTAGGATAGAACAAAGTAAAGATCTCAAAGAAAATTCTGAAAAGTAGGTGGAGAGGAGGTGGGTTTACAAACAAAACTAACCTTGAGATGACTCTCAATGTAACTGACAGGTCAAACACACACAAACAAAAACAAGAGCTGGAAGCTCATGGCACTTGCAAGACTTGGTAAATAAGAATGACGATGGACCCTTGGAAATCCCGAGAATGTATCGTTTGGTAACAGGGCAAAAATGATCATGGGTTCATGGGGATCATGAAAATGTAGGTTTTGGTTACAGTATTTTTTTACTTTGCGGTTAAGATGAGTACTTTAAGGGATGGTCGGATCTGGGAAGTGACAATTTCTAAGACAATCTTGTCAAGTCTCAAATGTTCAAGCCAAGTTTCATCGGCCTAGCACATTTGGAAGTAGCCTACCTTAAACTGCGATCACCGGAATTCTGGACCCCCTCCAACTCCCCCAGATTGACCGAGTCCGGTCCGGTTCTATCACTGATGTACTAGGGCTTACGCTTGTTCTTCCCACCAAGTCTTATCCCAATCGCTATATTCTAAGCGTGTCACAAAATTTCGGCTCCCCCCCCCCCCCCCCGACTCCCCCACATTGATCAGATCATGTCCGTACTTGAAATGGGACATCTGAGACACGGGGTCTTTCCAAATATCAATTTTCATTAAGATCCGATTCTCCGTTAAAAAGTTATAAATACGTCAATATTCCGGATGCCCCCTCCCTCCACTCCCCCCCATGGTGGTGTGATCGGGGAAGTGACTATTTCCAAGTTACTTTGGTCGGGTCACTAATATGTCTGCCAAGTTTCATCGTCCTAGCACATGTGTAAGCATCTTAAATCGGGATCACCGGAACGCTCCCTCCAACTCCCCCCACAATGCTCGGATCCGGTCCGGTCTTGTCAACTATGTATCTAGGGCTTGTGCTTGTTCTTCCGACCAAGTTTCATCCCGATCCGTCCACCCTGAACATATCACACGATTTCCGCCCCCCCCCCCCCCCCTCCAACTCCCCCCGAAGTCATCGGATCCGTTCCGGACTTGAAGTGTGACATCTGAGAGCCGAGGTCTTTCCAAATATCAAGTTTCATTAAGATCCGATTCTCCGTTAAAAAGTTATAAATACGTCAATATTCCGGATGCCCCCTCCCTCCACTCCCCCCCATGGTGGTGTGATCGGGGAAGTGACTATTTCCAAGTTACTTTGGTCGGGTCACTAATATGTCTGCCAAGTTTCATCGTCCTAGCACATGTGTAAGCATCTTAAATCGGGATCACCGGAACGCTCCCTCCAACTCCCCCCACAATGCTCGGATCCGGTCCGGTCTTGTCAACTATGTATCTAGGGCTTGTGCTTGTTCTTCCGACCAAGTTTCATCCCGATCCGTCCACCCTGAACATATCACACGATTTCCGCCCCCCCCCCCCCCCTCCAACTCCCCCCGAAGTCATCGGATCCGTTCCGGACTTGAAATGTGACATCTGAGAGCCGAGGTCTTTCCAAATATCAAGTTTCATTAAGATCCGAATCCCCATTCAAAAGTTGTAAATACAGAAATATTCAGGATTCCCCCTCCCTCCACTCCCCCCACGAAGGTCGGATCGGGGAAATGATTATTTCCAAATTAGTTTGGTGGGGTCCCTAATAAAATACTGCGTATACATATCGGTTGACTGCCAACACTAAAACTGTACTTACGTTTCAGCTGCGCTTGAAACACGTTATCTGGGATTGACAATCGGTTTCAATTTGTCTTGGAAAAACATAATGATGTTGTGTCTTCTAAAGTGTCAAGGAGTTGGAATGCTGGTTCGTTTCAAAAGTACGTTTCTAACCAGCGTTCTTATTATGTTGTACCATTCTTTAATAACACAATACATTTATTACGGCTGTTCACTTTGGGCTAGCAATTTTAATGGAATTACAAGAAAATACAGATACAGCAAAATAAAGCTCTACGTGCAATAGGTAGCCTAAGTATGATAGAGGTGTTGTGAGTATTGAATCTATATTTCGAAAGTTTAATATTTAAAACGTGAGAAAAACTAGAGATTCCCAGATTGGAACGTTTATATACCAGTGTTTGAACGGACTTGGCCCAAAAGTGTTTTCTGATTTAAAATGACTATGTTTAATCACGAGTATAACACAAGAAACGCAGAACTGTTGGCAAGTCAAGCGAGAAACACTACACGTTCAGACTCCGCCATAAAGCGTACGGGAACTGCAGTTTGGAATTCGATTCGTTGTGAAACCCAAAATGCGGGAAGTCTACCTCAGTTCAAGGATTGACTAAAGAAACATTTCTTGACAGACCACCATTGGCAGAGTTTATTTCATTTGTTTCATTGATGGGATGATTTTGGAACGACGGCTTCCAACAACTTTAGTCAGATCCAGTTCAGGCACAGAATTATCACAGCTAGAGTATTTTCTACCATCGATTTAGTTATACGTGAACCGAACCAGAGTACGACACAACTTCTATTCTGAAACAGTTGTCAATGAGTGGAATAACCATTTTAGATTTACTAGATCAGTGGTTCCCAACCTTTTCCGTACCGCGTACCCCTAATCAAGGTTCTGAAAAGGTTGCGTACCCCTTTTTCAGAGCGTGAAAAAGACGATATTTATTGTCATAAATGATAGGGCATACATATATAGAAAAATATACAAAATCAATGAGGCGATCACTAGAGGCTGCTGTGTAGCTAGAATTTTACCGAATCTCGGACTGACATCAATAACGGCAATATTTTTTACAGTCAGCCTGTTTCTTTGTTTGGTTTTGATGTTCTTCGTGCTTTCATCAAGCTGCATCGGAAACTTTTTCGTTGGCTCAATTCGCAACCTGAATGACAATATCACTTGCAATGTCTTGGATTCTTCTTGAAATAATATTGTTTGACACAGGAACAGATTTTACGGCAGTAGGCTAGCTGTTTTGGAATCAACATTATTTAAATGGCTTTCACTAGGGCTTGTAATCAGCACAGGTTGACAACACCCCTCCCCCCAAAAAGGTCGGCCAGAGATTATAAAGAAAAAAGTCTGCGCGGAGCGCCGCGATTTTTCATAAACGCAGTTATTTAAAAAAAAAAAAAAAAAAGTCAGTGAAAACAACCTGTCTGTCAGAAAAATACCTTGCCCCTTAAGATTCATTTTGGCTAGTGATACTCTGCTGGTAATATTAGGCTTTCGGAGATCATAAATTAGTAAGGTGAGATTTTTAAGCTACAGAGTAAATCAGTTTCGGTTCCTTCGCGTACCCCTTGCAAGGGTCTCGCGTCCCCTTGGGGTACGCGTACCACCGGTTGGGAACCACTGTACTAGATCAAGCCCGTCTTCGATGAAAGGAATATCGGGAAAGAGATCCAGCCCTGAAAACTGCAAACCGCATCTGACAAACATGCAAACTGTTCTTACAAGTGCCATATGAGCCGTTTGCTCTTGTTTTGAAAAAGTATGTGCAGATTAATTGAAAGTGAAGATTTGTTTGGCGCCCATTCTGGCTATCCTGCAGTCAGAGGTACATGTGTAAAGAATAATAAAAGTGTTTTATAAGGTCTGTTTATGTCGTTCAGATTATAAAGTTGGTTTAACAATATAAAGTACTAAACTAAAAAAGAACACAAGCAAAATGGGTCAGGGCAACACCTCCCTTCGATTCCATCGCATAACCAAAATTCTCAATGGAAAAGCAGTATGTGAGGACAGTCGGTACAATGAAACGAACCAACCACGAAGCAAAAGCATAGGCAGGACGAGCGAGATTTACGCTCAAGAGGTCAGAAGTTACGCACCATCTTTGGTGCTTGGTTTCAGTTTTTTAACAGGCCTACAAGCATTTATTTCAAGTCGTTTCTCGAAAACCGTATTGGTTAACTGTCTTCGATGACCTCATCTTGCGTTACGCTTATTGGTCAAATAAAGTTGATGGCTGATGGACTGATAAACAATAATAATAACTTACCAGGCTGTGTCTTCCATAAAAATTCCTTCACGTTCTAGATGCATAAATAGTTCACCGCCACTCAGGTACTCAAGAATCAAATATAACTTTCCACCTGTCTGGAAGGCATACATCAAGTCCACAATGAAAGGGTGCTGCAAGAAAATACTCGTGTGAAATAAACAAAACAAAGCAAAACAGAATAGGAAAAGCATGTCAAGAATTAACATTTATAAATGGACACTTCTCAAATAAGTGATAAGAATAAACCTACAAAGAGAAATTGTCAAGAAGGCTATGCACAAGGTTACTTCTTGTGTATCCCTTAATATACGGCCTAGTTGTAACACAATTCAAAACAGGCTTGAACAAAGAACAAGAGCTGTAAGCTCATTTGGCACTTGTAACTATATGTAGTAGGTAAGGCTCTGTTTGGAGGCAGAAATGATTATGGTTTTTTTAAGGAATAGTCGGATTAGGAAAGTGGCGATTTCTAAGCCAATCTTGTCGAATCTTTCATATCCCAGCCAAGCTGCATCGTCCTAGCACATCTGGAAGTACCTTAACTCGTCATCACCAGAATTCAGGACCCCCCCCCCCCCAAAAAAAAAAAAAATCCCCCCCACGGTCGCCGGAGCCAATCCGGTTCTGTAAATGATTTATCCAGAGCGTCTGTTTGTTATTCATACAAAGTTCCATCCCAAACTCTCCAGTATAAGCCGGTCACGTATTTTCCGGTCTCCCCTCCCCCTTGTTGTCGGATCCGGTCCGGACATGAAAAAGATCAACAGAGACATGTCCTCTGTTCAATTATTAAATTTCACTCAAATCCGATAGCCCGTTCCAAAGTTACGCATGACTCGATATTCCAGATTCCACGGCTATCGGATCGAGTAATTTTTTATTTACAAGTCAGTTTGATCGGATCCCTGACATGTCTCCCAAGTTTGTGTGTGACAGAAAAGCGAACCGACCGACCGACAGACGGAATTGCGATCGGTATATAGCACTTGAGCCAGATGCTGCAAGTGCCATAAAAAGATGAAGAAGCAATGATAGCTATGTAAACAAAAGAAAAATAATTCTGGAATAAATCATAGGCCAGAGCGAGAGAAGTTATCGACCGTTTTTGGTATTGAAATCCTTGAGAATCCCGTCCTCCGTGACATCCTCCCTCCGGATTTCAGCGCTGAGAGGGTAAGGCCAGCAAAAGCGGTCGCTTTGCCAGTACCGAAATTACAGCCGCACACGCACAGCCACACTCGTAACGTGAACAGCTTTGTACCTAGTTTCGTAAAATTGTATAACAACAGGAACGAATTGTAAATGAATGATTGAAGTCTAGACCGGATTCGATAGCTATTGGGGAGTTGGGGGGGGGGGGGGGGGAAATCTTGAGAAACGGTTAGAAAGGAGGGATCGGAGTGAAACTTGCTGGGAAGAAGAAGCATCTGCTCCAGATAAATCGTTTACACAATTGGACTGGATCCGGACACACGGGGGTGGAGGGGAGTTTCTCGGAATTCCAGTGATGTCAGTTTTGGGGATTTTCCCGACGAAACTTGGGAGACATGTCATGGATCCGATCAAACCGACTTGTAAATAAAAAATTACTCCATCCGATAGCCGTGGAATCTGGAATATCGAGTCATGCGTAACTTTGGAACGGGCAATCGGATTTGAGTGAAATTTAATAATTGAACAGAAGACATGTCTCTGTTGATCTTTTTCATGTCCAGACCGGATCCGACAACAAGGGGGGGGGGGGGAGACCGGAAAATACGTGACCGGCTTATACTGGATGGTTAAATAGTATAAATATAGCATAAAAATACATAGTCGTGGAAAAAAACTTTATACGAAAACTGTATAGTTACGAAAGCTAACAAACAACAACACTAAAAGTCATTTACATGATTCTTCTAATTCATTTCACATCTTATAATCATTTCACATAATTCTTATAATAGCCACAGGTATGTCTTGAGTTCTCTCGCTCTGGCCTATGATTTATTCCAGAATTACTTTTCTTTTGTTTACATAGTTATCATTGCTTCTTCATCGTTTTATGGCACTTGCAGCATCTGGATCAAGTATCTGTTCCGTATTTTGTTGTATTATGTTGATGTGACACGAAACCTACTAGTCGGCTTGTCCGTGTTATGGCTTTCTTGAATGAGAAGGCCGGTCATGTGTTTAAGTTAAGAAAAGAAAAAAAAAAGAAGTTGATAAGACCGTTGGCGTCACCGAGGGTAAGTGGAAGCGTAGTCACCTGGACAATTCATATTGGACTGGAAGAACAGAAAAGATACTACGAGGCTTAATAAAAAAAAAAAAAAAAAAAATAATGGCTTTCTTGAATATAATTGAATATAATTGAATTAAAGACAGGACTATAAAATAGACGTAGGGTGTTCTTCTTACCTTGACAGCTTCCAGAATGTTTCTTTCCGCCTTTGTATGGGCAGTGTCCTTCTGGTTTCTCACGATTGTTGCTTTTTTCAGAACTTTCATAGCAAAGATCTGGCTTGCATCTTGACCAGTAATTTTTCTGACCTGGAAGATCGACAGTTAAAGGACCTCTCTTGCTTATTCTGCTTTTTATAATATACCTAGCTCCCATACAGAATTATAAGCTTCTAAAATCCCCGCCTTTCTCCACTGTCTCGTTTTGTGCCTATGGATTTTTAGCGGTTTTTTGGCCTTGCCGAGTTTTGCCCGTCACACAATGAAACTTTTGACGGAATCTTCAACGTCCGCTGACAACTCTTTCACAGATAAGGATCTCAGAAGCATCTGATTATTACTTCTTTTATTTGCTTAGTTTTCCCACTTTTTAACCACGGCGGGTTCAGTTTTCAAATGTTTTGCGCCCAGCCGCCACGTCGGAGAGCAGGAAGGCTGGAGATAATCGACAAGCGCTAACAAGAAAATCGCTAATTTCAGGTGGAAAGTAATGGTATATTCGAAAACGTTTTTTATGATCCATTTCACTGGGAAAAGATCATTTCTAGTAAGAGTTGTGCTTTAAAGACAATCTAGAAAAATATACAAGCGATATTTTTGCTCATCTTTCACAGTTTTGTTGGGATTTTTGTCGTATTAGCAGTTTTGTTTTAATTCCTGAGTTTTTCACCATCATCAAAAAGGACTCCTTTTCAGATCCGGAGGGGAATCAATTTTTGCTCGTGTTAGTGCATTGTAAAATTAATTAAAAAGAATCAGGATGAACAAAACCAAAAATAAAATGGACCCAGACTAATATCGTCAATTGCTTATTTTTTTTCTCGAACAAAATCCGTTTTAGAAGCATTCCCCGTGTTGCCCGGAATAATTACTGGAATTTATTCCAAGTGATTTATTTTCTTTTGTGCAATTATTGTATATATTCAAGTATTTTAACCCATTAAATGTAATAGCCGACGTATTTAGTGTCATGTCAGCGCTACAAGTTAGATCAATAAAAATATCTATCTATCTATAATAAAGGGTGCTTTCGGGTTACAGCTTTCCATCTGAAGAGGAGGAGATGCACGAACTTCGAAGGGTCCGAAGTTTGCCTACGCTTCAGACTTAAGATGGTAGAATCCTATACGATATGATATATATTGCTTAAAGGACACCTGAATGAAGAGTACCAAGTATCATTCCTATCTGTATGACTTCCGTTGACATTGCCTGCAGAAAACCCAATTCAAATACGAAATAGTGTTTTCAAGCTATGATTTTTGCTCCATTTTGCATCTGTCCTTATTTCAGTACCGAACCATTTTAGAAATGAACAAATGTCTCCAATCAACCCTTCTTCTGGAATATTTTTTAACCAGTTAAGCCCAAACGTATATCTAGAAGAAACTCGAATACAATCCGGCCAGCGCTGTACAAGATTTGAATGAACTGCGCTTTTAGTCTTGGAGTCTGCATGTGCGAACCTCCAGAAACGAACATCCCTATTTTGAAAACGTCACGCTCAGGAGAAGAATACTCTCCGCTGCCATGTCTGTAAATGCATTCTCCATGGTGTGTTCAAGTATGGTTTCATTGTTCAGGTGTCCTTTAAAGCCCGAGGGCCATCGCATACAAACAAATAAAAAACAAACCAACGACTTTTCTAGTAAATCCTAGCTACAAAAACTCTTCTCTATGCTTCCAACCTATCAGCAAAAACCTTCCAAGCTGCCTAACCCCAAACAAACTTTGCTCCTTAACCTTTTCCACCAGCAACCTTACCGGAAAATTCGCTCCCCAAATATTTCAGCTCTCAAATCATTCATCTCCACACATTCGCACATAAAGCGAAACAAATTTTCTTCCACACAACCCCACACTGGGCAGAAGTAAGGACCACTAGACCACCCCTTAACACTTCCCACATATTTTGTACGAATTCCCCGGGGGGAGGCTATCACTACGAGTGCTAACAATCAATTTTAATTCCTCCGGAGATAACCCTCGCTTAAAAAACATTTTTAAACCCCAACATTCTTTGGCCTTGGCGTTGAGATGCATCGACGGTTTAGAATCCTTCTCGTGGTGCCATTTTGATAACCTTACCTTACTTTTGATACCTTGATTATCTTCAAGGTCTTGATGGTCTTCCCGAAACCCGAAAAAAAGGTAAATTTCCGAACTCAGAGACGAAGAAAAAAAAATTATAGCACAAACTGTGAAACTAGCATACTTCAACGTCTGAAGTCGTAAGACGAGTAAAGAGGGCACAAGAGCAATTCGAAGTTTTAGTGTATGTCCGTAACGTAGAGGTACGTTTACTTCGGACGGTTCAGTTTTGGCAGACTGGTTCAACGAAAACTCCAAGAATAAACTTAAAAGATCTTACGAGGCCTTACAGGAAGACTTCAGGCGTATTCTCGCCGTTTCCCAAGGGAACTCTCAAGCGGAGTGCTTGAGGAGTCCCCGCGTTTTTGTTTGTCCAGGGGACTCACTCCCGTATTCTCGCGAGTCCCCACGGACGGGGTATGCTCCGATTATCATCACCATCGTCAAAAAGGACTCCCTTTCAGATCCAGAGGGGAATCAGTTTTTGCTGGTGTTAGAGCTATGTAAAATTAATTAAAAAGAATCAGGATAAACAAAATAAAAAATAAAATGGATCCAAACTAATATCGTCAATTGCATATTTTTTTTTCTCGAACAAAATCCATTTTAGAAGCATTCCCCGTGTTCTCTTTGTGTTCCTAGGCGGAGTCCGCGTGGAGTGACTCCCTCTATTCTCGCCGCTCCCTTAGATTCCGCGAGGAGTCCTCGGGGAACGGCGAGAATACGCCTTTCGTCCCACCAACACTTGACTTTAACATCGACGCAGATGACAATGGAACTATTTGCAGCTTACATTGACTAATCCAAGGCGAGCAACCAAATCTATTTGCAACCCCCTTACGAGCTACGCTGGCTTACCGCCGAAAGAGAGCGGACTTACAACTGATCTTTAAATTATTCAACTCCAAACTAGAGAACGGACAGGGGGTCACTCCTGGAGGCTGTGCCGACAGTCCTGCTCTTCTCATGTTCGTCAACACGAGGTGTTCCTTTGTGGCTCGGACGGTCCAAAACCCCCGTCTCCGAGACATTAGAGCACGCACAACCGTAAACAGAACACTGGAGCGCTTCTGAATATGTAACTCGAAAATAGTGGGGTTGGGGTCCCGTCAGTTCGCCTGCAAAGTCCGTCACTACTCCCACAGATTGCTTACCAAAGCAGTTTCCCTCGACGCGCGAGTTAAATCTTAACGCTTTGTGACGTTTGTGTCAACTGACGGTAGTTGAACTGACGTGCGGATGAACTGACAGCAGGCGAACTGATGGTGGCCCAAATGACGTACTGTCCAACTGGCGTGTCGACCAGCTGACGTGTGGGTTAAGTGACATGTAGGCGAACTGACGGATTTTCGTGGATCACCTGAGGTGAGGGCGAACTGACGGAAAATCTGGTCGTAGTGACGGATTCTTGAGGCGGACTGACGTGTAGACGAACTGAAGGGACCCCAAATCCTTAAATGCTTTGGTGGGCAATTTCTGGGAGTAGCGACATATTTTGCAGGCGAACCGACGTTTATAGCAACTGACGGTAGGTGAACTAACTGTAGGCGAACTGACGGGTGGATGAACTGACGGGTTTCTTAAGAAGGTGAAAATGACGTTTCTGTGAACAGACAGTGACAGCGGACCAAAATAGTCACCATCATCAACTGCAAGCTATTCATTGGGACAGCCGCATCCTTATCTTATAAATCAAATATGAAATGTCTTTATTATCATTACGAAACTTCTGGACTTACCTGGAACACTTTGCCATATCCTCCTTTACCTAGGACTTTTCTGAGCTCAAAATCCTGAGGGCCTGCTTTTTCTTTTCCAATATTGACATTTTTCTCTAATATTGGGAATGTCTCAACATCTGGCTGGCTGCAAAACAAAGAAAGTTTTGAGTTGCAGGTTCCACGACATTTTAAAGCACACGCCGTAGTAGATACAGTTTATATTCCAATATCTTAACGTATCTGACTCCTTTAAAACTGTATTATCTTTTTTAAAAAGTTTAGATCCATCCAGGCTGTTTTAGCCTCTTAGCCTTGACGATAAACACAGAGAAAATGGCTCAATGGGTTTGTCGGACCAATGAGCTCCTCGGAAGCTATTTGCAGGATCCTCATCCGCTTCGGAAATAGTAATGGTACCTTTAGGATTACATAAAATGATAGGAAGTTCAAAATCTCAGAAATGAGAATGGAGAGAATGATTAGGTTTGTGGCCTACAGTGAATCATTCATATAGGTACGACATGACAGGTCCTTCAACACAAATCTGACCCTACAATCTAGATAGGCTAATGTAAACCTTCGAAAAGAAAAAAACAGAAAGGGGGCCACTAGCTAGGGCGGAATAATTTGGCTTTGCTAAAGATAAAGGTCAAAAAGCAAGGAAAGGTGCTGAATCGCAACTGACGAAATCTGACGAAATTATGCTTCTGCACAGACAGTGCCTAACAGTAAAAAAACTTACTTTACAAATGTGTCGTAGTAAGATCCTTGATCCATGATAAACGAATCCTAAGGAAAAGGAAACATTAAATAACTCATCCATTGAACCGGTATAAGCTGAGGGTTTTTGTCCTAAAATACAACCTTCTCATTCCTCATACTGAGAAAGAATCTCTAATATAAAGTTACAAGATTATTTGTGCAATTCTGGATAGACCAGTCCTTGCAGTGTAGCCTCAAGATTTGGCTGCTAGGGATCAGACTTTATTGAGAAATGTCCTGAACTCCTTATCACAAAACGTGTTGTTACACATCTCATTTCCAGTTCCATCGGCAGCACAATCGTCCCCCACCCTCTGAGCAGGAAATCTAAACAAGAGCTAGAAGCTCATATGGCGCTTGCAAGGCTGGGTTAGAGGAAGAAAGTAGGAATTTGCCAAATTTGTGGGTTTGTTGTGACCATCTGAGCAGGAAATCTAAACAAGAGCTAGAAGCTCATATGGCGCTTGCAAGGCTGGGTTAGAGGAAGAAAGTAGGAATTTGCCAAATTTGTGGGTTTGTTGTGACCATTTGTAAGCAAAACTCTTGAGATAAGAATGATCATGGGCCCTTGGAAATCATGAGAATGTAGTGTTTGGTATTTTATTTTTGCCCGTGGCTGTGATGATGCGCACTTTAAGGTCGCTGCAAATTCATCTGTACGCAAAACCCTTGAGACAAAAATGACGATAGGCTCATCGGGATCATGAAAATGTATATTTTCTGAAAAGTATTTTTTTTCTTTAAGGATTCACTTGTGAACAAAACCCTGGAGGGAAAAGGGAACATGGGCCCTTGGGGATCACAAATATGTCTCGTTTGGTCAAAAGTATTTTGTTTACATTTCCGTTAAGCTGCAAACTTCAAGGGTGCTACAACTTAATTTTAAGCACAATCTGAGCACAATCCTTGTGGCACAAAGATAATGGGCCCTCGGGGATCATGAAATGTATCGTTTGGTCAAAAGTTTTTTCCGCTTTGCGGTTAAGATCGCACTTTAAGGGAGATAGAAATTCATTTCTAAGCAAAACCAATTAGGCAAAAATATTAGATAAAATTTTGCTTAAAAGTATTTTTTATACTTTGCGGTGAAGATGAGTACTTTAAGGGATGGTCGGAATTGGGAAGTGACAATTTATAAGCCAATCTTGTCAAGTCTCTAATATTCCAGGCAAGTTTCAGCGTCCTAGCACATTTGGAAGTACCTTAACTCCGATAAGCGGAATTCCGCCCCCCCCCCTCACCAACTCCCCCCAGTGCCCGGGTCCGGTCCGGTTCTAGCACTGATGTAGCTAGGGCTTGTACTTGATCTTCCCACTAAGTTTCATCCCGATCGCTCCACTCTCTCGAGTGTCAGACGATTTCTGGTTCTCCCCTCCAGCCCCCCCCCACATTCACGGATCCGGTCCTGACTTGAAATGGGACATCTGAGACACGAGGTCTTTCCAATATCATGTTTCATTAAGTTCCGATCCGGCTTTGAGCCTGAAGAGGACCTTTGCCAAGAAGGGCCGAAATATAGCTATAATATCATTCAGCTGACGTATCCGATTTGCACAATCAAAGTGGAACTGACTACTTCCAAGTCAATCTGGTTGGGTCCCTGATATTCCTGCCCAGTTTCATCGACCCAGCCCACCTGGGAGTACCTTAACCCCGTATCACCGGAATTCTGGACCCCCCCCCCCTCAAACTCCCCCTGCAGTGCCCAAATCTGGTCCAGTTCTGTTAATGATGTACCTATGGCTTGTGCTTGTTCTTCACACTAAGCTAATCTAATCCGCTCTAAGCATGTCACAAAATTTCCGGTCCCCACTCCGACTCCCTCCCATATTCACACAGTCTGGACTCGAAATAGGACATCTGAGACAAGAGGTCTTCCCAAATATCAAGTTTCATTAAGACCCGATCACCCGTTCGAAAGTTACACATGCCACTAACTTCCGAATTCCGCCTCCCCTCCCTCCCCCTACGATGGTCGGATCGGGCAATTGACGATTTTCAAGTTAGTTTGGTTGGGTCCCTCATACGCCTGCCAAGTTTCATCATCCTAGCACATCCGGGAGTACCCTAACTCGCGATCATCGGACTGATCGACCGACCGACGGAAAACTGATCGGTATATGGCACTTGGCCGGAAGGCAAGTGCCATAAAAATCAAGGAGTATGCAAACTCGTTTTTTTCTTCAGATTTAAGCTCAACTCCCGGAAAAGGGAAAAACTATTCCTTATGTTTTGCTTGGTTTCCTTCTTTTCATCCTGCCTGATTCAGGTGCTTCACTTTCTGCTGAGCCATAAGAGAGATGAACTTGTGCAACCAGTCACTTAGTTAATATTAACAATTAAAGAAGAAAAATGCCCAAAGCCAGCTGATCTTTCCTGCAAAAGACAAAACTTAGGTTTCATTCCAGTCCTTGTGCAAAGCTAATTAACCAGAACTTTAGAGAATAGCAGTCCATATGAGTCCATACCTTATGAGGGAGGATGAGCCAGATTAGCCTAATGGCTTATGGCAATGAACAGTTTATGAAAGTTTAGTAGATGCAGAAACCAAAGATGCTTCCCCCAAAGCTCTCTTGGGATAAAGTTGGCTGAAAACCAAAGGTTTTTTACAAAATTTTTTGAAGGTCTTGGGAGGTTTTCTGCAAGAATGGTGGAGGGGTCGACTAATGAAGTATATAGGGTCAATGGGACTGGAGTTCAAGGTAGGTTTAAGGGAAAAAATTACTAATTATTTTCCTGTCTGTCCCTGATGTTCTTACAAAAAGAAGAACCTTTTTCTTCTGCACAGAAGAATTCTCAAGAGAACGTTTGCCTTAAATTCAAATCTGCTTTAGAAGAGAAGACAGCAAGCTTTCTAATTACATCGTAATTAGTAAATTACATCGTAATTTCGGTTGTAGCTATCAGCAGGGGCATCGCAAGTGCATTTTCGGTGGGGGGGGGGGGTGCAGAGCCAAAATTTTACCGAATCTTTCAAAACTTTTACCGAATCCTAGAACTAAGAATTCGAGCTTTAAATTATGGAACAGAAATGATTACGTAGGAAGAGTAACAATAAAGGGCAGCATGAAAGACGATAAGCCAATTATTAGGCGGCGTTCTGGCGAAGCCCACATGGAGAAGATATTGCCAGGCATGATTGCAGTAACAGCTTCTATCTATTATAGCCAAAGAAAATTAAATAGAGCGGCGGAGGCGAAAATTTTCGAAATCCGTTTTTTTTTTCTGTGGGCATGATTGCAGTAACAGCTTCTATCTATTCTAGCCAAAGAAAATTAAATTGAGCGCCGGAGGCGAAAATTTTTGAAATACATTGTTTTTTCTGTTGGCTAAAATTTAACTGCTTCTCTTGCAAATTCTATCATTTACCGTTGATTAAATACCGTGACTCTAAGAAGTTCCAGAAACCGGATGGAGCGACATTCCAGCAGCAGCAGAAACTGTAGTCTAGTCAGTACACTACCGATAATCACATAAAGTAAGTGACGCAGGCGAAATTTTTTTGGCTTTTCCTGCCAAATTTAATTTTCATCCAACTTCTAGCTTTTAATGTTTCAAAATCTCAATCCTAAAACTGGCTTAAAACCCCCGTCAAATGACGCGCCCTTCCACAAAATAGAGAATATTACGAAAAGTGCTGCAGGCGGAATTTCCGAAATATTTATGATTTTTGGGATCCAAAATAAAAGTAAGGACTATCGATGATATCATAGATCATCCCTTTCGTCTGCGACCAGTGCTTCACTCGACCTCTTCTGAGTTTCGAGGTTCGTGGTAACTTCCGAATCCTGGCAATTATAACGAATAAATTACTGAATCGCAGTTATTATGCCGAATAAGTTTAGACCGATAGCATGTTCGGGATTCTGTATAATTACAGTATCCTAGTTACTATACCGAATTGTTTTGGCATCGAAAGACTACCGAACACTATTCATATTCGGTATACTTTCGTCGAAACTAGATCATTATACGGTCATTATACTGAAGAGATTTGTACAGATAGCCTTCTTAGGATTCTGTATAACTACCGAATCCCTGTAAATACATCGAACAGTTCTGTTATCGAAAAAATACAAAACAATTTTAGTAAAATTGTGGGCCTCCGGCCCAAAATTTTACCAAATATCAAAAAGGTGGGGGGGGGGGCTACACCCCCCCCCTTGCAACGCCCCTGGCTATCCGGTAGGGTACCAAACCAGTTACTAGACCCTGAAAGCAAACCCTGTATTTTCTAAATTAACAAATACTGTGGCTTCTGAAAATTTACCATGTTTCAGTATACCCCATATCCCTGATTCTGGGATACCCTATGCCAAATGCCGTTTATGCAATACAAATCACCGGTTATGCTGTGCAAAATGCAGGGTCAACCAATCGGAATTCCTTTACAGTGGAGGATGTCTCGTTTAGGGTACTCATCAGGGTAACTGGTATCAGGCAAAGGATAGGCCAAAATCACTGATTGTGGTAACTGCCAAAGTTTGTTTCATGCTCTCCAGAACCAACCGTAAAACTATACACTGAGAAACTATGATCTCTTGGTTTTTCACAAAACAAAAAGCATTTATCATCAAGTTCCAACATCATGTGTGACTAACATCACTCAAACCAGCGACAACAACAGGAGGACCACCCACCTTTGTCGCTGGACAATGCGATTTAAGGTAAGGTAATTAAGGTAAGTTTACCAACAACTGTAGCCAACCAAGACCTTTCGTGTTGCTAATTGAAAAGCATGGTTGCAAGATTACAACCTGGCATAATTCTGCTCTTTTGGTTATATATATACATTAAGCATTGTTTAGCAAGTGGCATAATTCCAGAAACAGGAAAAAAGCCACAGATTGTTAGACTGCAAAAGCTTCCAAAAAAAAAGGAGTACCTACTCTAGCACACTTAACAAATCTGTATGCTACCTGATTCAACCATTCTAAATGTTCCAGTGACCCTATTGAAGAATTCACATTGACTGTGTTTTAAGTGGTTTTATATTTTTTTATTTTTACTTGTTTTAAAAAGCAGCTAGCCTAGGTACTTATGATCTGCTAAGGATCATTACTAACCTACAGCTGACCTACAGAGCTCAAGAATTATCATGGAACTGACAGGTGTCAGTTCCCAGGGTTTGTTCAGAGAAAGCATTTCTTCATTAAAGATGAAAGCTTTACCTTCAACCAGAAAACAAATAAGGGAGGGGTAGTTTTCTTTCTGCGGCTTAGTAACATGATAGTGACTGGTCTGGTACTCTAGCCTTACTGGTTCAGTACCTTATCAACAAGTGAAACTGATGGAGTACAACCAAACAAAATTGTTGAACAGACTACGTGTTCCGCTGAGGCAACCTGGAGGCAACTGAGCATCTGAGCATCAGACTGTTCCCAGGCTAGCATTAAACTGAAGCTCAAGCAGGAAAATAGATCTGAAGCAACCTGATGTAGATTAAATGTTTTTATAGGTGTAACGAAAGTGGTAACTTACTTCAATTTCAATAACATCTTCATCTGAGTCATTGCTCACTGTAAGGTTAACTGTGTCCTCAGGCTCATGTAGCTCAATGTCAAAAACACCAGCCATCAGAAAGCCTTCTTGACAACGTTATAGAAATTCGTAATACTGTACCACCAATCTAGCCGAAATCTTGTGAGGTCAGTTCTAAAATAAAGGCCCAACTGTGGTGAAACAGTGAAATACGTAAATGCAGCGTGGCAAATACTAATCGAGCAACAACTAAACTTCTGGAAATGACTCAATGTTAGTCATCAAAGTTACTAGATACATTTTTGTGAGGAAACAGAGTCAGAACAGATTAGCTTACAATAAAATGATAAAACATAAAATAAATGTCTTTAGATATATCAAGTATTTTGTTGACAGGTGTTTCTACCAGATCTAGCTTTTTTTAGAAATCTTGGGGGAAACTTAGAAAGCCACTGTTTAGTAGTAGTTAATTAAATTTTGCAACCACCTCATCATCACTTTCAGTACTTCCGTCTCAAGAAGAAACCTATGCAAGTTGTGAAAGATGAGGTTTGTGAAAGGTTTTAGCTAATAATTAAGAGATTTCGCAGCTGTTTATACTGTTTAAGAGGGCATTTTATCTGCCAATGCAATGGTGAAACTTGGATTCGATTTCTGGCTCGGTCCATAACTCATGTTAGGTCTGAGGACCATACAGAGCGTCGGACTCAAGACTTACCATTTGATGTGCATGCTTACAAACTTTATGGCAGTCTAGTACACTAGCCCTGTTTCAGTCACAGTGCTCAAACGTCTAGCACCATGCCTGAGTGCTAGACTAGAGCACTGTACCTTGAAAGTCATGCATGGTGCACTGAATGCTGAAATCCATGCGCCATGCATGTATTTGTGCTCAGACGTCTAACACCCAGGCATGGTGCTAGACGTTTGAGCACCGTGATTGAAAAAGGGCTAGTGTATTAGATTGCTTTATGGTAGTGAAGTAGAGGTATGCTGCCTACAAAACAGTGTATCTTCTTAGCTGTCAAAAAAATTTGTGCGTAATTGCAAGTGCAAACAATTTAAAGTAAATAAAAGACAGTTCAAAACAATATATTTTTTCTGTCTTGCTCAGTTGCTTTTGTCATACCCCCTTGAAATGGCCTAAGTCTTGTAATTGCAAATTGGAATAATTGCAATAGTTATACATTATTTTCCGAATTGTATGAAGTATCCTAACATGTGCTACAGATCATTCAGAATTAAGTTGATTTCTTATTATCTCTGTGTTTAATAAAAGTTCCCAGTTGTGAAAACAGAAAGTTATTTATAATTAACAATATCATTGAAAGATCGGCTAGCGTAACCTGTAGTAGAGACATGTTCATGTGAACAGTGCAGTTAAGTTATGATCTAAATAGTAGAATGAAGATCCAAGATACCCATTCAGGTGTTCTGAGATGCACTTAAATTCAGGAGGGGTATCCAACCTCCAACAAAATTCCTGAGAAGTCTTTCCTTCAGAAAATTCTGCCTGGTTTAAAAAGGAACCATCAAATATGACAAACTTAATAGATTGGAGCTTATTTGGATGGCTTACATATTGGATATACAAATATTGCTTCAAGATTTCTAGTCAAACATATTTCTTCTCATACAGTACTATGTCATTCTAACACTAGCTCGAATTTTTCGCCAAAACTTACAAAATGAGGAGGAAGGCAGAGTTCTCAAGTCAATAGCTAGAAAATTCTTTTCAAAGCAGCTTCAAAACAAAGAAAATACACTGTGAATTTTTTTTTGACATTCAACTGTTGAAAAAAGTCATATTTTGCCTTGTGACTGTCATATTGTTTTTATGTACAACCGTAAGTTGGCTCCAAAGAAGTAAACTAACTTATGTTGTAAAATTTGTTGGTACCTATGCTAAGCAGGGTTGCCACATCGAATGAAATTAAGAGAGTGACTTTCGGTCGGAAACAGGGAGGGGAAGTGTGAAATCATTATCTTTTCTGGGAACCGTTTCTGCAAAAATGGCAAATCTTGATTTGATTTTCATAAAAATATATAATAGGGTGACAATCCACACTATTGTGCGACATGTGGCAGCCCTGATGCTAAGTCACTCTTTGTCAAAAAAACTATCCTAGCAATTTGTACTGGTAGTATTGCATCATACAAAAATAAAAAGTAGGAAAATCATATTTTGATTGTTTAAAGGCCGGGCTTGCTTTGTGTCTCAGTGATATGTGTATGATATCAGTTCCAGAAGTCCAAGGTTGCTCCACTGTCAGCTTCCCACTCCTGGACCAAATTTGTAGAAATCTTACAAATGCGAAAAAATGTACCACCATAAAAAGTTCAGGAGAGCTATGGTGGTAAGGATAAATTTCTGCATGTGCCAACCCATTTGAACTAATGTTCATCTTTGTTCTATTTCATCTTTTCTTTCCATCTCATTTATACACTTCAGTTTCAGCTTTAATTTCTCCTAGATAGGAGATTCCCCTTTCTTGAGCTAAGACATCTGGTAGTTAAACTTTTTTACTAAACCCTGTGTTGGTCTTTGGTAAGAAAATCTTGCCCATAGAAAAGAAGCCAACCGTTTTTTTAGACCAAAATTCTACGAGTAATCTACTCATGTGATAAAAAAAATTCTCCTTTGTGAGAAATCTCAACAGAAAATGGAGCACGTAAGTCACCCAGAAAGAAAAGAAGAATGCAAAATAAAGATATTATGAATAGTTTTGAATCCTTTGATAGATATATTAGTCCTGCAGAATAGTCTTCAAAGGCTCTACTGGATTGAGGATAGGTCCAAGGAACATTGTATTTTTATCTCTCCTGTCAGTGACAAAAGTGTGGCACCCATTCTTTTCACTTTTAATTTAATCTGTGCTTTTTAAAAAAAAAGAACAGTGTATTTGAGCATGCTTTTTTCCAAGAAGGGAGAGTCTGGTCCCCAAACATTTAAGTGAAGAGAATTTTTTTTTATGGAAACTAAGGTTCAATGTGTATACTGTTGTTATTTTATTTTTTCAGTTGAAATTGAGGTCTGAATGATGGCTAGCGAACATTTCAAGATATTCAAAAACTTGCTGACATAAAATCTGATAACTATGCAGTCTGTCCCATACCAATTCAAGACGTAAAATCACCTACTAATCCAAACCGCTGTAAAAAAAAAAAAAAAAGCTGTAAGAAAATAAAAGTTTCTGTCTAGAAGCACTAATATTATTGCAGTTTGGCCTGGTAATGCACTTACATGCACAGGTCTGTAAGTAACTCAGTTCTTTTATTCCACCAGCTTCAGCTTCATTGTCAATGTTCTAGCAGAGTGACAGATGCCTCAAAACAATCGACTCAGAAGTTCCATTCCCTAGCTGAACACATGTGAAGGGTGGCACTTTAACGTTTGTTATAAAAATAGCAACTCAATGATCTCCCTCGGCCAGGCTAAGAACCAGTGCAGTCACACCTGTCTGCTGTGACTTGTTAGTGCTGCATTGCATTGTAACCTCAGTGTTTCCTAGACTAAGCTGTTTGGAATTTAGAAATGTGGCAAAGCAAGTGCTAGTCTTTTTATGTCCCTGCTGAAACGATTTTGTGTAAGTGCTGTCTCCACCGTGAGCTCCATTTGGGATTGTAGATTAGACACCCACATTCAACCTTTCTGCTTTCTTGCAGTAACTTGCGTCTTCAGAAACGCCTGGCATCGTCAGTGCTAGGCTGCGGCAAAAGGAAAGTCTGGTTGGACCCGAACGAAACAAATGAAATTGCCAATGCTAACTCAAGTAAGTTATTTTTATACTATGGACATTTGCCAAGATCAGACTGATTTTTACTCGAGTTGTAAACTGATTAAAGTGGTTGCCACTTTGTGTACAATATCATTTTCTTGATATCTTGAAACCTTGGGGGTGTTGATCAGTCTTGCTATTTTTTTGTGTTTAAGAAGAGCATCAATAGTTACCTTTTACTTTCTTATTTACTGCTTAATAAATTTTATATTATACTCCTTACTTTCGGCTGTGAGTGAGTGCATTAATTATGCACAAGTTTTTTGGTGAATCCTTTTAATTTGGTTTTCTGTGCTCTAGGGCAGAACATCCGCAAACTTGTCAAGGATGGCCTTATCATTAAGAAGCCCGTAGCAGTCCACAGCCGTGCTCGTGTCAGGAAGAACACGGAAGCCCGTCGTAAGGGACGTCACTGCGGCTTCGGTAAAAGGAAGGGTACAGCTAATGCTCGTATGAACACAAAGGTATTACTTTGATTGTCGTTCGTGTGAACTGTAGAAATTGACTTAGCATCAGAAAAAACGCAAGCGGAAGTCGCGTCACATAGGGGAAACCTGTGTGCGATGCGTCAAACACTTGTAGGAAATTCGCATCCGAGTGTGAAAATAGGACTGTGTGCACGGGGGACTGTCTGTTGCGACAGGGCTAGGTAATAAGGATTCGGCAGTCGCACTAGTTGGGAATGGAGCTGGACTTCTTTGAGCGTGTTCCATCCTACTTACCGTAGTTACTACGCATGACGTCACGAGTTCTGGCTTTCTGCAACTAATAAGGCGTATTCTCGCCGTTCCCCGAGGACTCCTCGGGGAATCGAAAGGAACGGCGGGAATAGAGGGAGTCACCGCGTACAGAAACAGCGAGAACAGGGGGAATGTTTCCAAAGTGGATTTGTTGGGGGAAAAAATGCAGTTGACGAAAGTAGTCTGGATCCAGTTTATTTCTGTTTTGTTTCTTGTGATTGTTTTTAATTAATTTTACGTGACTGCAACACCAGCAAAAATTGATTCCCCTCCGAATCTGAAAGGGAGTCCTTTTGGATGATGGTGATGATGACCCGAGCATTCCCCGTCCGTGGGGACTCGCGAGAATACGGGGAGTGAGTCCCGGGGACACACAAAAACGCGGGGCTCCTCAAGTGGAGTCCTCGGGGAATGGCGAGAATACGCCTATAGTTACTGTTGGTACGAGGGTGGAACATGCTCTTTGTGTCATTGGAAGTAGGAGGTAGCAGTAAGGAGGGTAGAAAATATGATGATAGAATTTGGAGTTTACCATTCTGACCTTTGTGATGCCAATCAGCCTGCTGAAATAGCCTCAACAAAATTAGCAAATATGAAAGCGGGAAGTGTGTGCCAACTTGTGATGTTATTCCAGGTACTGTGGATTAGAAGAATGCGTGTCCTTCGTCGACTTCTCAAGAGATACAGGGAGGCCAAGAAGATCGACCGCCATCTCTACCACGCGCTGTACATGAAGGCAAAGGGTAAGTTAAATATTAGCTGCGATTTTTGCCGTCATAAGTTGTTTTTTTTGCTCTGTTTGTCTGAAACTGAGGAGGGAGCTCCGTCCAACCGAGCTAAACTCTTGGCACGGCGCGAATTCAAAATTCTCATTGGAGAGAGATAGATAGAAGGCAGACTCTGCCAAAATGCCCAAGAAACGTTGCAGCATATTCTCTTCGAATGCAATAGACCTTGCCCAAAGCTGACACTGCTCGGATCCGAAGTCCTGAAGCAAAACCTACCTCGTGACATCGAAGAAATATCTTCCATATCACTTCCCCCCAGACGCGGACGAGCTGTGTTCCTGCCGATCATCACCGCCCTCAAATTCCTCTGCATTTCTTGAGAGTACCATTCATCTCGGCCCAAGGTTGCCCTAACCTAACCTATCCATGACCCAGCGACTCAACCAAACCAGCGATCAACCACAAGGAAGCCGAAAGGGTCCCTCCATGGAACCCAGGTGCTGTTGAATCCAAAGAAGAAGATGACGGCGACGGGAATACGCCATTTCTTCTTATAAGCGAGCTCTGTCGAACCGACGAAAAAACGGTCAATAGTGGCAAATAGGTAGGTTAACATACCTATGGAGAAAAGGCAAAGAACAGCAGCTGTTGTCATTTAAGTACGCCAATTTGACCACGGACTGACGTGCACTGTGTACAGCTTCATTGGGCACTTATTTTCGTTTCTACGTTGACGACTGGAAGCCCTTTTAGCTAACATTTGTTGGCCACACAATTTACGCAATTTGAAGGTGGTTATATGACCAGGGGAATATGAAATCGGGCGTGAGCTAATTTTGAATGCCGGTTCGGAGGCCCTGGATCTGGAAAAGGTTTTGAACAGCTTGTAATATTCTATAAAGGGACACAGATACTATTGATGCATTCTTGCTGTTTTAAAGGATTGTAGCGTAATTATTACTCAACGACTGCTTTGTGCTGGCTTTTTTGCAACCTTTACCGGAAAAGCAATAATCCTACTGCAAATAATGCATTTTCGAGTGAACACAATGGAGGTCGCTCAAAAGTCCAGCGGCCCTCTGTGGCTTACTTTTCGAGACTTAATCCTGCGTAGAAAGTTGCAGTTGCATACGTTGCGGTATGAATAGGCTACCTAACCGAATTTTGTCAGACTAGAAATCTTACTTCAGAGAACAGACAGTTCCGGAATTGCCAGTTTGTTTTGTCGGAAGTGTTTGGTATTTGTTCTCTTTTCGGAATCATCTCATCCTTCTGAAAGACCAGTAGAGAGAGTGTGATCTTTTGGATTTGTTAATGGCTGTTTTCCAGGTAACGTCTTCAAGAACAAGCGTGTCCTCATGGAATACATTCACAAGAAGAAGGCAGAGAAGGCACGTTCCAAGATGCTCAGGTAAATGCCGTCTTTTCTTTTTCTTCGATAAATTCCTTGGTCCCTATGAGACCACGACCGATGGGTCGTAACTTCTTTGTACTGGTTTTCCGCTCCGGCCGACAGGCACCAACCAATCTACTGGATCGGGTGTTATTACAATTCCGTTTTTTTATCCATAAATATCTTTTACATTAAAAAAAATAGTGCTGGACATGTCATTAAAGTTGAAAAGATCAACCAAGAGATATATTTACAGTTGTAATCTAT
This sequence comes from Branchinecta sandiegonensis, assembly GCA_030848855.1. Lineage (NCBI taxonomy): Eukaryota > Metazoa > Arthropoda > Branchiopoda > Anostraca > Branchinectidae > Branchinecta > Branchinecta sandiegonensis. The sequence goes on along the minus strand of JAUPMV010000006.1, from coordinate 22,153,993 downwards.
GATTTATATATACTATTCATGGTAACGCGATATAAATGACAAGTCTTGAAAACAATTACAAAAATAATTCGTTACAAGTGTCATTACTATTCTAATATTTATATAAAAAATGAGAACCCTCGCTTTTGTTTCACAGTATGGTCTTTTCCGGAATAGCCTATTTTAAACGTGACTGCGTCTTGCATCCAGTACCCAGGCAGAGAACCGTGAAGCTCCGAATAATTATGAATTTGTTGAATGCCGAGGGAAATCGATGAAATGCAGCCATTTATCGGTGCAAAACCGACACGACGATGAGAAAAGATCGTTGCAAAACAAGTGTTTCGGTGTTCGACGGATGCTCTGACCTACCCCCATGCATGGTATCACATGTACTATCAGTAGGTGCGAAGTCGCAATCTAAATTCACCATGAAAAGCGTACGAAACTGTGCATAGAAAAGGGTGTTTGTAACGATTTGGGTGTTATTCTTTTCTCTTTTTGTGACGTATACACCGTAAAGACGTTCATACAGTGCGAAATGTGGGAATCGGGCAGCACAGCTGCTACATTTCTGGTCGACTAGGGCAGAGCATTCTCTGACTTGAGCTAAAAGTAGTGCTAAGTGTATAGCGGTGAGTCGGCCTTTTATCGGAATGGTTTAACAGTTTTGAAATTTGACATTTCTGTTGGAGAAAATGGGGAAACAGTGCACCAGATTTAACGAAAGAATGCCCAGTTTTAGCATATTACAAACAACACTATCTGTTACTGTTACAGAAGGTTATACAAGTGTTGTGGTTTTGTAAGACTTCGCGTCTAACCGTGATAGTTCTCAATAATAATGTCGGAATGAATGTATTACTGACAATTTTGATTTCACGTAAAAGTGTTGTTGCAAGTTTAACAGGTGCGGCAAGTTTCTCGTACACCCTGGATTTCGTTCCTGTAAAGTTTGGTTTATTGCAACACAATAGTTGCGTTTTTGCAGATACCATGGTATCTGTTACCACGGTAATTGGATCTGCAATTAGTCACTTTTGCAGTTATCTTGGTATCTGATACACGGTTGTTCTGCAAAAACGACTTACCAAAGTTGCACTTTTCGAAGTCATCCCAAAAGAAAAACTGATATCCAGTGACATGACTGTGCTAAACTTCTGTCTCACCAATTTGACAAAATTTGATGAAAGTTATATGACTTTTCAGATACCACGGTCGGACCGTGGTAACTGAGTATCAGATACCACGATAACTGCAAAAACACTTTTTGACCGTGGTATCAGATACCATGGTGTCTGCACAGACGCAACCAATAAATATGTTACTGTCCGCTGTGTTAGCTTGTCATGAGGCATTGGCGTTGACGTCACAGATATGCTACTAACAGTCGACCTTTAGTGCGAAATATAGTGAAGTCAGTGAGTGAACCAATGTACATGCTGAGAAGCGTCACAGGTATTCAATCTAGATTTTGTTTCCTTGCAGCGATCAGGCCGAAGCTCGTCGCCAGAAGGTCAAGGAGGCCCGAAAGCGCCGAGAGGATCGGATTTCCCAGAAGAAACAGGAGATCGCCGAGACCTACCAGAAGGAGGAAGAGGCCCAGAAGTGAACGGGGTAGTTTTGACTCGACTGTACATCTTTTCAACATCTTATATTTGTGCGTTTTCGGAATTACACGGTCACTGGTTTCTTCTACTTCGTTTTGAATGTCACGTAGACGCTGTGCCTGATGTGTACTGCACAACGTTTGAAAAATCTTAACAAACAACATCCCTAAGTGTCATCTGTTGAAACTGCGCATCCTCGTGTTATCTATTATGAAACTTCTGAAAGCCCAGTGCCCCACGCCTTCCCACGGGGGCCCTCAGCTCCAGAATGGAACGTGTTACTCTATTTTGACATCAGGGCATTTTCTTGCCGTCTACAGCGAGTTCAATCCTGGTCAGTGGTGATACGGGATATTGTATTTGGCCTCCCTCCCACAAGAGATTATCGATCTGGAAAATCGGTTTAACGTTCGTATCGGGGCATCATACTTTGGTGATGGGGGGCGGGCAATATTTCCGGGACCCCAGTCCAGTGCTTAACAGTGGCCGGGTCGCGAAATGACAAATCTAGGTGTTGTAGACTTCCTGACAACCATCTCTCTACTCGTTTGTCACTTGGACGTGCAACGAGATTTCCGGGCCCAACTCACGACAGTGGCCTGATTAAGTCTTGAATCCGGACCAATAAAGGCAAACCTGTTGGTTTTGGCCATTGAATTGTTACCCATAATGTCGGGTACAACCAGGACCGTATCCAGGGTGGTGAAGGTTCTACCCCCCCCCCCCCGAAACATACAAAAATAATTTTCTTATGAGCTTCAAGCTCTGATCGACGTTTTTTTTACTTTTTCGTCCGACCCGCGGGCACCCCTCCCCCCCCCCTAAATTTCTGGGTACAACCATTTTTATGGCACTTGCCCTTCGGCCAAGTGCAATATAGCGATCGCAATTTATGTCCTTCCGTCGGTCGGTCCAAGTTTAGCTAGTTCGGGCACTTCCACATTAGCTAGGACGAAGAAACTTAGCAGGCATATCAGGGACCCCAAAAGATTAAGTTGGAAACAGTCACTTCCCCGATCCGAGCATCGTGGGGGGAGGGGGAATTCGTAATCTGGAGGTGTTTATAACTTTTGAACGGGTGATCGGATCTCAATGAAACTTGATATTTGGAAGGGCCCCGTGTCTCATACGACCCAGTTTAAACCCGAACCGGATCCGGTGACATTGGGGGGAGCAACCGAAAATCTTGGGAAACGCTTAGATTGGACGGATCGAGATGAAACTTGGCGGGAAGAACAAGTCCTAGACACATCGTTGACATAACCAGAACAGATTCGGGCACATAGAGGGCGGAATTTCGGTGATCCTGCTAGTTCGGTAATTCCGGATGTGCTAGGACGATGAAACTTGGAAGGAGTGTCAGGGACCCGAACAGATTGACTTGATAATAGTCGTTTCCTGTATCCGACCACCGTGGGGGGAGTGTAGGCATGGGGAGCCCGGAATCTGGTGGCATGCATAACTTTTGAACGGTTGATCGAAATTGAATGAAACTCGGCAAGTGGAAAGAGCTATCGTCTCAGATGTTCCATGTCAAGTGCTGGTCGAATCAGATACTTGTGGGTGGGGGGGGGGGGGGGTTAAGGGGGGACCGGAAATCTCGTGAAACGCTTCGAGTTGAGGGATTGGAATGGAACTTAGTGAGAAGAACAGGCATTAGCCCTAGATACGTAATTGACAGAACCAGATCGTATCGGGGCTCAAGGTTTAATTTACACTTCTTTATAAAATCAAAATAAATAGAGGGTCAAGCCGGGGACACAAGGTCGATTGACAAAAACCCGGTACAATAACCCGGGAACATATAACTAATTATATAAATAAATGTTAATAATTCCATGACTCACCACCAGAGGGGAACCCGCCCCACAAACCCACCGACACTCGGTAGGATCAACCCGAAATCCCACAAAAAAAAACAATGCGCAAGCGAGGGTTACCGATGGCCGGCAACTCAAATAGACCCCAACCAAAACATATCAACATAATACAAATAAGAATTAACTTTATTTTTTATTTTTTTTTATCGATGATTCTTGAATTTATTTATAAGTATAGAATGAAGTTGCTTTTTTATATTTGGAAGAGATTTGCTGCAATCAATATGTGGTAGATACAGATGCCATGAGCCCGTGATCGAAAAATATGGTGAGAACCGCGATCTCTCAGTGGTTACTTTAAGGTGCTGCATTTTCCATTTATGACGGGTTTCATAAGCATGGTCAGGTTGCTCAGGGAAAAAATTACTCGAACGAAAGTACGAAGGTAGTTCCGACCGGTTATATTTTACCTTAAATAAAAAAGAATGAAGAGTGAATAATTCTGAAACAGGCAAAATATTAGTTAACAAATATAGAGTTTCGGTTGTAGTTTTGTTAGGAAAAGAAGAAGGGGACGGTAAATATTTTTGTAAAATTCGAAGAGCCCAGTTTTGAAGAGTCTGTATCGGTTTCACATGATATTTGAATGTTGCCAAATAAATCAAAGGACAATACGTAAGATGCGAATGTATCAAAGCAAAATAAATTAGGCGTAGAATTTCATACGGGAAAAAATGTTGAAACCTCCGCATTATACCAACTCCTTGTGCAACTTTAACCCGTGATCTATTACAATGTTCTTTATACGATAGATTTTCATCAATAATTATACCAAGATACCGGAGTGAAGTTACCCTTTGAATTTGAATATCTGTAGCCTGATCAGTTGTTGTTGAAATTCCTTTTGCTTTGTGTCCAATTCTACTATAGATGATAAATTTCGTTTTGGCGGCATTTAGTGACAAACGATTAGCTTTTAGCCATACAATCAGTTGGGAAAACACGATTTGCAGCTTCTCTTTGACCTCCTCTTCCGACTGTCCTGCAAGTGTTGATCCGGTATCATCAGCGAAAAGGACATTCAGACTGTTGTTTTCTGTCGCTGATGGAAGGTCATTTATGTATATTAGGAAAAGCAGTGGTCCCAGAATTGAACCCTGAGGGACACCAATATTTGACAATAAGCATAGATCCGAAACTGTCTTATTAATAGTTGTTACTTGGGAGCGACCTGTTAGGTAAGATGCGATAAAATCGTGCGCTGGTCCTCGTATCCCACCATGGCTTAATTTATATAACAATATTTCGTGACAAATCGTGTCGAATGCCTTCTCAAGGTCCAAAAAAATACTCGCCGGAATCATTTTTTTATCAAAACATTCGTGAATAAATTGGATCATAGTCAGGATGGCATCTTGCGTACTATGTCCCTTTCTAAACCCAAACTGATTTTTTGAAAAATAATCTTTCGAAGTAAGGAAATTATACACTCGATTATAAAAACATCGCTCCATTAATTTAGAAAAACCCGAAAGGATAGATATTGGTCTATAATTTGTGCAGTTACTCCGGTCATCACTTTTATACAGTGGTAACACCTTTGCTTTCTTAAATGAATCAGGAAAAGTTCCCGATCTAAATGAAAGATTTATTAAATGACACATTACTTTATTAATACTCGGTAAAATAGCTTTCACAATATTCGTCGACGATTCATCAAGCTTACCAACATTAGCAAGCTCTTCCTCTGTTACCGGTGTTAAAAACATAGACTTTTCAGAAGGCTTTCCGAGGTATGCACGATAATCACATTGACCATGTGGCATATTATGTTGGAGCTTGCTGGCTACCGACTGTCCAATTGACGCGAAATGCGAGTTCATGTAGTTAGCTATTTCTAGCTCCCTTTCAATTATATTACCATGAGCGTCCTTTATTTCGGATGGTGTAGAAGATGCTCTCGATCGATTCAAGCATGAATTTATTAGCACCCAGGTCTTCTTTGGTGACTTACTTACTTCACTAAAAGAATCAAAATAATATTTCATTTTAGCATTACGTATTATTTTTGAAAGTAGGTTTTTGTAATTTTTGAAAGTTGTTTTATTTTCTGCACTTGGGAATGATACAAAAGTTTTATAGAGAGCGTTTTTTTGTTTTATTGACGTCAAAAGGGAGGGTGATATCCAGGGTTGAATGGGTTGATTATATTTCCCTTTATGTTTTTTTACTCTGGGGCATGACTCATCAAAAGCAGCATTAAATGCTTCTAAGAAATAAGCCGTTGCAGAATTTATTTCTTCAGCATCAAAGACACGAGACCAATCAATAATATTCAGTTTCTCCTTTAAACAATCTAGATTTTTTTTATTGATAATCCGGTTTGTTGTTTCTGGTGCTTTTTTTGTCTGAAGCTGGTACTTCACGTCAGAAATTAACAAAAAATGATCAGAAAAATCCGTTAGAACAACTTGTGAAGACGTTGCTGGTGTCGTTAAAAATATATTGTCGATAAGAGTTGCACTAGTCGACGCAACACGCGTTGGGATTGTACATGAGGGAATCAGTATTTTCGATGTCATTAGGGTAATAAATTCTGTTGTTTGAGTGTTTTCTTGAAATTCCAGTAAGTTTATATTAAAATCTCCCATAACCACAACATCATTATCGTCTAAAGATGCTAATAAAGATTCCAGGGATTGCAAAAAAAGCGGGATTGGGGCTGACGGAGGCTTATATACGACACAAATTTGTAGTTTTTTTGTTCCGGTCCGACATTCAACAGCCAAAATTTCACACACTTTTTCAACGTCATATTTTTCCACCTCTGGCATACGTTTACCAAGCCAAGCCCACCTTTTCCATGTACTTGTCGATTTTTATCAATGAAGTTATATCCCGGAATTTTAACATTATGTTTTGTCGCATCATTGATAAAGGTTTCACAAATTCCCAAAATATCAATTTGATTTCTTGGCAATAATCTTGTTAGATCATCAATAGAACTGGCGAGTCCCTGTATGTTCATAAACCCAATTCTCTTTGAATTATTTTCAAGTCTATTTATTTCATCAGGAGAAACATACAATGATTGTTTTATTTCTGAAAAAGTGTTATTTTCTCTCTGGCCAAAAATGTTAAAAGTTTCAGAAAGTAATGAAAGGTTAAGAGGTTCCTCCTTCAAAGCTGCCAGCCTATCAGTCCCCCCCGCAACTGCAAACTTAAATGTCAAATAAAAAGAGTCGGAAAGATCCTACCTCGTGCCAGCAAGTCCACGCGACAAGGAGCCCGTCCCACTGATGAGTCATGAAAACTTGCCATCCTTCGAGTAAACTTATGTTGAGTAGGTATAACTGTAACAGAAATAACTGGGGCAGAAATAATGAAGACAAACTTGAACCGAGCTAACCTAAGTAACACATGAAAGTAGATAATCAACATCACACAAACACAAAAATGCAAAAATTACCAATCAAGAGCGGGATAGACCTAATTTTTTCACACTAGTCGCCTTTACTGCTTCTTACGCTTTTGCCCACTGAGACTCTGAATCAGACTTGTACTCAAGCCACAATTTGGCACCTTTGTGCTTCACTCGTGTAAGCTGTGCGGATCCATTATCTCGAAGTTCCTTACCCTTAGCCAGTAATTCGTTTCTCACAGTGTTTAATTTAGCCGGCAAGTCCGTACAGATCCGGACCCCCGTTCCTTTCAACTTCGATATTGAGCTGAAAATGCACTGAATATCTTTTTCGGAGGACACTGAAAGGAAAACTGGAGGGGTGGTCGGTTTACGGGTAGACACGTTCGACTTCTGGGGCACTCGGTAGCACTGCGATATTTGAATGTTATCCGCGATTTCCATTTTCGACGAAAATAATGTTGACACATTCGCGAGAACTGTCTGTTGCTGTTTTTCTTTCGGTAATCCATGGATGATTAAGTTCAGTTTCCGGTCTCTAACTTCGATTTCGAGTAGTTTCGCTTCGACTGTATCGCATCTCGACTTTTGCTCTTCAAGCTGGTTTTCCAGAGTGGCAATCTTCGAATCACGAGACTTCGATTCATTTTTCAAAATTTGGACCTCGTCAGAAATCGACGACAGTGTAATAGCAAACTCTTTCTGCTGGCTAATTATGAGGTCTAGCTTCTTTCCCAGTGCCTTCATTCCATCATCAAACGTTTTCTGGCTGACTGACGACATATTTATTTTGCTTTAAAATCCGCTCTCAGGTGAAATTTATGCTTCCATAAAAAACATCAGTGCAGACTTACTGGCAAGGGGGGCTTTTGACACCCCCCACTTTCCAAATGATGCACTGGGTTATGATTTCCCGTAATCCAGCTCAGTTGCTAAGCGTATCCAAATGACAGAGACTGGCTACCGTCAGTAAAACTAGTCAAACAAGTTCACTCGTTGAATGACGGATCGGTACTGTGGTACCGAGTACCAAGTACCCCTCAGTAACAAGTACCCCTCTGTGGGGGGAGTTGGAGTGTGTTTCTCGGAATTCCGGTATGACCAGTTTGGATATAGTTCCAGCTATTCTAAGAACGATGAAACTATGCAGGCCTCCCTGGGACCATGCAGGAAACTATGCAGGCTCCCGGGGACAATTTCCTAGGAAAACTTGTGTTCCTGGATCCGACCATTTTTGGGGAGTTGAGAGAAGGGGAATCCGGAAATCACTGGCTTCCGTAAGTTGCGAACGGGTGGTCCGATTCGAGTGAAACTTTATGGGCGATAAGAACTGATGACCTAGACAAGCAAAACATACGTCCGAAGCACAGAATGGGTATGGGTACAGAATGGGATGCAAGTTGGGCAGTTCCGACTTAATGCGGCATTGATTTGTTACGTGTTGTCTGTATCGGATCTGCTCACGGTACGGGAGGGGGACTTCACCGGAAACTTGCGGATAGGCTATGCTCCGATTCCAGTCTAACTTGATTGGGAGATTCAGAGATGCGACATTTATGTTTCCGATTCGTATTCAGCCACAGTGGGAGGAGTTGGAAGGGGGTTCCCGGAAACGTTTTGGCTCGCATAGGGGTCAAACAAGTGGAGCGATTTTAATGAAACTTGGAATGTAGAGTCCTCTCACTTGTCCTCGATGACATATTTTAGGGTCTGAACTGAATCCGACCACGCTGGGAGAGGGGGGGGGGGAGTTACCGGAAGTTCCCAAAAAACGCACAGATTTGAGTGAAACTTGATAGGTGGTAAGAGAAAATGCTTCAGATGATCCTTTTAGTAGTCCAAACCAGATTCGGACTTGGGAGGGGAAGTTGGAGGGGGGTACCGGAAACCGTGTGACATATGTAGGGACCAAACGAGTGGATCTGTAGGGTTGAAACTTGGAAGGCAGCAAAGTCATTTGCCCTAGGTGATCCGCGGCGACGGAAATGCTCAGACTTGAGTGAAATTAGTTATCGTATTTCTAGGTCCGAGCCGCATTTTTAGATGGCGGGGTATTTTGGTTTCTCGTCTACTACCGGTACCACCGGGTGTCACCTACTCGTATCAAGTGCCATGCCAGATGAGCTGGTAGCTCTTGTTGTTAATACAGTTTTTTTAAACATGCTATTAACTACTCATACTTTTTGGTTTTACATTGGGAAGATTTACGTTTCAGAATGCGAAGTGGGCCCGAGAAGACCAGTTTCCTTCCCCGCAGGTATCCACATTATATATCCCTTCAGAGTAGAAAAAGCTTCCATACTCCCTTCGCCGAGATCCTTGTGGTCGTTACGGAGACGTCAATAACTTACGTAGTTCTCCGTATCGTAAGAAAAGGAAGAAGTTACAGAAAAATCGCCTTCGATGAGAGCGATGACAAACTGTGAAGAAAATATCCACAATTTTTATATATGAAAAAATCTTCAAGTAAAAGAATCGCCGTTAACCTCTTAATATAGAAACGTAACGCAAGTTTCTACATGGCACCAGGGGCGTCGCAAGTGCGTTTTCGCACGGCGGGGGGGGGGGGGGGGGGGGCAGAGCCAAAATGTTTACCGAATCTCTCAAAGGTTTTACCGAATCGTAGAAACTGAGAATTTGAGCCTTAGATTATGGAACAGAAAGTATTACGTAGGAAGAGTAAGATAAAAGGGCACCATGAAGGATGATATAAGGCGGCGTTTTGGCGAAGCTCACTTGGGAAATATATTGCCGGTCACGATTGCAGTAACAGCTTTCATCTATTGTACCCAAGAGAAAATAAAATTGAGCGCCGGAGGCGAAAGATTTTCGAAATCCATTTTTTCCTCTAGGCTAAAATTTAACTGCTTCTCTTACAAATTCTATAATTTGCCGTGGATTAAATACCGAGACTCTTAAAGCACAACTCTTACTAGAAATGATCTTTTCACTAAGAAACAGACCAGGAAAAACGATTTTCAAAAACACCATTATTTTCCACCTGAAATTAGCGATTTTCTTGTTAGAGCTTGTCGACTCTATCCAGCCTTCCTGCTCTCCGACGCGGCGCCTGAGCGCAAAACGTTTGAAAACTGAACGCGCCGTGGTTAAAAAGTTGTAAAACTGAGAAAATAAAAGAAGTCAAAAAGAGGAGATTATCATATCCTTATATGTAAAAGAGTTGTTAGCGGGACATTTAAGATTCCGGCAAACTTTGCGTTGTCTGACGGGCAAAACTCGGCACAGCCGAAAAAGCACTAAAAATTCGAAGGCACAAAACGAAACAATGGAGAAAGGTGAAAATTTTAGAAGCTTATACTTCCACAAGGGAGTTAGATATAGTATAAAAGGCAGAATAAGCAAGAGGGGTCCTTTAAGAAGTTCGAGAAACCGGATGGAGCGACGTTCCGGGAGCAGTGGCTACTGTAGTCTAGTCAGTACTTGATCACTTGAGCGCCTCAGGAGAGATTTTTCTAAAGTTAGCTTTCGCCTGCCAATCCAACTATTTCCATCCAGATTCTAGCTTTTGATGTAAGTTCTAAAACTGGCTTAAACCCCCTGTCAAATGACACGCCCCTCCACAAAATAGAGAATATTACGAAAAGCGCCGCAGGCGGAATTTTCGAAACATCTATGACTAGATCTTTTGGGACCAAAATAAAAGTAAGGACTATCGATGAAATCATAGATCAGTCCTTTTGTCTGCGACCAGTGCCTCACTCAGCCTCTTCCGAGTTTCGAGGTTCGTGGTAACTCCCGAATCCTGGCAATTCCATCAAATAAATTACCGAATCATAGTTATTATACGGAATAATATACCGATAGCACGTTCGCGATTCTGTAGAACTGCCATATCCCGGCTGTTATACCGAATTGTTTTGGTATCGAAGGACTACCAAATAATATTCGTATTCGTCGTCGAAACTGGAACGTGGTAACTACCGGATCCTGTAAATTTTACCGAATCTAAAAAAGCTAGGGGGTGCTGCATCCCCCCCCCTTGCAACGCCCCTGCGTGCCAGTCTTAACGTGCTTTCACATGCGTCTTTTAACAGAGTAGGCTACCAAACGAAACGCCATCTGGTGGTTTCTTAGGTTGTACGAGCATCCATCTGGTTGACTCGATGGGCGTTTGGAAGACAAAATAAGACGCCATTCCATCTCATTTACACTGGCAATCATCTCACCTTCCTCGTGCAGAGTGCGACAACGTAGAACCAGCGAAAGAATGAGTTGCCTTATACCATTTAGGCCTATTGATCCCTTTTCTGTCTGTCTGTCCACCGCACGGTTAGGATAGCTCCAGAAACGTTAGGTTAGGATGATGGACCTTGCTAGAGTTGCTTCTCCTAAGGACTTGGCCGTATTCAATCCGAAATTGTAATTTCCCGAATTTGGACATCCATAGGGGTTGGGATTTGCGTAGAGGGGGGTGTAATCCCAAATCTTGTTGCTCTGGGGGGAGTCTGAGGGGTAATAGAGGTCCGAACCAGATATACAACTGTGGGGGAGTTGGAGTAGGAACCCAAATCGTGTGGAACGGCGCGAAGTACCAAACGGGAATCGAGATAAAATTTGCTGTAGAAAACTGTTGCCGGTAAATTCTATTTAAATGGGTTAACTTTGCGTTCAAACTGTTACTGCTGTTCACATATTTGAATATTGCAAAACTTTTTACTGTTTTTTCCCATTTTTGCGAAAATTTGACGTCGCGCGAGGACTTTAACCACGCAGCTTTGGTCGCATCCAGCACAGTCGCATCATAGTATTGTATCCCTCGCACTCCTGGTAGCGAGCAGTTTAGATTAGGAATGGATATCACTCCACTAGGCGCGGAAGTGGTGAGCAGCTGCTCCTCCAGCTCTTTGCGGACTTGGAATTCTTTACTCTTCCTTTTTCTTCTCTCTCTTCCTCCTACTTCTTTTTTTTTTTTTTAACAAACTGCTTACCTGAGGGTGTAGTTCTTCCTTGGGCTATAGGTACTCACTCCTTTGCTTCCCTGCTTGTCATCATTCAATCCCGGACTGGTCTCTGCTGGCTGCAGGCGGATTGGGAACTCCCGGACTTTCGGCAGCATCATCACTTCCTTGCGGAAAAGTTTAAATTTTTCAACTTGATGATGAAAGTGTTGTATAGCAGGCCGGGAAATCCTGATCGTGTGTTCGCACTTTCGGAACCTAGCAAATTGCCATACAAATGTCAAGGATTTGGAATCCGAGTCACGATAACTCACGAAAGGAATGAGATATTTTGATGAAACTTGTTGTGAGGGTTCTTTGGGTCAAGGGTAAGGTCGAGTTCGTAGATGGGCTCTGTAGCCCTAATTTAGGGGTAGGGGAGGGGGTTTAAATTAAGGGGCAAACAATCGGAAAAAGAAAAACCATCATTGAGAGAAATGAACTGCCTGACAATGAAATAACACGGTTTATGACAAGCAGAAATTGGTGTCAACAGAAACAAAACATGAGTAACAAGACCTAAGGTTTCGATGGGATCCCAAAAATCCAATATTTGATCCAAACAATTGGGTCTTGTCTTCGCCAGATCCAGTCTTCGCCAGGCTAATCATCTGAGAAAACCAAGTTCAGATGTACCTCTATAAGCCATATCTATTTTGACGATACTGACCGAAACTTCCTGCTTTACTTCTGCCAAATTTCCGGTTTCGGTCGAATTCCGAGCTAACTACCTGTCCAGCAAAAAAATAACAATTCAGAAACGAATTCATCGTGTCTTCTTATCCCTACAAAGAACATCTAATCAACTTCAAATAAAACTTTCGCTTTTAACAAATTTTCTGGTTTGCCCGGATTAGAAATATTTTGTTTGCCCCTTAATTTAAACCCCCTCCCCTACCCCTAAATGTAGGGCTACAGAGCCCATCTACGAACTTGACTTTACCCTTGACCCAAAGAATCCTCACACCAAGTTTCATCAAAATATCTCATTCCCTTCGAGAGTTATCGTGCTGACAGACGGACGGACAGAAGGACAACTTTTGCGATGTCGTAGGTTCCACTTACGTTTTGGGACCCCAAAAATCGATCTGCTATTTCAGAAAAAAACTTGTCTTGTTGACATTATTTAAAGTGGAGAACTACAGTAAAATCAACTGGCAAGAATATCCTTAGTGCAAGACGTTGCGACATTCCATGCAGATTAAAGCCGAAGTAAACGGAATTCCCGGATACGATTAAACTTGGCTTTTCGACTTTCGTAACGAGATCACGGAAACCTTATAACTTGGTTTGAAATTTTATTCGGGAGTAGCTCTTATCAAGTAGAGCCTTTGCGATAAGAAGAGAAGTACATGGATTTGTCAGTTGTTATTTCGCTTTGACTTTCACGACTGTGGTGAGTTCTTTCACTGCCTTATTAATTGTGTACTGGCTTGTAACGAAAGGAATTTATTACTTATTACTACGCGCTATTCGCGATAATAGCACTGAATGGCTGAAAAAGTTATAAATACAAACACGCTGAACGAAAAAAAAAAGATTAAGAAGAGGCTTTATCACGGAACGAATTATGGAAGTTGCCACTGAGACACTTTTGCTGGTGGTGGAAGAAGTTTCCGAGGAAGTTTCAGTTCCTGGACACCCTTGCTTTGAGTGGTATAGCAGTCGGAAGGTGCAGCATTGTCTGGCAGGATAGCCCTGTGACATGGATAGACAAATTCTGGATCGCTTTTAGGGGGATTGCAACGAACAGTCTAGCCTTGCAAGTCATGGGATCTCCAGATCTGAGTCTAAATTATCGGCGTTTGGTAACCATTCTGAACCTGTAAGTTACTGGAATTGTTTCCCCCTTGTGTTTTCCCCCAAATGTTTCAACGCTTTCTTCGTTGTTTACTCACCGTATTGGAGAAGGGTTTAATCAAAAATGAGACGCGAAAGGTTTCAAACTTTACAAAAAAAGTAAGTCTAGCATCCTATATTGTTAGGTTTTCGAACCTTCGAGTCGAAGCCTGGCTTCCCAGTCGGCCCGTACTCCCAAGTTGAATCAGATCCTTTCCTGTTTCGTAGGATAAAAGCCTTCTATAGACCCATGTTGCCAGTAGAATATGTGTTATTAAAGCCATTAAAGGCACAGAAAACTTGACCCGCAAATTTCGGCCATCAAACCGACCTGGGGGGCTTAGATAAAGATACAGGGACTTGTCGACAGGACCCCCCTTCTTTGTTATCTCGAACCCCCTCCTTAGTGTTCCCAAAGCTAGCTGGCAGGCCCTTGCCCCTTATGCACTGTAATTATGCACTTATGCACTGTAAAAGTTCGCCTTTGGCCGTGTTGACTAACAGATCGGGATAGTAGTCAAGAGGTCGTGCGTTCGATTCCTACTCCCGGCACACAAACCTTTTGCTTTTTTTTCTACTAACTCAAAAGTCGAATTCTCGGAAACTGCATGGAAACTGCAATTGTTTGTAACGAGAATTTTTCTTACTCTCAATATCGACTCAGGGTACATTCTTGATATGTCAGCTAGCTCCCCAAGTCAAGTTTGAGTCAAGTTTTCTGTTCCTTTAAAGGACACCTCGACTGGAAAATTACCAAACAAAAAATAAAACAAAAAAAAAGGACACCTCGCATTCCATGGTGTTTCTGTTCAGCTGTTCTGATATAGTTGACCACTTCACACCTAAGCCATGCTTACAGAAAATAACACACGGCTTAGGCTGCTTTTCCTGCCTCCTTCCGTGTCCCTTGTCTTGCATGACAATCTTGGTAAAATGTACATAACCGATCTTCAGACGCTTCAGACGAATAATCTCCTCGGAAACAATGATCGGGTGCCTGAGACGCCACGTAAAGAGAATAAACATGGCAAGCGTGATTAGGCTATGGCTAAAAGAGGGAATGGATGGAGATACTACTACTATACCACGCAGACGACGTTACCATCATAAATAAGTTTAAATGAAAAGCCAACTTATTTTTGTGTCATTTAACTGAATACACTGAATTATTTGGATCCTGCAAGTTTTTTTTTTCTTTTCCACTATGCTGTAATTGTGACTTTCAGAATATCTGCGGCCATCCCCACAACGAAAATTCTACAAAGACGCGGGAAATTGTAATCTAAACACAAACGCGGCTTTTCAGAGGGCAGCCGTGAGATTGGTGAAAATTGCTAAGTGCCTGAACAACAAAAATCATAAATCTTTCTCGTAAGGCATACAGCAGAAATACAAGCGCATAGAGATACCACAAGTCACAATGAAATTCCACTATTTGAAAATCGATTTTTCGTGAGTAGCGGAATAAAAAAGTAACGCATTTTCAGCGGGTCTTCAAGCCAATTTTAGTGAATAAGGGATGGGTAACTAGATTGTCATATCCCAGCCCTTTTCGGTTAAACTTTAAAGATATTTTCTCTGTTCCATTTATATGTGGCAGACAGCATGTAAATTATCGGAAGGGCACGTGATTGTTCGATTATTACTCGTTCTTTCGAGAGCATGCCCCTACTTTGGAAAAGCGCTTTCTCTTCAACCCCAGCCCGGTTTCACTGTTGCTCATTCATCGTTGACGGCGCGCACATCGAACGGTTTATAGAGTGAACACACGATCAGGATCGGGAGCTCCCGGCCTGGGATTCCTGTCCGGATTTTCGTCACTATCATCACTTCCATACTGATTCATCATATTCCATATGGAAAATTTCAATTTTTTCAACTTGATGATGAAAAGGCAGGAAATCCGGCCGGAAAATCCTGATCGTGTGTTCGCAGTTTTACTTGACGGACGATCAAGCTCGAGCGATCGGGGGATGGAGTTCCTGCCAAGATTCTGGCACCCTATCCATTCCATGAGCACAAGTTAAAATTATTCGATAATGAAAGCGAAGAAAATGCGCCCCGAAAACCATCGAAACACTGCATTCAGATGTGTCATCTACACCTGACAGAAGGCAATCTCTGTGAGTAGAACAAGACCGTGGAGAAACCATGAAGTGACATGCCCTCTGAAAAGTGAGGGGTAAAAAACAGAGGGCACTAGGTGGTATTTTTAAATGTCGACGGACAGGCTGGCAGTTTCCAAGAACACTTTCTTCTTTCCACAAAAAAAACAACCAGGAGGGCACCTGCTAAAGTATTGTTGAAAAAAATATTAGTAATGGCAATTTATGGCTCTTCGTTTTCTTCTGTCAGCGTTAATCATTTATTATCTAACAGTAGGTCGCGAGAACCAAAAAATGACTGAACCGCAGCAGCAGTCGGATGTGTGGAGCCATCGTGACCAGACCGAACCCATGGGCGTCAGCATCGGAGGTAAAGAAAAAAAAAACTTTTGTTTACAATTAAGAACTTCAGGAACTAAAGCGAATTACAGGCGTGTATAGTATATGTCTGTATGTCTGTGATTTAGAACTGCTTTGAATACTTCTTGGAAGTTGACATAGGTATTGCTTTTACTTCCCGATGAAAAAATTGTGGCCTGCGTAGTTGTATGATTGTTGTACGAAAAAGTTGCATGTATTGATAGGTAATAGTAAAGAATACTATCATTTAATCTGCCTCAGACTGCACGGGCCAATCTTGATCAGTAATATCCAGTAGCCTGTCTTGCAATATCAGCATCCAGGCTTGCTTATAGTAGAGTAGCATGCAGCAGATGCAGTAACACGGTAGCCCTGACATAGAAACATGTAGTAGCATCAGTTCGTACTGCATGCTACTTTTGTACAACTTCATGCTACTGTTTTCAGATACATTTTTCATTGGGTTTGGCATAGGTATTATTTTTATCAACACTGACGGAGGTAATAGATGGGTAACACTTCAATGCTTGGGGGCGGAGGAGTGGATTAAAATTCAATGATGTCAGAATGTTTGTGTCAAATTTTTAGACCACTGAAGTAGAAGTTAAAAAAAACGTTGTCAGTCATCGTCTTTGGATTGATAAATTGGTCGGAAATCAAGAGAAACAGGAAACTTGATGACAAGCCGACTTGACCACCAAAGGCGCTTCTCTGCGATCCCATAAAGGTCTGTTTGTGTGGCGCACAATTACGTTTCCACAACTAATAAGGTTTTTGTGGCGCGAAGTTGACAAACAAACGTCGGTGTGATTTTCGATTTTGCGGCTTGATTTGGCAGCAAATTAAAAAATAACAAACTTAGCTACTTTACCAGCATATAGAACTAACTATTTATATATGATAACTAACTATAAAGCTAAGGACCCTTCTTACACTGGTTTGTAAGGACGTAAGTCTGAAGTTCTATTTACTGAGAAGTTGTCAGGCTTTTATATTTATTTTCAAACATTTGTAATTACCGCTAAAAAAACCCCAGAAAAACGGTGTTTCTGCAAGGTTCCAATTGTGAGTCGAGTTCACAATTTGTGTATATTGGGCAGATGATCAGGGTCCGGTGCTTTCTGCCAGGATTATCGCCACCCTCACCAATTGTTGGGATTTTTCATGTTGATGATGGAAGTGCAGACAATCCGTCTGGAAAATCCTGATTGTGTGGCCGCAAAATAACCCTGTTTTCCTGTGGTCGGCACCGCAAACGTCTTAATTCGAATAGAGCTTACCCATTCTGATGGGGTACGCGCAATCAGGCCCGTATCCGGGAATTTTTTTTCGGGGGGGGGGGGGGGGGGTTGCCTGCGGGTCGGACCTAAAAAATACATAGATCAGAGGGAAAAGCCTAAAAAAATGACTATTTTTGTATGTTTCCGGGGGGGGGGGGGGGGTTCAACCCCCCCCCTCCCCCTGGATACGGCCTTGCGCGCAATGTGTCTTGAAATAATTCTTCCCGGGATCGGCACAGAGAGTTTTCCCATACCCACTTAGGCTGAGAGACAATTCGTCGTAGGAGTCACGGTCACACGGTTTACTCGTCAAAAAAATTGCTACCATTTTTTTTTTGCCACAGCGTGCCTCGCATGCTGCATGAAAAATTCATATAGACAGTTCACGGGGGGTAGACATAGGGTATGATGGTATTGGACAGACTTATATATATATATACCGTTATATATGTATATATATAACGGCGCTCTTTGTCGATAAGTTGTTAAAACCTGTCGGCAAAATCTAACCTACGTCCACCCCCCCCCCACCCCCGTGATGAAAGCGAAGAAAATAAGTCCTGAAAGATTGACCGTCTGTCCGGACCGTAAGTCACAGACGAAACACTGCCAGCTATTTGCTCCCGTTTGTAATATATATATATATATGTATATGTTACAAATATTTATATTTAGGTTTGTTATTTTTGTCGTGTTTTCTTTCCTCCTTTTCCTAGTTCAAACTCTGCCTTGTGCCCTTTTGATCGTGTGACGGGTTACAAACAAAATTTAGTCATTCTTCATACACGGATAGCATTCTATATACCATACTTTATAGATATATATGTATATATGTGCATATATATATATAGGTATAGACGACCGAAGGGACGCTAGTGCTAAATTATGTTAGATCCTGGTACTATTTTAGTCTTCAGTACGACGGCCACTTTCCTTTCGTCGCCAGTCGGGAATGTAAGCTACGGACAAATAGGGATACCGACGGTTAAGGCGTATTCTCGCAGTTCCCCGAGGACTCCACTTGAGGAGTCCCCGCGTTTTTGTTTGTCCCGGGGACTCACTTCCCGTATTCTCGCGAGTACCCAAGGACGGGGAATGCTCCGATTATCATCACCATCAGCAAAAAGGACTCCCTTTCAGATTCGGAGGGGAATCAATTTTTGCTGGTGCTGGTGCAATTTAAAACGAATGAAATACAATCAGAATAAACAAAACGAAAAATAAAGTGGATCCAGACTAATTTCCTCAACTGCATATTTTTTTTTCGAACAAAATCGAGTTTGGAAGCATTCTTCCGTGTTCTCGCTGTTTCTGTACGCGGAGTCCGCGTGTAGTGACTCCCTCTATTCTCACCGTTCCCCTCGATTCCGAGAGGAGTCCTATTTTCAGTTTCAATTTATTTTCAATTTATTTAATAATAGAGCAAAACATAACTCTCGTGGGCAGAGCCTACATACGATGTTTTTGTAGTCATAAATAGAGATAAAATAAGTTGTCAACAGATAATTTAAAAGAAAAAAAATAACAAGGCAGATAAATGCTAAAGGGGAACGGCCAGAATACGCCTTTAGTGTTCACCCTTTATGACGAAGCATGCGTGGGACCAGGGACCCATAAATTTCCTGTAATGACTCGCCATTCAGGGGGCTTGTCAATAAGAGATTTCTGATGCGCTCTTGACCGAGCGTCAGATAGTTCGAGAAATACCCACGGGGATAAAATACGCGAATATCCACATAGACAAAATTTTCGCATATGTTGTCCTGAACTAGGAATATTTCTCTGTAATGGAAAAGTATCCTGGATCTTTTGTCCTAGCTTAGGTACCTGGTGGCATGCTGAATAGTCCCAACAAATTTTGTCTATCTGAGCAAGAACGCCGATTCAACCCAAGCGGAATTTTTGGAAACTAGGTGAGGCTCGGGCAACATAGCAACACAGAAGCATAGGAAATGACAAGCCCCCTGAATGGCGAGTCATTACAGAAAATTTATGGGTCCCTGGTGGGACGAATCATCCTCGTGACAAATCACCTTCGAACAAAAAATCTGCGGCACCGATCGTCCGGCCGTGGATCGACGTGTACTGAGACAAACTGTTCGAGCGCCGTTCATTGCCGAACTTTCGACACCCGTCTTTGTTCGAAACACAAAACGTGGAGACCTCATTTCTTTTGAGTTGTATTATAGCAATTGATCAAAGTACAGTTCCTTACTTTGTCTTGAGAGAGGCTTCCAGGCACTGCAACAAAGTGGGACTGACTCGTGATTGCTAACTGGCGAATCGGGAAGATGTACCAGAAACAATATGCCAGTAGTGAAGAATAGGTTGCAGTCGACAGATGCTTCTTGCAAACTGAACCGCTGTCAACTTCGTGCTTAGATTGTTCTTAACCAAAAGTGACATATGTTGGATTCTGACTGCTAGCTAGTTGGCAAAAAGAATGGGAATATTCCGTAAGTTTTTATTTTCTCGCGGCTAACCGAAATTTTGCTCTGCCTCTAAGGGCTCTTCTAATTCTCGTGAATATGCTTGTGTGGATCGAGACATTAAAATTAATATTTAAAGGACCCCTCGCACTATTTACTCTTCAACATACAGTATTTTTAAATGTTTCAATACTTTAAAACTAGGCTGTGCTTTCAACAAATGACCAATGGTTTTGGCTGTTTTAAGCCTTTTCCGAGACCCGTTGACTTATAGCGAAAACAGGGAAACAATTTACATTACCGGTTTTTCTGATGGAAAAACTTCTCGGAGACAACCGTCGACAGCGTGATACACATCGAAGGTAACAAAACGCGGCAAGTGATAAAATCAGCGTGATTTTGTTAGAGGGTTAGAATGTACCGAACGAAATTGAGGTTTCCGGGTTTAGAAATATATGGAGTGATTATGGAAGTAGGGTGCGTTAGTATTATTGGTGAGACAGTCCTTTAAGGAAACGCTGCTCTTTTAGAAGTTTGATAACACTGGTGCGCGTCCTTGTGTTTATTTTCTTATCAAACTTCTGTAGTTCTTTCGTAAAGCATTCAACTTAAAAACATTCTATGACATTTGAAGACGTTTTCACTGTTCTGCTTTGTGACAAAATAACACGAACGGTCACAACAGGACCCAAGTAGGCTATTCTGTTCATTTTTATAATGTTTTCAAAAGGATCCGCATGTGGGTCTAAACCCTAAATCGGAACATAATATGTTTGTTTTACTTTTTAGGAATGTTTCTAATATGACAATTATTTTCAGTAGGCTATAGCTGTTACGATCCCTCTAATTATCTTACCCTCTCATTACCTTAGGCTACGTCCAGTGCCGAATTGCAAAATAGGCAGAGTAGGCATCTCATGCCTATGGGCCCCATTCCACTTGGGCCCCGCGACGACATTGGTTGGTAAAATTAAAAACGTATTGGCCAGTTTTTGACGGAGGGTCCGAAACTGGGACTGAATAGGGGCCCAACAGGGTTTAATCCGGCATAACACGTTCCCTCTTTGTGTCAATGACTGGCCCGTGACGTAGAGAAGGTGATGCGTTCAGTTCAATTCACTTTATTTTTCTAAAAATTCATCGTCACGGAAAGAGCAAAGGAGATGTGAACAAAATTATGTTGACATGCAAATAGTATTACTTTCGATAATCTCCTATACAATTTAAAGACAATTTTGGTTCCTTGAAAATTTAGTCAGCAAAGAAAATAATACCAACGCAGAAGTTATATTTATTCGTGTTACAATGTTAATCGGGCCAGGTACTTATGACTGCTTATGAAGAACAGGTCGGGGTTGCTTCTTGTCTAAATTTCAACCAAGTAAAACTCAGATGCGAGGACAGTGGTCGAGGGTCGCTGACTCAAATCCTTGGGTTCGCCACTTCATGATAGCATTGAGGCACGCAAAAGACGAACTACGGTGTGATTATCGAGATGAAAATCCCATTACTCCAAGAAAGAAAATAGCACTTCCTTGGCTGATCAATTTCTCAGTTTGACCAGAAAAGGCGCACTTTAGCACCATACGAAGCAAGGAATAAAAGTGACACCAAATTAAGTGAGAAGGTCGAGAAAACACAAAAGAAAAACCTTGAGATATTGTGAGAATTGAAATTAAATAAAGTCGAGAAAATAATCAGAACCCTCAGTGGGTGGTTAAGTTAGCAAACTGGGCTAGCAGAGAAGATTGGTACCAAACACGACTTGCTCGAACCGAGGTTTGAATTCAATGTCAACAAATTTGCTGGCAAATATGTGTCAGGCAGGCCTGTTCTAACTGAATAACTGAACCAAATTTCCTTTTCCAGAGAAACCTCTGGCAATGCCAGACTCATTGAAAATGCGGTATCACGACCCTAGTCGCGATGGTCGGTCTTCCAATGGAGGCCTCACTTCAGTCGATACAGAAGGCCCACGGAATATGATGGAGCATGAATCAAACGTGAGTGACGAAACCAAGTTACCGCAGTCTTTCACCGTTAAGTATTTGGGCAAAAGAGAAGCCCGGGGACTGTGGGGTATCAAGAACACCCGAAAGCCCGTTGATGAGATGGTGAATATGGCAAAGAATTTAAAGCCAGGAACACAATTGCCCTACATTGAGCTCCGAGTGTCTGACGAAGGAGTGACCCTCAACGACCTTCCTGGCAACGTGAACAAGAACTTTATAGCTGGACTATACCCCATTGATACTATCTCTTATGGTGTTCAGGATGTGGTGTACACACGTGTTTTCGCTATGATCGTCGTTTGTGAAACTGCCGCTGCGGGCGCTGCTCTCCGCGATGGGCGCTACCCTTTTGAATGCCACGCATTCGTCTGTGACAGTCGGAACAACGCTAGGCGTCTCACCTTTGCGCTTGCGTCGGCCTTCCAGACCTTCAGCCGAGTTTCTGCACAGAACGGCGAGAAACTGAAACCAAAAAAGTTCGCAATCGACTTGCGGCACCCTGACGTCATTGCTAACGAGCTCGAGTCCGTTGAAGATGACTCAGAAGCATGAAATCTGAATTGTGAATTACGAAATCGAGTTATATACAACGTGCAATGACTAGTCCACATCGTTTTAAAATGAAAAAAAAAAAAAAATTGAATAAAGTACGCGTTTAGAAATGGTAGTTTCCATCTGTCGATCATCTCACTTTCAGAGTATTCTACAACATTATTGTCGTGGGACTGGAAAGTTTGAAAAAAAGCTAAACAGAGTCTTATTGAACAAATAAAATACTCGGTAAAGAGCCACAGTTTCGAAGTGAGGATCTCACTTTCACGATGTTTTATTACCATACTGCTGTGGGACCCGGAAAGTGGGAAGCAAAGTAATTAATTTAGATGGAGCGACGTAATTGCCGCTTCGGACCATCAAGCAGTGCCCTACTTTTCAAAAAGTGCAAAATCACGGAAGTGATATATTGCCATGCGAGAGGACAGTCCACAACAGATGTTGTACAGTTTTGTACTTGATGAAGAACCAGGCTTGGCTAAATCTTGACACTATACCGATACTTTTCTCGCTTGTCAGAATTTTTCGCAGCCGTCAATTCGTTTTGCTTCGGATGAGATCATTTTTACAGATGTCTGAGGTTTCCGGTCTGTACTTTGTAAGATATTGAAAATAAAAGTAAAAGTACGAAACTCCCACGGTAATTTATCATCACCAAAGTACTTGTGCATCCTTGAGCTCAATTGTTTTAACTGAAGGATTTTGGCGATCTTTATCGACGAGGGCACCCAGCTTCTTTGTATCACAATTTCCTCTTCCTATCTTAAAATTTAACTGAAAAGTCAGCTTCATTATTTATCTTGTATTTATATACGATCAATTATTTTGACAATTTGATTGCGGTAACCGGATAACTACGGATAACTCAGCTAATGTTCATTATAGCGGTAGTTCGTCCCTTCTTTACAAGGGTCCTATTCAGGCTCAAGTTAGAAAAGCGAACTTGTGATCAGGGTCCTGCCCTTCGTCGTTTCGCGCGAGGGAAAAGAAAACATTGAGGTCCGGGTCCCTGTGAGAGGAGATAGTAATTTTCATTCAAAGTATCCTCACATACGAAAGCAACAGATCACAACAGTACGCCTGA
Source organism: Branchinecta sandiegonensis (assembly GCA_030848855.1). Lineage (NCBI taxonomy): Eukaryota > Metazoa > Arthropoda > Branchiopoda > Anostraca > Branchinectidae > Branchinecta > Branchinecta sandiegonensis. The sequence goes on along the minus strand of JAUPMV010000006.1, from coordinate 22,130,544 downwards.
TTTTTTCCTTAGCCCTCAATTCATAAACATTTTTTTTTTGCATTTTATTATACGAGGAACTAGCCTTATCTTAAAATTTGTACGTCATTTCGACCACGCACGACTAAATGAACAAGACCAAAGTTTTCGATGGGATCCCAAAATACAGACAAGTGGGTCTTGTATTCGCCAGATCCAGTCTTCGACATACTCCTTGAACATTTTTACTATTAAAATTTAGAAACAGATGAAGGCCAAATGGCTAATCCTCTGAGAAAGCCAAGTTCCGATATGGATTCAGCATATGTGTTTATCCCTGTAAGTCATACCTATTTTCACGAAACTGATCGAAACTTCCTGCCTTACTTCTGCCAAATTTCTGGTTTCGGCCGAATCCCGGCCGAACTGCTTGTCCGGCAAAAAAAATAAAGCTCAGAAACGAATTCAGCGTATCTTCTTATTCATATATCGAATATCTAATCAATCCTTTTCTACCCGGACAAGTAGGTCGCTGGAATCCGGCCAAAACCGGAAAAAACTTTTAAAAGCAAAAGTTGTTCCGTATAGAATAGAATGTAATTTCCGAAAAAAGCCCGTGGACCATGGCGACAAAAATTGTATAAGAAATTCACTAACTTACAGAACTAACACACTGCTCCTATTCTAAAAATCTCGTTCTATGCTCCATCGCAAGCCTCAAGTAACGTCCAAGTTTTATCACAAACAATCAATTTTACCCGGACATATAGTTCGCCCGTAATCCGGGTGAAACCGGAAAATTCACTATAAGTTAATTTTTTTTTAAGTTGATTAGATGTTCGATATAGGGGTAAGGAGACACACTGAATTCGTTTTTGAGCTTTACTTTTTCGCCGGACAAGTAGTTCTGGAATTCCGCCGAAACCCGAAAACTGGCAGAAGTAAGGCAGGAAGTTTCGATCTGTTTCATCAAAATAGAGATTAATAGGGGTAAACACACATGCTGAATCCACATCTGAACTTGGTTTTCTCATATGATTAGCTATTTGGCCTTAATCTGTTTCTAAATTTTAATGGTAAAAGTGTTCAAGGAGTCTAGCAAAGACTGGATCTGGCGAAGACAAGACCCAAATTGTCTGGATTAAATATTGAACTTTCGGGATACCATCGAAACCTTTGGTCTTGTTTTCCCTCTGTGTGCAAACACGATCTTGTTACCAAGACCGGATTCTTTTCAAGTTTTCCTCTACTTGTAAACGCTGCATCAGCGACAAACGCAGCATTCTCGGCTATGTTTCCGACATTCTCGGCTACTTTTTGGCTCAAAGGGGTGCTAAATCCATGCCATAAAATGATGAATCATTTCAAACATGCTAGATGTCAGGTCATTATTTATTTGTCCTCGAAAGGGTTAACAAATCTGAGCATTGAAGGAGCATGGCTTTGTAACGAACAAGGCTCATACACGGGATGTTTTTTCTAATTTGATCCCTGCCTCATTCCTTAAAGGACCCCTCTTGCTTATTCTGCCGTTTATAGTACTCCTAGCTCCCTTGTCGAATTATAAGCTTCTAAAATCCCCGCGTTTCTCCATTGTTTCGTTTTGTGCCTACGAATTTTAGCGCTTTTTCGGCCTTGCCGTGTTTTCCCTGTCACACAAAGTAAAGTTTGCCGGAGCCTTAAATATCCGCTGACAACTCTTTCAAACATAGGGATATGAGAATCTTCTGTTTTTTACTTCTTTCATTTGTCTAGTTTTCCAACTTTTTAACCACGGCGCGTTGAGTTTTCAAACGTTTTGCTCCCGCCCGCCGCGTCGGAGAGCAGGAAGGCTGGATAGCGTCGACAAGTGCTAACACGAAAATCACTAATTTCAGGTGGAAAGTAATGGTATTTTTGGAAAACTTTTTTCTGATCCCTTTCATAGGCAAAAGATCATTTCTAGTAAGTGTTGTGCTTTAAGCGCATTGGTACTTCAGAATCCCTGTGTCCCTTTGTTTTTATGTAAGAACCACACACGGTTCAAAGACCCTTCTCAAATAAAAATGTTCACTGGACCATGCACTGACCTGGAGTTTGAGGCCTACCCATATGACGGAATAAGCGACTTTAGACCCTCTGAGGCTTTCGATCAAAACCCTATTGAGATTTGTCTCGATCTCGAGAAGTAGATCTAGATTCACGAAATCTTTTGAGTTCGGATGAGTTAAAACATCTAACAAACACCAAATACTCAAAGAAAAATTCGTCTGCTTTTAGCTTATTCTTCTATTCGAGCTTCTATTATGCATTTAGCATGAATTTTCTTATAACTAAGCGCCGCAGGAAAAAAAAATACGAAAAAATTTACGATTCGGTAAATGCCTTTACTTCAGCATGTCAAACAACAAGGAATATAGACAAAAAACCTCGGATTTCGGGCCCCTTTCAAATTCAGGGGGGGGGGGGCATGGGGGGGTCAAATGGCGCCACTGCCTAAAAGAAGCGAAGCTATGTGCAGTTTTGTCAGTGTTTATGAATGCATCACGGTGGTGAACAAAGGGGTTAGGCAATTGCAAGTAGCAACCAGAAGGAAGCGAAACTGTGTGCAGTCTTCACTGTAAAAAAACATCTTGCAGTATTGCTACTGGCTACCACCAGCTACAGTATTGCTGGTGGCGACTTAATCTTGTCGCTCCTGAGACAAGGTAACCTCTAATTCGGATTAATCTTATCCCAGTAGAGATAAGGTAAATCCCAGTAGCAAATACTGCAGTTAACTTTAATCCTTACTCAGAGTAGCTTTTTACAGTGTTGTCAGTGTTAATGGAAAATTCGTGGAAGGAGAAGTTTGCAGGTATCACGGAATACAGAGGGGAACTGGTTTTTAAGTAGAAACAGCATATTATGAGGCCCTTCTTCCGTACATAATCCAGATGAAAAATTTATCTCAAAATAGTAGTACTTAGTTGTACGAAAAAGTAGCATGAAGTACTAACTGATGCTACTATATGCTTCTACTTCGAGGCTACCGTTTTACTGCATACTACTATTAGCAAGACTGGATGCTACTATGGGAAGACAGGATGCTACTGGATACTACTACTTAAGCTTGGACCAGTCTGAGGCGCATTAAATGATAGTATTCTTTGCTATTACATAGTATTACATGCAACTTTTTCGTACAACCACGCTAGCTACAAATTTTTCATCGGGATAGTCTCTGACCTACAGATCTGTTCTGTCGATCATAATCCTGTCGGAAGATAAGTTCAGGAAGTAAAAATAGATCATGGCAAGGTCTATTTAAAAAATGGGTTGGACTTCCTGGTCAGAAAATCATACTTTTCGAGGCCGGTCAAGTCCTTTCTGAGACAATCACATCACGCCCTTAAAGTTGAGTGAGCTGTCACAACATAAAGTAATATTTGCTGAAAACACCCACGGCCACACTTAAACGTGAGTGTTCCAACCGTGTGGTATAGTTAATTACACTGTGAGTCTGCGGGTTTTCAAATAGATTTTTAGGGGTTACTAGACAGACCTGTTGTGTTAAAAAGTTAAGCATGCCAACGCTCAGACGAATAGGACCGGATCCTTGGCACCAGGGGCGTCCCGACTTGACCCCCCCCAATGTTGTCGGCCATTCGGTAAAAAATAACCGAGCCGGCGCGAAGCGCCGCGATTTTTTGTCAAAACAGTTGATTATTTTCATTAAAACAGTCGGTTTTTCTGAAAGTCAGTCGACTTTTTTTAAAAACTGTCATTTTTTTCTTGAAAACAGTCGGTAAAAATTACCAGCCAGTCCGTAAATGCCTTCCCCCCCCCCCCCATACATGTTGGCTAGGAACGCCTCTGCTTGGCACCATCGCCGATTCCATACAGAAACGTGGAGATTGTTTCAGTTTCATGAAGAGAATGCAGAAAATCCGGCAGGTAGAACCTCACCGTCTGTCTGCACTATCATCCATTTCGACTAATGCCTCAAAGAAAACAACAAAGGTCGGGTTACCTTTTGATGCCTCACACTCGTCCGGCATACCTATGGACCACGCAGTCCGTTGTTCTGCATAGCACGACAAGTCACATCGAAAGTTCTGAAGAGCAAGTCGTTTAAAGCACAAAAGAGTATGACTCGGCAAACGCAAAAGCCAGAGCTACAGGAAATGACTGTCTAAACTAATTACTCATTAGCTTAGCTCGTTATTTTGACAAATCATTACATCCTCAGCAAAACCAGCTTTCTCCACGGATGCATACACAAATGCCTTAGTCCCTTCCTCGGGTAGAGTAAATAAACAAAAATATGTTCGACTGTGCTTTGAATCGCATTAGTCATCTGACTCATATTTTTAGCTAAATTGTATTTTACTAACGGAATGATATCGTCGTTCCGTTGTTCAGAATTTCGTCTGATGTCATCTGAGTTCTTCGCGTTCTGTTCGTTTTGTGCTAACATTTTCTCGTCTAGAGGAACACGAGAGTGAGTAAATAAAACCTGTCATCATAAGCATCTTTTCAGTTAAAAAACAACAACAAATCTCTTGAGAAGCGGAGATCGCGAACAGCCACACTTTTTTTTTCGTTTTTCAGAATCACTGCGTGCTAAAATCAACCCGGATGTGGATATATCAGGACAAAGGGATATTTCAGTATTTGCTTATGTTTGTTTTCATATACAAGTACCCCTGTTTGTCGTGTCCACGATCTGGGTACCGATAAATACTGAAGAGAAAATGTCCATCGGGGGGGGGGGGGGGGTTGAACCCGAGACCTTCAGTTTGAACTGGCGTTGCGCTTACTAAACACTTCACATCCCCATGTCACGGGACTGAACACTTTTTACGTCAACATGGCTTTCATAAAAGTTTTTACATATATCGGGGTGACGACTATGAATATGTTCCCTCTTTGCAAAAAGCCATGATTTTTTTTTAACATAAGTAGTATAGAAAAAGGGGGGACTAGACCAACAACGCCCAAATTTCAAAACCCCATTTTAACATCGATTTCTTAAATTTTAACATGCTTTTTTCCAAATTATCCCCCTTTTTAAAGATATTTGTATTTTCTTTTTTCCCGAAAAAAGGGCCCAAGAAATAGGAAATATTAACCTTTATACTACATATAAACTACTACTTTTTTTTTTATCCAAATATCATTTTTTCATTTTTATCCAAATATCAATTACTGAGTAAACAGTTCCAAGTCAACATATTGTTCCGAGTTCTTATTTACACGCAAAATAGGCTGTAAAATAAGATTGTTCTTTAGAAGTAATTCATCAGCAATTGCATTGTATCTCTGTGGTATAAACAGATCACACATCTTCTTGTTATGATTGATAACTACAACTAACTTATCCCCATATTTTGTTTTAGCCATTCTCATTTTAACGATGGTATATTTCAAGCCTAATACCAACTGTTCTTTCTTGATTGTCTCATTGTATTTATTCATTCTGATTGTATTCAAGACCTCCATTTATTAGCGGCTGATTTTCTTTAATAAAAATCCAGACTATCTGGTGAGAGAAACTAACACACAAAAAAGTTCATCATTTTGAAATTTATAGAATATTTCTTCAAAACCCCACATCCCCAGACTGTGACGAATGGTTGCGTTAAGCAGACACGCAAAGCAAAATACTGTGATGGCTATCAGTCTGGGGAGCCCCTGAACAGGGAAACTCCTTAGAGTTTTTTGTTCAAATCCCTACCAACAGAAACTGCCAGCGCTGGGATTCGAACCGAGGTCTGATAGTCGTTTAGTTAGCACGGGCCAGTGCGCTAACCAACTGAGCTATCGGGGTCCTCATCCGATCCGCAAAGTTTCCGTTTTCTGATGTGATATGAGTCATCGTAAATAGTTGCAAAACCTCTCGCCTCCAGACAACAAATACGGGGAAAGTTAAGAGGTGCGATGAAGTTGCACCCCGAGTTTTTGGTTGTTGTTGTAGTTGTGGTTGTATTTATTGTCTGGAGGCAGCTCCGATGGGAGAGGAAACTCAAAGAGTTTTTTCCCGCCGTCGCTCACTACTAACAAAATTGTTAGCAGCGAGGTTCGATCTCATGATACAACAGCGGGCAATTTGCGTTAGCTAGACGCTAGCCAACTGATCTATCGGAGCTAGTGGTAATTTTTTGTTGAAAGTTTTAAGATGAGAAAACGGGAGACAATTAGGCTACGAAATTAATGGTGGGTACTGGTTATGAATGATACAGGTAATTATTGTGCGTAGAAACTGGATCTGAGAGTCGGAGCACATTGAACGTTTTATGAAGAGAATACCAGAGAAAATTATGCTTTGCGTCACGAATCAATGTTTGTCTGAATTCACCCACCACCCCAAGGGGCCTGGGTGAGGGGTTGGACACTGGTGTACCACAGTTCCAGGAAGAGGAGGTTTACTGGGTGGTGAGGGGCTACTCACTTGGACAAAGGTGTACTGGGTGGTGAGGGGCTACTCACTTGGACAAAGGTGTACTGGTTGGCGAGGGGTTACTCACTTGGACAAAGGTGTACTGGTTGGCGAGGGGTTACTCACTTGGACAAAGGTGTACTGGTTGGCGAGGGGTTACTCAGGTACTGGTTATGAATTACACAGGTAATTAATGCGTATATGAATATGAGGATAAAGTTTTCAATCTTATGAAAGCAATATACTACACTTTGGGTAATTTCTCTTGATTTATTATGGAATTATTTTTACAATATTTATAACCATTCAAACGGACTTGTTTCATGTATTTTTCGCGAGGAAAAAATCTAAATGTTTTACGCATTTCTGCTTCACGCTGAATAACCTCTTCAACCGTTAATTGACCACATTTTAGCATTGATACCAATTCAGTGTAAAAATTATACGTGGTTTTGTATTCAGCTTTTCTATCTGCAATGTTTAAATGTTTTTCAATTATTTCGATAATAACGGAACCCAAACTTAAAGACGCTAAAGGTAGTATAAGAAACGCACTTAATCCAGCTGCTGAAAAGGCAAATTTGGATAAAAGTAGACCGTTACTCACATTATTGTAATATTTATAGCTTCGGCGATATACAAACATTTTCTTTTCCAAATCTTCCATTTATAGTAAAAGTAAATTGTTTCAAAAATTACTTCTTTAGGTTTGCCTCCAAATTCAGGAACACATACACCATCTCGTAAACAATACTGCAGATAGCATGATCAGTCGGATGTAATCCAGACGGTGCATACTACGTGAACGCAAAACACTTCTGCCACCTGCGCAACTCCACAATTTCTTTCTTAACTGGTCAGAGGCAATCTAGATCGCGTATGCTCCGAGAAATACAAACAAATCAGCCGTTTCGGTAACTGTGCTCTCTGTGCATTGTCCAGTCAGAGAAAATGAGATAGCCTTTGCTCCATGAAACACATACTGAAACCAGTGATTTTCTTTACGGCTGAGAAAACGCAGTCGGGAGAAATTCATTAATAAAAATATTCCCCTAATAAATGATGGAAACTGCAGAGGTTATTCAGCGTTGTAAAACCATTATATCAAACAACGAATCGGTTATACGAAGTTTACCGAAATACAAAATTAATGAACTTCGTACATATGCAAAAATTAACAATATCAAAACAAATGGTGAAACGAAAAAGGAAATAACTAATAAGATAATAAAGCAACTTAATAGGAATATTTTGCTTGCGGAAGATACAATTAATATTCGGCGTAGAAATGAAAGGATTCGGAACAAAAATAGACCATCAAATTATACACCAGAGCCAGCATTAAGGAAGATTTTGGAAGATGATATAAAAGAAAATAATATTGCTATTGGAAATATAAAAAAAGAGGAGAAAAGGATACTCGAAAAGGATACAAGTGAATTAAAAAGGTTTCTAAAAAAAAAAAGCCTACCCACTCGTGGTAACCGAGATGAAGTTACAATACGTGTTACGGAATACTATGGTAGTATAATTAAAAAGCACAAAGAAACTATAAACAAAAATAGAGATATACTAAAAGATCAAATAGAAAGAAGTAATAAGAATAAACACAAACTTATCGATTTATCTAATCTCTTTATAAATAAGAAACAAATCAAAGAAGAAACAGCGATTCCCAATTATATGTTTAAAACAGAAGAAGAACAACACCCCGCTAATGTAAGAGAAAATGAAAACATTTACACAGTAAACGTATCAATCCAAAGCAACGGAAGAGACGAAAATACTCTCATTAATTTTGTTTTTGAGGATTTGCAACGAAGAATGAATGAAATATACCAATACAGAGTTCAGTTTGTGACCAAGGTTATTTTTTATCGGCAAGAGAACGATGAGGAAGTAGAAGTATTTTACAACAGTACTTCTTGGATTTTAAACAAAAATAGCGTTCTTACTCCTAACCATTTAGATGATAACAACAGAAGACTTAGTTCTCCGAGTAATACCCCTCGATCTGGATTACAATTTAGGCGATATGATGCAATCGACTATAGGATGACTCGAATCGAATCCTACATGGGAGGAACGTACAAAACACTGCCAGATTTCGTAAAAAATAAAAAGGCTTGCATAAATATAAAAAATAAAGATCAAAAATGCTTTCTTTGGTGTATCTTGGCACATTTATACCCAGCTAAAGATCATGTTGACAGACTATCAAATTATAAACAGTATGAAAATGAATTTGATTTCAAAGGAATTACCAACTACCCGATGGATACCAAAGAAATTCACAAATTTGAAAACAAATACAACATCAAGATTTGCTTATTCCGATTGGACAAAGAAAAAATAATCAGAAGTCATGTACTAAAAAGTACAATTAATGGTAAAACAGCAAAACATATCATTAATTTATTATATTTCGATAATCATTATGTACTAGTAAAGGATTTGAACAGATTAGTCGGTACTCAAATCTCTAAAAAGAAAACAAAGACATACCTCTGCACTTTTTGTGGAAGGCATTTTACAAAGAAAGAACAATTTGAAAAACATGAACTGAAACATAACTGTGAAGATCCTGATATTATAATGCCTCCTGAAGGTTCTAAAATTCAATTTAAAAATATTTCAAAACAGATGAAAGTACCGTACTGCATAATCGCAGACTTTGAGTCTTATAATGAAGAATACAATCAAGTCCACGGAAAGAAAACAATCAAAGTGGCTGAACAGAAAGCGTTTGCATACGGGATTCAGGTGTGCTGTTCTTTTGATTCAAAGCAGAATAAATACTATGATTATTTTGGTGAAGACGCTGCAAAACATTTTGTGAAAACCATTACAGAAGTGTCCACAGAAATTGCACACAAGTATGAAAACAGACAAAGAAATCACATTTATACCGACGAAGAAATTAAAGAAAAATGGAAGACACTAAAAAACAAGACTTGCCATATCTGTAACACAGAAATTACTGAAAATCCCCACTTTGATCACGACCATATGACAGGAAAGGATAGAGGTTTCACACACGCTGAATGTAACATGAAATACAGGATTCCCAAGCATATCCCTGTAGTCCTACACAACTTATCCAAGTATGACTCCCATCTATTTGTGAAAGAATTAGTACCTGATAACGGGATTTTTGAAAGTGCTGAAAGTTTCATTTCATTTTCGAAATCAATAAGTATTCCAAGACAGGATAAGGAAATAAAATATGAAATCAGATTTATAGATTCTATTCGATTCATGGCTTCATCACTGGACAAACTATCAGCAAATTTAGCGAAATGTGACTGTAAAGTATCCTGTAATCATCTGAGAGAGAATTTCAAGTACACATCTGACAGTTTCAGAAACGATGCTGAATTTAAAGAAATAATTAAAAAGGGGGTGTATCCTTATGAATTTGTGGATAGTTTCAGTAAAATGGATTGTACAAAGTTACCACCCATAGAAAGCTTTTATTCTAGGTTAACGGGAAAAGGTATTGACAAAGCTGATTATAAAAGAGCGGTGTCCATATGGAAACAATTTAATTGCGAAACATTACTTGATTATACCAAGTTGTACCTAAAAAGTGACGTTTTAATATTATCAGATGTTGTAGAGAATTTCAGAAATGTATGTATACATAATTATGACCTGGATCCACTTCATTACTTCTCAGCTCCAGGACTAACATGGGACGCTTTCCTAAAGCATTCAACAGTAGAATTACCGTTATTCTCAAAGGAAGACATGTATACATTCGTTGAAAAGGGGATAAGAGGTGGTGTATCTCAGTGTATAAAAAGATATGCGAAAGCAAATAATAAATATATGAGCGGTTATGATAAGAATAAATCATCTAATTATCTAATGTATTTTGACAAGAATAATTTGTATGGGTGGGCGATGTCGCAAAAATTACCCGCAAAAAGATTTCCAATTCATTTCCATACCAGAAGCTTTGAAAGAGAGAAATGAAAACAGTTCACTCGAGTATTATAACCATCTAAAAAATCATGTTAACTCGGTGATACAATTACCGAATGTAGGTGCTATATATGAAGTAGATTTGGAATATCCAAAAGAACTACACGAATTACACAAAGATTTACCATTAGCACCCGAACATTTCAATGGCAAACTATGTACGACCTTACTGGATAAAAACAACTACGTAGTTCACCACAGGAACCTAGAATTCTATTTACAAAAGGGGTTGACATTGAAAAAAGTACATAGAATACTAGGATTCACTGAAAGTGCTTACTTACAAGGATACATAGATCACAACACAGCACTTAGAACTAAAGGCACAAATGATTTTCAAAAAGACTTTTTTAAGCTGATGAACAATGCTTGCTTTGGAAAAACTATGGAGAATGTGAGGAAACGAGCAGATATGGAAATAATAACTGATGACAAAACAAGGGAAAGAATAATCAAGAAACCCAACTTTAAATCTGAAATCATATTCAGTGAAAACTTTTCTGTAGCGAGGATGTCAAAGGAAAAGATCAAATTAGACAAACCCATGTTTATCGGTTTTGCTGTACTGGAACTATCCAAACTATTGATGTATGAATTCCATTATGATTATATGAAACCTAAATATGGTGATCAACTTGATTTGTGTTATATGGATACAGATTCCTTCATCTATGACATACGAACTGAAGATTTCTATCAAGATATTAAATCGGATTTGAATGAGAGGTTTGATACATCTGATTATGCGAAAGATAATCCATATGGGTTTCCTAATGTAAACAAGAAAGTGATAGGCATGATGAAAGATGAATTAGCAGGACAAGTGATGACAGATTTTGTTGGGTTGCGGTCGAAAGTATATGCTTATTTAAAGGACAACCAAGACCTTTCAAAAGCTAGCAAAAAACTAAAAGGAATAAAAACAAACATAGTGAAAGATAAAATTACGATTCAAAACTACAAGGATGTTCTGTTTGGAAACGTTGGAAACCTTTCAGTAACCCAGTACAACTTAAGGTCATACAAACACAATATGTTTCTAGAAGAACAGAATAAAAAAGCCCTAGATCCTAAGGATGATAAAAGGATTGTATCCAGTGATAAATTCACAACTTTTCCATTAGGTTACAAACAATAAATATTCAAGTACCTACTTAAAAAATTCAAGTACCTAGTTAAAAAAGTCAAGTACCTAGTTAAAAAATTCAAGTACCTAGTTAAAAAATTCAACTACCTAGTTACAAAATTCAACTACCTAGTTAAAAAATTCAAGTACCTAGTTAAAAAATTCAACTACCTAGTTACAAAATTCAACTACCTAGTTAAAAAATTCAAGTACCTAGTTAAAAAATTCAACTACCTAGTTAAAAAATTCAAGTACCTAGTTGGTAAATCTTATAATAAAAAATTCCTCATAAGTAAATGAATGAAAAGGCTCCAATCAAAGTATATGATTTTAGCGAAAAGAACACTTATCAGAATAAGCACGACCTTGCACCTCAGTGGCCATTTAGATTATTAATTTGTGGAAGTTCAGGAACAGGGAAAACCAATTTACTCTTGAATTTAATTTATGAATACATCTGTTTCAACCGAATATACTTGTATGCAAAAGATCTTGAAGAAGATAAATATAAAGAACTTATAGACAATTTAACCACCTTGGAATCAAAATGTAAAACGAATATTTTAACCGTAAGTAATGACCTTAATGATATTATCGATGTTGATGACCTAGACCCTAATTATCAAAACTTGATTATCTTTGACGATTTTGTAACTGAAAAAGACCAGAAGAAAATAGAAGATTTATTCATAAGAGGAAGAAAGAAAAATGCTTCAATTGTTTATTTATCACAGAGCTATCATAAAACCCCAAAGGTGGTAAGACTTCAATGTAATTATTTCGCATTCTTTCAGTGTTCTAATCCAAAAGAAGTAAAATTAATAAGACAAAGCCATGTATCCAGTATAGACAATGAAAACTTTCTCAAACAATTCGAGTTTGCAACCAAGGGCTACGGTTTTTTCTTCATAGATTTAAAAACAAAAGATAAAACCTTGAAGTACAGGAAAAACTTTGAAAAATTTACCGGATAATTTATTTCTATAATAAATGAATAAATTTGGTAGTGTTGGAAAAAAGGTTGCTAACGAATCGAAAGTTACTGACGAAAATGGTAACATTAACCTACACGATAGACGAATTATAAATTTAGGTGATGCGAAAACAGATAAGGATGCTATTAGCTTAAGATCTATGACTGTGATTTTGAATCAATTTAAAGAACAGATGACTGCGGGACAAGTGCAAACCAATCAATATTTTAGCGAAGATATCAACAGATTAACTGCGGTAGATGATTCTCCTGATAATGCATTGATAAGGATCAAAGATAAAGGATTATTTGTAAAACAAACAATTAAAGCCACTGAAACAGAAATTGATGCTGGGGATAAAGTAATCACAAATGTTCAAGACCCTAGAAACAAAAAGGATGCTGTTAATTTAGATAGGTTAACAACAGACCTTTTAAAATATGACGAAAAGCTTCTTAACCAACAAACCCTTAGCAAAAGTATTGAAACAAAGATTGGTGACCTTAGGAAAATCATTGACAAAAAGACTCTTGACCTTAGCAAAAGCATTGACAAAAAGGTTCTTGACCTTAGGAAAAATGATTTTGACCATGAAGTCCATATCAATGGTATTGAAAGAGCAGTCGTAAACATTTTAAAAAGGCTTTTAGAGCAAAAACCTGTTGATCAAGATTTTGTTACGAAAACAGAAGACTTTATGAAAACTAAACTAAAGAAATAAAATTTATATGATAAATTAATTTTCTAATAAATGGTTGAGACAATGGAGTATATAGTTTATTTGTCAAAGCTTCAGAAAGGAAAGCTGAAGAAATGTTTTGGTGCTAAACAAAAATGCCAGATACGTGTTAGTCATAGTAGGCAAAATGAACGAGAACCAGTCAAGTTACTATTAAGTAAACGACAAATTGATAAAATTGAAACATGTAAAATGAATAATAAGGGTTGTGACATTGATGTATCATATAAACAGATGAAAGAAGCGATTCAAAAGGGTGGATTACTTCCTTTCCTAATACCGTTAGCAATTACGCTTGGTAAGGCAGCTTTAACAAGTGGTGCTGCTGCTTTGGGTACATTCGCTGGTAAGAAATTGGTGGATAACATAACCAACACAGGTGGTGCGCTTACACTTCCTGGAACACAAAAAGTTGTGGGTCGTGGAAGACCGAAGAAGGAAAAGGAGGATGCATCCGTAAAGAACACAGGCGGTGCGCTTACACTTCCTGGAACACAAAGAGTGGTTGGTCATGGGGTACGGGGAAGACCTAGGAAGTCAAAAAACGGGGAATTCAAAAAAGAAGCAAAAGTAAAGTAGGACCTCTAACCAATTTTGACATTATGGATTCATTAGGGGATATACCATATTTTAGAGGTGTTTTCTCTATAGATACGTTACCTAAACAAATAAATAACCTAGAATGTGGTGTCATTAATTATGATAAACTCGGAATGCCTGGAACTCACTGGGTAGCGTATTGTAATCTACCTAATCAACCCCATGTAGAATTTTTCGATTCTTTCGGTATACCCCCAGGAAAAGAAATAATTAAATATCTTAAAACTTCAAAGAAAAAAATAGCTTATGAAAATCTTGCTGTTCAAAATATAGATGAATTAAACTGTGGATTTCACTGTATTTCCTACATTAAGCGCAAAATGAAGTTGGTAGCTTTTCGTTTATAAAAATTGTTTTCTAATAAATGGATATTTATTGTATGAAGTGTAAAAAGAAAACTGACACTGAATCAATGTTTAAAGCAGTGTCACAGAAAAATAATGTTCCAATGGTGAAAGGTAATTGCGTTTTTTGTGGGTCAAGGAAAAATCTGTTTTTAAAAAAAACCTCGACGCAGAAAAAGATATTTTAAATACGTATTATTCTAATTATTCAGGTGTGGATGATATTCATAGAAAATTAAAAGAAAATGGAGTGAACATTTCTAAAGATAAAATAAAAAATGTGTTGCAAAATGAGAATGTATATACCTTACACAAACCTTCTTATCATAACTTTGAAAGGAGACGAGTCTATGTTCACTATGTGGATGAGCAATGGCAAGCTGATTTAGTTGACATGCAGAAATATAAAAAAGCGAATGATAAAACAAATTACATCTTAACTGTAATTGATTGCTTTAGTAAATACGCTTGGTGTGCCCCTTTGAAAGATAAAACGGGTGCTGAAATAATCAAGGCATTCAGTCATATATTTAAAGAAAGAATTCCTAAGAAACTACAAACTGATAAAGGTAAAGAATTTGTAATGAGAAACGTTCAAACTTTTTTGAAAAATAATGATATACACTGGTTTGCATCTGAAAGTGAATTGAAAGCGCAAATTGTTGAACGATTCAATAGAACACTGAAAGAAAAGTTATGGAAATATTTTACGCACAAAAACACTACTAAATGGATTGATATTTTACCTTTATTTGTTAGTAGTTATAATAACTCTTATCATCGTTCAATACAAATGAAACCCGTTGATGCTAGTAAAAAAATGAATCAGAAAAAGGTTTACAATGCTTTGTTTCCTCCAGCAGATGACTACACAATTACAGGACATTACAATGTAGGGGATTTAGTCAGAATAAAAAAAGAAAAAAGTATTTTTGATAAAGGATATTTACCTAATTATACGAATGAAGTATTCCAGATAGCAACCATTCGACCTACCATTCCCATTACTTATGAAATATCTGACAAAAGTGGGGAATTAATTCAAGGAGGGTTTTATGAAAAAGAACTTTCCAAATTTATTATGAAATAAAATTACTTGTATATAAATGGATTCAAGACGCTTGAGTGATATGTTATCGGGTATAGTGAAGAACAGAGAAATTCAGAGAAGAAAGGTTCAAGAATATGAGATGGAGAAAGCAGGTTTTCGGGAAATGGCTTCAGAATTTAACGCTCCAGTTGTTACGGCACAAAGAGAAAACATTATAGCACAAAAAGAAAATGCTGAATCTATCATTGAGAAATTAGATGATGCGGATGTTAATTCAAAAAGACGGTTTAAAAGATTAGTTGACACATTGAATACAACTCATCCATACCAGATCACTGCTTCAAAGGAATCGAGTAGAGCGCCAACTCCTGCTTTAGAACCTTCTCCTGCTTTAGGACCACCATCCATTGATATGAATAAAGATATTAATCCAACGTTGCTAAATCAAATTAATTCAAAACTTAAAGAATCCGGGAAGGGCACTGATACTTATTTTAAAATGCCTACGTATTACATTAATCATCCTATGGATATAGATGAGGCTCTAGAACGTTTGACATCTCTAAGTCAAAGTTATGGTGGGAAAAAAGGTAAAGGTTACTCTAGCTATGATCAAATCATTGAATTTATAAGAGACTACAAGGAGAGGTTAACCAGCATTCAAACTAATTACCATTTAGTTCAACAAGGAACTGGAATATTTATGAATTGTGATGAAATGATTTCAAAATTGTACACTTTGATAGGTAGTAGAGTAAACGGGAATACATCTGATGAGGTGAGGAATGAAGCTATTGATATTTTGGATTCGTTAATGCGAAATAAATTTCTTACGAAGAGAGATTACAATTCAATATATAAAAAATATTTCTAATAAATGGTGTTGTTAAACATTGAAGGTAATGAAAGTGTCATTGATATAACATTTAGTCAACCAATCGAATTAAATCGTCATTCAGATTATGAAATAGGTTTGAATCAGTGTACTTTGTGGTATTCGTGGCATAATATAAGTGATAAATTTGGGAATAATACATTTCAATACAGGAAAGATGAAGAGGGGGGATGGGTGAATGTTACTATTCCTAATGGGATGTATAACGATGATTGTTTAAATTATTTTTTGTGTCAGTATTTTGAAGTATCAAAAGATAAATGTCCTATTGTAATTTCATCCAATCCAGCATCTATGAGATTTGTCATCCTATTACAAGAAAAATATGCGTTTAGATTTAATAGTGACTTGTGTCAGATTTTAGGCTTTGAGAAGGATAGTGAGCTATCTAAGAAAATCAATGAAGGTACAAAGCTTCCAAATATAACAAGAAGTGTCGATAAAATTCAAATTCACTGCTCTCTTGTGAACAGTTCTATCGTAAACAAAAGTAAATCAGATGTCATTTGGACATTTGTTCCGAATACTGAACCGGGTTGCCAAATTGTTGAGAATCCTAGACAATTAATATATCTTCCTATCAACACAAAAGACTTTATTTACTCGTTGAGAATGACAATAACTGATCAGCTTGGAAGACCGATTGATCTGAATGGTGATAACGTTGGATACGTTTTGCATTTGAGAAAAGCTTAAAGGATTAGTGAAATAAAATTATTTACCTATAAATGTTGTTAAATAATAAGCGATTACTTTACAATAAGCAGTACGGAAGTGGAATCGGTAGTATATTCAAAAACATTGCTAATTCCCAGTTATTCCAGACGTCAGCAAAACAAATAAAAGATGGAGCATTGTCAATGTATAATAATATTATAAAACCGAGATTTGAGCTGCTGAAAAACAGAGCAATAGAATATGGAAAAGATTTGATTGATGTCAACAAGAAGGAACTGATTGATGTGATTGGAAATAAGAAATCGATGAAGGATCTTATAGGTACAAATAAAAGAATTTTAAATCAAAGAAGTCAGGACTTGATTAAAACGTTAATGACTGGAAATGGGTTAAAGATTCTGAAATGATTTTTATTGAATAATTTCCTTCTTATATAAATGGCAGTAAATAAAATTATTAGTCCGCAATGGAACATATTTGATGAGCCACTTGTGGATGATACAGTGGTCAAGTATGAATTTAAAGAAATTCGAGAAACAGATGTGAATGTATCCAATAAGTCAGAGTTTGAATTTGTAACAAAGAAATTAGATTCCTGGTTCTATCCAAGTGAAAGTTATCTTGAGGTAGGCGTAAGGATAGTAAAAGCTGACGGAACTAATATAGCTGCAACTGATGTCGCTACGTTGACGAATAATGGATTTAATTTATTTAGTACCGCCGAGTATGTCATAAACGATACACCAGTTGAAAAAATTAATCATGTTGGTATTACAACTACCGTTACAAAGTTGATTGAATACTCCGATGATTACTCTAGAAGTGCTGCTAGAAACCATTTTTGGTACAAGGATTATAATCAAGGAACTGATATCAACCCTATAACTAGTTCATTTACCGTACCTGCAGAAGGAAAACTAACAGCAGGAAATATGAATGTCACTTCTAAGCCTAATCCTAATTATAATAAAGGGTTTGAAAAGAGATATAATAGAACTAAAGACAGCAAATTAGTTAATATGTATTTACCATTATCAGAGATGTTTGGATTCTTGAAAGGAAACAAACGATTTTTTAGAGGTGCATCGCACAGAATATGTCTAAGAAGAAATGATGATAATAATATGATTGTAAACAATGGAAATACTAATTTTAAAGTCGTCATTGAGTATTTATCCTGGAAAATTCCTGTTATAGCTCCTAGTATTGAAATGATGAGTCAATTGGAAAAGGGTTTGGCAAAGGATAAAAAGTATAATTTGATGTGGGAAGCTTGTAATACTTATAAAAGTGATGTTAGTCAGAATAAGGAACACACCTGGAAAGTTGTGTCTGAGAGAAATAGTCCTACGAAAATCGTTGTGATGTTACAGAAAAATGAAAAGCATAACAACCAAAAAAAGAATAATATGGTGTTTGATCATATGAATTTGACGGATATAGAGGTTAGAATTAACGGGGATAAATACCCAGAAGAACCCCTCAAATGCGACTTTAGTGAGGAAAAATGCACATACTCGAATCTTTACAACAGATATATACACATGGGTTATAAGCAATTAGCGTTTGATACTGGTAGTGTAGTCAATATCGAAGAATTTAAAGAAGTATATCCACTATTTTGTTTCGATGTTTCTAAACACGAGTCAAATATTTATAATGGAACCACTGCTGATATTGAAATTAGTATAACTTTAAATGATCCTCAACCCGTACCATACAACATTTACTGTGTTCTATATTATGAAAGAAAAGCTACATTGGATATCATTAATAAAAATATGTATGTGAGTTTGTGATTTGGATTTTTATTAAAGAAAATCAGCCGCTAATAAATGAAGGTCTTGAATACAATCAGAATGAATAAATACAATGAGACAATCAAGAAAGAACAGTTGGTATTAGGCTTGAAATATACCATCGTTAAAATGAGAATGGCTAAAACAAAATATGGGGATAAGTTAGTTGTAGTTATCAATCATAACAAGAAGATGTGTGATCTGTTTATACCACAGAGATACAATGCAATTGCTGATGAATTACTTCTAAAGAACAATCTTATTTTACAGCCTATTTTGCGTGTAAATAAGAACTCGGAACAATATGTTGACTTGGAACTGTTTACTCAGTAATTGATATTTGGATAAAAATGAAGAAATGATATTTGGATAAAAAAAAAAGTAGTAGTTTATATGTAGTATAAAGGTTAATATTTCCTATTTCTTGGGCCCTTTTTTCGGGAAAAAAGAAAATACAAATATCTTTAAAAAGGGGGATAATTTGGAAAAAAGCATGTTAAAATTTAAGAAATCGATGTTAAAATGGGGTTTTGAAATTTGGGGGTTGTTGGTCTAGTCCCCCCTTTTTCTATACTACTAACATATCTGCAGCTTCTGATTCCACTGTACCAACATTGAATAGTTTCAATGTATCAAGTCTCATTCTTCTCACAGAAGATCCTTTTCGCGAGACCCATAGACTCTGAGCAAAAAGAGCGCTGAGAGCTAACAAGGGACTGAAGAAAACTGCAGTATGAATTAACCCCTGATATATA
The DNA here is from genome assembly GCA_030848855.1 of Branchinecta sandiegonensis. Classification (NCBI taxonomy): domain Eukaryota; kingdom Metazoa; phylum Arthropoda; class Branchiopoda; order Anostraca; family Branchinectidae; genus Branchinecta; species Branchinecta sandiegonensis. Next base: position 22,111,238 of record JAUPMV010000006.1, on the reverse strand, counting down.
AATATCTTTTTTAAATTAAATTTAAAAATCCCGGACTCCAATGTCGGAACCATTGTTAAAAGCGAAAATAGTTACTATCTCCTCATGACACTTAAAGCTACCATTTCATCCAACCTGTACGAGGGAAATTCTTCTATCCTAAAATCACCGAAAGAATGCCCGTCAGATGGCCGGCCACCGCACTGTCAAGAACTTTTTTATCCCACATGCGGTACCTTGGGTCAAATTTGTAAACAAAAGGCGAAAGTTAAAGCACAAATCTTACTACAAATGATCTTTTCCCTATGAAATGAATCAGAAAAAAACGTTTTTGAAAATACCATTACTTTCTACTGAAAACCAGCGATTCTCTTGTTAGCGCTTGTCGGTTACCTCTAGCCTTCCTGCTGTCCGACGCGGCGGCTGGGCGCAAAACATTTGAAAACTGATCGTGCTTCGGTTAAAAAGTGGGAAAACTAAGCAAATAAAAGAAGTAACAAACAGAAGATTGTCACATCCTTAAGTGTGAAAGATTTGTCAGCGGACGTTGAAGATTCCGGCAAACTTTTCGTTGGGTGACGGGAAAACTCGTCAAGGCCGAAAAAGCGCCAAAAATTCGTAGTTACGAAACGAAACAATGGAGAAAGGTCGGGATTTTAGAAGCTTATAATTCCATATAGGAGCTAAGTATATTATAAAAGGCAGAATAAGCAAGAGGGGTCCTTTAACCAAAAAGTCGCGTGGTGAGTTGCACCTGCCATCTAGAAAGTTACAACGCGCTACATCATGGCGAATGTTAGGATCGGAGTAAACAGACTGGTACGATGTTGGTAGTTCTAGTGTCTGTCGGCAGAAGGCCACACACCGCCTATGTTCCATAAAGGACCCATCATGCCTACGATAATAATTCACTCAACTTCCGTAATATTTCCATCCATTTTCTTCCCCGGGAATCTGCACTTTATAGGTTTATATCCCCCCTTTTGGCATTACACTGATTTGTACGCTCGCTGCGTACTTCTCCCTTTACGCGACACATCACGCCTCCCAACCATTGTTTTTGAGAAGCTTGTTGATCAGAAGAACTGTTACGCACATTTTCCCGCATTTGTCATTCAAGAAAATGGGCACGGAGAGGGACTAATTACAGCACAAGTCTTGAGTAAATTTCGTTTGAGCTTATTTCGAAGTTTATAATTATCTTCGAACATATTCGCAAAACACGAAGTAGGGCGAGGAATCCTTTAATGCCCCGAACAGACGATCCGGATCGGGTGGTCAGGGACCGGAATTCCTGCCAGGAATTTCGGCCCCGAGATTGTTTCCATAGAATATTTAGAGTCGATGACAAAAGTGCATAAATCCGGCCGGAGAAGCATGATCATCAATTTGCAGCAGAAGTGTCGCACGTTCTTTTCAGAAGACCCGCGTGTACCGATTCTTTCTGCGAGCTCTGGAAAGGAAGCTGAACACTCTATATCCGTCTACCACAGATCCCTGATTTTTATGGCACTTGCAGCCTCTGGCTCAAGTGCCATAGACCGATCACAATTCCGTCTGTCGGTCTGTCTGAGTTTTTTGTCACACTTTTTCGAGTTAGGGTACTTCCAGATGTGCTAGGACAATGAAACTTGGCAGGCATATTAGGAACCCGACCAAACTAACCTGGAAATAATCAGTTTCCCGATCCGACCATATGCGGGGGAGTGGAGGGCGCTGGAAACTTGAAAATTTAGGGCATTTTGTCACACTTTTTCGAGGTAGGGTACTTCCAGATGTGCTAGGACCATGAAACTTGGCAGGCATATCAGAGACCCGACCAAACAAACTTAGAAATAATCAGTTTTCCGATCCGACCATTTTGGAGGGGAGTGGAGGGCAGGGGAATCCGGAAAATTGAGTGGAACGTAACTTTCGAACGGGTGATCGGATTGTAATGAAACTTAATAACTGAATAGATTATATATCTGTGATGTCCCGTTTAAAGTCTTGACCGGATTCGGTAGCCAGGGGGGAGTCGGGGGGGGGAGACCGGAAATTTCAAGAAACAGTTAGAATGGAGGGATCGGAGTGAAACTTGCTGGGAAGAACATGCATCTGCTCTAGACAAATCGTTTAGACAATTGTACTGGATCCGGACACTTAGGGGGGGGGGGGGAGGGGGTTTCCCGGGATTCCGGTGATGGCGGTTTCGGGGATTTTCACGATGAAACTTGGCAGGCATATCAGGGACCCGATCAAACTGACTTCAAAATAAAATTTTTCTCAATCTGATAATGGTGGGGGGGGGGGGGGAGTTGAGGGAGGGGAATCCAGAATATTCAGTCACGCGTAACTTTGGAACGGGTAGTCGGATTCGAGTGAAATTTAAGAATTGAACAGAGGACATTTCTCTGGTGATCTTTTTCATATCCGGACTCGATCCGGCAACTATTGGGGGGGGGGGGGGGAATTGGTGACCGGGATGGAAATTTGTGGGAAGAACAAACAGATGCTCTAGGTAAATCATTTACTGAATCGGATTGGCTACGGCCACCGTGGGGGAGTTGGGGGGGGGGGGGGGAAATCTCAAGAAACGGTTAGAATGGAGGGATCGGAGCGAAACTTGCTGGGAAGAAAAAACATCTGGTCCATGTATATCTTTTACACAATTGGACTGGATCCGGACACTGGGGGGGGGGGGGATTCCGGTTTTCGGAGATTTTCACTACGAAACTTGGCAGGCATATCAGGGACCCGGTCAAACTGACTTGGAATAAAAAAAAAGTCCTCGATATGATAATCTTGGGGGGGGGGGGATTGAGGGAGGGTAATCCGGGATATTGAGTCATGCGTAGCTTTGGAACGGGTGATCGGATTCGAGTGAAATTTAATAATTGAATAGAGGACATTTCTCTATGGTGATATTTTTCATTTCCGGACCGAATCCGACAATTATTGGAGGTGGGGGGAAATACTTGACCCGCTTAGACTGGTGTGATCGGAATCGAACTTTGTGGGAATCACAAACAGATGCTCTGGATTAATCATTTACAGAACCGGATTGGCTCCGGGTATTGTGGGTGGGGTTGGAGGGGGGGTCTGGGATTCCAGTGATCACGAGTTAAGGTACTATCAGATGTGCTAGGACGATGAAACTTCGCTAAGAGATTCAACAACATTTGCTTAGAAATTGCTACTTCCCAAATCCGATTATTCCTTAAAGTACCAATCTTGACCGCAAAGTGAGAAAATACTTTTAAGCAATATATGCATTTCCTGTTGCCCATCAGACCATTATCATGCCTAACGCTGGATACCCTATGCCAAATCCTGGATACCTGTTGGCAATCTAACCCTGACCTACCTCAATATAAGGGAGTTCTGACTGGTTGATTTTTTAGCTTCACTCAAATCATCAATATTTTACTGGGTTACAGTATCCAGCACCTGGCATAGTGTATCCAGCGTTTGGCATAGGGTATCCAACAAGATCTGTAAGCTCATATGGCACTTGCATGGGTTAAGATGATTTGATTGATCAAAAGTAAGTTTCGACTTTGCGGTTGAGATGCGCACTCTAAGGGAGCTGGAACTTCATTTGTAAGCAAAACCCTTGGGGCAAAAATGCAAATGGGCTGATGGGCATCACGAAAATGCATATATTGCTTAAAAGTATTTTTTTTGCTTTGCGGTCAAGATTGGTACTGTAAGGAATAATCGGATTTGGGAAGTAGCAATTTCTAAGCAAATGTTGTTGAGCCTCCAATATTCCAGCGAAGTTTCATCGTCCTAGCACATCTGGAAGTACTTTAACGCGCGATCACCGGAATCCCAGACCCCCCCCCTCCTCCAACTCCACCCACAATACCCGGAGCCAATCCGGTTCTGTAAATGATTAATCTAGAGCATCTGTTTGTTATTCCCACGAAGTTCGATCCAGATCACACCAGTCTAAGCGGGTCAAGTATTTTCCGCCCTCCCCCCAATAATTGCCGGATTCGGTCCGAAAATGAAAAAGATCACCAGAGAAAAATGTCCTCTGTTTAATTATTAAATTTCACTCGAATCCGATCACCCGTTCCAAAGTTACGCATGACTCAATATTCCGGATTCCCCTCCCTCAACTCCCCCCCCCCCCAAGATTATCATATCGAGGATTTTTTTTGTTCCAAGTCAGTCTGACCGGTTCCCTGATATGCCTTCCAAGTTTCGTCGTGAAAATCCCCCAAAAAACGGAATTCCGGGAAACTCCTCCCCCCCCCCCCTCAAGTGTCCGGATCCAGTCAAATTATGTAAAAGATTTACATGGACCAGATGTTTGTTCTTCCCAGCAAGTTTCACTCCGATACCATCATTCAAACCGTTTCTCGAGATTCCCTCCACTCCCCCCACCATTATCAGATCGACAAAATTTTTATTTTGAAGTCAGTTTGATCGGGTCCCTGATATGCCTGCCAAGTTTCATTGTGAAAATCCCCAAAACCACCATCACCGGAATTCCGGGAAACCCCCTCCCCCCCATAAGTGTCCGGATCCAGTACAATGGTCTAAAGGACTTATCTAGAGCAGATGCTTCTTCTTCCCAGCAAGTTTCACTCCAATCCCTCCATTCTAACCGTTTCTTGAAATTTCCGGTCTCCCCCCCCCCCAACTCCCCCCTGGCAACCGAATCCGGTCAAGACTTTAAACGGGTCATTACAGATATATATTCTATTCAGTTATGAAGTTTCATTACAATCCGATCACCCGTTCGAAAGTTACACACTTCTCAATTTCCCGGATTCCCCTGCCCTCCACACCCCCCCCAAAATGGTCGGATCAGAAAACTGATTATTTCTAAGTTTGTTTGGTCGGGTCTCTGATATGCCTGCCAAGTTTTATGGTCCTAGCACAACTGGAAGTACCCTAACTCGAAAAAGTGTGACAAAATGCCCTAAGTTTTCAAGTTTCCAGCGCCCCCACTCCCCCGTATATGGTCCGATCGGGAAACTGATTATTTCCAGGTTAGTTTGGTCGGGTCCCTGATATTCCTGCCAAGTTTCATTGTCCTAGCTCACCTGGAAGTACCCTAACTCGAAAAATTGTGACAAAATGCCCTAAATTTTCAAGTTTCCAGCGCCCCCACTCCCCCGCATATGGTCGGATCGGGAAACTTATTATTTCCAGGTTACTTTGGTCAGGTCCCTGGTATTCCTGCCAAGTTTCATTGTCGTAGCTCATCTGGAAGTACCCTAACTCGAAAAAGTGTGACAAAATACCCTAAATTTTCGAGTTTCCAGCGCCCCCACTCCCCCGCATATGGTCGGATCGGGAAACTGATTATTTCCAGGTTCGTTTGGTCGGGTCCCTGATATTCCTGCCAAGTTTCATTGTCCTAGCTCATCTAGAAGTACCCTAACTTGGAAAAGTGTGACAAAATGCCCTAAATTTCCAAGTTTCCAGCGCCCCGCACTCCCCCGCATATGGTCGGATCGGGAAACCGATTATTTCCAGGTTAGTTTGGTCGGGTCCCTGATATGCCTGCCAAGTTTCATTGTCCTAGCACATCTGGAAGTACCCTAACTCGAAAAAGTGTTTCCAGGTTACTTTGGTCAGGTCCCTGGTATTCCTGCCAAGTTTCATTGTCCTAGCTCATCTGGAAGTACCCTAACTCGAAAATGTGTGACAAAATACCCTAAATTTTCGAGTTTCCAGCGCCCCCACTCCCCCGCATATGGTCGGATCGGGAAACTGATTATTTCCAGGTTCGTTTGGTCGGGTCCCTGATATTCCTGCCAAGTTTCATTGTCCTAGCTCATCTAGAAGTACCCTAACTCGGAAAAGTGTGACAAAATGCCCTAAATTTTCAAGTTTCCAGCGCCCCGCACTCCCCCGCATATGGTCGGATCGGGAAACCGATTATTTCCAGGTTAGTTTGGTCGGGTCCCTGATATGCCTGCCAAGTTTCATTGTCCTAGCACATCTGGAAGTACCCTAACTCGAAAAATTGTGACAAAAAACTCGGACCGACCGACAGAGCGACAGACGGAATTGTGATCGGTATATGGCACTTGAGCCAGAGGCTGCAAGTGCCATAAAAATCAGGGATTTGTGGTTGACTGCTCTATATGGCTAAGTCCAAGACACGCCAGTGATCCTCGAGAAGAACGAGGAAACGTAGCACTAACGATTCAAACTCAACAACTAAATCCTGTGTTAACCAATCACGGCGATGTTTGGGAGCAGCTGTGATACCGCTTCCGGCTCTTCCGCTAGATACAGGGCGATTTTGCATCGGCAAGAGGAGTTAGTCATCAAGAGTACTGTCGGATACAATTTGGCTGGAGCTAAAAAATCATACAGTAGTTTACGACTTACACGGTGATTGGTCGTTGGACAACGTTTGCAAATTACTAACAACTTTAATAAAAGAGTGATAAATGGTTCCAGCATCTAATAAACGAATAACAGATGCTGAAATAAAACATGTAGATGTCATTACCGCTCGGTGATCTTGAATTTCCTACCTGTGACTGTTAATATAGTTTTTTAACAGTCTGGGAATCCGCTACAACAAAAACTGAAAAAACTGCTATGGCAAAAAAGCACCAAATAGTAGATATTTTTACAGTCAAATTAATACTGGAATGTTAATCAAGCGTAAAGAGTTTTTCATCTAATTACAAGGGAAATGCTTTGGCAAGATCAGCCAAGGAAAACAAAAGTGCAAAACTTTACCAGAAGTACTTTTGTACTTTCATACACAAACTAAGAATACTCTCAAAGAATAAAAAGAGTCACACATGAAGCTAAAAAGGGTAAAGTGCGAAGCTACATTAGCTATGGGAACCGAGGGGATAACTGATTGCTAACTGCCTACCAGCAGCCATCCCACCCTCCCATTCTAAACAACGTCAGAAGTTATTAACATAGGTTTTTGCAAAGACTGAGACCGGTGTGGGTCATCTGGTGTGGACCGTGTTCAAAGCATGTATCTGCACCTGAAAGGTTCCATATGTGGTCGTTTGAATCTAGAAATAAAAATAAGATAACAAAGAGGAGCCTCAACAAATTTGCTTCGGTGTAAGAGATTCGATGTTTTACTGTGTTTTGCCCTCAAAAGTTTTGCTTCGGTATAAGAGATTCGATGTTCCACTGTGTGGAATCGAGCGTGGCATATTAGCCAGCAAAGAGCGCGGCAAAGCTTCATTCAACGACAGAATTCATCGTTAATTCCCAATACTTTCCCACCACAAAAACGGGCGGGTTGATTATGCAGTTCCTCTTAAAGAGATTAGCCTAAACTCCTTTGCTTTTACTGCTTCAAAACGAAGGATAGATGCCCATTTACTCCCTGGCAGTGAGCCCTCTTATCCCCTCGCTTCTATAGTTCCAAAAAGGCACATGTGAAAACACTACCGACGGACGGATAGAAAGAGACGAAGTTGCTGTCAGGATACATGAGACTGAAAGGACGGCTGACAACTGTAACAATCCGGTAGTTAATCGAACATTCACGCAGATGTCTCTGCTGGCATGGTGTTTAAAAGGTGATGCTTCAAAAACCGACAAAGATGCCATCAACTTCATCACGTCTGACAGGATAATAGTTCCGTTTTTACAGATACCACGGCTTAAAGTCGCTTTCGCAGTTATCGTGGTATCTGATACTACGGTCAAAAGGCGTTTTTGCGGTTATCGTGGTATCTGAGATTCAGATACCCTGGTGCCCTAACTACTTCAAATTTACCCTCAAAAGAGGAACCCCCACCTAAGGTTTACTGAAATGGGGCCTCTGGTGTTGTATCTTCTAATTTTACCATTTAGCCTGGAACTGCACTGTTCAAAGTGAACTAAAGTCTAAAGAAGTATACAATATGGCCCAGCCAGCACATGAAACTTTTCTGGACGATGAATGAAAAACTGTATTTTGTATTTGTTGTGTTTTATTTAAGTCTTTTGTTTTATTCGACATACTCCGCTTTTGAAATGGCGGGTCAGAAATAAATTACTTACTTACTTACCTCTGCTGTAGTGTAAGCCCTCGTAAATATATATATAAGGTTTGAAGCCAAGCTGACCATTCTTTTCAAATAAAATAAAAAAAACGAGATTTTCGTTCGAGATGTCGTTCGGTCCGCATCGTTCTGCTGGTTTTTAGTTGCATGTCGTCTTATTGTCTGTTGGTCCCGCATTGTTTTCCTGTTGTGATTGTGTTGGATTTTATGATTTAGTTTTGTTTCTTTCGCTGAGGACGGTTTGCCGGAAGTGCAACCGAAATATCCGAAATTTTATTTATCCCTCGCACATCATCTTGGAGGGGTAACTAGCTGATCAAGAAAAAACCCCGAAAATCTCGTTTTTTTCTATTTTATTTGTAAGTAAATATGAACAACATATCAAGGATCCTTGCATGTAGTGATGAAAATGATGATGGTTACCTTTTTCTTACAGCAGGAGACAAGCCAGCAGCTTTAGACTCGCGATTTCCCAAAAATGAAGACGGTAGGGACAAGCAATACATAGAACACACCCAGGTGGAAAAGACTTCACTTCAGTTTCACAAATGCACAGAAGCAAACTCACACGAACGCAGACTTCACCCGACTAGCTGTCACAGAGCACTGACTTCAGCCTACGGTCGCACCGGCCACAGTATAACACCTTTCCCAATCAGCTGACGGCAATTTGGAATTTGTAAACCAGAAAAAAGATGTCTCTAAGAGTTCACTTTCCAATTCCACTACTGCCGTCTAGCGTTTTGATTTTTTCTTCTTTCGGCGACTTCCGGCAGAATTCAGCATCGGTACTGATGTGTCAACGGTGTCAATCGCTGGGATGCTGTCCATCTGGGGGAGAATAAATACACATAAGCAAAGCGACGAAACAAAACAAAACGGGACGGGAAAAACAGACATGACGAAGAAGACACAAACAGTACACAAAGGACGGATCCTGACATCACCGCTCGCTCATTGCTTGCTATTTGAGGGTCTGTCCATACCTGTATCTAAGCACTTCCCAATCTTCTGAAGAACCAATCGGGTTGCCGAGGGCAAGCAGCTCCAAAACCAACAATTTTGCGATCTAATTCAACCCTTTCGGGTTTTATTCACTATCAGAAGCTTGATAAAACTTTAAAACAAAGATGCGCAATTTCAACAGACAACACTTTGAATGTTATCTACAAATGTTACACTATATTTCTGTTATACCCTACAAAGTGTTATTTTTTCGTTGTACGTAACTCTGCAAACTACGTTTGGTGTCGTTTTACAAAAACGTAACACTTAAAGCTCATATAATATTTTTTGTAACGTTAGCAAATTGCGTGACGTACTTATATTAAAAACTTGTCTTTCAACGAGCCACACCAATGAGTTACAGAGTTATAGTAGTTGCGTTTTTGCAGATACCATGGTATCTGTTACCACGGTAACTCGATCTGCAATTAGTCGTTTTCCCAGTAACCGTGGTGTCTGATATACGGTTGCTCTGCAAAAACGACAATTGCCGAAATTGCGCTTTTCGAAGTCATCCCAAAAGAGAAACTGGTATTCAGTCACATCACTAAGTGCCAAACTTCTTTCCAACCAATTTGACAAAAATTCATGAAAGTGAGATGACTTTTTACCGTGGTATCTGAATAGCAGATACCACGATAACTGGCCAGATACCACGATAACTGCAAAAATGCCCCTTGACCGTGGTATCTGATACCACGATAACTGTGAGTTTGCAGGGTTACAGTTACCCCGTCACAACGGCAGAGAAAATAAATGCTTTCAAAAGAGGAGCAGACTGACTGGGGAGACGTTACCTGGAAAAGTAGCTATGGGGACCCAGTATCAACTTCGAAATAGCGGCGACCTGGACAGCCAACACGGCCTTGTCGCAAGCAAGTGCTAATTAAGGTCTGTCATCTTTTGAAACTGTGCATGCTCGTGTTAGATGTTATGAAGCTTCTGACGCTGTTCTCGATAACTACAGTGAATTTACACCAGAGCAAAATAACACTAGGGAGTAGCGCCAAGACCTATGCTTTCCACGATCTGCAAACCCGCCATACTCACAGCGCCGCTGCTGCGCTTGCGGCATTTAAACCGAGACGAGCTTGAGTGTTTAGAAATTTCTAGTAAAACCAAGATGCGATCTGCACCCGTGGTAGGAAACAGCGAAGGTTTCATCTTTTTTTTTGCTGTGTTCACAATATGAAGCAGAGCAAAATAACACCAGGGAGTAGCGCAAAGACCTATGCTTTCCATGCTTTGCAAACGGGCCATACTCGCAGAGCCGTCCACTACACTTGCATCATTTAAAGTGAGACATACTTGCGGGTTTAAAAATTTCTAATAAAGCAAAGGTGCGATCTGCACACACCAAGGAATAAATGGAGCCTGTTTTAGTTTTTTGCTATGTTCAGAATATGAAGTTATCGGAGCCAGCGCCGGTGAACGGCTGAATAAGTCTCATTAGGGACGTTCTCTATCGCTGGTGGTGGTAGTATCGATGCTATTAGAGTGTGTCAATTTTGTCTAGTCTTGGCGCTACTCCCTAGTGTTATTTTGCTCTGATATAAAGTTGTTGGAGCCAACGCTGGTGCACGACTGATTGCATTTCAGTAGTTCACTATCGCTAGTGGTGCTAGTGTCGCTGCTATTTTAGTGTGTGTCACTTCTTTCAAGTCTTGCGCTATTCCCTAGTGTTATTTTGCTCTGATTTACACTGATCGCATGTTCTCCTTCCCATACAGTGATCTAGACTCTAGAGTACTCTTAAGAAGATTGCTATTAAATAATTAGCCAGCGCTTGTATCAGCAACGATAGAAAGATCCTAGGACATAGATTGAACGAGTTCGAATCGAAGGGGAAAATGAAGAAATGAGGGCCAAAGGGCTGAAATAGTATGAGCCGTGTATTGCTAACACTTTACACTTTCAGCAGTGGTTAGAAGACAAGATTGGGAAACGAACAAGCAGTAATGGCAAATTCTGTTATTTTACACATCATAACTGGATTATCAGAATCGAATAAACACGATACACTTTAGCTACTTCCAGGAGGGTCGGTGCCAGACAAAGATCTACTGAACGTTGCACTAAATCGAACAGATGAGTTGCTATTAGAACGTGAGTAGTACTGCGAGCGGCGATTTGCCATGTCGTCCCTCCGTGTCCTAAACACCAACTCGTAATCCTAAGAGTAAAACTGTGTTACCTTTCAAAATCACTACTAAAATCACTGGCTACGACTACTTCCGAATATTCAAGTATATCTTTGTCAAAAAAGCGGTGTTACAAGTGCCAAGAGTTCGGTCACTTAGCCTCTGACTGCAAGAACAACGTCAAATGCTCTAAGTGTGGTGGGAGCCACGAATCCAGCCGTGAGAGCCCGTGCACCTCAACCTCTGCAAAGTGCGCCAATTGTGGGAGTGCCAAACACCGTGCTTACAGCCTACTCTGTCCGAAAGTGATTGAGTTTACGAGGTCTACGAACTACTAATGCGGAGTCCCTTGAAACGGATTTGACTCAAGCTTATTTGGATTTTGTTGGTCTTTTGTATTTCAGTTTACTTTGTTTACCTATTCAATTATTTTTTGTATTTTTTCCATACTTCGTCTTTCTTGGCCTCGGCCAATTGATGGGTTATAAATAAAAAAAAAAAAAAATTACTTAGGCCTGCAATCTGGAATAAATCTTAAAAAAGTTGAAGTATATACACTCTCACAAAAGCAAAAGCAACCGGCGAATTTGTGTGCAATATTCGCCAAAGGCAGCCTCGGAGTGGAACAAAGGCGAATCTAATATTCAGAGTTGTTCACGGAAAGTATAACACTTTCCAAAACAATTGACAAGTTAAAACAGAGTTGAAATGGATTGAAATTAGGAACGTCAAATCCATTTGTAGAAGAATGATTTAGATAATTTTTTATTGTTGTTGGAGTGGGAAATGATTTATGAAAATGAAAAACAATTAAAAATTAACGTCACCGAGCGGAGGACGAGTGGCACCAAAAGTAAATCATTTATTTATTAAAGGATACGATCAAATCAAACATCGAAACAAATTCGAAAGAAATTGGAAAAGATACTACTCGGGTTTATTTTTTTTTTTAACAAAAAAAAGCGAGTACAATCGGACATGCGACAAATTACTGCTGTGAACTATTAGGCTCTTTTATTGGTCATGAATTAATACACATTTCTTATTGCAATCTGTGTCAAAATTTTATTCTAAAGTTAAAGTAGTTTATATGTTTACATTCTTGCACTATTAATAAAGTGATCATTGCTTATTCATGAACAATACAATCTCATGGCTGCTCCAAGCGGTTTTCGGTAGAGGTTGCAAACGAAGTGGCAGTTACGCGATTAGTGGCCGACAGAGACACAAATTTAACAACTGGCGTACAGAACAAACCTACAGTACGAAACGTGAGTTTCGATTACTATAACTCTCCACGCAAGAGCCTGACTATGGGGGGGGCTGAGAAAGTACTTTCGTCGTTGGCGCCGGCAAACGCAGAAGAAATACAGTTTTGTATGCTTTTATCGGGCGTTGGCCGACTCGTCGGCACATCGGGTTCTTTTTCCCGCAAGAGATCAAATTCTGCAAACAGTTGTCGGGGCAAAACACAAACGAAATCGAATTCTGTACGCTTTTGTCGGGCGTCGGCTGACTCGTCGGCACATCGGGTTCTTTTTCACACAAGAAATCAAATTCTGCAAACAGTTGTCGGGCAAAACACAGACGAAATCGAATTCTGTACGCTTTCGTAGGGCCTCGGGTGTTCTCGTCGGCACGTCGGATTTTTAAAGAAGAAATTTAATTTTGTATGCTTTTGTCGGGCCTCGGCTGACTCGTCGGCACATCGGGTTCTTTTTCACGCAAGACATCAAATTAAGCAAACAATTGTCGGTCAAAAAAAAGAAGAAATCGAATTCTGTACGCTTTTGTCGGGCGTCGGCTGACTCGTCGGCACATCGGGTTCTATTTCCCGCAAGAAATCAAATTCTGCAAACAGTTGTCGGGCAAAACACAGGGTTCTTTTTACACGCAAGAAATCAAACTTGGCAAACGTTTGTCGGGCATAACATGGAAGAAATCAAATTCTGTCTGCTTTTGTCGGGCCTCGGATGTTCTCGTCGGCACATCGGGTTCTTTCTATACAGAAGAAACTAAATGTTGTATGCTTGTGTGGGGCGTCGGTCGACTCTTTGGAAGATCGGGTTCTGCGAACAACTGTTCGAGCGCACCCGGGAAATTTAAGTCTCGTCGGCATATCGAGTTATTTTTATAAGTGAGAAATTAAATTCTGTACAGTCTTGTCGGGCAAAACACAGACAAAATCAAATGTTGTATGGTTTTGTCGCGCGTCGATATTCTCGTTGGCACACCGGGTTCTTTTTGCACTTAAGAAACCAAATTCTGTATCCGTTTATCGGGCGCATCCCGAAAGCTTAAGTTTCGTCGGCACATCGGCTTCTATTTACACGTAAGAAATACAGTTCTCGAAACAAGAAAAACAAGAAAATCGCCAAAAAAAACAATATATACGAACCATTTTATCCTGAAAAGGTAATTTCTGGTAAGAGTTGTGCTTTAAAGATGGAAAAACAGCTGCGTTTTAAACGTTATATTCTACTTGCAAAGTTATGCTATTATTCTCTATGTTGTGTACGATAAACTGCGATGTTACAGCGGTCTCGTCTCGCAATGACGCTAAAAGACGTCATATTATCCGGGCTTGCAAAGTGGCATGGCCCCAAGTGCCGGAGTTGTGTTAAACAGACTTCTGTTCCCCTGTTGCTTATATCTAGGGTGTCAAACGAAAATTCAAGCCGATCTCTATACCTGATTAGAATCTTCTTGCTCCTCATCTATTGTATTTACTGACTGGTTGTTATTCAACAGTCTGTCATTATCGACTCGAGGACTGCCTACTAAAGAGACTGGAGCTGGTGACCCGAGGTGGCTGACACTCTGAAGCAGCATCTGCGCCTGAAGTGCCTCCTAAAATAGAAATGAGCATTTTAGGAGATCCAAAAGGCTATATACTTCCAGTTTAGCTGCGAGAGATAGATAGGTAAGTAAGTAAGGTTTACTAGACAGAAACTTGCTAGCTAGCTAATTTGGTTATCTTTACAAAAATTACATTCTTTTAAACACTCACGAGCAACATAAATACTAAATACGGTACTACAAATATTAAAGTCACACTGACATTTTATTGAACATGTTGACGAAAAATGGCACAAATGTGTTACTCTGTCTCCTTGTTTTTGTTTCAGCTGCGAACGCGTACGATTGTTCATTGGTGCATCAGGTGGGAGGATAGTTCGGTGTTGGACAGATGTAAGGATTTTACACCCAAACTTAAGAATTAGTATGTTACGACGCTCATGCAGTGAGGGGAGGGATAATTCAGTTATAAGAGACCCATATGAACCGGAAGTCACTTGCCGACCCAGTATAGCTGAGACTGCTCTCTTCTGTACACGCTCAATCTCATCAGACACGTATGCTGTATTTTGGGCGAAAGGGCCCCATACGGGGCATGCGTACTCGATTACAGGTCTTACGTAACACAAGTACGCAGCCTTCTCGGTCGCAACCAAACTGCCTCATCTGTATGAGCGTTTGGAGTGATGCATTTCCAGATTTTATTACAGTCTGGATGTGATCAATAAATGAACAGTCACTCGACAATGTGATCCCTAGAATTTTTGCTGACGATACTACAGGGAAAGGTACATCGGGACATAAGAAGTCTCTTTTTAGCGGGTTGAACCGCAGGGAAAAGTTCATTGCGATAGCTGGTCACAGCTATCACGTTTTAAAGCTAAAAACTAGGATAGCCTCAGCATGCAGCCTCAACAGCGCAAGAGCCATCTATCCTTCTTAAGTGAACATAGATGCTTCGATGCTACCGTAGGGCAGACAGAAACTAGACATTTTTTCTCCACATTTGACGGTGCAAAACGGATAAGTCAGCTACATTTTATTAGTGCTATATTTCGGCCCTTCTTGGCAAGGGTCCTCTTCAGGCTCAAGCTGCAAAATGAACTTGTGGAAAAGCAATTAAAGATTCTTCCTTAAATATCTGATTTTGTGAACTTCTCTGAAAATTGGTTGGAGTTAAAGCTGGTGCTGTGATTTCATTTTGGACACGGCGGCTGTTGTTCACCTGTCTCTTCTTCTTCTTTCTAGCTAAGATGGTTACTAATGCGAATTTCTTTATCGATCCGAGAGGGTGAAAATAATGGTAGCCTAAGTGTTCAAATTTATAGTCTCCCAGATTAAAATCTTCAGTGGTCCTTATCGGAAATTCCACTCCGGATCCCTCTTCCGAGCATGCCCCGTGGTTTCAAGTAAAAAATCTGCTTAATGTTGAACATAACCGCAACCAGTAGCCAGTTTGAGCTCAGATAACAACCAGATCCAAATTCTTTCCACTCCAATTTGTCAACTTTCACTGCCTTTGTGGAAAACATGGAGTGGTGAAATTGTGGTTCGTTGATTTTTGATACATATGTGGTTATGTGTGATATGTAGGCTAGTGATAATGTTTGTTTTTCCTCTATGTATATGGCCACGGCTGAATTAAATAAATAAATAAAGTATGTCTGTATTTCCAAGCCTCGGAATAACAGTTGCGGGACTTACCTGTTCCAGGGATTTCAGCCGGGCTGATCTCCAAGCTGCCTTCTTTTCTGCCTGTAGTTGCCGCTGCACAGCTGGGGAGAGATGCCTGTCATCCTGGTCCAGTTCAAGAGTGCCCTAAAATGAACCAAGCTTTTATCCTCACTGTAAAAAAAAATCTTGCAGTATTTGCTAGTGGGATTAATCTTGTCTCTACTAAGATAAGATTATCTCTAATTCGGATTAATCTTATTCCAGTAGAGATAAGGGTAATCCCAGTAGGAAATACTGCAGTTAATTTTAATCCTTACTCGGAGAACTAAAACGCGAGAATGCAAAATACTGCAGTATTACCTGCAGTATTTTGCATTCTAGCGTTTTAATCCTGAATTGGATTATGAGTAAAAATGTCCGAAATCGGTGAAGCACAACTACTAAAGTCCGATAAAGGAGAGACTTTTTACAGTGTGCTCTTGGTGAAGGAATTATTCTTAGGTCTCAACTCACGTTGGGGTTATATTGTGTACGCAGATGCTCCCTCTTGGCAAAGGTCAATGATTTTTTGCCATTTCCTGAGACAATTCAAAAAATTCCAATTCCACTGCAATTCTATACCTAAAGGTTTCCCTTTCCCGTAGTCGCATTACAGAGGGCATTTCAATGAAGATATCCAGGAACTTCCATCAACAGTGGCGCTGAGGGCTAACAAGGGATTACACCAGGGACCCATGAATTCCCTGTAATGACTCGCCATTCAGGGGGCTTGTCATTTCCTATGCTTCTGTGTTGCTATGTTGCCCGAGCCTCACCTAGTTTCCAAAAATTCCGCTTGGGTCGAATCGGAGTTCTTGCTCAGATAGACAAAATTTGTTGGGACTATATTCAGCATGCCACCAGGTCCCTAAGCTAGGACAAAAGATCCAGGACACTTTTCCATTACAGAGAAATATTCCTAGTTCAGCACAACAGCTGCGAAAATTTTGTCTATGTGGATAGTCGCTTATTTTATCCCCGTGGGTATTTCTCGAACTATCTGACGCTCGGTCAAGAGCGCATCAGAAATATCTTATTGACAAATTATGGGTCCCTGATTACACTAAGAACACTAATAGTCGTGAACCGTGCGTATTAAACACGTACCAGCGAATATGAGACCCTGCAGTCCCCGATGACCAACGCATCTTTACGTTCTTGCAGAGATGATATGCTACACTCATGCTGATGGGCAAGCATCAGTACAGGAGCTTGCTCGTGTTGGCAGATCCCGCTTAAAGGACCCGTTTTACTTATTCTGCCTTTTATAATATACCTAGCTCTCTTGTACAGTCATAAGCTTCTAAAATCCCGACCTTTCTCCATTGTTTCGTTTAGTGCCTACGAACTTTTAGCGCTTTTTCGGATGTGCCGAGTTTTGCCCGTCACACAACGCAGTTTTCCAGAATCTTCAATGTCCGCTGACGACTCTTTCACATATAAGGATATGATCTTCTGCTGATTTGCTTAGTTTTCCAAATTTTTAACCACAGCGCGTTCAGTTTTCAAAAGTTTTGCGCCCAGCCGCCGTGTTGCAGAGCAGGAGGGCTGGATAGAGTCGACAAGCTCTAACAAGAAAATCGCTAATTTCAGATAAAAAGTAATGGTATTTCGGAAAACATTTTTCTGATCCGTTTCATGGGAACAGATTAGTTCTAGTAAGAGTTGTGCTTTAAGAATACCCAAGCCTCATCGGCAATTCAGCAAAAGTTACAGGGACTAAAGATGTTCCCCTTCAATGATATCGATACTTGCGGCCGCTAAGTAAGAAGCGTTAGGGATGCAGGCCCAACTTCCGAGGACAAGATCCACGCTTTGAAGTATTCCCCTTTCCGCTCAAGACTGCGGATGTTTGAGATCAAAATTTGCAGACAACCTCCGTAGATGGGTACTGACCTCTCTCTCCATTTGCTTCTTTAGTCGATTAGCTGCTTTGGCTGTCCGCACAACACCAGGGGTTACAGGCTTGCTTTCCTCCTGAGACTCATCTTCAGTTCTGTCCGCCAGGTTTTCGACACTGGAATAAAAGATAGTTTTAGTCGGGTCTCTTTTCTAGAGGCGTATTCTTGCTGTTCCCCGAGGACTCCTCGGGGAATCCAAGGGAACAGCGAGAATAGAGGGAGTCACTCCACACGGACTCCACGTACAGAAACAGGGAGAACACGGGGAATGCTTCCAAAATGGATTTTGTTCGAAAAAAAAATATGCAGTTAACGAAATTAGTCTGGATCCACTTTTTTATGGTTTCGTTTATTCTGATTGTTTTTAATTAATTTTACATTGCACCAACATCAGCAAAACTGATTCCCCTCCGAATCTGAAAGGGAGTCCTTTTTGATGATGGTGATGATAATCGGAGCATTCCCTTACGCGGGGACTCGCGAGAATACGGGGAGTGAGTCCTCGGGACAAACAAAAACGCGGGGACTCCTCAAGTGGAGTCCTCGGGGAACGGCGAGAATACGCCTTAGCTATTTTGTCTGAGAACCGAACCTGGTTTACTTTCTAACAAAGCTGGATTCCCATTTTCGAGGACAAATGCTATCCAAGTTGAGTGGCTGCTTCTGGGCGACGGTAAGAACAAAACAACTGCGGTCACAAAAATCTCGTTAGCTATTTTCGAACAATTATTTGAACCCTATTCTGGCAGCACGTTTAAAGTTTAACTGAAGAGGCGGCTTATTTGTACAACTGATATCTGAATACACTTAACTATTTTGACACATCTAATCTAAGGGATTTAGTATTTTTTCACCCGGGGCTCTAGTAATAACGTTCAAAATGTGCGCTGCTTGCACAACAACCCAAAATTCACCCATTCGCGGATAATTTGAATTTCAACGAAATACTGCATTTGCATGTGTTAGGGACGCTAAGCTAGGAAATTCAGGGATGAAAACTGTTGATAAGATATGTCTTTTTGTTATGTGACTCTTGTATTAAAATAATTAGTTATAAATATTCGGTCTTTAAATAAGTTTGTCAGCATATTCAAGTTTAAGAAGGGTTCAGTAAGGGTCAATGTAAATATTAAGTAGTTTCGGGAATTTGTTAAATATGTGAAATGTAAATAAATGTCTGTGCTTTAGTGTAACTTGTCATTTTTGAGTTTAGTTAGTATCCAGACTTTGTAGCGAATAATGATAATAAAGTAGTGTTTTTCTGTCCATGTTTATATGACAGAAATGGCGAGCCTGACAGGAGATAAACTGTAAATAGTGTATATAGTGACATATGGCGGAAAATACAGTGAAATTTTTATTCAAATAATGTGTACAAACGGATACATCAGCTAAGATGCTTCATCAGCGATATTTCGGCCCTTCTTAGCAAGGGTCCTCGTCAGGCTGGTTCAACGTCGGGGAATGAAACAAACCTGTAATCTAGAGGTTTGTGGGCAATGGCTTAGTTGCTCAATGTTCCAAGCATAGAGGGATAAGCACATGAAGGTACCACAAATCCGAAAGAATAAGTTCATCAGATGAAATCGATTATCTGCTGATAGCGGATAAATGAAGTAACGCATTTTTATCGGGTTTTCAGGCCTATTTAAGTACTAAGTAAAGTGCAACTACACTGTCGGATTTCAGCCCTATTCGGTAAACTTAAAAAAAAAAAAAAAAATGGAATTCATTTCACGAAAAAATAAGATTGTGTCATGTTTGACGACGCTAAATCAGCTGAGATTTGTTCCAGAAATATTCCGGTACTTCTCGGCAAGGGTCTTCTTCAGGCTATAGTTAGAGGAAAAAAACAATGAATTGTTCTTGCAGGTCCGTCCTTCCAGCTACAGTCTGAAGAGGACGCCTTGCCAAGAAGGACCGAAATATCGCTGGAACATACCTCAGCTAACTTACCCATTTACCGTCATCACATATGATTCGCAGTCTGCTTGGGCAGAACGAATACTTAAAGTACGTGTGCTCCCTTCCTCGTGCGTCGGTCCGAGAGGAACACTGGCAATCAGTTTTCTCCATATCCCATGAAAATCTTCTGCCCAATTTTTACATAGTTTTATCCCGTCATTTATTTCTGGTCATATCTTGTAAGTGTATTAGTTAATTTGATTCATTTCCGTGTATTTCATAAATATTTTCTTCTTCTTCTAGCATTAAGCTGTTTGGAAATAAATTAGATTGATTGACTGTTCACGATCTGTCCAAGTGTATTACTGGAAGACTAATGCTCACTTAGTTCGGCGGCTAAAGAGAGATATCCTCCAACTAAACAATAGTTTCTAGCCTGCTTGAGTCTTGAGTGACATGACCGATGAAGGTAAGACAGCGGAAGATTCACTCACCTTTTGCCAAAGTCCGATTCGTCACCATCATCCTCAACAGCTGCCATGCGAGATAACGTCTTTAGCTGCTCCGGGGTCATTGACGCAACCTTTTTGTCTGAAGATATAACAAAAGAGAACTGGTCAGAAAATGTGCCGAAAAGAAACACAGCTTCTATTGAACGGCGCAATATACGTTTCTTCGGACGCTCTCGCAACATTTCGCCTTTCTTAACAAACTGTTTAACAACTCTGCTCCTTACCACAATAACAAAAGTGCGTTTAGCACACGATTTCAGATGGAGAAACAAGTGAAGTAAAAAGAACAAACGATACACAAAATAGCCATACCAATACACTAAAACACCAAAAGGAGACCAAGGGTCTGACAAAATGACCCCGGCACTATTGTGCGATAGTCACTTCTCAGATATCTCTGGGACACCCAACTTCAATCAGTCAATCGCTAATAATTAGTGATTGACTGACAATTATTTGACTATGATTGTACTAACCCATATAAAATGGCACAAGCTGTGCCCATATGGAGTTTTTATAAAACAATAAAAGAAGAACAAATGAAAGACCAGACTAAACTAAATAAACGCACTACAATCTGTGCGGCTCCGGTCTCGATAAGAATCGAACTCGACATGGCATTGGTCCACAGCGACAAACAGATCAGTCGCGTAACTTCCCAACAACCTACCGGTTAAAGTGGATTAGAGACTTTACCTTCTTCTTGTTTCAGCTTTTCCACTTCGTCAGCACTCAGGAAGGAGAATTGCTTCTCTTGCTTCTGCTGAACCGGCTGATTTGACTGCTGGATTTCTTTCTCGAAAAACCTTTTTTTGGCACTGAAAGTCATCTTGGCCTTGTCAGCCGGCGATTCCTGGCTAATACCACCTGGTCTAGCAGGAGTGAATGCTGTTACAGGCTCATGCTCAGGAATGTCATTGAGCTCGGTTGGTACGCCCTGTGAAAAAGATCATGCAGGTTGCAAACTAAAATGAAACAATACACGGATCCCGTAAACGGTAAGTGACCACTCAACAGCTATTGTAACATGTTTCCCAAAAAACCGATGCCAATCACGTAGGTGTCACCAGGGACCCATAAATTCCCTGTAATGACTCGCCATTCAGACGGCTTGTCATTTCCTATGCTTCTATGTTGCTATGTTGCCCGAGCATCACCTAGTTTCCAAAAATTCCGTTGGGGTCGAATCGGCGTTCTTGCTCAGATAGATATAGTTAGCCATCTTCAGTCAGGACTATTCAGCATGCCACCAGGTACCTAAGCTAGGACAAGAGATCCAGGATACTCTTCCAATACAGAGAAATATTCCTAGTTTAGCAAAACAGCTGCGAAAAATTTTGTCTATCTGGATAGTCGGGTATTTTATCCCCGTGGGTATTTGTCGAACTATCTGACGCTCGGTCAAGAGCGCATCAGAAATCTCTTATTGACAAGCCCCCTGAATGGCGAGTCATTACAGGAAATTTATGGGTCCCTGGTGTCACTCACTTCATTCATGCTCGAGTGGATGAGTACCGCATGCAACCAATCAGGACAGAGTACCGCATGCAACCAGTCAGGGCACCCCGAACAAACAGTCTGAAGTGACTAGAGAAACAAGACCAAAGGTTTCGATGGGATCCCAAAAGTTCAAATTTGATTCAGACAATTGGGTCTTGTCTTCGCCAAATCCAGTCTTCGCCAGACTCCTTGAACACTTTTACTATTAAAATTTAGAAACAGATTAAGGCCAAATAGCTAATCATATGAGAAAACCAAGTTCAGATATGGATTCAGCATGTGTGTGTGTTTACCCCTTTAAGTCATATCTATTTTGACGAAGTAGATCGAAACTTCCTGCCTTACTTCTACCAATTTTTCCGGTTTCGGCGGAATTCCAGAACTACTTGTCCGGCGACAAAATAAAGCTCAAAAACGAATTCAGCATGTCTCCTTACCCCTACATCCAACCTCTAATCAACTTCAAATTAAACTTCTACTTTTAACAAATTATCCGATTTCGGCCGGATTCTGGCTGAACTAATTGTCCGGCGAGGAAATAATTTTCATATTCGGACTCAGCACGTTTCCTTGCCCCTAAATCAAACTTCCAATGAACTTCATATTACTTTTCACAAATTTTCCGGTTTTCGCCGGATTCCGAGTGAACTATTTGTCCGGCGAGAAAATAAATTTCATATTCGGATTCAGCATGTCTCTTTACCCCTGATTCGACTATTTCATTAGCTTTTAAAAAATATTTTTTGTTTCCCTTTATTTCAAACCCCTCCCCCACCCCTAAATATAGGGCTACATAGCTCATCTTCGAACCTGACCTGTACTTTGACCTAAAGAGTCCTCATGCCAAGTTTGATCAAAATATCTCAACCCCTTCGAGAGTTATCGTGCTAACAGACGGACAAATTTGCGATGTCATAGGTATCCCTCCACTTACGTTTTGGGATCCCAAAGAGGCGCAGTGGACTGTACTGGAACAGAAACTTCTCTGAATGCAATAGCACAGCGGGGGCTATCATGTAATTTATCATAACTTTCTCAGCCAAAATGCATAACATGTGGCGGGTAGCGACCCCTAATCGCAACTCTTTGAATTTCCTGCTTGAAAGCGGTTAGAAACGGATCCGCGCATATTTTGCGGGGAATGTCGGGAGAGCGAGGCCAGAAACGAACGGAACATGGATTTGCTATCCTGGATAAGATCAGAATTTCCAGAAACCGATTTCGAGAATGTAGAGAGGGTTAGATGAACCTTACCTCATGCTCAACCTCTTCGTCGTCTGTTAGTTCTTGAGAGTTAAAGCTGGGGATGGGAGAAGTTGGGGGTAAAGTAGCGTTCCCGTTTTCCTCCACGGTATTAGGACCGGTTAGTGAGCGGACGTTATCGTGAATAGGCTAGAAAGCAGACGAAACCAGACGTGAAAAGCAAACAAAAACATGCGTGAAACACAAAGCACAAAAAGAACAGACAGAATTTTACTTCTCTTTCCAAATCAACAAAAGACGGACGACAATGTTGAGGAAACGGTTCTGGGGGACCACGGACGAGGGTTCTGCGGCCACATTGCAGACTTAGTTAAATATTTGTTTAGGCACATCTGTCAGATCTCATTTCAGGTGGTTAAACATATGCCCCGCCCATCACCAGGCCCTTTGGTGGGGCCATAAAGAGTTAATGATGTTTTACTATTTTTATGAATAAAACTGAACTGAAAAAAATAATAATTAAATCCAAAGAAATCTGATTACAGTCGGCATTATCGCTCTCTACAGATACTGACGCCATGCAGCCGAGCCGATTCAAGCCACCTTTCGGGTGGCTTGGCTTCACTTTCGACTTATTGGTGCTTGTCAGGGCCTCACGTGACATTGTAGTAACTATGAACAATGAAAGCCTTTAACCTACGCATTAAAAAGATTTAGGCCCAGGTTTCCTCAGTTCGAATTAGCAAGCAGCAAAAACGAAAACAAAAGCTTTCCCAGCATGCGATATTCTGCCATCACTGCACTGAGATCCGAATTCTCAGACGAGCTAACCAAGAACGGGAAAGGGCGTAGACGGTTAGAAACGTAGAAGGAGCTATGGGGACGGGGCCTGATAAAGGTAACGGCATTTTTTATGCCATCATCCGCTAATGGTACCTTTGAAAATGGGTAACTGTATATTTCACTCGCATTAAACGTCACAACAGTGTAAAAATAGAAGGAGATCGTCCAAGATAGTAGAAACAGTGACAGCAATCTCAAGTCCAGTGTTCATGTAGCCATCGACCCTGTTGGCTTCCAAGTTCACAGCGCCTTTTGCAGGTCGGTTCTGAGGAGAGCCAGACTGTTCCGTTTGGTCCCGAGTTCTGAATGAAGCCAATTCCTCGCGGTATTTACAGTGCCGTTACACCCTGAAAGACGCAATTTAACATTTACAATATTCTAAAATTTCTAAAGGAGCTAAAATCGCTGAACAGGTGCTAAACAGTTAAACGTACGTATCAAAGAGATGATATTAGCTTATATCGAACTGTCGGACTGCGTCCACACCTGCTAACCAACGACCATTCCGCGTTGTACGAAACAGTCGACAGTGTCTTGGAAGAAGAATTGGGCTGAACCAAAGCCTGAATCCTCGCTTCTGTTACAGGTAAGGTAATTACGTTTAGATACGCTGCACAAACAACAACACAATACTAAAACCTAACTATAACAAAAGAAACCTTGACGAGTACTACCAAATGCTGACCTTACGTGAACCAACACACATGCAGGGGTATCCTTGTTTCTACCGCCACCACCAACAAAGCTAGGTGGGAATCGATCTGACACAGTTTGCGTAATGCAAGGGTTTTCACGTATCGACGGCACTTCGATACGCTGCACAAACAACAACACAATACTAAAACCTAACTATAACAAAAGAAACCTTGACGAGTACTACCAAATGCTGACCTTACGTGAACCAACACGCAGGGGTATCCTTGTTTCTACCGCCACCACCAACAAAGCTAGGTGGGAATCGATCTGACAGAGTTTGCGTAATGCAAGGGTTTTCACGTATCGACGGCACTTCAGCGATATTTGGAAAGGAAAAGAAAAATTAAATGGGCTCACCATGCAGACAGGAACATGCATTCATGCTTTTTTGCGAATCCTGAATCCAATTTCGTTCACTGCTAGAAGAACTAACTTCTAACACCTTCACACCGGGTCAAACTTAACATTAAATAAACAACTTAGCATAACATTAAAAGCCAAAAGATGGAAAGGATTTACACCCCTTTCTCCAAAATTCCCACGGACGGATCTGTTGTCTCATGAACGTTACGTCAATGTTCACCAACTTAATTTCAAAATATTTGGGTAGCAGTGATTCAGCGCCCATATATCCTGAGTTTAAGATCGCATTTTCAGTTCACAACGACATGACGCGGGGGCGTAAGACGACACTTAACAAGTCGACGCTTCACTCAGCTTAAGTTTCCAAAGCAGCCGCCCGGAACGAGGCCCTGTCACTGTTCCTACTGCTTATTTAAAGCGGAGTGTTCCGCATTCCGGTTATCTTGTCATGATTTAGGCTATTGTATGTGTATACGCCCAACGGAATATCGACTTATCCTGCAAAGACGCGCAGTACCACCAAGAACAAATAATCTGACAGAACTTCCGTTTCCCTATCTCTGTAATATGACTATGCGAAGTCAAATATTTCCCCACACCAAGTCCGCTACGAACGAGCGGAGGTTAATAGCTTCGCACCAGATCCCATTTCATTACCTCTACAAATAGCTAAATCGCTGTAAACCCACCGTGAGGAAAAGTAGACGTAAAAGCTGATTGGCTCTATGGACGCGCTCCAGAGCGGGTCAGTGCGCGGAGTACGCCTCCTGCACTATTTTTTTCTGCGATGAGCAACGGTGAAGACGGAAGATGAGTAACCTCTAGGTCCGCTCAGTTTTGTCGGGCTATTCATAGACGCTGCATGGGACAGAAGTTCTATCTGATTATTTGTTCTTGTTGCCACGAACTAAAACACATGCTTCCAGCTTAACGGGTTTTCAACAGATCATTTGGGTTACTTTAGTGTAGATATCCTAGACATAGTTTTTGGCATCTTTCAACTAGAACAGTCACGCTAATGACACTTTTGTTGTTAGCGTTAAACGTTAGCATATGGTTAAGAGATAACCGCCGAATTGGTACGAGTATCAATTCGCAGGCGGAACGTTCTTTTAAAGGAGTAGCTGCTTCCACTAACCAACCCGGAGGAAACTTCAAGCTAAGATGTCATGAGGAAGCAAGGCCGTATCTAGGGGGGGTGTTGGGGTGTTGCCCCCCCCCCCGAAACATACAAAAATAGTCATTTTTATAGGCTTTTCCCTCTGATCTATGTCTTTTTTGTACTTTTTTGTCCGACCTGCAGGCAACCCCCCCCCCCCCCCCCCCCCGAAAAAAATTCCTGGATACGGGCCTGTGAGGAAGGTCACCTAACTAGAAGATGCAAAGAACACTTCACCGGAAACGTGTTTACTAAAGTAGCAAAGTTCCAATGGAAGTAAATTCGGTGTACAGGAGCTACATGATTTAAGCCTATGAAAATGAAGGACCACATCAGCTTGATCCGATGTCTAAGAATCTTCCGCAGTTACCGGGTGGTATTCAATCCAAACTACTAGACAAGAGATTGGAACAACAACGCCAGGGCATTCGAGCTTCGATCCAGGTTTTCTAGGATATTTTTGCTTACAATAGGGAAGAAAGTTGCTCTCCTAGTTGGATTATATGTTCTTTAAAGAATCTGCAGTATTCGCCTATGATCTACTTTAAGCACGAAGACCACTGCACTTGGTGACACCAACCATAACCACACTAGCACGGTGAAGCAGGGTGAATTCGAACACAGCAAAACACGGACACCAGAGTTGCGTTTCATTTAAAGCTCATAGTACAGCGGGAGCGGACAGCGAACTGTAAGTTTGCGTTTTATTCCTAGCGGACTACGTTAGAAGGTACGCTGAAGAGTTCCCTGCCTCACCCAGCGTACAAACTAGCGGGTCCGCTGGCACTCAGCGGGCGGCCCGCTGGCAAATAAAACGACTTCGGGCACCCTGCGCCTTCCCAGCGTACGGCCCGCTGGCGAATAAAACGACAACGAACAGTCCGCTGTACTATGAACTTCAAATAAAACGCAACTCAGGCTTGAGATCCTGGCATTTTCTTCAAGGACTACCCTCAAGCTGAGAAAACCCTTTAATGAGTCTCAGCACGTGGTATCTATTATTCGCGCGAGGTCCCGCTGAACCGGGACACCCTCAAGGTAGTGGGAATACTGACCGTGACAATGCCAGGAGTCTTGAAGGGTTACACCCACGTAGCGTGATGACACAATGAAAGCCAATGCAGAAGGAAAGTCAAAACACTTACCGTGCTTGCTTGTTGGGGTGCTAATGTGTGCTTTGACATAACAATCGTTGTCGTTTTGCACTCGGGCCGGTTGGGACCGGGGGATTTCGGAACAAGAGCCTCGGCGGCTCTGACGGCTCCCATCACCTTTACTGATGTTTCTTTCTGTTCAGTAGGCACTAACTTTTGATCCTGGGACATGACAACAGTGTTCGCAGTCAAGGCCTGCCAGGAAAGAGAGGAAGTTGAAGGTTGACATGCAGGCCCTTGACCGTGCAAGACACAATGTGAAATATAACACTGGCGAAGGTGGGATAAAAGGCAAACTTGGGTAATCAAATATGAAATGTTGCAGAAGAAAAGATCACAGGCGAGAAAGAATATTCGTCCAGAGGTTCACGGAGAATGCCAAGCTAAATCCTTTAGTTAGACGAAGACATAGACCCAGAAGAGATGTGCAAAAGCAACAAGATAATATAACAAGTACGAGCCCATATGGCATTTCTTACGAGTAGGTGATGCAAGAAAGTAGACGAAAAGGTCGCAAAATACCCCCTTAGGTCCGGAAATAGAAATAGGATATCTAGTTTCACTCGTGTCTGAGGATTTCTGGCATCGCCTCGAATCATCTACAGCAAACGAATTTCCTACCTACCAGGTTCAGATCCACTCGTTTGATCCCTAGACGTGCCGCACTATATTCGGTACCCCTCCCCTCTCCCTCCGACCCCATCTACCGCGGCCGAATCTGGTTCGGACACATAAATGGATCAGAAGAAGCATCTTATCTTACTTATCAAGTCTCACTCGAATCTGCCGGTCCGGACTCAAAAATATGTCATCTACGGCATATGACCTCTGTACTTTCAGAATCTCATTCAAATCACTCCACTTGTTTTCCGGACTCCCCCTCCAACTCCCCCCACTGTGGCCGAATACGACTCGGACACATAAAAGTCGCATCCCTGACATCTCCTCTCGTGGCTAGATCCGGTCCGAACGCCAAATAACAAATATAGGCCGCATAAACTCAGTACTGTCCAACATGCATCACATTTGGTCCATTCTTTTGTTTTTTTCTGCATGGCATGAAGTCCCCCCCCCCCTCCAACTGCCCAACCACGGCCGCATGTGGTTCGGACACATGTTTTGCATACCTAGACCATCAGTTTTTATCGCCCATAAAGTTTGACTCGAATCGTATCACCCGTTCGCAACCTATGGAAGTCAGTAATTTCATGATTACCCATCTTCTCAGCTACCCCAACAATGGTCGGATCCAGGAACGGAAGTTTTCCTATGGCATTGTGTCGGATCCTTAAAGGACCTGTCTTACCTATAATTATAACGCATCTACTTCCATAATCACTCCATATATTTCTGAACCCGGAGACCCCAATTTCGTACGGTACATTCTAACCCCTCTAACAAAACCAGGCTGCTTTTCTCACTTGCAATATGTTGCTACCTTCTGTGTGTATCACGTTGTCGACGGTTGTCTGCGACAAGTTTTTCCATCAGAAAAACACGTTATGTAAATTTTCCCCTGTTTTCGCTTTATGTCAACGGGTCTCTGAAAAGGCTTAAACATTCAAAACCGTGGGTTATTTGTTGGAAGCACAGACTAGTTTAAAAGTATTCAAGTATTTTGAAATACTGATAGTTGAATAGTTAATAGTGCGAAGGACCCTTTAAGTCTATTTGGTCGGGTCACTAATATGCCTGCCATGTTTCAACGTCCTTAGCACCAGAGATGGGCGAATCTGACTCCAGATCCAAACCCAGGATTCGTCCTTTTGGCCGGATTCGAATCTTCTGCTGGTCAGGCTGGATTCGGACTCGGATTCCAAATCCTGAATCTTACGAATCCGTTGAAATTGCTAATCTTTTCCTCCCAATTTTTACACACTGTGCTTAAGGTATTGTGCTTAACTAGTCCAAAATTCATTATGGGTTGCTCAGAGGAAGCCCATACTACAAAAAGCACACATAAAACCTAGAAATATGGTTTGAATCGCTTACATTAACCGTCTCATTTGCATTAGGCATCAGTGCTTTTTTGTCACCTCTGATGTTTAAACTGTAACCTATGTACATGATTTGGTTTTGTTAAAGCACAAATCTTACTAGAAATGATGTTTTCACTATGAACTGGATCACAAGAACGTTTTTCGCAAATACCATTACTTTCTACCTGAATTTAGCGATTTTCTTGTTAGCGCTTGTCGATTCAATCCAGCCTTCCTGCTCTCCGACGCGGCGGCTGGTGCGCAAAATATTTGAAAACTGAACGCGCCGTGGTTAAAAAGTGAGAAACTAAGCAAATAAGAGAAGTCAAAAACAGACGATTCTCATATCCTTGTGTGTAAAAGAGTTCTCAGCGGACATTGAAGACTCGGGCAAACTTTGAGTTGCGTAACGGGCAAAACTCTGCATGCCGGAAAAAGCGCTAAAAATTCATAGAAACAAAACGAAACAATGGAGAAAGGTAGGGATTTTAGAAGCTTATAATTTTATAAGAAGCTAGGTATATTATAAAAGACAGAATACGCAAGAGGGGTCCTTTAAGGTCGGATTCGAATTCGGAATCGGAATCTGGATTCGGATTTGAATCCTTTCATGATCGAATTCGCCCACATCTGCTTAGCACATCTGGAAGTATCATAACTCACGATCATCGGAATTGCAGGAAACCCCCCTCCAGCTGGCTCCAACACCCCCCAAAGAGCTCCGACCTGGTTTTATCAAGAACGTATCTAGGGCCTATGATTCTTCTCCCCATCAAATTCCATCCCATCAAATCTTAGCGTTTCACGAGATTTCCGGTGCAACCCTCCAACTCCCCCCACAAGTATCGGATTCAGTCCAGAATTTATATCAATATGTGAGTGAAAGCTCTTTCCACTTGATACGTTTCATTCAGACCCGATCACCGTTCATAAGTTATTCCTGCCACTAGATTCCGGATTTCCCATCTATCCACTCTCCCCATGGTGATCGGAACGGGGAAATGAATATTCTCAAATCAGTCTGTTCGGGTCCGTAATATGCCTGCCAAGTTTCATTGTCCCCTAGTACATCAGGAAGTACCGAACTCGCGGGAATTCTGGACCCCCCCCCCCACAGTGCCAGAATCCGGTCCGGTTATGTCAATAGCCATGACTTGTGCTTGTCCTCCCCACCCAATTTCATCCCGATCCCTACACTCCATCCGTTTCCCAAGATTTCTGGTTCCCCCCTCCAACTACCCCCAAAGTCACCGGATCCGGTCCGGATATGAAGTGGTTCGTCTAAGAAACGAGGTCTTTTCAAATATCAAGTTTCATTGGGTTCCGATCACCTATTAGAAAGTTATACATACCCACATCTTTCCGGATTCCCCCTCCCTCCCCCCCCCCCCCCAGATGGTTTGATCGGGGAAGTGACTATTGCTAAGTTAATCTAGTCGGGTTCCTGCTATGCCTGCCAAGTTTCATCGTCCTAGCTTACCTGGAAGTGCCCGAACTAGCAAAACCTGGACAGACCGACGGACGGACATAAACTGCGATCACCATACTTGGCCGAAAGGCAAGTGCCATAAAAACGCAGAGCCTTGAAAAAACACAGCCTCAGGAGTCAGGAAAGCTAGGGTCTACCCCAAGATGTGGACAGGCCTCAGGGTGAGATATTGTTGCCGAAGACTGTTCTCCCAGAAAAGAAAATTTACCCTCCAAATAAGAAATGAAACAGTGAATTCTGTTTTATTTTTGTTTGTTTTTAACTGTAGGTTTGTATACCCCAGCATTCGCGTAACCATTATAGGCTACCGTCGTTCGGGACAGCTACCATCGTTCAGGACAGCATTGGACTATATATAAGCGTTGCGCCGGTTTAAAGTGGAAAGAACGTCGAACTCACAGTGGGAGACATGGCTCGGTCATCATCCCTGTCGAAACTCATCTGCGGTCTAGGAAGTCGGCCTTCGTCTTGCAATTTCTCGACTACGCTCTGGTCGTAGCCGTCGCAGACTAAGATTCTGATTTTGTCACCGGCATTGCGTAAAGCTGTCACTGCTTCCTGGTGTGAGGCCCCAAGGAGTGTATTTCCATTGACTTCGATGATTCTCATGCCAGTCTACAAATGTACCTGGCATTAGGAAAACCATATGCAACACTACAAACAGGGCCGTATCATATGATGCCGTTTTTCAACTGATAATATATGCCAGGCTAATATTCTCAACATTTGTGAAAATGGCGAGTTCTACTACATAATAGTATTATAAGTTCCGAGTTCAAGCTCAAGTTTTTAATTTATGACACTAAGCTACGAATACATTAGAGTTTACCCGAAAAGGGCTGGGACATGACAATCTAGTTACCCAATACTTATTCATTTAAATTGGCTTGAAGACCCGCTGAAAATGCGTTACTTCGTTGTTCCGCTGTTCGCGAATACTCGATTTTCAAATAGTGGAATTTCCGTGTGATTTGTGGTACCTCTTTGCGCTTGTATTTTTGTTGTATGCCTTACGAGAAAGATTTATGATTTTTGTTCACGCACTGAGCAATCTTCACCAATCTCACCACTGCCCACTTAAAAGCCGCGTTTGTATTGAGATTAAATTTCTCGCGTCATAGTAGAATTTACGCTGTGGGAACGGCAGCAGATTTTCTGAACGTTATAGCTAGAGCAGATAGTGGAAAATAAAAAATCACTTTGCAGAATCCAAATAATTCAGTGGGCTTTTCAGTTAAACTTCAAAACAAGCACTCTGGAGAATAAAAATTCGAACATTCAGTGCTTGTTATCAATTTCAATGACAACAGCTACGTACCCTATAAATCTACAATAAACCTAACAAAATGTAATAAAAATGACATTAAACTAGAGCTGAGCTCTGTCGTCTTAAAGTCAATCCGCGAGTATAGGACTCCGGCCTCACGTAACTGAGGTCCGGAATGTTAATGTTGCCATCTTCTGACCTAATATACGCACATACCGGAAATCATCTCTTTGTTAGATTTGACCAGCTACATTGTAAAAAGTCTCTCCTACATCGGGCTTTAGTGGTTGCACATCATCGAATTCGGTGATTTTTATTCCAAATTCGGAGAGTTAAAATCCGAGTTCGGACAGTCAAATCCGATACAGGATTAAAACGCTAGAATGCAAAATACTAGCTCTAGCGTTTTAATCCTGTATTGAATTATAACTTTCTTCGAACAGGTATGTAATGCATATCCTCCTATGACCCACGGTCAGTTATTTTACGATAATCTTCACACAGAAAGTAAGCGGTAGATATGGGAGGATGATATAAGTCATATCAGCCTCCAGAGAGGATGTTATAAGTCATATCAGCCTCCAGAGAGGATGTTATAAGTCATATCAGCCTCCAGAGAGGATGTTATACGTCAAATCAGCCTCCAGAGAGGATGTTATAAGTCATATCAGCCTCCAGAGAGGATGTTATAAGTCATATCAGCCTCCAGAGAGGATGTTATAAGTCATACCAGCCTCCAGAGAGGATGTTATAAGTCATATCGTCCTCCAGAGAGGATGTTATAAGTCATATCAGCCTCCAGAGAGGATGTTATAAGTCATACCAGCCCCCAGAGAGGATGATATTAGTCATATCAGCCTCCAGAGATGATTTCTGTTCGAAAAAGTTATAACAGTTAACACACCTCCATCTCGGTTGATATCTGAATGACAACCTCGATGGCCAATTAAAAATATCAACCTCAACTTCGGCTCAGATAGGTTATTTTCAATGACCGTCTCGGTGTTATTTTCCGATACCAACCTTGATGTCTGAAGTTAACCTTTATTAACTCTCCAAATTCGCAATAAAAATCGCCGAATTCAGTGATGTGCAGCCACTAAAGTCCCATGTAGGATAGACTTTTTACAGTGTAGAAAACCTTCAGGTTCTGTGTATGTTGTTTCCGTATTATGCTGCTATCCAGGACTCAGACCATCCATAAAGTCCGCACTAATCGTTACGGGAACTCGTTTGTGCCTTTTTTTTACTTCGGTGTTCAATGCTGAATCATAGTGTGTTTGTTATTTATACGTTTGTTATTTATAATTTGTAAGAAACTGGATTCAGTTATGCTACGATAGTTTCTAAATATACTGATCTTTCTCTATCTCTTATAACCTCACAATGTCCTGTTCCGGTAATGAAGAGTGGATGCGTTTCGAAGAAGCGCTAAAATTAAAATAGCAGTAAAATTCAGAAAAATTTGATTTTTGTACACTCTGAAATGCGTCTGAGTCCTTTGCCCCTTTCCCTGGATCAGCATTATTTCCAACTTGATCCCAGAACGTCTTAAGGGAAAGAGAACTGGACAGACGACACCTTTGAATAGGTGAAAGGAAAATTAACGATAAACGTCTGATTCCTTTGCCCCCTCCCTTGATCTGACTTGGTTCCAGAACGTCTTAAGGGAAATGGAACTGGACTGACGACACCTTTTGTAGCTGAACGGAAAATTGACGATAAAACGCAACTTCACACATTAATCCGATCTTGACTAAAACGATTACTTGATTGCATATACCAGATACGGCAGATAACACATACTGTCCACAGATCATTCATAACCGTTACCTTTAATCGTCCGTCACGTTCCCCTGCTCCTCCAGACGAAATTTTGGAAATAAAAACTCCTTCGTCCAGCGGGTCCAGTGGATTCCCAGGCTGACCTCGTAACCCACCTTTGATGTTCATACCAAGTTTCTCGTTCTCACGGCGATGAATGGTCAGCTCCTGAAACCAGATTTTAAAAATTCGAGACCTCGCAAAACGTGTAAAGTAGCGTGCACACACAGTCCGAATTTCGCAGTCCGGTGCGAATTTCCTTCTCCGCTCCGGAATTTTGACACATCGCATGCGGATTCGGTCCGATTTGAGTAGAAAATATTCTACTTTTACCGGAGCGAATTTTAAACGTATGCGAAATTGTGCCCTGAGAACTGAAAAATTAGAAGCTGTGTTTGAAATTTCAACAGTTTATACGACCTATTTAATGTCAGCTGCATTCATTCATTCGGCTAAGCAGTGGATTTTTCAAACCTGGGGCCAAGTTTCACGTCTGAATTTCGTTTTATCTGAAAAACCTGTCGGGCATCGTGACGCGAATTTCGTATGCGCGTTTTCGCGTGCGGAATCTTACCGGACTGTGTGTGTACTTAGCTTAAAAAGACACTGATGACCGAAGCTAATAGATAAATCAAAAGCCAATTCATCGTTCGAAAGCATCCTTTTTAACAACATACTTCGGCGTCAATAATTCAGAGAATTAAACGTCCAACAATTTTTACCGCTAAGATCATTCGCTTACAAGATTGGCCAGCGCAGCGAGGGAAACCGAAACTCGGACTGCATAAAAGACAGGATGACGCCCTCTGAACTCATAAGCCCGGTAGGTCCATCTACTGGACTTTCAAGTTAGATTTCACAAGTGACACATGTTCTGTAACGCAGCTTATGTAGCGTTAACAAGAAATCTCGTCGAGTAGAAAGGAATTCCGGGTTCGTGAAGACGAGAAAAAAAAGTCTAGCAGGATGAGAATTCCTTTCGTGATAAAAGGAATCCCGGTCTACTTGAAAGGAATCTCGTCGGCAGTGCTGGTAAAAAGACAAAAAAAAGTCTAGCTAGCTTTTGAAAGCAGCAGTCATCAGTACTGATGTCATAAATGCTATCGAAACGTTTTTTTTGTTGGCTAGTGAATTTATTTTTTTCAGATTTTCTGGTGTAAAGAATTAATTTTTCCCTCTGCGTGCAAATATAATCTTGTCGCCAAGACTTCAAGTTTTTCTGTACTTGTAAACGCTGCATTACTGTCGCCAATTTTTTTCACTTTTTGCTCGCGAACTTCGAGAGCCAGATCAATGCTATTCGTCTATACGATGAAGGTCCTGACTAAAGATTCTGTTGAACCAGTTGGCACTTTAAACTGATACACAAAAATAGGGCAAAGTTCATCTTCCCAATACAGATTTCGTTCACTTTTCTAGTTTACTTCTATCCCAATTTCCGTTCCCGAGCGCTACGAAACAGAAAGGGTATACAAACAAGACCAAAGGTTCCGATGCGATCCCAAAAAATCTAATATTTGAACCAGACAATTGGGTCTTGTCTTAAATTAGCCAGATCCAGTTTTCCCTAGGCTAATCATCAGATATGCCTCTATAAGCCATATCTATTTTGACGATACTGACCGCAACTTCCTGCTTTGCTTCTGCCAAATTTCCGCTTTCGGCCAAATTCTGAGCGAACTAATTGTCCAGCAAAAAATGAATTCAGCGTATATCCTTACCTCTATAAAGAACATCTAATCAACTTCAAATGAAACTTTAACTTACAAACAAATTCCGGTTACAACCGGATTCCGGACGAATCTTATGTCCGGGTAAAAAAAATGATTGTCATATACAGACACAGCGTCTCTTCTTAACCCTAAATCTGTCATCTAATCAACTTCCAAATAAAACTTTGCTTCTAAAAAATTTTCCGGTTTTGGCCAGATTCCGGGCGAACTAGTTGTCCGGATAGAACATGCTTTTCACATAAGTGTTCAGCATGTCTTCTTACACCTAAATCGAACATTTAATCAACTTCAAATGAAACTTTTACTTTTAACCAACTTTCCGTTTTTTGCCGGATTCCGGACTAACTACTTGTCTGGTGAGAAAATGGTTTTAATAATTGTGTTCAGCATGTCTCTTTACCCCTTAATCGACTATCTCATTAGCTGTTTCAAAATATTTCGTTTGCCCCTTCACTGACTCCACTCCCCCACCCCCTAAATGTAGGGCTACAGAGCCCATCTACGAACTTGACCTTATCCTTGACCCAAAGAATCCTCACACCAAGTTCAATCAAAATATCTCATTCCCCCCCAAGAGTTATCGTGCTGACAGACGGACGGACGGACAACTTTTGCGATGTCAGAGGTATCCCTCCACTTACGTTTCGGGATCCCAAAAACTAAGCTTGACTGAAGTCTGACCTATTTTCAAACTGATACAGATTCTGACCTCGACGGCTGACGTACTGTAGCATCAGGGTCGAACGGTGATTGGAATCGACCTTGAAATCCGACGGGAGATATTTACTTAATAACTTACCAGTAAACCGCTAGGTGGGGAGTCGTGTTGCACCGTTATAACTATCTCCGGTGCTGGGTCAAGCAGGGTCATAACAACCTCTTGGTGGGTGACCTTGGTGACGTCCTTTCCATTGACCTTTAAGATCCTATCGCCGATACGAAGCCGGTTCGTTCGAGCGGCCAATCCGTCTGGAATGACCTTGGAAATAAACACTCCTGGTTCGTCCCTGCCAAAAGGAACGCAAGCGTGGTCGGTTCCGCCAATTATGCTTAGACCGAGGGGGCCACCTTTCTTCTCCAATACGACATCCTGAAAAGGGGATAAATAAGAACAAGACTTGGAGCGTGTTCCACCCTACGTACCGTAGTTACTACGCATGACGTCACGAATCCTGGCTTTTTGGTGTCAAGGCTTGAACGCATTTTTCTATTATCAGCAAAATATCGTGTCACGGGCTAACCCGGCAAATCACGTTACCGAGGTGCATAGTTACCACGCTTACTACGCTCCCGAGCATGGTAGGCAAATAGTTCGTATTTCGAGAAGGTTGGAACGGTTAGCGTAGTAACTTTTCACGAGGTTGGAACGAAAATAGTAACTAATAATTACTATTGTTAGAAGGGTGGAACACGCTCTTGATACCCAGTAAACGCTGTTCACAGATTTGGTAACCCTTATTTCCAGTCAAACTTTCTAGATTGCAACGCCAGACGATAACACATATCAGGGATACCCATCATCAGTTGCGTTTTTGCAGACACCATGGTATCTGATACCACCGTCTAAAGTCGTTTTCGCAGTTATCGTGGTATCTTATACCACGGTCAAAAGGAGTTTTTGCAGTTACCGTGGTATCTGATATCAGATACCACGGTCCGACCGTGGCAACTGATCGTGGTATCTGGAATGTCATCTCACTTTCATCAAATTTTGTCCAATTGGTGAAAAAGAAGTTCAGCACTTAGTGATGTAACTGGATATCAGTTTTTCTTTTGGGATGACTCCGAAAAGTGCAATGTCGGCAATAGTCGTTTTTGCAAAGCAACCGTGTAACAGATACCACGGTAACTGCAAAAACGACTAATTGCAGATTCAGTTACCGTGGTAACAGATACCATGGTGTCTGCAAAAACGCAACTATCGTGTTTAATGCTTCGAAACTCTTATTGACTTTTCACAAACGCGAAACTGAAAACTGTTTCAAGTGTTAAGTTTACGTTAAACTTTGTCAATTGACTAGCAACCACTTCGTGAAAGGAGACACATAAGAGACCTGTCACAGGTCATGTGTCCCTAATTTGAGAAATAAGAAAGTGACGGGTGTTGTAACCTGTAAACAAACGACAATTCGGAATTATTCCTGTAAGTGCTCGTTTAATACATTCAAGATTTTTTTTGCGAAGAAAACTTAATTTAAATACTATCGCCAACTTTTGGATGATTTAACACTTGGCTTTCTTAGATGCCCCGGCTTTCGCTCACTAATGTATTATCCAAATTTCTCCGGTCCCAG
Source organism: Branchinecta sandiegonensis (assembly GCA_030848855.1). Lineage (NCBI taxonomy): Eukaryota > Metazoa > Arthropoda > Branchiopoda > Anostraca > Branchinectidae > Branchinecta > Branchinecta sandiegonensis. The sequence goes on along the minus strand of JAUPMV010000006.1, from coordinate 22,073,800 downwards.
AAGCTGCTGTTTCTTTGCTACAACTTTAAGAGCCATCGGTTTTTATTATTGTTTTGGTTTCTAAGGACCTGGAGCGATCTCCTGAAGCCGACCAAATCGTATGTATTCAAAACGTTACCATAGATTCGCTGGCCTAGGCTTTCCATAATTGTTTGTTTATTGAACTTTCTCCGTCCGTGGCCGAACGGGTTGGCCCGCCGGAGTCCCAAGCGAAGGGTCGCTGGTTCGAGGCTCGGTGGTGCGGACTACTTGGTTTAGGGCAAGGGTTAGTGGCGTTTCCCCATAAGACAAGCCAAAAGTCCACCAAGCTTCCAATGGGTACCTGGAGAAATCTAGTGAAAAGCAGGAGTGGTTTGGGATGATTTGCCCGACCACACATCACATCCCGGCAGAGGGTGGAGTATCAGGAAATGGGCACCTGCGCTAGGCGAACATTACTCCCGCCCCTCCATGACTAAGCAACTGAAGTTCTGTCACACGAAATGAATGAATGAAATATTTTATTCCCATTAACAGCACAAACTAGGAAGAAGATTGAGTACGTGAAACAACGACTACAAATACAATACAACATTAACCTAGATACAAAGAAGAGATTCATACAAAGAGATTCATACCTTGTTCTTGTATTGACAATCCTACGTTATCACTTTTAAGAGATATTTGGAAATAAATTATATATTTATTGAAAATCAAACAAATATTATCAAAAGAGGAATACCCATCCAGGGGTGTACAACATCCTTATTATTAAGTTTCGCGACCAGATTATCAGCACTTAGTACTGAGTCTGCGACAGATTACTTCTGAATCAAGTACCGGTTGCGGGACCAACTGGGAAGTAGAAGAAGAAATTTAGCAAATCTGAAGAACAGCTTTCTCAGCTCTTTCTTATCCGTTGCGTTTAAACGATCCCAGAATGGAGCCACAAACAGTAAATGAGGCACAGCTACTTCGTTGTAAAGCGTTACAAGGAGATTTTCAGACATATTCACTCGCGACCGAACAAGTGATGCGTAGGCTCCACGGAATGTTGACGATTCGGAATGTTGACGTAAAATCAACTAGTCGGCTTACCGCCGTTTCAAGATTTTTAATGAATAAACTAAATTGAATTAAATTAAGCTCCTTATCACTGGGAGCAATAATCAGCTTACGAGTTGCGTATAGAGACGGGCCAATTGGAAGGCTAAGGTATATCAGTTCGATCGAAGGTCTTACAGCAATACCATCAAGATTCACAAACTCGGGAGAGAATAGGCCAGCTTACCTCGATTATGACTGGTGGCTGCGCCGTTCGATTGTTGGTAACTCGCGTTACGATCTGCTCTGTTAACGTACTCTTAGTAATCGTCTCTGTAACTTTTCCAAGCTGCGTAGGAGGAGGTGGGAAGGCTAGCGCAGTGGAGTTCGGATCCGTGTTCTTTACGGTCACTGTTACACTTCTACCGTTGGGGTCTTCAACACTTGGAGCCAAGAAGTGTGAGGGGATCATGGCATTGAACTGGTCGGATGTCACAGATTTCGGGGGACTGCCGGCGGGTTGCGGTATGGGAGATGGACCTTTAGAATCGGGCAGTCCATTCATGTTGTACGAGGGGTTTAGCGACGCGCGGTCAAGGGAGGGGGTAGATGAAGCACTAATGCTGATCCTGGCGAGTGGCGACTGAAAGTGAACAGGGTTAGGGTTTTGGAACGGTACTTGTCAATTCAATTCAGTTTTATTTCAACACCAATTACGGACTAGCCGAATAGCAGGTGGTAAAGTCAGCATACATTAAAAACTAACCAAAATTGTCAACATATACTAGATAGTGGTCAAATTTCATATAAAATACTGAGAACAAACAATATAAAAAGTAACGATTCGGGAAATAGACAACGAGGGGTAAAATAATAACCTATTAATTTCTGTTCCGTAGGGAAACAAAGGAGGGGACAAAGCTATTTTTGTATCTCACGTGTCGGCAAAACACTGGTTGAAGGGTAGGGAGTGGATGTTCTACTTATCCACTCTTTTTTCATAATCGCTTTGTCTTTAAACTTTAGATAGGGAAGATAATACAGTAGAAATACTCGGTAAGGCAAACTCAAGCCTATACATGTTAAAGCTTTTATCAAAACATAATGTCCTAAGTCTTCACATCTTCAGGATTTATACCTCGTAAGACCATTAATGGAGTAGGCTTGCACAGTGCGGCATTTTGGTCTAACTGCACATTAAAATTCGCGTACTGAAAGAATTAAAAAACGCGCTCTCCACATTATCCATAAAGGCCCAAAAGTACCCTACTCCCTTGTTCTAAGGAGGGTTTTCGCGAGCTGGAAAGCGAAGTCGGAATCACTTTCCAGTGGTTTTCGCGCTTCTTCGGAAAGTTGTCGAACTTTCCAACCCGGTTTTCGCGCTTCGGAAACCGAAGCATCTTTCCCGGAAAGTGATTGAATCTTTCGGCGGGAATTTCAAAGGTGTGGAGAAAAAACAGTGCAAGTGTCACTAATAAATTAAAAAAAAATGGCAATCGTAATTAAGGTGACTTCGACGGAATATGAGAATCAAAGAACCAGTGAACCATATTTATTCGAAAAAGTTTGTATTTCAACATTTTCTCGGCGATTTCAGCTTCCCATGCGTTTTCGCGATCAGTCCAGCGGGAAAGTGGAAAGTGATTCCAGGAATCACTTTCCCACAGTTTTCGCGATGCGCTTCGCTCGCCGGAAAGTGATTCCGAGATCTCGCAAAAACCGTCCTCTAAGCACGTATAAAATCGATACCTTGGACAAACGGAGACTGAAAATATGCCTTGAGATCGGTAATTTTTTTTTTTTTTATTTCGCACCCCATCTACAACGAATTCCCCCCCCCCCCCCAATACAACAATGTAAGGGGAAGGCAAGAGTGAGCAGTCTCTACGAAGGTCCTAACATTCCAACCAGTAGCGGCCATACACACCCATTATCAAGATAGTTTGATACCAAGGATTCTTGAAATTTTTAATAGCTTTTGACCATTTGTACGTATCTTTAAATGTATATGCTGTATTGACAAATTCCTTATTATTACTAATACTACTACGCAATAACTCCAACTGAATCTGACCTTCTGCACCTTCCATCAGCATCAATTTCAATCGCGGGAAGATCCACTACGCACGTAGCTTGACTACGGTCGGGCATGGAAATCAGCCAAACGACTGACTAGGATCTTACGTTACAACCAGTAGAACAGGGAGAATAAAAGAAGAGCAAAAAGTCATGTATAGTTTTTTAAGCTAGACAATTACTAAAAAAGAAATCTTGAATAATGTGAAAGAAAGAAATACTATCTGGTACTTCATATCCTTTTGGAAAATTTGGCAAAGGCTGAAGTAGATTCAAGATCCGAAGTCTGACAGGGCCTGTCTCTAACCTGTCGATTCCTAGATTTTACCTATCGATTCCTGAACTAAAATGTGAGAACATTGTAACTACTCTACATTATTCGCTTTCATAATGACCATTATGTCTCGCGACTTACGGAGAGCATGTCGCTGCGGTTTCCTAAAGCATTGTCCAAATAGGTATAATAAGCTGAATAGCGCTATACGCGATGTTTACGTCTTAATACACACGCCTGTTCAAATAAGAACCCGAAAGGTTCTTATCAATGCAGCGTTCGAATTTCTAAAGATCAGAAAAAGTGTCCATAATACTACTTGAAGTACAAGAGTACAATTTGACGCCCGATACATCTTAAAAGGCTATTAAATCTACGGATCGACAGCATAGGTCCTCGAACTAACAGTAAGCAGTCGTAACAGAACTAAACGTGTTCTTTTGAAGAAAAGTTGCTTCTTCAACTTCCAACAAAGTAGAACTTTAGTGCTTCCCGTGGCAACCCTGACGACGCTGCTCCTTTCCTCGGCCCGCTGGCGGAACCAACCAAGCGATCGAATTGGCCCTGCATAAGCGAGAAGAGAGCGCGAGTCTATTCTCCTTATTCCCCTTATTAGAGCGCCCCGAACAAAAGAGGAATCTGTAATAAGCCTTAAACGCCGTAATACACCTATTTGGACAATGCTTAAGCAATCTTCTACCTCAATGAGTCTCTGTCAGACGAGCCCCTTGCGAAATTGTGAAAGTGCTCGGTCACCTTAGGCAGAAAATCATGGGCTTTTCATGACGTGAGTTTCAATCCACCAACGTCGCAGCATAAATTGCCCTATAAAATTAATCTGCCCCCCCACCCCACCAAGATAGGCCTACATGTACACTACAACCAACCCACGCAGTAGTAGTAACTACATAACAACACTACAAAAATCAAAGGCTACGTACTAAAAAGCCTGATCTAGAATGCCTTACAGCCCACAAAACTCAATTCCATAAGAGCGGCAGTAAAGCACATACTTGCAGGTTCGAATATGACGGTCTGTTTGCCATATATGACTGCGAGCTGTAGACGCCAAAGGATGAGCGAGGGGTCGACCCACTGCCGGACTCCCGCTCTACGACGAGCCGGACGAAGCGCTCTAAGCCGGAGAGCAAAGCAACTACCTGGTCGATTCGAGCGCCTTCGACATCGACTCCGTTGATCTAGAAGATGGGCATGCTTAAAGAATGTCGGTGAGAATTAAAGCAAGTGCTATAGAAGTTTCCGCTTCTTCCTTCACGGACTGATGAAAAGGTCAGTTACCGACAAAAAGAAAACAGAGACAAAATTAAAAGCATATTCGGAACAAACAGCGTACGGTATTAATACGTTTATGCGTAACCATTATTTTTCAAGCGGTTTTGTAAAGTTTGGAATAACTGCGAACAAAGGGTAAGGATATCCTTGTCCTGTTGAGATAAAATACAAAGCATCACGCAGACAAGTTTGGTGACGTCTTAAGGGTAATACCTCCACAGCGCGCAGTTTTATAACAACGTCGACTCTTCGCAACTCCATAATGGCTTCAAGAAAAATGTGGGTTTAGTAGAAGTAAACAAACGTTGACGTTAGTTACAACACGATATACCCATTAAAAGAGGAAAAGGAGGACATACCGACAGGAGCTTATCCCCGACGCGGAGTTTAGCATCTCTCGCAGCTGGTCCGACATCACTGATCCGAGACACGTAAATGGCCTAAAAAAGAGCACTCAATTTAATCAAAATCAAAGACCAATCTTGGTCTGACGCAAAAATTCCCATCCCGCCCGCTTTCGAACCTTTACAATTTCGTGTCGACCAAACACGTTATAGTGAGATGCGCATTTTTAATGCAATTTTGTGTTTTCCACTTTTGCGAACGTGTATGCGTATAACCACCTCACCCAAAGCTCGGGCAATAGTTGCACAATTGGCGGGCTGGAAATTCTACCTTGAAGTGTTCATGGAAGCGAGACGGCTGTGCTTCCGTATGCTGCAGATGTAGCTTACTCACATAATATGTCCTTGTTTCACGATTCAGCCATTCAGTGTTTCACGATAATTACTGACTCGGTGAGCCTTTTGATACTGAACCTGATCATTCTTTAAAACAACAACTGCAACTGTTCTCGTGTGGCGACATTATTTCTCGCTCGTCTTCTTTGAGGTAATTATCCTTGGATGTAGTGTGGTGTTTTCCTCGTTTTGTGCGCCATCAGAGACATCCACCCTCCTTCTCTGTGTGATGTCAACTCAAGAAATCAGCATCTCGATTCCGTTGACGGTCGGGATGGTATCACAAACGTCAAAGCTAATGTCAGGCAAAACCGTCTAGTTGTACAGACTTCGAGTGCGACATATGCTGATGAATGAATGTCCTGTTCTGATCCAACATCTATAACTACTGTTCAAAATGTTTCTTTCCCAATCTCAGGTCTCAAATAGCTTCCTTGTTGTAACCGTAACATCTGTCATTAAGCGAGGCAAGGATCCTGAACTGTGCATAAGTCTCCGTCCGATTACAGTATCATGTACACCCAATCAAATTTTTGATTATGTCCTTCTCCCCGAACTTCTTCAAAAATGTATTTTGGAAAACATGCAATTGGGTTTCGGGGATGGTACGGGTTGTGCGAATGCTCACTATGTTCTGACCAAAATAATGCGACAGGCCACCCTGAACAGATCAACCATTCACATTTGTTCCATAGACATCTCTGGGGCTTTTGATAATGTTGTCCATTCTCAAGCTTTGCGTTCGCTTGCTCGTTCTGGAGTCAACCCTTCTATTCTTTGCCTTTTTAAAGTATTGGTACGCAAATTCTACCGTTCGGTTAAAATGGCAGGGTCAGTTATCGGAAAATATTCCAGTGAACCATGGAGTTCGCCAAGGTGGAGTTGTGTCACCATATATTTTCAAATATGCGATTTCTGATTGCTTGGATTCCCTTCTTCATGTGTTTCTGTTCAAGGAGATTTCTATCAGCTACATTACGTATGCTGATGATATCCTCCTATAGTCAGCCGTACAAAATCCACTCTTTCTATAAATATGAAAATTTTAGCAAACAAACTTTCGGACATTGGACTAGAGATAAATCTGACGAAATGTGAATATCTTTGGTTCAGTCGCACAACAACCTCTGAGCGCCCTTCTGTTGCAATTGGTTATTTTTCTATCTCTCGTCCGAGTCGCTGAACTGGCTCGGGCTTACCTTCAAATCCACATTATCTTTAACTTGCTCCTCTACCGTAAAAAGTGTGTCAGACTCTATTAGATTTGATTACAGGCATTTGGTCCGAAATAGAGGAAAATATTCACGCAAGGCGCTCGAAAGGTTGTATAGTGCTTTTTTGGCCCATATTTTCACAACTGTTCCGGAATTTACCCTATCCTAAAGAAAAAAAATGTAAAAAATTTGAGAAGCTGTTTCTTTATGTACTGTAAATTTCTTATGTATCTTCCTAAATCCTTTCGTAATCGTAATTTGGTTTCGCATTTTATTGTTCAGGATAGTATCAATACACTCCTTCGTTCGCACTCAAATGTATTTACCCTCCACAAACATCGTGCCCTGTCAGCCCACTAAATTATTAGCCAGTTTTACAATCCTGAACCCGTTTAATGTGCTTGTCCGTTAATTTTTTTTTTTTCTAGTTTAGGTAAGATACCGTAAATGAAAGAAACTTATCAGTCCGACTTCCTTCGTATCAAATGATAAAAATTATTAACTTACATCTGAATTTTCTCTAAACTGCTCTCCCCCTTTGCCTCCTTGTACTTCCAATCCGAGTCCAGTATGGTCTCGAAGCAATGTAGCAAATACTCGCTCGGTACGACGTGGGCTTGTCTGGGTCGGTACTCCGACGTTCTGATTGGCAGATGCCTAAGGAAAAATAAATTAGAACTGTACAAGACGACAAGCACAAATATACAGACCCAGCTTTTGATTTCTGTTTCGTGGGCGGCAAAAAAGGGGTTCAATGCTCCATGCCGGCATTACAATGTACGCACAAGCTTCTGTTTCCAACAGATGGATATGTGTTGGATGCCGGACGAGGTGATTTCCGATTGAAAGATTACATGGATCTATTGTTTCGCTACCTGTTACTAAAGCAAATTGCAAAATTTCGTCGATTTCTAAGAATTTCACTATTCGTTCGAATGTTCGCATGGAGGAAGCACTCAGGCGGAGCTTCGGCACTTTTGCCTTGTAGCTTGGGTACTTTAGAGCGTAACTATATGTCGGCTCTACCGGTTTTGGTGGAAAAATGTTGACAGATTTTGAAACATGTCACAAGATATGACATATTTTTGCGATCCCGAAACTTCAGTGGAGGGATACCTATGACTTCGTAAAAGTTGACCGTCTGTTCATCCGTCTGTAAGCACGATTACTCTCAAAGGGAATGGGATATTTTGTTCAAACTTGGTGTGAGGATTCTTTGAGTGAAAGGACAGGTCAAGTTCGTAGATGGGCTCCGTAGCTCTATATTTAGGGGTGGGGTTCAAATTAAGGGACCAATAAATATTCTTTTAAAGCTAATGAAAAAGTCGATTCACGGGTAAGCAGAGATGCTGAATCCGTATATGATAATTATTTTGTCACCGGACAAATAGTTCGCCCGGAATCCGGTCAAAACTGGAAAATTTGTTCAAAGTAAAAGGTTTACATGAAGTTGATTAGGGGTTCGTTACAGGGGTAAGGAGACATGCTGAATCTGCGTATGCAGATTATTTACTCCCCGAACATACAGTTCGCCCAGCATCCGGCCAAAATCGGAAATTTGTTAAAATTAAAGATTGTACTGGAAGTCGATTAGAGGTTTGATACAGGGATAAGGAGACACGCTGAATCCGTATATGCAAATTAATTTCTCTCAGGACATACAGTTAGCCAGGAATCAGGTCAAACCGGAAAATTTGTTGGAAGTAAAAGTTGAGTCGAGGTTCCGATGTAGGGGTAAAGAGACATCCTGAATCTGTGTATGAAAATTTTTTCGCCGGACAAATAGGTCGTCCGGAATCTGGCCAAAACCAGAATATTTGCGAAAAGTAACGGTTTTTGGGATCCCAAAACGTAAGTGGAGGGATACCTATGACATAGCAAAAGTTGTCCGTCTGTCCGGACGATAGCCCTCGAGGGAATTGAGATATTTTGATGAAACTTGCTGGGAGAATCCTTTGGGTCAAAGTACAGGTCAAGTTCGAAGATGGGCTCTGTAGCCCTATATCTGAGGGTGGCGGAGGGCTTTCAAATTAAGGGGCAAAACAAAATATTGTTGAAAGCTATTGAGATAGTTGATTTAGGGGTAAGGAGACAATCCGAATATGAAAGTTATTTTCTCACCGGACAAGTAGTTCACCTGGAATCCGGCAAAAACCGGACAAAAAATTTGTCGACCAACTTTCGGCTATAGCAGTCCTTCCCCTTTCTTCACACTAGTTTAGCTCTACGCGTGGATGATGACATAGTTTATGAATGTTGGAGAGAGCTAGTGTAATCGAAGGTCGAAGGGGTTTGTATATGTTGTTCAAGCTTAGAAGGGGTTGATATATGTTGGTTAAGCTTCGTATGAGAATTCATTGGCAAAGTACAGGTCAAGTTCGTAGGTGGGTCCTTTAGGCCTATATTTAGAGGCTGAGGAAGGTTTTGAATTAACGGTAAAACATGTATGTTTTAAGAGCTAATAAGATATTCATTGAAGGGGTAAGGAGGTCCGCTGAATCCATATCTGAACTTAGTTTTCATGCTGGACAAAGGGTCCATCAAGAATCCGGCTGAAACTGGAAATTTGGTTGAAGCTCAAAGTTGTTTCTGAAATCGATTAGAGATTCGGTATCGGGGCAAGGAGACATGCTGAATCTATTTTTGAACTTTATTTTAACAGTAAAAATATTCAAGGAATCTGACGAAGACTGAATGGCGAAGACGTGACCCAACTGTTTGAATCAAATGTTAGATTTTTGGGATCCCATCGAAACCTTTGGTCTTGTTTCTGAAGTTGAGCCGTTTGGCAGTAAATTGTCAATAAAAAACCACTATGTCATCTTTTATTCTCATTTTCAAACGGCTGAATAGTGATAAACAGTAAAGTGTTTAAGGAGTCTGACGAAGACCATATCTCTAAAAGCCCCAACTAAAAGCTCAAAAACGAATTTAGCGTATCTCCTTACATCTAATCTAACCCAAACATCTAATCAACTTCACATAAAACTTTAACTTTTAACAAATTTTCCGCTTTCAGCCGGATTCCGGGCCAACTATACGCCCAGGTAGAAAATGATTGTCAAAAGCGGATTCAGCATGTCTTTATACCCCTAAACCGAACATCTAACAAACTTCAGATAAAACTCTTACTTTAACAAATGTTCCGGTTTTGGCCGGATTCCAGGCGAACTACTTGTCCGACGAGAGAATGAATTTCATATTGATGTTCAGTATATCTTCTTAACCCCAAATCGAATATCTAATCAACTTTAAATAAAACTTTTACTTTTAACAAACTTTCCGGTTTTGGCCGGATTCCGGGCGAAACTACTTGTCCGGCGAGAAAATTTCATATTCCTGTTCAGTATGTCTTCTTACCAGTAAATAGACTATCTCATTTGCTCTTAAAATCTAATTAGCTCATAAAAAAACTTTGTTCGCCCCTTAATCTGACCACCCTCTCCCCCTCCTCTAAATGTTGAGTTAGGGAGCGCATCTACGAATTCGATCTCTCCCTTGACCAAAGATTCCTCATACCAAGTTTCATCAAAATATCTAATTCCCTTCGAGAGTTATCGTCTCACAGACAGACGGACCATTTTTACGAAGTCATGGGTATCCCTCCACTTACGTTTTAAATACTAAAATTACTGGAATCCCATCGAAACCTTTGGTCTTGGTATTTGATGTCAAATACTACATATCGACGCAGTATTTAAGCCGGATAAATTAAACGATTTAACTTTACACTGTCCAGGTCTTTCTCTCGGGCACATATTTGGTGACACAGATCACGTTCCTTCGGAAATGACATGAACTTCGAAAAGAATAGTTAACAAATTTTATAGCAGCCTGAGTGGGGAAGTCTATCTAAGCTTACCGAAGATTTAAAAGCTGATAAAGAGGCTGAACATACCTGAGAAATGTTTCCTTGTGACGTGGTTAGCTGCGAAGAATTCAAGGGTTGACTGTACATTCGAAGACCAGATACAGGTGTGGCGGGTACAGAAACACCTGTTTAATCAGAGACGAAATGTAAGTTCAACCATAGATACGTTTCAGTGAGACAATACTGTCCAAATTTAGCGCACTTAAACCTGGTGACTTGGGTAAAGTAAAGCTTATCGGCTACATGTCAGCTTTGTCGTGCGTTCCTTACTTCCAAACAAGGCTCTGGCTAAAGAAAAACTGATATTAAAAACAACCGTCAGAATTATTTTTAGTAGGTTAAGACAAGGTTTTGGTGCCCAGCGCTGACATAGGTAAACGGTGTTTGGCACAGGCTATTCCAAACTGTGGATATAAATACATTAAACAATGAAGACGTTAACAGCAAACTATTCGAAGACGTCATAGTGATATTTTCAACATATTTATCTTGACCCCAATTCACTTTTTGGGATCCCAAAACGTTGTAAGTGGAGGGATACCTATGACATCGCGAAAGCTGTCCGTCTTAACGTCTGTAAGCACGATAACTCTCGAAGGGAATGAGATATTTTCATGAGCTTGCCGCCAAATGTAATAATAAATAAATGGCTCAAATCGGAAAAGTCAGTTACGATATTCGTCAGCAATATTTCGGTTTCTTGGCAAAGGTCCTCTTCAGGCAGTTGCTGGAAGAAACTAACCTTACTGGAGGCTCAGAAGATGCGGCGCAAATAGGAACCTTTTTCGTGGTCGGGGGCTAAGCACCCGATGCATTCCGTCCTTTCCCTAGCATTTCTTAAAGACCCCTCTTGCTTATTCTGCCTTTTGTAATATATTTAGCTCCCTTGTGGAATTATAAGCTTCTAAAATCCCCACCTTTCTCCATTGTTTCGTTTTGTGCGTAAGAGTTTTAGCGCTTTTTCGGCAATACCGAGTTTTGCCCGTCACACAAATCAAAGTTTGCCGGAGTATTTAATGCCCACTGAAAACTCTATCAAACATAAGGATATGAGAGTCTTCTGTTTTTTACTACTTTTATTTACTTTTCCAACTTTTTAACAACGGCTCGTTCAGTTTTCAAACGTTTTGCTCCCAACCGCCGCGTCGGAGAGCAGGAAGGATGGCCTAGTCTCGACAAGCGCTAACAAGAAAATCGCTAATTTCAGGTGGAAAGTAATCGTATTTTTGGAAAACTTTTTTTCTGATCCCTTTCGTAGGCAAAATATCATTTCTAGTAAGAGGTGTTCTTTAAGGTACCGCGTTAACTCCTGGATCTTCCGCAACTAGCCTTGCAGACAACACCACTAGCTTTCATGTCAGGTCTCGATCGGAGGACTACTGGTCCTCATTCCCTTGTCCCCTGCAACACTCGGCTAGAACGACTAATGTGAGCTGTGCTAACACTCGATTTTCTACCTAATAGGGCATCTTTGTAAAACAGTAGGCAGACCTGAGGATGAGTTGATTACCACCCCTTCTTTTTTCGTTAAACAGTTGATGTTTTTCATGAAAACAGTCGTTTTTTCTGAAAAATGGTCGATTTTTCGTCAAACTAGTCGGTTTTTCTAAAAATCGGTGAATTTTTCTGAAAATCAGTCGATTTTTTTCAAAAATGTAATTTTTGTTGTTGAAAACAGTCGTTTTTTTCTGAAAACTGGTCGATTTTTCGTCAAACTAGTCGGTTTTTATGGCACTTGCAGCCTCTGGCTCAAGTGCCATATACCGATCACAATTCCGTCTGTCGGTCTGTCGGTCGGTCCGAGTTTTTTGTCCCACTTAACCGAGTTAGGGTACTTCCAGATGTGCTAGGGCAATGAAACTTGGAAATAATAAGTTTCCCGATCCGACCATATGCGGGGGAGCTGGGGCGCTGGTAACTTGAAAATTTAGGGCATTTTGTCGCACTTTTTCGAGTGAGGGTACTTCCAGATGAGCTAGGACAATGAAACTTGGCAGGAATATCAGGGACCCGACCAAACTAACCTGGAAATAATCAGTTTCCCGATCCGACCATATGCGGGGAAGTGGGGGCACTGGAAACTTGAAAATTTAGGGCATTTTGTCACACTTTTTCGAGTTAGGGTACTTCCAGTTGTGCTAGGACCATGAAACTTGGCAGGCACATCAGAGACCCGACCAAACAAACTTAGAAATAATCAGTTTTCTGATCCGACCATTTTTTTGGGGGGGGGGGGGGGTGGAGGGCAGGGGAATCCGGGAAATTGAGAAGTGTGTAACTAAGTGAGTAAATGTAATAATAAATAAATGGCTCAAATCAGAAAAGTCAGTTACGAGATTCGTCAGCAATATTTCGGTTTCTTGGCAAAGGTCCTCTTCAGGCAGTTGCTGGAAGAAACTAACCTTACTGGAGGCTCAGAAGATGCGGCGCAAATAGGAACCTTTTTCGTGGTCGGGGGCTAAGCACCCGATGCATTCCGTCCTTTCCCTAGCATTTCTTAAAGACCCCTCTTGCTTATTCTGCCTTTTGTAATATATTTAGCTCCCTTGTGGAATTATAAGCTTCTAAAATCCCCACCTTTCTCCATTGTTTCGTTTTGTGCGTAAGAGTTTTAGCGCTTTTTCGGCAATACCGAGTTTTGCCCGTCACACAAATCAAAGTTTGCCGGAGTATTTAATGCCCACTGAAAACTCTATCAAACATAAGGATATGAGAGTCTTCTGTTTTTTAATACTTTTATTTACTTTTCCAACTTTTTAACCACGGCTCGTTCAGTTTTCAAACGTTTTGCTCCCAACCGCCGCGTCGGAGAGCAGGAAGGATGGCCTAGTCTCGACAAGCGCTAACAAGAAAATCGCTAATTTCAGGTGGAAAGTAATCGTATTTTTGGAAAACTTTTTTTCTGATCCCTTTCGTAGGCAAAATATCATTTCTAGTAAGAGGTGTTCTTTAAGGTACCGCGTTAACTCCTGGATCTTCCGCAACTAGCCTTGCAGACAACACCACTAGCTTTCATGTCAGGTCTCGATCGGAGGACTACTGGTCCTCATTCCCTTGTCCCCTGCAACACTCGGCTAGAACGACTAATGTGAGCTGTGCTAACACTCGATTTTCTACCTAATAGGGCATCTTTGTAAAACAGTAGGCAGACCTGAGGATGAGTTGATTACCACCCCTTCTTTTTTCGTTAAACGGTTGATGTTTTTCATGAAAACAGTCGTTTTTTCTGAAAAATGGTCGATTTTTCGTCAAACTAGTCGGTTTTTCTAAAAATCGGTGAATTTTTCTGAAAATCAGTCGATTTTTTTCAAAAATGTAATTTTTGTTGTTGAAAACAGTCGTTTTTTTCTGAAAACTGGTCGATTTTTCGTCAAACTAGTCGGTTTTTATGGCACTTGCAGCCTCTGGCTCAAGTGCCATATACCGATCACAATTCCGTCTGTCGGTCTGTCGGTCGGTCCGAGTTTTTTGTCCCACTTAACCGAGTTAGGGTACTTCCAGATGTGCTAGGGCAATGAAACTTGGAAATAATAAGTTTCCCGATCCGACCATATGCGGGGGAGCTGGGGCGCTGGTAACTTGAAAATTTAGGGCATTTTGTCGCACTTTTTCGAGTGAGGGTACTTCCAGATGAGCTAGGACAATGAAACTTGGCAGGAATATCAGGGACCCGACCAAACTAACCTGGAAATAATCAGTTTCCCGATCCGACCATATGCGGGGAAGTGGGGGCGCTGGAAACTTGAAAATTTAGGGCATTTTGTCACACTTTTTCGAGTTAGGGTACTTCCAGTTGTGCTAGGACCATGAAACTTGGCAGGCACATCAGAGACCCGACCAAACAAACTTAGAAATAATCAGTTTTCTGATCCGACCATTTTTTTTTGGGGGGGGGGGGTGGAGGGCAGGGGAATCCGGGAAATTGAGAAGTGTGTAACTTTCGAACGGATGATCGGATTGTAATGAAACTTCATAACTGAATAGAATATATATCTGTAATGTCCCGTTTAAAGTCTTGACCAGATTCGGTAGCCAGGGGGGAGTTGGGGGGGGGGGGGGGAGACCGGAAATTTCAAGAAACGGTTAGAATGGAGGGATCGGAGTGAAACTTGCTGGGAAGAACAAGCATCGGCTCTAGATAAGTCCTTTAGACCATTGTACTGGATCCGGACACTTATGGGGGGGGGGGGGGATCCCGGAATTCCGGTGATGGTGGTTTTGGGGATTTTCAAGATGAAACTTGGCAGGCATATCAGGGACCCAATCAAACTGACTTCAAAATAAAAATTTTGTCGATCAGATAATGGTGGGGGGAGTGGAGCGAGGGGAATCCGAAATTTTCAGTCATGCGTAATTTTGGAATGGGTGATCGGATTCGAGTGAAATTTAAGAATTGAACAGAGGACATTTCTCCGATGATTTTTTGCCGACAACTATTGGGGGGGGGGGGGAAATACGTGACCCGTTTAGAATGGAGGGATCGGGATGGAACTTTGTGGGAAGAACAAACAGATGCTCTAGGTAAGTCATTTGCTGAATTGGACTAGCTACGTGCACCGCGGGGGAGCTGGGGGTGGACTGGAAATCTCGAGAAACGGTTAGAATGATGGTATCGGAGTGAAACTTGCTGGGAAGAACAAACATCTGGTCCATGTAAATCTTTTAGATAATTTGACTGGATCCGGACACTTGAGGGGGGGGGGGGAGGAGGGGGTTTCCCGGAATTCCGTTTTTTGGGGGATTTTCACGACGAAACTTGGAAGGCATATCAGGGACCCGGTCAACTGACTTGGAAAAAAAAAATCCTCGATATGATAATCTTGGGGGGGGGGGGGGGGTGAGGGAGGGGAATCCGGAATACTGAGTCATGCGTAACTTTGGAACGGGTGATCGGATCATTTCTCCGATGATTTTTTGCCGACAACTATTGGGGGGGGGGGAATACGTGACCCGTTTAGAATGGAGGGATCGGGATGGAATTTTGTGGGAAGAACAAACAGATGCTCTAGGTAAGTCATTTGCTGAATTGGATTAGCTACGTGCACCGCGGGGGAGCTGGGGGGGGGGGGGGTGGACCGGAAATCTCGAGAAACGGTTAGAATGATGGTATCGGAGTGAAACTTGCTGGGAAGAACAAACATCTGGTCCATGTAAATCTTTTACATAATTTGACTGGATCCGGGCACTTGAGGGGGGGGGGGGAGGAGGGGGTTTCCCGGAATTCCGTTTTTTGGGGGATTTTCACGACGAAACTTGGAAGGCATATCAGGGACCCGGTCAACTGACTTGGAAAAAAAAATCCTCGATATGATAATCTTGGGGGGGGGGGGGGTTGAGGGAGGGGAATCCGGAATATTGAGTCATGCGTAACTTTGGAACGGGTGATCGGATTCGAGTGAAATTTAATAATTAAACAGAGGACATTTTTCTCTGGTGACCTTTTTCATTTCCGGACCGAATCCGGCAATTATTGGGGGGAGGGCGGAAAATACTTGACCCGCTTAGACTGGTGTGATCTGGATCGAACTTCGTGGGAATGACAAACAGATGCTCTGAATTAATCATTTACAGAATCGGATTGGCTCCGGTTATTGTGGGTGGAGTTGGAGGAGGGGGGGGGGGGGGCTGGGATTCCGTTGATCGCGCGTTAAGGTACTTCCAGATGTGCTAGGACGATGAAACTTCGCTGGAATATTGGAGACTCAACAACATTTTCTTAGAAATTGCTACTTTCCAAATCCGATTATTCCTTAAAGTACCAATCTTGACGGCAAAGTAAAAAAAAATACTTTTAAGCAATATATGCATTTTCGTGATGCCCATCAGCCCATTAGCAGTTTTGCCTCAAGGGTTTTGCTTACAAATGAAGTTCCAGCTCCCTTAGAGTGCGCATCTCAACCGCAAAGTCGAAACTTACTTTTGATCAATCAAATCATCTTGACCCATGCAAGTGCCATATGAGCTTACAGCTCTTGTTTTATTACAGGTTTGTATCCTTCCCCGACGTTGACCAAGAGGATTGACAGCCTGACGAGGACCCTTGCCAAGAAAGGCCGAAATATCGCTGATGAAGAATCGTAGCTGACGTATCCGTTGTAAACAATGTTTGAATAAATGTTTCAAAGTCAGCTTGGGCTCAAAGAATATTCACCCCTTCTCCGAGACAGAAATATGCAGAGAGGCGAAACTGAACCCAATCCTCCGTAAAGCGTCGTCAATGCGTCGATTCGGTTTTTCAGTGTCGCAACTAAAGGTGGCGTACATGACATATACCCAACCAATTGTAGAGATGCTTGCCCTGTTTGGGGTCCTCAATTCAATATCACAGGATACTTAAGTAAGGTAAGGTAAGGTACAATTTTAATAGCAAATATGAATAAACCTGGAGTTTCTCAAAAGCATCAGACATGCCAGTGGCATAAAAAACGACGCTTCACTAATTCTGATGGGTTTGTAAAAATTATTAATATAATTCTATCAACTATTCAATTATATCAACTTGAGTCAATACAGAAAAGAGCCGTTAAAGTAATATTGTGTGAAGCATTTATTGATTATGAATCAGCATTATCAACCTTACAACTACGTCTCTCTACGACCGTCGGTTCAATTTGATTTGCAAATTTGGCCAATTCCTTCTAAGAAGTGACAAACAAAGGGCCATACTACCACCAGTCATGTCGAATCGAGTTGACACTAGGTCTAGAAACAAAGAAAAACTGGTACCGCCTACCTCACGAACAAATCGGTTTTTAAAAACGTTCGTTCCATAACACACATCAGTGTTTAACAAGTGCTGAAGTTCTTAATTTGTGTCGTCTTTTAGTTTGTAAGCCCAAGCGCCATTCAGTTTTCAGAGTTTTTCATTTTTCAGTCATTCAGAGTTCTCTTCTTGACTATGATAGCTTGTGTAAATAAATGATTCTGATAAAAGCAGAGCAAAGTAACACTGGAGAGTAACGCCAAGACTTGACAAGATTAACATACACTCGAATAGCCGCGAACTTAACACCACTGGCGACAGAAAACATCCCTACCGAAACTCATTTAGTCGTTCACCAACGTTGGCTCCGATAATTTCGTATCCTGAACTTAGCAAAAAAAATGATACAACCCCCATTGTTTCCTTTGTGTGTGCAGACCGCACCTTTGCTTTACTAGAAATTTCTAAACCCGCAAGTTTGTCTCGCTTTAAATGCCGCAAGCGTAGTTGGTGAAGCTATGAGTATGACCCGTTTGCAATGCATGGAAAGCATAGGTCTAGGCGCTACTCCCTAGTGTTATTTTGCTCTGCTGTAAAGAAACTTATTTACCTCTTCTCTCATAGCCTTGAGCCGGAGTTGAGCTAAAGACTGACGTGGCACTAGCAGGTGGCGACGCGGGATAGCTACTTAAGCTGGACACAGACGATATGGAATGCCGTGGCGCTGGAACTGGGGGAGCACTTGTGTGGAAAACACTGCTGGCATTACTGGAAGTGACGCTCAGTGGCTTGTGATTTTGCGGTCGCATCTGGACGAAGGGTTGTAGTCTCGCCACTTCTCTCTCCACTCGTACTGTAAGGAGAGTGCCCGAAGCTCGGAGGAACTCAACGGCCTCAAAATGTTCAATTTCGACGCATGACGCGTTGTTGACAGATAAGACTTTGTCCCCGACCTAAGGAGAAAAAAGGTCGACTAAATGAAAATTCACTCAATTTCATTCTACGACTTGAATTAATCCGTAATTTCCTGACCTTCGTCAGGCACTCACTTTCAAATGGTAGTGTACAGTAGAGGTCTGATAGTTGCAAGTATGGTGCTTTTATTGTCTATTTGCTGCGATGAAATCAACCAATTTAGTATTAACATATTTTTCAGACAAGTAAAGATAAGAAAATTTGTTTACTGCGCTAGTAAATTTATTTTCGTATTTACTGATACTTTTATTCAAGGGAATATTTTGACTCACCAATAGTTGACTTTTATTTATGCCAGTGGATCGAAACAGTAATTCCCAAAATTTGGTAAGATAACTTATCTTTATGCAAAAAATAATCCCGTTTGCCATTTGCAAGCACAAAGTTCGACCAATGTTGCCCTAAGTCTTGAACAATATGCTTTTCTCAAATGAGGTATGCTCTTAAACAAGCATACCTCTACTATTCATGACTTAGGACAACACGATATATTGCACTTGCAAATGAGACACGGGATTATTTTTTGCAAAAATATATCTATCTATAAATCCTTACGAAAAGCTTTTAAAAGCTTTTTAGCTTTTTTTTAAGAGATTGGTTCTGTGGTCACGCCTTTTATTATGTCACACAGTCAAGGTGGAAGCATAAAACAGTTCATAAGAGCAGTACTTGCAGAACTTCATATCGGAATTTCAAAAGTTATTCAATAATAAGAGGCTTCTAAATTGTTCTGGGTATCTTTTTTAAGAAAAATTAACCATTCCTTCGTCCAGCACGGTACAAGAAGCACACGAAATACATAATGCGAAAGTATGCCATTTCGTCTGAATTTCCGATACGGACCGACTAGCTTTACAGATGAATCGTTTTCGATGCTTCAGAGATACAGCCATAAGAAGTTCGATGCAAATCTTTGTGGAGGGACCGGAAACCTAACCAGTAGCGCAGATCTACTACTAAAATTGTGCTTGAAGCTAAGTGCCACAGGGCGCGAATTCGCTTGCGAGAGTCCGAACGCAGCGCCATTCAGCGGTGTCCATTCAAACCCAAGTCTCGGCGTAGTTTTTCAGGTTCTTTGAAACACTTAAAGGTCTTACGGTCTTAGGCCCAGTGAAGGTATTGATTTGATTATGATTATTATATAGTATCAGTGTATTTTAAAATATGTTAGTTAAATGATTTTTTATTTATTAGTGATGTTTTTTAGTTGAATATGTTAAAGATGGGAGCAGCCCCTTGCAGTCGTGGGCGTTTTGTTTTTTATCCTTTTGTACCGTTTCCAGTAAAGTAGTTAAATTTGAAGAGTTTGAGTGTATTTTGAGTAGCCGGAACGGAAGATGGAAATTTGTATATATAATGAAAATAATTTGTATGTTTTGTCGTTTTGTCGTTTGTCCTTGTTTTTGTGCCAGTAAAAAAAAAAAAAAAAAAAAGGTCTTACCTATAATAATAACGAAACGTACTTCCATAATCACGCCGTATATTTCTAAACCCGGAGCCCCAATTTCGTACGGTACATTCTAACCCCTCTAACAGAACCCCGCTAATTTTTTCACTTGCCGTGTTGCCACCTTCGATGTGTATCACGCTGTCGACGGTTGTCTGCGAGAAGTTTTTTGTCAGAGAAACCGGTTAAGTACATTGGTTTCCTGTTTTCGCTTTAAGTCAACGTGTCTCGGAAATGGATTAAAATAGCCAAAGCCGTCGGTTATTTGTTGAAAGCACAGCCTAATTTTACAGTATTCAAATATATTAAAATACCGTAAGTTGAAGAGTAATTAGTGCGAGGGGTCCTTTAACGTTTGTCTCAACGCTTACCCTCAGTCCAGCTACTTCTGCCGGTCCGCCCTCCGTTATCCGAGATACGAAAATCCCTTCATCATCTCTCTTGAACGGGGCGGAGCCTCTTCCACCTGCTATGGACAGCCCAAGACCACCAGCACCACGGACGACTTGGACGTCAAATTCTTCACAGTCGACTTCCACGTTCGCTCCATACTCGCCAATTTCTAGAAAATTTTAAAGATTCAAGGTTAAATTTTAAAGTTTATTTCTCAACTATTATAAATTCAGAGCGAAGAGCGAACTTGAATTATACTGAACACCAGAAGATCAATTCAGGGGCACGTAAGGGCTATATTTACAATACTGGCGATTATGAGCGAGACGGTAACGGCGTCAGTCTCAGGAGTTTCTGGATCGAAAGCGAAAGAGCTTCTAAATACTTCTTGTCTAACCAAGACAAAAGGCGTTTTCCGTGCTCCCACAAACCGTTGTGGGTCGACTGTGGCTCGAAAAAGTGTTTCCGCCGTCTTTCGTGCGGCCCACAAGTGTGTTTCCGCGACCAACGAGATTTTCGTGGCTCGCTTTGTGGCTCAAATTCGACAAACAACTGGCGAGGTGATTGTCGATTTTGTGACTCGATTCTGGCGGGAAATTCAGATTAAGCAGCAAAGTAGTGTCTAAACAATAAAGCTAACTACTTTTTCAAGCATGTAGACTTAAAACTGAAGATGCTTTTTATACAGAATGGTACGGAAATAAGCCTGGAGTTCTATTTATTGAGATTTTACATGAATTTTATTTTTATTCTTAGATACTTGAAACTACCGACAAAAAAATAGACCAAACGGCGTTTCCACGAGTTTCAACTAGTGGCTCGACTGTGTGGCACACAATCTTGTTTCTGCGACAAACACTCAGAAGTGTGTGGCCCACAACAGTGTCGCGGAAATAGGCCTAAAGATAACACAGACATGATACCGTTTACACGATTTCATCACAATCAGGCCTAGCGGCCTTTTCCACGTAAGTCAGGATTGTCCCATTTTTAAGGGGACGTGCAGACATGGACCTGCCAGGAAAAAAGAGAAACAAACGGGTCCAAATTAGTCAGATAATTAGAAGCTACAAGAAAGTCGGTTCCTTCTACTTATCGCTCATTTTCGAGCAACTCAGGGAGAAAAAGAAATAAAGCTTACCAACAGAATTCCTGTCCATAAGTGGACTAGAAGCTACAAGTGGAGGGGGAGGAGGACTGGGTCGCAGACCCATAGTTCCGTCTTCCAACTGCTGCTTTTTCAACGCCTGCAAAATAAATAATTTACTAACAATATAACAATATTATGTGCTAGTGTTTTTTGTATTTATAGTTATTTTAGTATTCTCTTCCTTTCTTTTTCTTTATTGTACTCCACTTGTTTTTCCTCTGGAATTTGTGGGTAAGAAATAAATTATAATTATTATTATTATTAAGGGCTCAGAATTTGTCGATCATCGCTTGTGGTTCCAAGATCATTTCCCTCATCGAGACCGATTTTCTGCATCGCCACTTTCACAGTACACCTCTATAGCGCTGGCGGCGCGCGCCCCCGTAGCAGACTTAACTAGGTCGGTTCTATCCAAGTCTGGAGTTCCGACACTCTTAGATCAATCATCAAGCCATCAACAAGCCATTGGGTGCGATATCGGCGTCGCTCCCTTTTGGTCACTGTTCTTGGCCCGGAGTCCTGCGTCGTCTGCACCTTCTTTCTTCGTTGGAAGATCTCTGCTGGGTCTAGTTTATTTCCCTTTCCTGTAGGATACTGACCATCTGGCGGAATAGTCCTTTCGCCTCCGACTGTCGATGTAATACTAGTTGCGTTTTTGCAGATACCATGGTATCTGTTACCACGGTAACTGAATCTGCAATTAGTCGTTTTTGCAGTTACCGTGGTATCTGATATACGGTTGCTCTGCAAAAACGACAATTGCCGAAATTATGCTTTTCAAAGAAGTCAAAGTTGATGAAAATGGGATGACTTTTTCAGATACCACGATAACTGGCCAGATACCACGATAACTGCAAAAACGCCTTTTGACCATGGTATCAGACACCACGATAACTGCAAAAACGACTTTAGACCGTGGTATCAGATACCATGGTATCTGCAAAAACGAAACTATTGTCGGCACTTTGCTTTTATGCTGCGGACTGACGCTCAGGTTCGAATGCTCGCTCACTGGAATCTCTGCTAAAGATTTGTTCCACTTAATAAAGGGGTGCAAAATCCGGCCGGAAATTCTGATCGTGTATCCGTACAACTGATGGTGCTATCCGGCTGAGAAAACCTGACGGCCAGTCCACACTGGGAACAGGAACTAAACTTTCCGGCTGCTTTCCACAATCGCCTTTTCGCCACACATTCAACCCCATGACTTCAGAGGGGTAAAAGTAGGCTATGCCAAAAGCAAGTAAATTACAAAAAGAGAGGCGAAAGCGGAGAAGAAGACTGAGAAATTCGAAAGCAGCAATAAAAAAATAGCCATTACTTGAGCAACGAGACGTGCCATCTTCTCCTTATCTCCCTGCGAACTAATCCTCTTATTCTTCAAATGATGCGGAGTGTCTCTTCTGTGCAGCTTGTGATTTCGCTCCTTAGGCTCAGAATCGTCATCACTATCGTTTTCGCTCGTCGCCTCGTTCTGGGGAACGGCGAAAGCAACGCGTCTCTCCTCGTAGTCTTCGTCGTCCTAGAAAGAGCACAGAAACTCACAGTTAAAAAAACGGGCGAAACTACATCGACCAGAAAACAAACTAGGTCAACTCACCCCGCTAGCTTAAGCGGCGTTTGACTGTCCTCGTATGTTGTTCAGTGGTACAGTCCTCTCTTCACAGGACAAACCAAACTACTATTCCGCTGACAAGCAAATCGTAATTAAACCGCTTGAAGAACAAGACCTAAGGTTTCGATGGGATCCGAGAAACCTAACATTTGATTCAAACAATTGGGTCATGTCTTCGCCATTCAGTCTTCTTCAGATTTCTTGAAGATTTTTACTGTTAAAATAAAGTTCAAACATGGTTTCAGCATGTCTCCTTGCCCGATACCGAATCTCTAATCGATTCCAGAAACAACTTTAAACTTCAACCAAATTTCCAGTTTCAGCCGAATTCGTGATGAACCATTTGTCTAGTAAGAGATCTAGTTCAGATATGGATTCAGCGTACCTCCTTACCCCTTCAATGAATATCTTATTAGCTTTCAAAACATACATGTTTTTACCGTAAATTCGAAACCCATCCTCTGCCTCTAAAGATAGGACTCAAGGACCCATCTACGAACTTGACCTGTACTTTACCAGTGAATCCTCATTGAACAACATCCTCGCTTGAACAACATATTTCCTCGTTTGAACATTATTTATCAACCCCTTCGACCTTCGAATACACTAGATCTCTCCGAAGTCCATAGAATATGTCGTCATGCACACGCACAGCTGTACTGGTTTGAGAGTAAAGGGGTAGGGGCTGCTATAGCCGAAAACTGGTCGACAAATTTTGTGTCCGGTTTTCGCCAGATTCCGGGTGAACTACTTGTCCGACGAGAAAATAACTTTCATATTCGGATTCAGCATGTCTCCTTACTCCTAAATCAACTATCTCAATAGCTTTTTTGCCCCTTTATTTCAAACCCCTCCCCCACCCCTAAATGTAGGGCTACAGAGCCCATCTACGAATTCGACCTTACTCTCGACCCGAAGAACCCTCACGCCAAGTTTCATCAAAATATCTCATTCCCTTCGAGAGTTATCGTGCTCGCAGACAGACAGACAGACAGACCGACACCTTTTGCGATGTCATAGGTATCCCTCCACTAACGTTTTGGGATCCCAAAAAAGGTTTCTACGTGGAGGTATGTCCTTTGAACAGCTTTGTCCCTGGAGAGACAAAGCATGTATCGAAGCAACTAAAGCATCCAAATACTTCTTGTTTAACGCAAATAAACTAATCGCTAGTACAAATTATATGCTAAGGCGCATCTAATTTATTTATTTATTTATTTCGAAATATAGTCAACTAGGGCTGCTACACAACAACTCATTTTATATACACTAAAAAGAGAAAAAACAAAAAAATAAATATGCTGAAGGCACGAAGCCTCCAACAAACAAAGTACTCAAAACCCATCAGGATGGATCTAATGCAAGACACCTTACTAGGCATCCCAGGAACTTTCCTAAATACATTCGACGGAGCATTCTTGTACCACCATCAACTTTTTCGTGGCCCTTTCGTCTCTTACGGCAAAGTATCCATCTTTTTTGTGAAAAATTACTTGATGAAAATTCGGTCGTGTTATATCTAAAGTCTTTGGCGTCTAGTGCCGGACATCGAGCCCTTGCGCCAAACGCATGTGACTATTTCCACCAAAAAAATTTCACAAGATGGTATGACAGTAGCGCACCTTCGATGGTAAGTTGCAACGTTATAATCCAAACACGACGGCCAAAAAAGTATAGATTTTTTATGAATTCTGGAAATAATTTTGGGAGCACAAGTGGGCTGATTTCTTCGAAGAAGAAATTCGTAGAATTTCGTCTTTTCAAATCAAATCAAATCGTTTATTGACAAACTAACTTCATGGCTTTCTTCGTTAAAAGATGCTAAATTACGCTGGTCATACATTCACTGGTGGTTAGGAGGGTCTCTCTAAAAGAGTTGGTGCAAGCCGCAAGTGATTCCGTTTAGCCGTTTAATTTTCGCGGCTGTTTTGTCGGAATAAGTCTGCGTGCACTGTCAGAAGTTTCGCAACAGACTGCGCATAACACTTTCAAGAAAAACACCCTTTCACTTAGAAAAAGTGTTATGACCAATTAAGTTTATACTATTTCGTGCCCAGATCTCAAACACCTTCAACAGGTAAAAATACTACACTGTCAGAAGTTACATAACGACAACAGCAGGATGCGCGGTTTCAACAGATAACACTTTGGGATGTTATATGTTATGTTTCTTTCATTCCCGTTAGTATTTTTACCAATTGAAGGTGTTGTTGGAGATCTAGGCACGAAATAGTGTAAACTTAATTGGTCATAACACTTTATTTCTAAGTGAAAAGTATTCTTGAAAGTGTTATGCGCAATCTGTTATGAAACTTCTGACAGTGTGGGGGCGAGTTCGGACAGCGATTAAAGCTGTCCGAACTCGCCCCATGAAAATTACAATTGACGATCAATGACGATCAGGGTTTACATATAGCCAGTGAAAATGATATCGAAAAGAAGAGTCGACTGAAATCTGTACCGTATTGAAAAAAAAAAACCAAAGGCCATATGAATGAAGTCTTCGTTCTGCTCAATTTATATTCTGAAAAACTCGTTGCTGGTGAGAGACTGAGCAGCCGTCCGTAGCGAGACAAATTACCTCCGTCCACGACGCTTTAGCAAATACATTTTAAAAATCAATTCGGATTCCCAGAGAGGATGGGATGTGCGGACATAAGTTTGGATGACATGCTTGTGCCTTTTTGTCACTAAACTAAATTAAGAAGGGTTAAACTAAAAATTAAATCTCTGGATGCAAGTCTTCTGATTATCAACCCCCCCCCCCCCAAATCATCTCCTCACGAACCGGAGAACAAGTTCCATTTTGAAGAACGGCAACCACCCAAGTCAGAAGTGACCTAGAACAGTTAATAAAGACAGATATCATCATATCGAGTATATCAAGTAATTGCCGTGGGGATACATTTCTGTTTGTTTTTGGCTGCTAGAAGTTGAACTTGCTTTTTTGTTTTGTTTTATTTTATGCAGAATAAAACACTAGTCTAGCGCGTATAATAAGTCCCGTCCGAAGTCGCTCCAATATGTGTCCAGAGTCACCCCATGGGGCGACTCCGGACACCTCACAGGGGTCTGCTTTAAGCACACTTGCCAAAAAACTAAAAAAGAAAGGAGTCTGAAAAAAATCATTATAGCTGAATGTTTTATCTTTCCATTGATATAACAAGAGCTACTACCTCATATGGCACTTGTTACGACTAGGTTTTGCAAGAAAGTAGATCAGAACGTCACAAAATACCCCCTTCAATCTCCTAGGATCGGACCTAGAAATAGGATATCTAGTTTCACTCGAGTCTGAGCATTCCCAGCATCGCCTCGGATCATCTAGAGCAAATGGCAGGGCACTATATTTCCGGTATTTGTCCCCCTCAAACTCCCCTTACCACGGCCGAACCTGGTCGAGACGATCACATAGCATCTTCTCTTACCGGCTATAAAGTTTCGCTTGAGCCTGAGCCATTTTTTCGCGAAACTACGGTACCCCCCCCCCCCCCCGTGTTCAGGTCCGGTCCCGACCCTATACTATGTCATCTAGGGAACATCGCATCTCTACTCTTCATGTTTCATTCATATCCCTCCATTCGTTTGACCCCTATACGAGCCACAAAATTTCCGGGACTCCCCCTCCAACTCCCCACACTGTGGCCAACTACGACTAGGACACATACACGTCGTATCTCTGATATCTCCTATTCTCATCCTTCAAGTTTGAGTCCAATCGAAGCATATCTGCAAATTTCCCGTTCCCGGTTCATCCTCCTCCTACCCTGCCCGGATCCGGTCTGAACCGTAAAAAACAATCTAGGTCGCATGAAATCGGTATTGGTAAAGCTGCATCCCATTCGGTCCACTCGTTTGGTTTTTGTGCATGTTACAAAGTTTCCAGACCCCCTCCCCCTCCAACTCCTCCAACCATTGCCGCAGGTGGTTCGGAGACATGTCTTGCCTGTCTAGGTCATCAGTTCTTATCACCAGAAAAGTTTTACTCGAATCGGACCACCCGTTCGCAACCCCCCGTAACTCCCTCGAAAATGGTCGGATCAAGAAACGGAATTTTCCCTCCGGCATTGTGTCAGGTCCTTAAGTCTATTTGGTCGGGTCACTAATATGCCTGCCAAGTTTCATCGTCCTTCGCACATCTGGATGTATCCTTACTCGCGATCACCGTAATTCTGGGAAACCCCCTCCAACTCTCCCCAGGTCAGATAAATTGTGTTATATTATTTTTGTTAGATTTATAGGGTACGTAGTTGTTGCTAGTATAGTAAAATTTTTAACAAGCACTGCGTGTTCGAATTTTTGTTCTCCACAGTGCTTGTATAATGTATTTGTATTTTTGTGTAAAATTAAAAAACTTGAACTTGAAAGAGCCCCGATATGGTCTAGTTCTGTCAAAAACATATCTAGGGCTTATGTTTGGTCTTCCCACCAGATTCCATCCCGATCCCTCGATGCTAAGCGTTTCATGAAAATTCCGGTGCCCCTTCGACTCCCCCCCACAAATATCAGATCCGGTCCGGACTTGGCATGGAACATCTTGGACGACACTTCTTTCCACTTGCCAAGTTTCATTCAAATCGGATCGCCCGTTCAAAAGTTATGAATGCCACTAGATTCCGGATTCCCCATCCCCCCACTCCCCCCACGATGGTCAGATTATGCAAACGACTATTTTCAGATTCCAGATTCCCCCTCCTTCCACTCACCCCACGATGTTCGGATCGGGCAAGTGACTATTCGCAACTTAATCATTTGGGGTCCCTGATATACTTGCCAAGTTTCATCGTCCTAGCTTATGTGGAAGTGCCCGAACTAGCAAAACCTGGACAGACCGACCGACCGACAGACCAACGGACGGACAGAAATTGCGATCGCTATATAGCTTTTGGCCGAAGGGCAAGTGCCATAAAAACGAAAGCCGAGACTTCAAAACCGTGACTTGCAGAGACCCTGAAGTCAAACACGTCCGGACTCACCTACTTCCTAAAGGCGTTTTTCCGTGCTCCCACAAAAAGTTTGTGGGTCGATTGAGGCTCAAAATCAGTGTTTCTGCGGTCTTTTGTACAAAAAGTTTGTGGGTCGATTGTGGCTCAAAATCAGTGTTTCTGCGGTCTTTTGTGCGGCCCACAAGATTTTTGTGGCTCGCTTTGTGATTCGAATTCTACAAACAACTGTCGAGGTGCTTGTCGATTTTGTGGCTCGATTCTGGCGGGAAATTTAAATTTAGCAGCAAAGTAATGTCAAAACGATAAAATTAACTACTTTCACAAGCTTGTGACATAAAATTGATGATCCTTTTTGCACAGGATGGTAAGCATGAAATCTTTAAAATCGATTTATAGAGATTTTATCTCAATTTTATTTTAATTTTCAGACATTTGAAATTACCGTCGAAAAAATAGACAAAACGGCGTTTCCGCGAGTCTCAACTTGTGGCTCGACTGTGTGGGACACATTCGTGTTTCCGCGACAAACACTCGGAAGTGTGGGGCAGACAATTATTGTTTCGCGGAAAAACGCCTTAAATATCCAATAGAAAGCCGTCCACAGTACATCCAACCATTCTTACACGCGGCCGTTACGTTCCTTCAGGTTTAGAAGTTTGATTGTAATCTCTGAAGAATACAAACAGAAAGTATCCACATTACCTTCAATTATTCCTTGTCATTACGTTTTGTCAAAAGGTTATCTTTCGTGCTTATCACAGGAACAAACGATTTTTCAGACTGAGGAGGCGGAAAGTACGGGAAGGAATCACAACTAAGATAAGGTGGCCTTTACTATTCAATGTCGTCCTCCAGTCCATCACGAGCTATCAGTCGTGGAGATCCGAAAGGCGTTTCTGTGCCTGATCAACCCAAACTGCAGGTGCAGATTTTAAGTTGTAGTCCAATTGTCCTAAAGTACTAGCTCAATTGCTCGGACACTGCACTCGCTTGCTTGGCTGAATGCCAACGGTTGAAATTTCATGAAGCACAGCGACCTGACCACAATTAGATTATGTCATTCATTGGCAGCTTTCATCATATTCTGGGACATTTCTTCTTCGGAAACTCTTAGAATATACGGTAAGGTGAAAACGGTGTATGAGCCTGAATTTCATGTTAAGCCAAATTCAGCTGCCATTAATTTTGAGGTATTGATCCAACTGTGAGGAAATAGCCTACTACTGGGAAATAGCCTACTACTATGTTATCACCACTGAGCAAGTTCAAAGAAGAGCAACAAAACATTGCCAGCCATTCGCCATCTGCCTTACGAAAACCGGCTTCGAAAACTACGATTACCCACTTTATCTTACAGATTTCTACGAGGTGATTGATCGAAACTTTTAAAATTTGCCATAGTCATTATGGTAACGTAAGTTCTGATGATGTCTTTACTTTCAATCACAACGGTCTCAGAGGACACAACTTGAAACTGAGTGGTAAGAAATTCCGAAAAGACACTGGAAAATGGAGCTTTAGAAACCGAATAGTAGAATATTGGAATAATCTCCCATAAAGTTTTGTAAATGCCGAAAATATCAACCAATTCAAAGCACGTGTCGACTACCACCTGGCTGAAATTCAATTCTGTGTGTAAAGTGTCGCGAGAAATTTATAGAGGTGAAAGCCTTATTATTGCAACTATATTATCATTATTTTACTATTACTGCAGGACTAAGAGAAACCCAAACGCGAACGATACGCACCCTCTCTGCGGATGTGAAGAAGAGGCTACAGGTCACTTTGTGAGCTAGTGCCAAAAGCTTTCATATTTTAGTGGAGAGATCTTTGGTGGAGAATATCTGAAAATAATTTTCTCCCCAATCAATAAGTAGAGTGCCATTGGCAGATACTTTTAAAAGCTTAACTGAAAAGCCAACTTATTTTTGTGTCATTTAACTGAATACACTGAATTATTTGGATTCTGCAAAGGGATTTTTTTTTTACCATCTGCTCTAGTCATGACGTTCAGAATATCTGCGCCCACAGCGTAAATTCTACTATGACGCGGGAAATTTTAATCTTAACACAAACGCGGCTTTTCAGTGGGCAGTGGTGAGACTGATGAGGATTGCTTAGTGCCTGAACAAAAAAAAAATCAAAAACCTTTCTCGTCAGGCATACAACAAAAATACAAGCGCATAGAAGTACCCCAAATCACATGGAAATTCCACTATTTGAAAATCGATTATTCGTGAACAGCGGAACAACGAAGTAACGTATTTTCAGCGGGTCTTCAAGCCAATTTAAGTGACTAAGTGATGGGTATCTAGATTGTCCTATTCCAGCCCTTTTCGGTTAAACTTTAAATTAGAGAGGCAGATATTAGGAAGTTATTTGTTGATTAGTTTCAATGATAATTGCGTGTTTGTTCGTTATGGAATCGAACGTGTAAATGGCCCTTGGGCTTTTTCCAATGCAATTATTAATATTATCACTATTACTACAGCAATCGACGTGACTGTCAGGCAGCTGATGTCGAGTTGCAGTGCTTCAGATCAGTTGGGACTACACAATTTGGCAGGCACATACGCGACCTGACCCGATTCACTTCGAAACTTTATGTAGGACCATCCACTGGAGCGGACAAGGGGATCCGCAAACGCCTGATCGCAAACGACGGGCCGAGGGAAAACAAATGGGGAATGGGAAAACAAAACACAAATGGGAAAACAAAACACATTTACAGATCCGGGCTGGAGCTAGCCCCTGTGGGCAGAGCTGGAGGGGAAACCTTGTGAAACTTTTAGGTACCAAAAATGTATAAGGATTGTAATGAAACTGGGATAATTCTGGGTTCATAAGTTCTGGGGTCTGAATGAATGAATGATTTATTACGCACTGCCCAAGGGCGTAAGTGCAATAGAAAAGGACAAAGAAATATAAATAATCGCAATACACTAAACAATATTTTCCATAAAGGTTCACTAATTTAGAATCACATTGATGGGATCGTGGACAGGTAAGTTTCCAATGGGAGAAAGTCTGAGATTCAATATTGCTGGAAGAATCTATTTGCTCGCGTATGTCCAAGAAGGGGTCAAGGAGTTCCCCGGAAATGCTATTTTCAACGCGACGAGGATGAAATTTGGCACTTTAT
Organism: Branchinecta sandiegonensis; assembly: GCA_030848855.1. Lineage (NCBI taxonomy): Eukaryota > Metazoa > Arthropoda > Branchiopoda > Anostraca > Branchinectidae > Branchinecta > Branchinecta sandiegonensis. The sequence goes on along the minus strand of JAUPMV010000006.1, from coordinate 22,042,938 downwards.
CTGGAGATGTGGCATAAGAGGGAACTTATTTCCTGTGGTGAGGGTCGAGGGGCAAGATTTCAACCGGGAAAAGGATAACCCAGTTAAGACAAAATTAAGGAACGTCTTCGAAAGATGACGTTCAGTTCCAAAATCGATTGGTGTCAAAAATCAAACTTTGAAGAAAAACATCATTTAGATAAACGTTTTAAAGGGCGGTGCGAAAAGACAAGGACAGAGAGAAATTAACCGGAACCGCCGGTGCAGAAGAAACTGAAGATAAGAAAAAGGGCAAATCTCACAGACACGACAGCGATGAAAGCCTCTCGACAAGATCAGAGCAACAACCACAAAATCACTGAAGTAGCCTTCCAATATAAGCGACAAAACGGACTAATTGCATTCATCGCGCATAAACCATTCAAGAGCACATCCGACACGCAAAGCTTTTTTCTAGAAATAACGCACCAGCACATGGGTGTGACGATACAGCGTCACTCACGAGTGCAACAAGGAATTTCACACGGAAATAGACTCCATTGCTACAGCTATGAAGAAAGGATGTTTGATAAGTGGCGCGCCAGCGCAAGTGTTCAAGACAGTAAAGATAAGGACAAACACCGGTAGTTAGAAGTAATTAATTGGTGACTTGGTTCTATTTTTTTTTTCTTTTCAAGGACGCGTAGATGGGACCTCCCGACTCACGCTTTACTTCGCGCTTTGGGTAACGTCAAAGCAAATGGTGAAAATCAGGAACCTGAGAAAGAGTATCGGTTTGTTTACAAAGGAATAGTCTAGTATTCCGAATCCTCCGGTCACGATCGAATGGTTTAGTATCGGAGGGATGCCCGCGACAAGTGCACGGACAAAGTATTCGATCGCACCAGTCCTTCGGCCAAGATGGACAATTTTATCCCGGCGTTAGCTTTATTTTCTAACTTCACATTTTTTACTAATAACGCTCCCTTTTCCTCTTGATTTCCCTACTTATATATTTATATATAATATTTTTTTTTTTTTTTTTTCAACTTCTTTCCCTCGACCTTGCTTACCGTCCTTCGACCAGCAACTAAGTTGCCGATCGCTCTCTACGGGTTCAGAATAGTATATATTCCGAATCCTCCGGTCACGATCGAATGGTTTAGTATCGGAGGGATGCCCGCGAACTCCCTTCCATCCCTTCGTTACTCCCTTCCCACCATTCCCAATTCCATAACCAAAATAAAAGGTGAGCTCCTTACAAGCGTGATAACCAAATATAGCAGTGTATTTGGAAACTGTTACTGTACTTACAGAAGAGGTTCGTACGAAGCCGGGTCTTTAAACTGAACCGGCTGAGAACATATGTCAACACCTGACCAAACTTTCGCCGAGTATGTCACCTGAGCTAACCGATCGGAAGACGTGTATCTTTCCAGCATATCCCGAGACTTCCAGCCAACATGATTTTGCACAATAGTTTTCTCAACTCCAGATTCTACTAATGCAATGGCTGCCCCAGCTCTTACAGATTGAGGCGTCTCCCCTGCATATAGGTCCATGGCGGAGAGGCACGTTATCAGTGCCAGACGTGCATCGTCGTATTCCATTGGAGCAGTTTGTATGGTACTGGATCTGACCTTTGGGAACAAGTAGTTACCGGTTAAAACGAAACCCGCATTCATGCAGCACTTCTTATAAGCGTAAAGAGCGCGAACGGGACAGATAGAGATGTCTCGATTTTTGTTGATAGATAATACCCTTCCTGATGTCAACTTCAGAGTTTTCCCTTCTGATTGCAGGAAAACCAACCCGTCCCCTGTCTGTGCTTTCCGTAGGGCAACTGCCGGTACTCTGGACAAATCGGAAAAACGTGAAACAGTGAAGAACTGACTTAAAAATAGAGCCCTATTCCTCAGATGAACAAAGCGTTTGAAAATGTCTGGCTCCAATCGCGCGGACTGTTCTAGGCTTTCCGCAACACATTTTAATTTTCCCACCGACATGGGTGTAGCTTGCCGTCCGGGACACATAGCGTTTGTCTGTTCAGCCGTAACCGACTTGAGGTACGAACGCACTTCTGACGATAAGACCGGGTTACCGACACCCATCTGCGAACTAAATTCTCCGGTAATCCCGCAATCCTTATAGAATAGAATAGTGTTTATTTAGCCTCACAGGGCCATACACAGATTTTTATAAACACGGCATACAAGTATATTAATGCATTGAAAACGCAACTATCCTAGGACACATACATAAATTATCTTCTATTTAGATTCCCACTCACATAATCTACCACCGTTTTAATAACGTTTTCTTTAGTCGATGTCAATATACCAGGGAAGAGCAGCCCTCCCCCAAAGTGATCCGGTAGAGGAGACTCCCGGCACTGCCCTAGGAGGTGGGCAACATTGCCCATGCTGAAATATGCTGAAGAAAGCTCCCCCAATAACGTGGAAACTGTGTTGGAGCTGAGCCTTGTTGGACACTCACAGTTCGCTTTTAGATTTAACTTACACTCGAAATTATGGACCCGAGTCCTTCCGGCAGTGTCCTTTTAATCTGCGGTTAAAATGAGTATTTTAAGGGATGGTCGGATCTGGGAAGTGACAATTTCTAAGCCAACGCATGACTCAATATTCCGGATTCCCCCTCCCACAACTCCCCCACGATGGTTGGATCTACGAAATTTTCATTTCCAAGTCAGATTGATCGGGTCACTGATATGCCTGCCAAGTTTCGTCGTGAAAATCCCCCAAAACCGCCATCACCGGAATTCCGGAAACCCCCTCTCCACCCTCCCCAAGTGTCCGGATCCGGTCCAGTTGTGCAAACGATTTACCTAGAATAGTTGGTTGTTCCTCCCAGCAAGTTTCACTCCGATCCCTCCATTCTAACCGTTCCACGAGATTTCCGGTCACCCCCTACCAACTCCCCCATAGCTGTTGAATCCGGTCCGGACTAAATCCGATCCCCGTTACACTACTCAATTTTCTGCATTCCCCCGCCCTCCGCCCCTCCCCCCCCCATGATGGTCGGATCGGGAAACTGATTATGCGCACTGTAAGGTTGCTAGAAATAAATTTTTAAGCCAAATCCTTGTTTGAGATGAATCGTTTGATCAAAAGTAATTTTCGATTTTGCGGTTAAGATGCGCAGTTTAAGGGAGCTAGAACATCATTTATAAGCTAAACCCTTGAGGCAAAAATGATAATGGGCTCGTGGGGATCATACGTATATATATTTTGCTTTAAAATATTTGTCTTACTTTGCGGTCAAGATTGGTACTTTAAGGAATAATCGCATCTGGAATGTGACCATTTAGCCAATCTTGTCGAATCTCTAAAATTCCAGCCAAGTTTCATTCCTAGCGCCTCCTTCAAATTTAATTTAGGGTTGTTAGCAAAACGTCGAAAAAAGTTATGTTTCAGTTTCGGTCTAACAACGTTGGAGAGGCCTGGTCTACGAGAAATTCTTCCCATTGAATATCTACCTATTAGGCCAAGATCGGCACGAGCTGCTGCCCAGCCTGTTCCAAAGTAGCAGCCAGTACCCTATTCCCATGACCGATATAAACAAGAGCTACGAGCTCATATGGCACTTGTTACGAGTAGGCGGTACAAGAAAGTAGATGAAAACGTCAGAAAATACACCCGCCATCCTAAAGTGCGGTTCGGAGATAGAAATAGGATATTTAGTTTCTCTCAAACCTGAGCAGTTCCGGCATCGTCTCGGATTATCTGTAGCAAATGCGCATGACTGTTCAAACTTCCAAATTACAGCCCAATAAATCCACTCGTTTGATCCCTAGACGTGCTACACGATATCCGGTACTCCCTCCATCTCCCCCTACCGTGAACGAATCTGGTTCGGACCCAAAGATGGATCATCTAAAGCATCTTCTTTTTATACCATCCATCAAGATCCACTCGAATTTCAGCATTTTTGAAAAATTTCGATACCCTCCCCCGACCGTTGTCGGATCCGGTTCGGACCCTAAAATATGTGATCTAGGGTATATCCTCTCTCTACATTCCAAGTTTCATTTAAATTGATGCACGCACTTGTTTGACCCCTATGCGAGCTTCAAAGATTCCGGCAATCTCCCTCCAATTCCCCCCACTGTGACAGAAGAGGACTTGGAAAACATAAACGTCGTATCTATTAATACCCTGTTCCCGTCCATCAAGTTTTACTGCAATCGGAGCATAGCCTATCTGCAAATTTCCGGTACCCCCCTACCTTGGCCGAATCCGGCCCGGACGCGAAATAACAAATCTAGGCCACATAAACTCGAAACCGTCGAACTTGCATCTCATTCGATCCATTCGTTTGATTTTTGTGCATGTCAAAAGTCCCCCCCCCCCAATTCCCCCAACTGTGGTCGCATGTAGTTCAAACGCATGTTTTACACGTCTAGGTCATCTATTCTTATCACCCCTTAAGTTTCACTCGAATCAGAGCACTCGTTCGCAATTTGCAGAAGTCAATTTCCATATTTCCCTTCCCTCGCTCCCCCAAAAATGCTCGGATCTAGGAACTTAAGGGGTCAGGTTCAGGTTCTTAAGTCAATTAAGTCGGGTCATTAATATGCCTGCAAAGTTTTGTTGTCTTAGTACATCTGGAAATATTCTAACTCGCGACTACCTGAATTCCAGGAAACCCCCTCCAACTCCCCCCACAGACCCCCGAAACCATCTGGCTCCGTCAATTTCGTATCTAGGCCTAATGCTTGTTCTCTCCATTAAGTTCCGTCCCTCCCTCTGCTTTAAGCATTTCTTGAGTTTTCCGGTCTCCCCCCATCCCCCCACAGGTATCGGACCCCAACCGGACGTGACACTGAGCATCTGAGGTGACAGCTCTTGTCACCTGAAATGTTTCATTCAAATCCGATCACCCGTTTAAAAGTTAAGCGTTCCACTAGATTCCGGACTCCCCATCCATCCACTCCCTCCAGGATGGTTGGATCGGGGAAACGACTATTCTCAAGCCAATCTGTTCGGATCCCTGGCATACCTGCCAAGTTTCATCAACCTAGCACATCAGTAAGTATGCCGAACTCGCGGGATCGCTAGATCTGGACCCCCCCCCCCCCAACTCCCCCACAGTGCCTGGATCTGGTCAGGTTATGTCAATGACATATCTAGGACTTGTGCTAGTTCTTTCCACCAAGTTTCATCCCGATCCCTCCACTCTACGCGTTTCTCAACATTTCCGGTTCCCTCCTCCAGCTCCCCCAGTGTCATCGGATCCGGTCCGGATTTAAGGTGGGACGTCTGAGAAACGAGGTCATCCTAAATATCAACTTTCATCGTGATCCGATCACCCGCTCGCAAGTTAAAGATACATCAATTTTTGGCTTCCCCTCCCTCCACTCCCCCCTCCCCGATGGTCGGATCGGGAAAGTGACTGTTTCCCATTTAACCTGGTCGGGTCCCTGACATGCCTGCCAATTTTCATCGTCCCAGCACATCAGGAAGCACAGAACTCGTGGGATCACAGAATTCGGATCCCTCACCCCCCCTCCCAGCTCCCTCATAGTGAGCGGATCCGCCCCGGTTATATCAGTCACGTATCTAGGACTTGAGCTTGTTCTTTTCACCAAGTTTCATCCGAATCTCTCCACTCTAACCGTTTTCCAATATTTCCGGTTTCCCCCTCCAACTCCCCCAATGTCACCGGATCCGGTCTGGATTTAAAATTGAACGTCTGAGACACGACGTCCTTCCATATGTCAAGTTTCATTAAGATCCGATCACCCGTTCGTAAGCTAAAATATCTAATTTTTCCTAATTTTCCGGATTCCCCCTCCCTCCACTCCCCTCCAGATGGTCGGATCAGAGAAGCGACTATTTCTACTTTAATCTGGTCCGGTCCCTGATACGCCTGCCAAGTTTCATCGTCCTAGCTTATCTGGAAGTGCCCGAACTAGCAAAACCGAGACCGACAGACCCACTGACGGACAGAAATTACAATCGCTATATGGCACTTGGCCGAAGGGCAAGTGCCATAAAAAAAGTTTTGTTCCATCATTCACGGATCTTTTTAACGGGCATTCCGAAACACCTCCATAAATTAACCGTATTTCTGTGTCTGTTGTTATTGAATTGTAGATATTATAATTGTTGATATTATTTGGTTTTTAGCTTGGTGTTAGCTTGACCAAATTATTATGTTTACTTATAGATGCTTGATTAGTTGACATGTTACGTATGATGGTTTTATTGAGAGACACATGTACACTGACCTAATGAATAGCACTAGTTATAGTTGTTTTTATGGCACTTGCCCTTCGGCAGGGAATCTGAAATTTTGAGAAACGCTTAGAGTGGAGGGATTGGGATGAATTTTCGTGGGAAGAGCAAGCACAAGTCCTAGATACGTCATTGACATAACCGGACCGGTCCAGGCACTGTGCGGGAGTTGGGGGGGGGGGGGGGGGGGGGGGTGATAGTTTAGCAAAAAAAGATAAATGCGCTCCAGCCTTGACACCAAGAAGCCAAAATTCGTGACGTCATGCGTAGTAACTACGGTAAGTAGGGTGGAGAACGCTCGTGAAGCCCACTCGAGATGGACTTATTAGCCTGTTTTAACTTAGAACACGCAGATCACAGAGTTCTGGTACCGTGCAAATCGAAATATAACCGCCAGGTCCTAGCCCGCCTCTATTCGATTTTTGTATCTTGCTAGATCTTGCTATGTTGTAATTTAGTCTTTGTGTTTTATATATTTAGCTGATGTAGATCTATTGCAGTTGCTGTTTTGTTTTGTCTTTCCTTTTTTCTTCTTTTCATACTCCATTTAGGACGAATTTTTTGTCATCCAAATGGGTAATAAATATATCATCATCATAAGTGGGTAATAAATAAAAAGTATTATTCTATTATATTAATAATAAATAGTACACACCTCATTGATTTCGCTTTTTCCATCGCTGACGTCCATCTCGTCGTTGTTATTGTGATGCACCATTGCTGGCGGCTCCCACTGGTTAGAAACGGCACTAGCTGGTCTTGGAGAGGGAGACCTTCCTCTTTCAGAATCAACCGCAAGCGACCCATTCACCACCGGGACTTGGGGAGCGGGGGATAGTCGTTCAGGGGTAGTGCTTCGGCTCAGGTCCGCTCGGGTCGGTCTAAACTCGCCCTTGGATTCGTCATCGGTATGCGGAACAACTCGGCCATCGATGTTTTTCAGGAGTTTGTGGGCCTTAGCCTTGAGCTCTCGAGGATGGGGGGTATTGTGTCGAACGAAATTCGGTTGCTGCGAAAAGATGTACTGGGTTAATGCTAAGTACGTATGCAGATAGAAGAAGTGCGAAGACTACGTACAGTCACAACTTCCGGGTAAACTGTCTTGTTTGCTTTTGTCTATTTTTCATGTATTTGCCATGGCCTTTGGCTCTTAAGCCGCGTTCACAAGCATGCTTACCCAAGCACAGATGCCTCGGCCAGAGATGGGCGAATCCGACCATGAAAGGAATCGAATCCGAATCCAGTGCTAGGTACGAATCCGATTCCAAATCCAAATCCACCATTCGTGCTGAGGATTAGAATCCGGAATCGAGTCCGGATTCGGATCCGACCTTAATAAAAATCAAGTCATATACGTAGGTTATAGTTTAATAATCAGAGGTGACTAAAAGTAATCGGATAAAGCGATTGGTGGTGGAGATCATAAAGTTGGATTGCCTAAGCCCACTGTGTAAAAATTGGGAAACGGAAACTGGAAGGATGTACACTAGAAATTTTTGCGGATTCGTAAGGTTGAAGATTTGGAAAATCCGAATCCAGCCTGACAAGCAGAAGATTTGAATCCGGCCAAAAGGACCAATCCTGGATTGGAATCTGAATCCGGATTCGGATCCGCCCATCTCTGGCCTAGGCACGTGCCCAGGCTTACAAGGCACCGAGTTCTAGAGCCTAGAACTCCATGCCTAGCCTAAAATCTATGCCTAGGCATGGGTGTGAACTGTGATGCTCGGCTATGAAGCTCGCAGACTTCACACAGGTCGATAATATTCCACCAGCTGGATTGCGCCCCGTTCGAGAGAAACGGACCAGTCCTACCAGCTCCAGCTGTCAATTTTTTCCCTTGCTGTATTTCGGAATCGGGTAGGCAGAGAGGCAAACGCCTCTGTGGGAACTGCACTATGTCTGTGCTTTTAAGTCAAATTGTTGACTTCTTGTATGCGAATCGAGTTCCAGCATGGACAAGCATTGCCATCAACAAGCTATTGCAGAGAAAGCCTAATGAAGAATACGCTTCGAAGTCACGTAAAACCCAGAGCAAAATAAAAATAGGGAGTATCGCCAACACCTATGCTTTCCATGCTTCACAATCGGACCATGCTCGTAGCACCGCCCGCCACGCTTGTGTCATTTAAAGCGAGACAAACTTGCGGGTTAGAAATTTCTAGTAAAGCTAAAATGCGATCTACGCACATCGAAGAAACTGGGGAGCTTGTATCTTTTTTGTGCAGTGTTCAGAAATTTCAGTTACTGGAGCCAACGCTGGTACACGACTGATTCCGAGTTACAGTACAGACATTCTCTGTCGCTAGTGGTGCTAGTTCGCTGCTATTCGAATGTGTGTCACTTTTTCCAAGTCTTGGTGCTACTCCCTAGTGTTGTTTTGCTCTGGTAAAACCGTACCTTCAACACACGCGATAACAGGAACAGCAATAATAACACAAATGCAACAAATATCGGAAATGGTGCCAATGAAGGTGACCTGCGACGGGGCCTACAAGAAGAGTGTTGTGGCTCAAGAGGGCCCCATCCATTTCTGTTATCATTCCCAACAATGGTGTAAACACATACGCCATCTAGGAAACAAGTTCAGGCTATTGCCGATCGATGGCGCATGTCACTAATCGTCTTTGTGACATTGTTCGATACTGATGACACTGATCGGTTATCAGCATCATCACGTCCGGTAGCCATATCAACTTATCATCTGTTGATACAAGGAGACTTTTTGTACATAGTAGCTGAGTATACGTTTATTTAATCGGGAGAGAAGAGAAGAGTGCGTCTGAGCCCTAGGCTACCTAGGACATCCCCAAAGAGCATTCGTAATCTTACCTCTTTTTCTTCGTCCTCAGCGTCTGACTCATCCTGGAACTTGACGGTCGACGTCCTCTGAGCTTCATTCCAGTCACTCGTACTCGACTCTCCGTCGTCTGGAAAAGCAAGTGATGTAAGCAGACACACAATAAAAAACACAGCAACATATCGTTCCCCTGGGAACATGGACACCCGTGACCAATTCACATTACTGCTTTATTTCTAATTAAGCTTCAGTTCTAAAAAAAAGAGGGTGAATCCCTGGATCGATCCTAACTCATCACATCCCGAAAATAAATGGAGTTTCTAGAGTTCCCGCCGGTATGTATGCCTGGGGCATAGAACTTCGTTAGAAACAATAATCCAAGTTGTTAATTTCCTCCCCTCTTTCAAACTTGTTTTTTATAGGGGCGATAAATACACGAGCACGCTCGAGGTTGAAACAAGGCACTGGGAAAAAAGGGAGTAATGATTAACGGGACATAACCTTACTACCAATTGATTATCATTAAGGCTTGGAGAATAGTAGAACTTAAAAGTATTGATACTAAGACCAACAAAAAGCCTCTGGTCTACTACCGTACCTCAACTGATATCTTGAGAAGATATTTGTCGCGATCTTCTCCTCAGATAATCTCTTGAAAACCTCAACTGATATCTTGAAAAGATATTCTTCGCGAAATCTCCTCAACTAATATCCTGAGAACCTCAACTGGTATCTTGAGAAGATATTCTTCGCGAAATCTTCTCTAAGATATTTTATTTGTACCTTTAACCACTTGCTCTATGCACCAGGTGGTATCGTGCACTTTCAGGCCAGACATGCATCTCGTCATAGAGCTTGCAGAGAAGGAAGGGTCATCGTAGGCCAACGGAGACAGCAGGCAACCCGGGATCTTTATCCAAGTTTTACCCAAGGCAACTGTTACGTACTAGATTTCATGCACAATTTCTACCTATCCTATAGGACCTAGAGGGGGGCACTCTTGCATTCTGGTTGACGCTTATGTTATGTGTTATTTGAATGTTTTGCGTTTACTGTAGCTACTTGGGAAAATGATATCTTCATACAGTAAACTACTTTGATTGTGTTTCCGTTTTTTCGCGTCTCGCAAACTGAGTGGGACGTTTAAGTTCGAGTTCAGTTGGTCAGACAGTCAGCAATGATGATGACGATGACGATTTTATTTTTAAACCGTCAAAATAAGCACGAAGACGGAGTAATTAAAAAGGAAGAAAAGAAGAACAAGAAAAAAAAGAACAAGAATGTTTTTCAAAGTTTTTGTTCTCGTTGACTGACCTTGGTTAACTGACATAAATTCGAAATATTCCGAAAATTTCTTTCAGTCTCGGAGTTCTGAGCAACGGCGACATCCAATTCTCGACATCTTTCAAGAACTGCACCAGATCAGAAACCACAGTCGCATGAGTAAAATAGAAGGCCGATCCAATCTTGACATTGAAGAAAAGTTGCGTACAATTCCCGCTGAAGGACAAACTACAGTTGCGTTTTTGCAGATACCATGGTATCTGATACCACGGTCTAAAGTCGTTTTTGCAGTTATCGTGGTATCTGATACCACGGTCAAAGGTGTTTTTGCAGTTATCGGGGTACCTGGCCAGTTATCGTGGTATCAGATATTCAGATACCACGGTCCGAGTCGTGGTATCTGATAAAAGTCATCTCACTTTCATCAATTTTAGTCAAATTGGTGGGAAAGAAGTTTGGCACTTATTGACGTGACTGAATATCAGATTTTCTTTTGGGATGACTTCGAAGTGCGCAATTTCGGCAATAGTCGTTTTTGCAGAGCAGCCGTATCTCAGATACCACGGTTACTGAAAAACGACCAATTGCAGATCCACTTACCGTGGTAACAGATACCATGGTATCTGCAAAAACGCAACTTATAGGACAGGCTTCCCAGACAGATAGAATACGGTATTTTGATTGTTCGATAAACTCTTCTTTTTCAGTCTATACTCCATATTAATCCCCTGTGAATTTTCAGGTAGGCTACTAAAATTACTTAATTACTTCTTGACAGTTTTCTATTTGTCCGAAGTAGGGCGGACAGCACCATCTACTATGTGTCGTAGCTGCGCGCCATGTAGCGGACACAGTGGAAACTTATATCTACTATGTGTCGTAGCTGCGCGCCATGTAGCGGACACAGTGGAAACTTATAAGGGAGGAAGAACAGGGCCAAGAAACCACGGTAGTGGAAAACCCTCATGAATAGCTATGAAAAACACATCATGGGCCCTTGCTATCATACAAAAGCAGAATTACAACCACTATTTTACTCAGACCAAGCAAGCAACTATGCAAGACGAACTGAAACTGAAGGCATGCGAACGAAAAGGATTCCTGTCTTTACCTAGACTACTATGACTGATCACTGCTCGACCCCATCGTCTAACCAAAACTGGAGCTGAAAATTGAAATGAAAGTAAAATGCAAAGAGACCATAAAAGTAAAATAGAAGTGCAAACAAGTTTGTTTGCTGATTAAAATCATAGAAAACAAAATAAGAGATCAGAAAAATAAGCACCAGGAAGGAGTAGACAGCTATTATGTGGCCATCTTTGTTCACCTTAGTCCGCCCTAGCAGATCGGAATTTTAATATTCGTAATAATGTAGGGCATCTACCCGCGTCTTTGCCAAACGAGGTCAAAGGCCTTTCTCCGAAGTCCTCTGTCCTTTCTGCTAATTTGACCGTTTTCTGGTAAGGAGGAGTCTGGTGACATTCTCCTCAGCTGATTGGTCAACTCACCTCCGAGTTGACCAATCTCCTTTCTCCGCAGGCCTGGGCAGAAAGGACAAAGGTATTGGTCCAAACAAACATTTGTTTGTCGTCATGATATTGGAAAAATTCAGCAGATGCTTTTTTGACGGTTTTTCGGCTCTATCTGGCAATGCTTGTTATGCATAACATTTCACACATACATTTTCAAACACAACATATAACATCCCAACTAATCCCAAGTGTTGTCTGTTACGCAGTGTCTGTTGAACCCGCGCATCCTTGTGTTGTCTGTTATGAAACTTCTGACAGTGCAGAAAACTTATCATGAAATGCTCGCCGTGTGAATTTCGCTGTGATCAAGTTCGGCGTTTAGCTAGAGCTACGAGCTTTAGTTGGACCAGGAGCTGAAGGCGCCCGATGAAAAACTGTCGAAATTTGGTTGTCTGAAGCCGTAGGCTTTAGTAACAGGCAACAGTTACTGCTGTCACTACGCCCTACTATATCAAGACTGGGTGTTACTGGTCAAGATTATCCCCACCTAAAGCACAGTTCAAAGAAACTATTTTTTTTAATAATAATGTACTTTATTATCCTTAATAGCTTGTATTTTACATGCTAGCATTGGATCGCCCTTCACGCAAATTACACATGAACCAATTACATAAATAGGCATTTCATCTATACGTACAACTTATGAGTATCATTTAGCTTAACTGGAATTAAAATATTGGATGAAATACTACTCCATACCACTACAGTCAACTTCGCGAATGAAGTCGTATCATAAAATTACGCAGACTGCCCAATTTTTTTTAAATTTTGCAAATTTAGATCGCGCATTCTTGTCTTATATATTTTGTAAAAAATCTGACATTGTCGGACATAAAGTAGAGAAAGTGATCTAAATAAAATTTCCGGAGGGGTGACGCTTACTAGGGTTGTTGTCATGAATTGAACACCGAACATCAATCAAGTTAATCAATCAACCAAGTTTATTATCCAAATAGCTTACAGCTAGAAGTGGAATACAATATTTGTGAATACACAGACCCGAAAGAAATCAACTAGTACATTTACAAGATATGACCAGAAATAAATGATGAGATGAAAATACGTAAAAACTGGGCAGAAGAATTAGCAGGGTATGGAAAACTGGATGCCAGTATTCCTCTCTGACCGACGCGCAGAAGACGGGAGGGGAGGGGGGAAAATAAATGGGCCATCTGGGGTCATCCCATTATCTGCGCTCCAATTAATTTAGAAACGTCCAGTTTAATGAGGTCCTCTTCATATGAAATATTATGATCACGAGAATGCCAAACCGGTGAAGAATATTCTAAATGAGGACGGATATAAGTTTTAAAATAACAGAGGAGGCATTTAGTATCCAAACCGAAAGAATTAAAGGACACCTGAATGAAGAGTACCAAGTATCATCCTTATGTGTATGACTTCCGTTAACATTGTCTGCGGAAAACCCAATCCAGATACGAAATAGTGTTTCCAAGCTATGATTTTTGCTCCATTTTGCATCTGTCCTTATTTCAGTACCGAACAATTTTAGAAATGAACAAATGTCTCCAATCAACCCTTCTTCTGGAATAACCAGTTACGCCCAAACGTATATCTAGAAGAAACTCCATACTATCCGTCCAGCGCAGTACAAGATTTGAATGAATTGCACTTTTTGTCTTGGAGTCTGCATGTGCAAACCTCCAGAAACGAACATCCCTATTTTGAAAACGTCGCGCTCAGGAGAAGAATGCTCTCCGTGGCCATGTCTGTAAATGCATTCTCCATGGTGTGTTCAAGTATGAGTGGCGTTTTTGATCGCCGATTAGTTCGGCGATAGCGTAGCCGTCTGACCTTTTGTCGTTTTTGACGTTCGCCGGAAGCCGATTGCCGTAGCTATATATCTTAATTTGTGTTTTTGTTCTGATCGGCTAAGGTCTATCGCCTAAATTCCTGTTCATCGGCGATCGGCCAAAGACTCGCCGTTTGCCGTAGACGTTGGGATTTCGTTTGACGATTTGGCGTTTCTTTCAAAAATGGAGGGAAATGAGGATTATGTTCTTTATGTTTTGCGCTATGAGAACAGCCTTTTTGAATTCCAATGTGAGTAGACATATACAATGTGCAGTTTATGTTATTAACAGAAGTGCCTCCTGCCAGCAAAACAAAATCCCGTTTTTGCGCACCCAAAAACAACGGCGAACGCCAAAGGCTATCGGCTATCGAAAACAGTAAATAAGCACGAATCGGCAAACTCGCTTCCTCTACTGGTAGAATTTCATCGGCGATCAAAAACGCCGGACATTTTCCTTTTTATAAGCCGGACATTTTCGCTCAAAAAAATACATCCCATCAACACTATACACGGAATGCATCACTACTATGTCAACCATTTATACAAACGGAAAGATCAAGATTCTCGGTAAAAAATACTGTTATAAAATCATGGAATAAATATCAATCTAGTTTTGACCCACAACTCTCTCCAAATGTTTTAAAAAATAAAATAAAATCAAGACTTCTGACTGAATACTGAGTCACAAATACATTATTTGTAAGAAGATTGATGGCTTGTCTTTCGAGTATTGACGGTTTCTTGGCTGTCTCGTCTTTTTGTTTATTTGTTATTGAGGAGGTTGTTCGCTGGATGTCCCCTTTCTTGGGACCGGATGGTGGTTATTATATTTTATAAGTTATGTATGACCATGATTAGTTTCAATTTAGTCTTCTGGCCATCGAGCCTGCTCTCTGCCATGAAGTTTTGTCAAATTTATTAGTTGTTATTGTTTGAAATTAAATGAACCTGAACCTGAACCACTATGGTTTCATTGTTCAGGTGTCCTTTAAGAGTAGAGACATATTTACCTAGTCCTTCTGCGTGTCCATCGACTTGAGGTAGGAGGAAGCAGGTCAAGACTGGCTTGTCAGATGCCTCGTCGTAGTCCGTCTGGAATGTGAGCAATGGCTGCGCTTGGTTTTCCGATAGCCAAACAGCTTTAAGGCTCAAGCCAGTCAAAGTGTAGGGAAGATATTTCAGCCTGGAATAAACAAACGCTGGCTTTACCCACAACCTGTCTCAAGCTCGGTCGTGAAAGGACGAGGATCCCCTAAAACTAAAATTAATCTCGGATATGATCTGCACTTCCCTAACGACAACCACTGCAGCACATCACTTCAACCCCGCGGCTTGGGGCGTCACGACTAGGGCGGGGGGACTCCCCCCCCCTCCCCCCCCCGAATGTTCGGTCAGTCGGAGCGCCATGATTTTTCGTTAAAACAGTCGATTTTTTATTGAAAACATTCGATTTTTAAAAAAAAACAGTCGATTTCTCGTAAAAATAGTCGACTTTTTCTTAACATATATTCAAACAATGTTTACAACGGATATACGTCCTCGTATTACAGGTTTGTTTCCTTCCCCGACGTTGACCCAGAAGATTTACATCCTGACGAGGACCCTTGACAAGAAGGGCCGAAATATCGCTGATGAAAAATCGTAGCTGACGTACATCTGTTGTAAACATTGTTTGAATATGTTTCAAAGTCAGCTTGGGCTCAAAGACTATTTTTCTTAACAATAGCAGTTCTTCTTAAAATCAGCCGATTTTCGTCAACACAGTCGTTTTTTCTCAATAATTCTCGTTTTTATCTGCTTATTTTACCCTAAATCTAGGGCTACAGAGCCCATCTACGAACTCGACCTTTCCCTTGACCCAAAGGATCCTCACACCAAATTTCATGACAATATCTCATTCCCTTCGAGAGTTATTGGACAACTTTTGCGAAGTCATAGGTTTCTCTCCACTTACGTTTTGGGATCCCAAAAATGGCCAGCCAGTCGGTAAATACCTACCCGCCCCCAAAACATTTTGGCTAGTAACGCCTCTACCCATAGCTAGGTGATGAAAGGAGCTCCGTCTATCTGCTATGCGCCATTGCTGGCTCAGAAGGATGTAAGGTTTGCAGTTAAGGCATGGCTTTCGACCAAAAAACAATTTTGCGGAACACTAAAGCCTAACTCGGGTGCTTTGTCGAAGCCTGGAAACCCTGCTTATTTATAAACCTTAAGGGACCGCTCACACTATTTACTCTTCAACTTACAATATTTTAAAATATTTGGATACTTTAAAACTAGGCTGTGCTTTCAACAAATAACCCACGGCTTTGGCTGTTTTAAGCCTTTTCCGTGACCCCTTGACTTACAGCGAAGACAGGGAAACAATTTATACAACCGGTTTTCTGATGGAAAAACTTCTCGCAGGCAACCGTCGACAACGTGATACACATCGAAATTCGAAGGTAGCAAAACACGGCAAGTGAGGAAATCAGCGTGGTTTTGTTAGAGGGGTTAGAATGCGCCGTACGAAATTGGGGTCTCCGGGTTAAGAAATATACGGAGTTATTACGGAAGTAGGTTGCGTTAGTATTATAGCTAAGACAGGTCCTTTAACAAGCTCTTAAACAAAACAGAAATCTGCATTTTGTAACTTAGAGACAAATAATTTAACAAGATTCGAAATAGTACGTGTCATTGCTCTCTTTGTATAGAACTGAAAGCAACAGGGGACATTATTAATTGGTATGATCTCTGATATTCTGGAGGCTCGATATAGAGTAAAAATAATCAAGATAGGCCAATTTATAAAAGTGCTTCAGCTAAACAAAATGTTAGGGTGATGTAATGACTGACGAGTGGCTTAAAGTGTAGCTTTCTTTTTGTCTACATGCTCTCTGGCAAATTCGCGTTTGAACTATTCTACTTTAACTGCTATCTATCTGCTATGGCAGCTTCTCTGAAACGATCGAAAAACCAGAATCCGGAAGTGGCTCATGTGACGGGGACCCCTCACCCGGTCGGGAAACCCGCAAATACCTGGGCGCATTGACAAAACTAAAATACAGAAGCTGTCGGGAAAGGACGCTCGACAATAGGAGTGAAACGAAATACCGGGTAGCGTAGCGCACCAGTTGCCAGTTCTACTGAAAGGAAAGAGAACCTCTCTTTCCATGGATTTTGCTTCAAACCTTAAATCATGCAGAAGGAAAAAACTTAAAGGACCTCTCGCACTATTTACTCCTCAACTTCCAGTATTTTTAAATAATTGAATACTTGAAAACTAGGCTCTGCTTTCAACAAATTACCCGCGGCTTTGGCTGTTTTAAGCATTTTTCGATACCCTTCGACTCGTAGCAAAAACGGGGGAAAATTTACATAACCGTTTTTTTCTAATGGAAAAAATTCTTGCAAACGACCGTCGATAGAGTGATACCCATCGAAGGTAGCAAAACACGGCAAGTGAAAAAATCAACGAGTTTTTGTTAGAGCGGTTAGAATGTACCGTACGACATCCGGGTTTCCGGGTTTAGAAATGGATGGAGTGATTACGGAAGTGGGTAACGTTAGTGTTATAGGTAAGACAGGTCCTTTAACTAAGCACTGCGGCACCTACTTCATATTAACGCACTGATTCTGACGTTTTCAGAATGCTGGTTAGGTGCTTTGTTGAAAACACACACCCGCCATGGTGCGCAGGTCTCTTTTGGTTTTGCTTTAGTGTTCGACGCCTTATCTCTAAATTGGTAGTTAGATTATTAGTAACACAAAATATATTTCGATTATTCTAAATTTGCAGTTGCATTGTCTCTTCATGGGTAGCGTTGAGTAAGAGGCGTAACAGCCTCATTTCACTAATACAGTAATTTATTTGGTGCCTGTGATCCTTTTGCACATACCCTGAAATGATGTTCATTTCAGGATATGTGATGTTCATTCCAGGATAGCATCAACACACCTTTTCGTTCACATTCAGATCTGCCCACCCTCCACCAACATCCTGCTCTGCCAACCCACGACGTTATTAGCCAGTTTTTGGGATCCCAAAACGTAAGTGGAGGGATACCTATGACATCGCAAAGTTGTCCGTCTGTCCGCACGATAACTCTCGAGGGCGATTGAGATATTTTGATGAAACTTGGTGGGAGGATCCTTTGGGTCAAAATACAGGTTAAGTTCGAAGATGGGCTCTGTAGCCCTATATTTGAAGGTGGGGGAGGGGTTTCAAATTAAGGGGCAACAAAATTATTTTTTAAAGCTATTGAGATAGTTGATTTAGGGGTAAAGAGACATGCTGAATTCGAATATGAAATTTATTTTCTCGCCGGACAAACAGTTCACCCGGAATCCGGCGAAAACCGGAAAATTTGTGAAATGTAAAAGTTTGCTATGAAGTTGATTAGAGGTTCGATTTAGGGGCAATGAGATGTACTGAGTCCGAATATGAAAATTATTTTCTCGCCAGACAATTAGTTCGGCCGGAATCCGGACAAAACCGGAGAATTTCTTAAAAGTAAAAGTTTTATTTAAGTTTGATAAGACGTTCGATTTCCGGGTAAGAAGACATGCTGAATTCGTATATGACAATCATCTTCTGACCGGAAGTATAGATCGCTCGGAATCCGGGTGAAACCGGAAAATTTGTTAAAAGTAAAAGTTTAATCTGAAGTTGATTAGAGGTTGGATGTAGGGGTAAGGAGACATGCTGAATTCTTTTTTGACCGTTAGTTTTTTGCCAGATAAGTAGTTTGTCCGAAATCCGGTCGAAACCGTAAGTTGGGCAGAAGTAAGGAAGGAAGGAGATACGACGTAGGCTATAGGGTAAACCATATGCTGAATACATATCTGAATATTTGACAGCGCAAAACGGATATCTGAATATACCTGAACTGAAAATTTTGGGATCCGATTGAAACCTTTGGTCTTGTTTAATCCTGAACCCGTTTAATGAATAGTCAATGTGTCGAAATTCTAAGTGTATTTATAAAGTGTAGGCTATTTAAAGAACGCAAACATGTTTATTTATTTTATTTTGTTTGGTGTCTTAATTTGTGCCTTTTAATTTTTTCTTTTACTCCGCTGTGACTAAAAACCGGGTCAAAAAATAAATAAAAATAAATTTCAGTACGGAACTGTGTTACAAGTGAAGTAAAGAAAAATGAACGGAATTGGGTGTCCAAAGGACAAATATGCACTCGAATTCACCAGTCAACGTACCTGTTACCGGAGACGTCTAGCACATGCAATGACATGCAAAGTCCGATCTCCGTGGGCAACTCCGAAAGCCTGTTGTCTCTAAGCGATAGCACGCTTAATTCCTGAAGATTACCTGAAAGCGAAATCAAAGGCTTTGAATTAGACGTGGGGTCGAATACCTTCTTAAAATCAACCGAATAGCGCTGACATTCGACAGTCTATAGTTACACATCACTTAGACCTGAAAATCCGATAAAAATGCGGTACTCTGTTTGTCTGCTATCCACAGATAAACAATTTCATCGAATAAACTTATTCTTTCGGATTTGTGGTACCTATATGCACCTGTCCCTCTATGCTTGAAATACTGACCAACTACAAATGCAAGCCATTGCCGAAAAAATTTACTAAAAATGGCAGATTCTGTGCAAGATGTAAAAATATTCTGCCTTTTGGGTTAAAATTTAAACACAGGATGCGAATCCTCTTCGCGGCTGGGGAGCGTAGCCTTGGTTATTTAGATTGACTCAAGCAGGTCTGATGTCCTCAGAAACTTAATAGTTAATTGGGTTTTTGACCGAATTCACCGTTCCGAATTCTCGCTTCTGAATTCTCGATCCTCGTACAAATTACCGTTTTGTCTCCTCTGACTTCTCCATTCTCGCTTTTGACAAAAACACTAATTCTGCAGCTCGTCCGCAACCCGGTATACGTGTTTATGAATACTGAACACCCGCACTCTGTTGACCAATAGGGAGGAGAACGGAGAGAGGAGAATCGAGAATTCACCCTCGGAGAAACTTCTCGATTCTGCAGAACCGCGAGGCTTTCCCCGTTCTCGATTCTGACAAAAACGCAAGAAAAAGAGAATTCACTTCATCTGAATAGTCCAAAAACGCGAAATAGGAGAATTCGGAGGAGAATCGCGAGGAGAATTCGGATCAAAAACGCAACTATTGTTTTGATGACGGGGGCTTCATCATCAGGGGGCAGAGTAGGCTACACGAGGGGTCCAGTCGATGCTATCATACAAATTCAACCACGAAATTTCTAAGCAAATGCAAACTTACCAATTTCCGTAGGTAGTGCTGACAAACGATTTCTGTCGACGTTTAGGTTGCTCATGAGCGTCAGATTCCCAATAGATGCAGGGAGCTCGGTCAAAAAGTTTTCAGTCAGGATCAGCTCTTGAAGGTTTGCACAACTGAGAAAAAAACAAACTGATTTACATGAGTTGCGTTTTTGCAGATACCATGGTATCTGATACCACGGTCTAAAGTCGTTTTCGCAGTTATCGTGGTATCTGATACCACGGTCAAAAGGCGTGTTTGCAGTTATCGTGGTATCTGGCCAGTTATCGTGGTATCTGAAAAAGTCATCTCACTTACATCAATTTTTGTCAAATTGGTGGGAAGAAGTTTGGCACTTAGTGATGTGACTGAATATCAGTTTTTATGGCACTTGCCCTTCGGCCAAGTGCCATACATCGATTGTAATTTCTGTCTGTCAGTCGGTCTGTCGGTCCCGGTTTTGCTAGTTCGGGCACTTCCAGATAAGCTAGGACGATGAAACTTGGCAGGCATATCAGGGATCGGACCAGATTAAAGTCTTAAGATTAATAGTCGCTTCCCCAATCCGACCATCTGGAGGGGAGTGGAGGGAGGGGGAATCCGGAAAAATTAGGAGAAATTAGATATTTTTAGCTTACGAACGGGTGAACGGATCTTAAGGAAACTTGATATATGAAAGGACCTCGTGTCTCAGAGGTTCCATTTTAAATCCAGACCGGATCCGGTGAGACATTGGGGGGAGTTGGAGGGGGAAACCGGAAATCTAGGAAAACGCATAGAGTGAAGAGATCCGGATGAAACTTGGTGGAAAGAACAAGCACAAGTCCTAGACACGTGACTGACATAACTGGAACGGATCCGCTCATTTTGGGGGAGTTGGGGGGGGGGGTCCGGATTTCTAGTGATCCCGCGAGTTCGGTGCTTCCTGATGTGCTAGAACGACGAATATTGGCAGGCATGCCAGGAACCCGACCAGATTAAATAGGAAATAGTCACTTCCCCGATCCGACCATCTGGGGGGGGGGGGAGTGGAGGGAGCGGGAAGCCAAAAATTTAGGTATTTTTAACTTGCGAACGGGTGATCGGATCTTGATGAAAGTTGATATTTAGGATGATCTCGTGTCTCAGACGTCCCACTTTGAATCCGAACCGGATCCGATGACATTGGGGGGAGTTGGAGGAGGGAACCGGAAATCTTGTGAAACACTTAGAGCGGAGGGATCGGGATGAAACTTGGTGGGAAGAACAAGCACAAGTCCTAGATACGTCATTAACATAACCGGACCGGATCCGGGCACTGTGGGGGAGTTGGGGGGGGGGGGGGGGGGTCCGGATTTCTAGCGATCCAGCGTGCTAGGACGATGAACCTTGGCAGGCATGTCAGGGATCCGAATAGATTGACTTGAAAATAGTCGTTTCCCCGATCCGACCATCGTGGGGGAGTGGATGGATGGGGAGTTCGGGAATCTAGTGGCATGCATAACTTTTGAACAGGTGATCGGATTTGAATGAAACTTGTCAGGTGGAAAGAGCTATCGCCTCAGATGTTCAGTGTCAAGTCCGGATCGGGTCCGATACCTGTAGGGGGATGGGGGGGGGGGGGAACTCAAGAAGCAGAGGGATTGGGGCGGAACTTAATGGAGAGAACAAGCATTAGGCCTAGATACGAAACTGACGGAGCCAGATGGTTTCGGGGTTCTGTGGGGAGAGTTGGAGGGGTTTTGTCTGGAATTCCAGTGGTCGCGAGTTAGTATAGTTTCAGATGTACTAAGACGATGAAACTCTGCAGGCATATTAATGACCCGACCTTCGTCTTAAGAACCTAACACAACATACCCACGGAAACTTCCGTTCCTAGATCCGAGCTTTTTGGGGGGAGCGAGGGAACGGAAATATGAATATTGACTTATGCAAATTGCGAACGAGTGGTCTGATTCGAGTGAAACTTATTGCGCGATAAGAATCGATGACCTAGACATGTAAAACGTGCGTTCGAACTATAGGCGACCACGGTTGCGGTTATTCGGGGGGGGGGGGGGGGCGAAAACTTTTGACATGCACAAAAAACAAACGGACGGACCGAATGAGATGCAAGTTCGACAGTGAGTTTATGCGGCCTAGATTTGTTATTTGGCGTCCGGGCCGGATTCGGCCAAGGTAGGGGGGGGGGGAGGTAACGGCAAGTTGCAGATAGGCTTTTCTCTGATTTCAGTAAAACTTGATGGACGGGAAGAGGGGGTTAAGAGATACGACGTTTATGGTCCCAAGTCCTCTTCGGCCACAGTGGGGGGAGTTGGAGGGAGATTGCCGGAAACTTTGAGGTTCGCATAGGGGTCAAACGAGAGAATGAATTTAAAAGAAACATGGAATGCAGAGAGAGCATATACCCTACATGACATATTTTAGTGTCCGAACCGGATCCGACAACGGTGGTGGGGGTACCGGAATTTTCCAAAAATGCTCAGATTCGGGCAAGATGGTATAAAAGAAGATGCTTTAGATGATCCATTTTTGATTCCGAACCAGATTCGTCCACGGTAAAGGGGGATGGAGGGAGTGTCGGAAATCGTGTAGCACGTCTAGGGATCAAACGAGTGGATTTATTGGGCTGAAACTTGGAAGTTTGAACAGTCATGCGCATTTGCTACAGATAATCCGAGACGATGCCGGAACTGCTAAGAATTGGGTTAGCCTAAATATCCTATTTCTATTTCCGAACCGTCTTTTTGGGATGGCGGGTGTATTTTGTGACGTTCTAATCTACTTCCTTGTACCGCCTACTCGTAACAAGTGCCATATGAGCTCGTAGCTCTTGTTCTTTTGGGATGACTTCGAAAAGTACAATTTCGGCAATTGCCGTTTTTGCAAAGCAACCGTATATCGGATACCACGGCAACTGCAAAAACGACTAATTGCAGATTTAGTTACCATGGTAACAGATACCATGGTATCTGCAAAAAGCCAACTATGGATAACCGACACTTATTTCACATCCTGTCCTTTGCTGTATGTGGAATGCTCACACTTAAAACGCTAAAACCTGGGCCTTGCCTCTGCCTATATCTATCGTCGAGCAACGCATACAGCTACCGAGACCGTCTGCAGTACCTGGGATTTCATGAAGTCCGTTTCTACTAATTAGAACACTGTCTACCCTTTCCAATACACAGGCTGGGATTCAAGTAAACCATCTAGGTTTACTTGCCCATGTATTGCACACAGTAGGCCAAGAATTCGTATCCAGATCCGTCATTTGAGAAATAATGGAGGCACTAGCAATCCGCCTCAGAGATAGACCAAAAAATACATTCCGTCGTACGTTACAATAACGACCTGCGTCACCTTCATGCCTCTTTACAGAAGGAGTGGGAAGACATCGTCGCAGCCGAAAGCTTCAGAGACGCTACAAACTCTTCTTCGACGCTCTTGGCACCCCTGCAGGCACAGAAGAATCTAAGGGACTAAGGTAAGGCAATCTAATTCCGTCGAAAGATCGGTCGCTTCCCTACAAGCCGCTATTACTGAACAAGTGAATGGATTATTCAGTTTCTCAAGGATAGAATACAGAAGGTGATGATGTATGATGAGGAGGGGAATCAAATCATGTCAAACCCAACTCCAGTGCTCAGCGGAGTTCCGCAAGGAACTAAACTGGGACCTACCCTCTTCAATATATTCATCAATGACTCAGCCCGGTCAGTGCAAAATGACCTTAAACTGTTTGCAGACGACTCGAAATTGTTTGGCCCAGTCGCAAACAACCAACAGTGCGCAGCTCTGCAGGCAGATCTGCACACCCTCAACAACTAGTCCTCTTCCTGGTCCCTCGAGTTTAATGCGGAAAAGTGCAAAGTCCTACATCTTGGCCCTAAGAACCCAGGAATGACATATACAATGACAGATCGTATTGGGAAGCTCATAACTTTGGAAACTGTCACCGAAGAAAGAGACCTTGGGGTCATTGTTGACGACAAAATGAAATTCCATAGTCACAGCAAATACCTAGCTGCCAAAGGCAACAGGTCCCTTGGTCTCATCAGACGTAATATCACCAGTAGATCTCCCAGGACAATCAGGAAGCTATATACAGGATTGGTCAGACCACAACTTGAGTACGGAGTTTCTCTTGCCGTTCCTCACTATGTCATGGACAAGAAGATCCTTGAGAGCGTTCAGCGGAGGGCTACAAAACTACCAACTAAATGTAAGAACCTCTCGTACCCTGAACGCCTCAAGAAACTCAAGCTGCCAACCCTGACGTACAGGAGGAAGCGCGGAGATGCAACCCTGACCCACAAGCTGCTGGAGAATGGTGTCACACCAGGAATTTTTAATAAGTCGCTCTCTAGCCACACCCGGGGCCACACCAAGAAGCTCCAGCAGCAAAGAAGCTCACGGAGAGAACGTTCCAACTTCTTCTCAACTCGTGCTGTTCCACTGTGGAATTCCCTTAGTGAAGAAACAGTTCAGTCCAAAACTGAATCTACAGGATGTTCACCCAACCTTATTCGCCGGCCAGTGCGATTTAAGGTAATTTAAGGTAAGTTAAAAAAGAACACCAGAGCTGTTTCTTAAACTTGTTTAAACAGCAGAAGCAATGACGAATCAACCCCAATTGTGTGCTAGAGAGTGCCTACGACGTGGAGACGGAATTACAGGGCGAGCAAAACAAGCCGATTTTCTTATACTCAAAGTGAGGGTCTAGGTGACCCCCCCCCCCCCCCGGTAAGAAACCACCCTGGCCACCCCACCTCCCGAATGCAAATATATAGGAAATTAGAAAATCTTCTTAAAAACTGCAGTTTTGATTGCAAGCACTTAAGGATTTTCCCTAAACACGCCAGCACGGCGGCTCGCCTCTATATATACACATAATAAATAAAATAAAAATAAAGATATATTTTATGTGACTACTGACCGTTTATTTTGTGGGGTGAGGGGTGGGGGCGGTCGGAGGATTAACTAGGGGTTTTTAGTACCGGGGAGGTTTTAGAAGGAACCCTCAAAGCGAAGCTTCAGAGATCTTGGGTCCGCGCAAGGTCTGTGCACAGCCCATGTAATCACAGATATAAAGTTTCGAATGAATTCGAGTCGGCGGTACGAAGCCATCTCGACCAACTTGAACACGAACCCAGAAACTAAGGACACATCTTACATCCTTATTTCGTAATAGCAAAAGATACTTCAAGCTTCTCCAACTTACTTTCCTATGGTTTCAGTGAGGGATGTTAGTCTATTTTGATCGACTTTAAGGATTGTTAGCTTCTTGAGCCGTCCAACGCCGATAGGTATCGAATCCAAAAAATTCTGTGATAAATGAAGATCCGTCAGATTTTCCAGGTACTGTATGTCGTCCGGTAGCAGCTCCAAACGATTTTCCGATATATCCAGACAAATGAGCTGGCCGAGTTTCCCGATTTCCTGAAAAACAAATGAATAACTCGGGACAAGTTAACGACGACACTTGGCGGTTTCCTGGCGCGGTGATAGGGATTAAGTACGAAAGGCGATGACGGGAACTCGACCCCTTCCCATTAACCTATCCGTAGCCTAGTCACCCCTTTTATCCTTCAATCTCTTCTATGTTATGAACATACTCAGTGGAAGCACATCAATCCATTCAGTGTAGCGGCTAAGAAATTACTATTCCTGTGGGTAAAACTTAAATAGAATGTGTAGTAATATACAGTCAGGGATCCAAACCGGATATCGTTCAAAAATGGTGGTGGTGAGGGGGGGGGGTAGCTTAGGAGCTGCAGGGGAATTTTGCTGGCCCACTGAGCTGAGAACGAAAATTTTACGCATCCCTAAGCACCGAAGAAGGTAACCGACTTTTTGGCATATTAAGACAGATTTAAGCCTGTAATGACCAACAGAATAAAAAATAATTCCTATAAGGACCAAATAAGCAAAATCCCCCAAAACAATATATTCTGAATCTTTTTTTATGGGCTATCGAATGGCTTATTTTTTAGCCATTTAGCCTTAGAATTCAAGAAAAAGCGAAAATTCTTCAACTTTAATAGCGTACGTAAAATGCAATTTTCTCGGAAAGCTCCTTGCCAATTCTTTGAGCTATTTGAATTTGCGGAATTGTTGTTCCTAGGGCCTTCTAAAACTTCTCTAAGCAGGGCATCCTCGTTTTCATCAATGAGCTACAGCTGAAATTTCAAACTATATATTTGTATGCAATATATTTGTTCGAGGATAAGTTTAGATTCAGTTTTGCCACTTAAATATCGGTACCATCCAACCTGAGTACAGAGCGGGACTTAAAGGCGTGACGGCCCAGCATATTTGACAGTGTAAAACGGATACGTCAGCTGAATTTTATTAGAGCTATATTCTTTGAGCCCAAGCTGACTTTGAAACATTTATTCAAACAATGTTTACAACGGGTACGTCAGCTACGATTCTTCATCAGCGATATTTCGGCCCTTTTTGGCAAGGGTCCTCGTCAGGCTGTCAATCCTCTGGTTCAACTTCGGGGACGGAAACAAATTTGATTACAGGTTTGTTTCCTTCCCCGAAATTGAACCAGAGGATTGACAGCCTGACGAGGACCCTTGCCAAAAAGGGCCGAAATATCGCTGATGAAGAATCGTAGCTGACGTACCCGTTGTAAATATTCGAGCTATATTTCGGCCATCCTTGGCGAGGGTCCTCTTCAGTCTCGGATTCCGGATTCCCTCTCCCTCCACTCCCCCCACGATGATCGAATCAAGAATTTTTTTTATTTCCAAGTCAGTTTGATCGGGTCCCTGATATGCCTGCCAAGTTTCGTCGTGAAAATCCCCAAAACCACCATCACCGGAATTACGGGAAACAGTAACGGCGCCTGAAGAGGACCCTTGCCAAGAAGGGCCGAAATATGGCTCTAATAAAATTTAGCTGACGTATACGTTTTGCACTATCAAATATGATTCGCAGTCAGCTTGGGCTGAAAGAATATCTGACGACCCAGCTTATCTGGCAGGAAGGGCGATTTCACGCAATTAAGGATGTATGCTTGCGACTCACCTTAGGAAGCTGAACAAGCTGATTGTGGTCGAGCCAAAGCTCAGTCAAAGCCGGCAAGTCACCGATGTGAGGAGGCTGAAAGAACAATATATATTACGACCGGAAGGATATCCCGTGACTGGGAAGCGACCAACTCCTTAAAGGCACAGAAAACTTGACAACGCAACTAACGGCCATCAAACCGACCTGGGGGCTTAGATAAAGATACAGGGACTTATTGTCGACAGGACCCCCTTCTTTCTTATCTCGAACCCCCTCCTTAGTGTTCCAAAAGCTAGCTGGCAGGCCCTTGCCCCTTATGCATTGTAATTTTGCACTTATGCACTGTAAAAATTCGCCTTTGGCCGTGTTGACTAACACAGGGATGGTAAGAGGTCGTGCGTTCGATTCCTGCTCCCGGCACACAGATCATTTGCTTTTTTTTCTACTAACTCAAAAGTCGAATTTTCGGAAACTGCACGGAAACTGCAATGGTCGAACCGAGGATTTTTCTTACTCTCAATATCGACTCAGGGTACATTCTTGATATGTCAGCTAGCTCCCCGAGTCAAGTTTCCTGTTACTTTAAGCCTATTTCTAGAACCATCTCATCTGCTTCTGGAATCATATCAATCAATCAATCATTCAATCAAGTTTAATATCCAAATAGCTTAAAGCTAGAAGAGGAATAAAATATTTACGAAATACAAAGACACGAAATAAATTAACTAATACACTTACAAGATGTAACCAGAAATAAATGACGGGATGAAACTACGTAAAAATTGGGCAGAAGAATTAGCAGGATATGGAGAAAACTGATTGCCAGTATTCCTCTCGGTATCTCCGCATGGAAGACGGGAGGGGAGGGGGGAACAGATGGGCCATCTGGGGACAACACATTATCTTTGCTCCATATTGTTTTGAAGAGTATTTCTGCGGTCAGTATATTTAGGAACGTCAAGTTTAATAAGAGCCTCTTCATATGAAAAATTTTGATCACCCAGAATGGTATCGATATTGATACAGAAAGTTTCTAGTTTTATATCCGTTACATTTTTTCTGTCTCTCTCTAAATGGGAAGAACTTCTAGCTCTTGCCCATGATTGCAGTTGTCGAAAACTACCGCAATGATTCTTCTCTTGCTCTCTCAAAGATTTTATAAACAGAAGGCGTGTGCGAAGAAACGAATGAATTAATTTATTATATGCAGCCTAGTAATAAGGCGTTTGCACAGTAAATACAGAAAAAAAGGTAAATGAACGCTTGACAAGAAATACAGAGGGTATACAAAATCTACAACGACATCAAAAGATAAAGAAATGAAAGCAAGAAATACACAACGAAACACGAAAAGAACAATAAATTTACTGCATTAACTGGCGCATTGGGCAATGGGGAGGAAGGCGGATGAATGGTGGCAGAAGATGTTCACTTACTTCTTCAATGGTAGTACCCGTCTTTGTGTTTTAAGGCAACCCCCCATACTTTTCCTTTTTGGGATCCCAAAACGTAAGTGGAGGGATACCTATGACATCGCAAAAGTTGTCCGTCTGTCCGTCCGTCCGTCCGTCTGTAAGCACGATAACTCTCGAAGGGAATGAGATATTTTGATGGAACTTGGTGTGAGGATTCGTTGGGTCGGCGGACCAGTCGAGTTCGTAAACGGGCCTTGTAGCCCTACATTTAGGGGTGGGGGAGGGGGTTCAAATTAAGGGGCAAACAAAATTTTTTGAAACAGCTAATGTGATAGTCGATTATGGGGTAAGAAGACATGCTGAACACGATGGTGAAAACCACTTTGTAATCGGACAAGTAGTTCGCCCAGAATCCGGCCAAAACCGGAAAGTTTGTTAAAAGTAAAAGTTTTATTTGAAGTTGATTAGATGTTCGATTTAGAGGTAGGAAGACATGCTGAAGACGATGGTGAAAACCATTTTCTCGACGGACAATTAGTTCGCCCGGAATCCGGCCCAAACCGGAAAGTTTGTTAAAATTAAAAGTTTTATTTGGAGTTGATCAGATGTCCGATTTAGGGCAAGAAGACATGCTGAACTTTTATGTGAAAACAATTTTCTACCCGGACATATAGTTCGCCCGGAATCCGACCAAAAACGGAAAATTGTTAGAAGTTAAAGTTTTATTTCTAGCTGATTAGATAACCGATTTAGGTAAGAAGAGACGCTGAATCCGTGTGTGTCAATCATATTTTACAAGGACATATAGTTCGACCGGAATCCGGCTGGAGTCGGAAAATTTGTTATGAGTTAAATTTTTATTTGAAGTTGATTAGATGTTCATTATTGGGGAAAGAAGATACCCTGAGTTCGTTTTTGAGCTTTCTTTTTTCGCCGGACAAGTAGTTCTAGAGTTCGGCCGAAACCGGGAAATTGGCAGAAGTGGCAGGAACTTATCGTCAAAACAGATATGACTTATACGGGTAACTCACATGCTGAATCCATATCTGAACTTGGTTTTCTCAGATGATTAGCTATTTGGCCTTAATCTGTTTCTGAATTTTAATTGTAAGAATGTTCAAGGATTCTGGCGATGACTGGATCTGGCTGAGACAAGACCCAGTTGTCTGGATCAGATATTGAATTTTTGGGATCCCATCGAAAACTTTGGTCTTGTTAGAGGTAAGAGAGCTCATCTTATTTTACCGAGTTGTGTGTCATGTGGCTAGACAAAACATCTTAAAGTCCAATGGGCACTAACTATTCTTTATTTTTTACAAAATGCTTCACACATATACATTTCTGACTTCCACTAGACAGCGCTTCAAAAATAAGCCGTTTTCTTGTTATAGCTTGTCATTGACTCTTCGGCGTGTCGGCGGAGACGATTTCAGAGCATGGTATTGCAAAGCGCGGAGATTCAAAAACTCTCGGCCATGTACGAAAATCAATCGTTGCAGAGCTGAGTGACGAGATTGCCACGGCTGCTAAATATAAACCGTCTCTATCGCTGGCAGATTGCTATAGTGTTTTCTGATGAAACTTTCTGTTGTTTGTAGTACCAAAGGAAAGTTTTGTTTTCTGGCTGCTAAGTTACGACAATGCCAAAAATGTACAAATATAACCGACCTACTTGCAGCTAATTCCACAGATTCCAAGGAATTCTCAGGTACCACCGTTAATATGAATATTTGTCAACAATACAAATAACTCGGAGTATATAATAACAATGAACAGATAACAAAAAAGAAACTCGGCTTATATTTGACGAAGCTAGTAAATAAAAGTATGGCAGTCAGCAAAAAACGGCGTAACGATATATTAGCGAAGATAAGTTGTCGAGAAGTCTGCTGATTTCTGATGTAACATTGTATTCTAGGGGGTGGTAATGTGGCATCATGAACGTTTGATCCGCCCATTGAACTTTAACAGCGGCTGCCACTCCATCAAAGGTCGACTACCATTGATTCGCAAGGAGGTACTACTTATAAATCCAATCGCTAGGAATATCTGCTGAGACATTTAAGAGAGCCTCAAAATAAATTGGTTCTGCTTAAAACTAACTCTTCTCCATATATCGTAATCAGCAACTCTTCCTTCCACGAAAGTAGCCTACCACAAACAGTGAAAAAACTGCGAATACAAAATTTACTTCCTTCAGGTCGCTACTCGCTAGTGCCCTTTGCTCGTCACCTGAATGCGGAACGGCGTAGCCGGGATTCTTAATTTCCTTAGATCCATGAGAACAACAAATCATTAATGAATTTGCAATGTAACATCTGCGAGTTTGAAACAAAGGCATGTAACAAGTTAATCCTTGCGAACATTCGCAATGTCTCATTTCATTTTTATTTCTGCTCTTGCTCGATATTGTTTGCTATGTTGGGAAAGAGTGTCGCCTGAAATCTTGGTTGATGCTGTAGGCGGGGGCGTCACACCCCCCCCCCCAAATCCTGTCGGCCGGTCGGTAAAAAATAACCGAGTCGGCGCGAAGCGCCACGATTTTTCGCCAAAATAGTTGATTTTTTTCATGAAAACAGTCGATTTTTCTGAAAATCAGTCGATTTTTCGTCAGAACAGTCGTTTTTTTCTGAAAATCAGTCGATTTTTTCGAAACTGTCGTTTTTTTCTTGAAAACAGTAGTTTTTTCTGCAAAAAAACAGTCGGTAAAGTTACCAGACAGTCGGTAAGGTTGCCAGACAGTCGGTAAATTCCTTGCCCCCCCCCCCCAAAAAAAAAAACATTTTGGCTAGTAACGCCTCTGGCTGTAGGTAATCGAGTTAAGTTTACGGCAAGCAGGAGCTGAAGAAGGATTAAAACTAGTGTGTCCAGGTTTTAATACGGACTCCAAGAACAGTTACCGTTTATAAGCAGCATACCTCACTTTACTTCCACACTGGGGAAGGTGGATGGGAGGGAAAGGCAAGGGAAGTGATTTATGCCCCCTTCGGAGGTTTCAAACTGACGGCAGCTGCTCCACGCCATAAAACTAGTCTGGTCCTCTAATGCAGTGGCTCCCAACCTTTTCCGTACCGCGTACCCCTAATCATGGTTCGAAAAGGTTGCGTACCCCCTTTTCGCAAACATTTTCGTTAGCTTAATTAGCAACCCAAATGACAGTACACTTGCAATGTCTTCGATTCTTCTTGAAACAGTGTTGTATGAAACAGAAACAGATTTTACGGCAGTATGCTACCTGTTTTGTAATCAACATTACTTCATTGACTTTCACTACGGCTTGTAATCAGCCGTCACGCACGGGTTAGGAACACCCCTCTCCCCAAAGTGGTCTTCCAGAGGGTTAAAGGCACAGAAAACTTGACTACGCAACTTTCGGCCATCAAACCGACCTGGGGGGCTTAGATAAAGATACAGGGACTGATTGTCGACAGGACCCCCCGTCTTTGTTATCTCGAACCCCCTCCTTAGTGTTCCCAAAGCTAGCTGGCAGGCCCTTGTCCCTTATGCACTGTAATTATGCACTGATGCACTGTAAAAGTTCGCCTTTGGCCGTGTTGACTAACACATCAGTATGGTAGTCAAGAGATCGTGCGTTCGATTCCTTCTCCCGGCACACAAACCTTTTGCCTTTTTGGGTTTTTCTACTAACTCAAAAGTCCAATTCTCGGAAACTGCCCGGAAACTGCAATGGTCGTAACGAGAATTTCTCTTACTCTCAATATCGACTCAGGGTAAATGCTTGATATGTCAGCCAGCTCCCCGAGTCAAGTTTTCTGTTCCTTTAAAAGGAAATGAGTCGGCGCGAAGCGCGTCGATTTTTCGTAGAAACAGTTTTTTTTTATTTTTAAACAGTCGGCAGAGCTGACCAGCCAGTCAGTAACAATAACTTACCTCCAAAAAAGCATTTTGGCTAGCGATGCCACTTCTGGTAGTATTAAGCTTTCGGCAATCAAAAATGAGTGAGGCGAGATTTTGAAGTTACAGACCAAACCGATTTTGGTACCTTCGCGTACCCCTTGCAAGGGTCTCGCGTACCCCTTTGGGTACGCGTACTACCGGTTGGGAACCACTGCTCTAATGGACCTTTCCAGTCAGTCACTCTCTATTCACGACGATACAGCGATCGCTAGACTTGGCTATCGATTCAAGATATCGTGCCGATCCGCGTCAACGTATAAAGTTACAGTGAATTCAAGACCACAGGACCCCGTCCCCCCGTTCCTCCCATCGTTCTCTAAGGACCAGCTCAGCCTTATTTTTTAAACTATCGAACCCTGCCTCCACGCCCTTCGTCTTGATAGATTACTAACAACAATGCTTACCAGAGTTTCCAAGTCGTTATCTCCTAGGTCAAGGCGTTCAAGCTTCGTTAGCTGTGAAAAACTATCG
Source organism: Branchinecta sandiegonensis (assembly GCA_030848855.1). NCBI lineage: Eukaryota > Metazoa > Arthropoda > Branchiopoda > Anostraca > Branchinectidae > Branchinecta > Branchinecta sandiegonensis. Next base: position 22,010,240 of record JAUPMV010000006.1, on the reverse strand, counting down.
GGGAGAGTTTTGAGCAAGTTTTCCCTCAGCTCGATTGAAACGAGGTTACTCAAGCTTCCAAAGTCGGGTGGCAACTGGGTTAGAGCCATATCGTTGAAGCCTAGAACAGTCAGGTTCCGCAGATGAACAATTCCTTGAGGTAGCCTGGAAGTGGGAGTTCAGTGTTACTGGAGAACGGTTTGAATGACATCATTACAAACATTCCCACCCTTGTCCCGTCGTTTACTAAAAGAATTTCCTCCACTGAGTCACTCACGAGTTCCTGAAGCTTGTAGGACTCGCAGCAGGGTCCAGCAATGTAATCTGAGAAGTCTATATTTGATGGTGCAAAACGGATAAGTCAGCTGAATTTAATTAGAGCTATATTTCGGAATTTGTGGTATATATTCATACTTGTGTTCGTTTCTCCATACAGTTTCGTTTCTCCAACTTGAGCAGCTTTGAGCCTGAAGAGGACCCTTGCCAAGAAGGGCAGAAACATGGCACTAACAAAATTCAGCTGACGTATCCGTTTTGCAGTATCAAATATGATTCGCAATCAGCTTGGGCTAAAGGAATATTTATCCTCAGAAGTCTGATAACATTTAACCAAAGGATGCACATTCATATGGTAAATACAATTTAAATCAATCAATCAATCAATCACGTTTAATCGAAATAGCTAAAAGCTAGAAGTGGAATACAAATTTACGAAATACAGACACGAAACAAATTAACTAATACACTTACAATATACGACCTGAAATAAATGATGGGATAAAACTACAGTAAAACTACAATAAAGAGATGATACCCTATCCAGTGAACGAATATATGCTAGTAGGCCTGGTCTACTGACCAATTGGAAGCCAGTCTAACTCGACGATGACAAAAAACGACCTATAGGATGCGAGACTCATTCTGTGGCATGAGCCTGGAATCTTTAGGATCTCATTCCTGATCAAACTTTGCTATCGATAATCGATAGTCTCAAAGTGAAATATCGGACACCTCGCAATATTAAAATATTTATTCTTCCTTTTTTCGATGATGGTAATATCCGTTTTCGTCGAGTAGGCTGAGAGCTCTTTATAATGTTCTTCGCACTTTCGCACTGACACTAATGACCTAAAATCCTCGAAAGTTCGTCAGAGGCTACTGCGATGTCAGGAATTTAAACCCTCGCATGCAAAGCAGAAAAAACGCAAAGAGAAGGAAAACAGCTGGGACGTGAATCTTCATCTGACACAGGAACTTGACCCTGACTTAAATCATACTTGCCAGCAATAAGGCAGTGATGCCTATCGAGGTCTCAAAACATGAACAAGTGCGCAAGCGGTCAAACGTGAGGTGTAAAAAATACGAATAAAGTTTAGGCCTCGACGATACTGCTAAGCAAATGCCAAATATACTCAATCGTCAATCGCCTAACTGTCAGTTTACTTGCTTATCCCTTATTTCCGAAACACTTACACCGTAAGTGTTAAGGAACAACGGTGTCAACTTTCGCCATAAACTCAAAACTGTTAATACAAGCGAAAATGTATGCGAAACTAATTATAAGATGACCTTTTAAAGGCGTTTTTCTGTGACAATCCAGATTGACAATTCATAATCCGGATTCTCCGAAACGTGTTTTCTTTGACAATCCAGACTACAAAAAACCGTTTTCTCCGACAATCCGGATTCGTTTTAGGATCGTCGATTCGGGGATCTTGCAACGAAGCAAGATTGTCGGATTGTCCTTTTGCAATCTGAGATAGTCGATTTGCTGTTTCTCTGATGAATCAGTTATCTAGGGTTATAATCCGGGATTGTCGCGGAAAAACGCCTTAAACTTCTCCATTCTCCTGTCGTCATGCTTCTATGCGTTTTCAAGTTACAAACTGAAATCAATGGGAATCTGGGCCCAACACTCTATATGACTAAGTCCAAAACACGCCAGTGATCCTCAGGAAGAACGAGAAAACGTCTCACTAATGACTCAAACACAACAACTCAAACCCTGTGTCAACCAATCACGGCGTCGTACAACCGTACACGGCGATTGCATCGGCAAGGAGAGTTAGTCATCAAGAGTATTGCTGGGAAGGGTGTGAGTTATGAAATTCCGCCAAAGGGATGCCGAGAAAATTTTACCACATTCCCATTTCAGGTAAAATGCCAAACAAAGGCTACTGTAATTTATCTGCTAGCCACACCCCAGCTTTCCATTTCCAGGGAAAGAAGGAAACATGTTCTCATTAGTCACGTCGGGAACTGCGATAGCGGTATGCCGTCCAGGAAAAAATTTATTAAATGGAACAGAAGCGAGGAAGCAGCTGGCTAACATAAGCCTTAATGAGGGAACAGCTTATCTCGAAAGAAAGAATGTAGCAAGGCTAGTAACATCCCGTTCTGTTTAGCAAGAATAGACCGTACTGTGAAATTCCCTCTGTTCTTTAATAATCTCCGCGTACAACTGGGGTGACTAAGCAATTTTCGAATTTATGAGCGACAACTATGGACACACGCATACACATCGCATAAGTGGAAAAAAGTGTTCCTCTAAAACCTTCGAGATAGGTTGGATATGAACAAGGTATCCACAAATCTAAAGAGTCATACGCTCTTTGCGGGGAGTGCTCCAACGCTGGGGTATGGCCTCCAAAAATAACACAGTGCCTCCAAATAGTCCTAAGCCCAGCTAAAAAAGCGTTGTACCCCCTTAAGTTCCGCCCAAATCATTAGAATGGGAGTGAAATGTCAGAAGACTGGACACCTTCAGTGCATTTTAGAGCGTGTTCCACCCTACTTTCCGTAGTTACTACACATGACGTAACGATTTCCGAATTTTTGCCGTCAATGCTGGACGATTTTTCTATTTTCCAGCAGAATATCATGCCACGGGCGAATCCGACCAACCACGTTACAGAGATGCGTAGCTACCACTCTTACTACGCTCCCGAGCATGGTAAGCAAATAGTTACTATTAGTTACTTTATCGAGAAGGTTGGAACGGTCAGCGTAGTAACTTTTTACGAGGTTGGAACGAAAATAGTAACTGATAGTTACTACTGTGAGAAGGGTGGAAGACACTCTTAGAGTTACTACACTCTGTCAGCAGTTCCCTCCCTTAGAATCATGCCTAATGGCTATAGCACCGTTTCCAAAAAGGGTCTAAACATGACCATCCTAATTTGACCTTCTGAGATTAAAAAGGAAGCATCTTAATTTGATGGACAAGAAAATTTAGTATGTTAGGAACTGGACAGTTCTTACCTGGATATTGGGTTGCTACTGAAGTCAGCTACCTGCAAGGCTTTAGCGTGTCTGATTGCTTCAGGGATTTCTTGCAGGTCTGCAGACAGAAAATAAGGACTGCATCAAAAATAAATATTTTACTCTGCAACTGGTACCTTAATATTCAACAATCCTATCAACAGGATGGCTATTACGGAAAATAATTTGGAAGGGTTTTCTTATTCTGATGACTTGTTACAACAGATCACACTCTCTACCCGATGAAAAATTTGTAGCATGTGTTGTTGTATGGTAGTTGTACAAAAAAGTTGCATGTATTGACATGCAGTACACAATACTTTAATTTAATGTGCCTCACACTGGGCTAATCTTAAGCGGTGGTATTCAGTAGCATCCCGCCTTGCTCCAGTAGCATCCAGTCTTGCTATTAAGACTTGCGCCACTCCATGTTGGCCGGGAAAACTTAATTTTACGTTTTGGCCGGTCAATCCTTGCCAGTGAAAAACATAGAGATATTCTGCCCGATGTAGCACCGGCGACAGGACGGACGCGGCACCAAAATCTCCTGGTGCCAGTTAAATGTCGCACTAACCGGTATTCGAATTCTTTTGTACCATATTTTACTGAGAAAATTTACAAAAAAAGTGAATTCCAAGTGATTTATACTCTTTTATGTAATAATTGTATATATTCAAGTATTTTAACACATGAAATGTAATGGTCGACGTATTTAGTGCCACGTCGGCACTACGAGTTAGGTCAATAAAAATATCGATCTATCTCTCTATCTTGCTACAGTAGCATGTAGTAGCATCAGTTGGTACTGCATACTACTTTTTCGTACAACTTCATACTACTATTTTGAGATAATTTTTCATCGGGTAGTGTTAGACGTTCAGTCTCCATCCCCCCGTAAACGTCCAAACCTGATCGGGACCCGATGACTCATTTTTGTGATCGTTCTCCGTTCAACATCTTCATCATTTTGTTTCCAATGGCACTGAAGACAACGGGAAATGGATGTCGATTCCGCAAGCCACTTTGTTGCTTTGAAGTCCAGAATACCGAAAATAAAGGATGGCTACACTGTCAGAAGTTTCATAACAGATTGTGCATAACACTTTCAAGAATAACACTTTTTCACTTAGAAATAAATTGTTATGACCAATTACGTTTACACTATTTCGTGCCTAGATCTCCAACAACACATTCAATTGGTAAAAATACTAACGGGAACGAAAGAAACATAACATATAACATCCCAAAGTGTTATCTGTTGAAACCGCGCATCCTGCTGTTGTCGTTATGTAACTTCTGACAATGTAGTATTTTTACCTATTGAAGGTGTTGTTGGAGATCTGGGCACGAAATAGTATAAACTTAATGGGTCATAACACTTTTTTTCGAAGTGAAAAGGTGTTATTCTTGAAAGTGTTATGCGCAATCTGTTATGAAACTTCTGACAGTGTAGCGGCCGAGTTTTGGAACTCGGGCTACCGAGCACGAACAAACGCAACCAAATTAAAAATAAAAGTAATGAGTTAAATTAAAAGAACAAATTATTTAGGATTCTAAGAATTTACACATCGCCAGTCGCACTCCCATATGATGAAGCCGACACCCGTTATCAACACATTATGGAAATACGTCCAACCTGCTTTGCAATTCAGGAACAGTTATGTTGGTTAATTTGGCTCGGAATTCGGCCGAAACCGGAAACTTGGCAGAAGTAAAGTAGGTAGCTTCTGTCATGATATCATTAAGTCGTCATAGCTGCGAAGGTGAAATTTTTGGCCTTCCAACTTAAAATTTATTTATTACTGTAAGAAGAAGAGTAAGAGAGGAAGTCACAACAGCTTACCATTTCGTGAGAGGTCGAGCTCCTGCAATTGCTCGAAGTTAGCTACCTCCGCTGGTAGCCTTTGTATTTCATTGTCACTCAATCCAAGTTTCCGCAGGTGAGTCAGGCGGAAAAGAGTCTGCAGTAGAAAGTAAAATTATCACCCAAATAGTTGCCTTTTTACAGATACCATGGTATAAATGTTACCATGGTAACTGAATCTGCAGTTAGTCGTTTTTGCAGTAACCGTGGTATCTGATATACGGTTGCTCTGCAAAAACGACAATTGTCTAAATTGTCAAATCAATAAGAGCCAAACTTCTTTCCCACCAATTTTACAAAAATTGATGAAAGTGAGATGACTTTTTCAGATACCACGATAACTGCAAAAACGCCTTTTGACCGTGGTATCAGATACCCCAATAACTGCAAAAACGACTTTAGACAGTGGTATCAGGTACCATGGTATCTGAGAAAACGCAACTTTCGCCTCTTAAACTACTCGCGTCTACACTGACTGCCAACACAGAATGTGCCTTTAGCTCAACAGATGGACTACACCCTACACAAACAGATTTAAATCAAAATATACAAGTCAAAGAATGCTAACTCCACGGCAGTAATACGTAAAATATCACTGATACCAGGGACCCATAAATTTCCTGTAATGACTCGCCATTCAGGGGGCTTGTCATTTCCTATGCTTCTATGCTGCTATGTTGCCCGAGCCTCACCTAGTTTCCAAAAATTCCGCTTGGGTCGAATCGGTGTTCTTGCTCAGATAGACAAAATTTGTTGGGACTATTCAGCATGCCACCAGGTACCTAAGCTAGGACAAAAGATCCAGGATACTCCTCCATTACAGAGAAATATTCCTAGTTCAGCACAACAGCTGCGAAAAATTTTGTCTCTCTGGATAGTCGGGTATCTTATCCCCGTGGGTATTTGTCGAACTATCTGACGCTCGGTCAAGACCGCATCAGAAATCTCTTATTGACAAGCCCCCTGAATGGCGAGTCATTACAGGAAGTTTATGGGTCCCTGCTGATACTTAAGTATCACTATACTTTTCACTATACGCTCTTGTACTACTTTCTGTTCAATCCCTTAACAGCATTCTCGATTACATTTATCCTGTTAAAACGCAGCATTAGCTTCTTCCAATAATCTAAATTTATTCCTATGATTATTCGTTTTAATCATATTTATCATTTATATTTCGTTTGCCTCGATGAGAAACGGAAGGCAAGCTGGTTTCCACCGTGTATGGCTGATGCCTAGAGCATGGAATTACGAAAGTGATGATCTGGTACAAACCAAGGTGGATTGCATATTTTATGCAAAATCCTAAGATTTGTATTGTATGTTTGTCCGTTCACTACTTGAATATGCCTGTCCAGCATGGCATTATGGACTTACAAAGAGTGACTCAGATAAGTTGGAAAGAATCCAAAAACGCGCTGTTCAAATTATAATTGGTGGCCATAAAATGCCGTACTCGCATCTCCGAAAGGAGTGTAAGCTGGAAACCCTTTCTGTTCGTAGAGAACAGTTGTGCCAACGTTTCGGAACAAATCTGTTATCCCACCCTTTCTACCGAAATATGCTTCCTCCACCCTTTAAACCGGAAAGAAACAGACCTCCAAGAGAAGCAGCTATGAAAGTACCAAAACTCACACCTGTCGCTTGTAAAACTGAAAGGTACCGTAATAGTTTTGTGCCTCGGTTTACCTTGTATCATAACAACCTTACTTGAATTACTGTATTTATTTTATGACAATTGTATATATGTTTTAGTTGTAGGTTAATGACGAGTGCCAATTAATTTGCTCGCGCATGAAATGTTGTGCCGCATTTATTTTGAAATTAAACTAAATTAAATTAAATTAAGATTCGGCTTGAAAGGAAAGGAGTCGATCAATACAATTTCTACTACAAGACTGCATTTTGTACAAAGGTTATAAAAAAAAATAATAGCAATAAAGTACCTTGGGCAATTCTCTAATATGATTGGCATCAAGGAGAAGTTCTTCCAAACTCCTGGAATACCTCAATAGATCTTCAGGAACAGCTGTTAAGGAGCAATGTCTCTTGTCAATCAGCTCCACTTGCCTATTACAGCCTTTGAATAGGGGTATACACTTGAACATGTCGGATGTTGCTGTATATCATGTCAATTCAGATCTATCATCTGGCTGACCTGAAACGAGCCGGGCGAGAGATGAATATCAAAACTACACTTAAAGATTGGTCAATCCTACTTGTTGCTAGGCTAGAAAAAGGCAGTAGTATGATATACCATCAAGAAACAGCCGCGACAAAAAAAGAAAACGTCGGGATCCCTGTTCTTTTGATTTTCTTCTTCGTCCTGAAGTCAAGATCCCTGTTCTGAGGCAGGATGCCGCACAAAACAAGAAAGCAGAAGTCAAAGATAGCCTTTGTTAGCATGGACAGCTCGATAAAAAAGAAAGCTGGCCTTGCTTCATTAATCTGCTCTGTGTTTTGTTTCTTCAAATTAGCTTACATATTTCTTCGGAAGAGACATGTAACAAGAAAGCTGAAATCCCTGAATAGTCATTGACAGATCCAATGTTGCAACATTGGTCTCTGGATGTCGTTTTCTTCAAAACAAGCATTTCAAAATGTCCACTTCTCCAGGGATCAACAGGCTTACATAAATGCATCAAGCTTGGCACAGAAGATCAAAGAAGAAAGTTCCAAGCAAATGTGCCTGGTTGTACATTCAGTACTAGTTGGTTCTTTCATGCAATTTGATCTTTGTGCAAACTTGTGCCAACAGTCCGACGTTATTCATACAGGTCAATATACAGAGGCCCGAGTCAAAACATCATAGTTATTTTCATGAACAGATAGATAGATATTTATTTATACTAAAAGCCCTAATGGACCATGGTTAGTTGTCAGATCACACTTCACTTTTTTCATAGCCGCTTAAAGTTTAACTGAAAAGGTCAGAGATGGGACGGTCTTCTTACCCCTTACTTATTCCTTAAAGAGGCTTTAAGACCCGGTGAAAATGCATTACTTCGTTGCTCCGCTATTCACGAATAATCAATTTTCAAATAGTGGAATTTCCCTGTCAGATTTGTGGTACTACCTGTGAAAAACCTACTATGAAAAAGATTTATGAAATTTGTTTGCTCAGGCACTAAGCAGTCTTCACCAAGCTTATCACCGCCTACTGAAAAGCCGCGTATGTGTTCAGATTCAAATATTCCGCGTCATAGTAGAATTTGCGCTGTGGGGACAGCCGTAGATATTCTGAACCTCAGTACTATAGCAGATAGTGGAAAATAAGAAAATCTTTTAGCAGAATCCAATAACTCAGTGTATTCAACTAAATGATACAAAAATAAGTTTGCTTTTCAAATAAACTTTAAAATTCTTTCTAGCTATTCTGTACTTTCAAGATTCGTCTGTAAAAGAAAGAGAAAAATATGGTGGTACATACAATGTCCGTTTTTGCAGCTTATCTATCAGTCCAGAGCTACAAAGACCGTGTTCCACCCTTCTAACAATAGTTACTATTAGTTACAATTTCCGTTCCATCCTCATGAAAAGTTACTACGCTGACCGTTCCAACCTTCTCGAAATAGTAACTAATAGTTACTATTTGCTTACCATGCTCGAGAGCGTGGTAAGCGTAGTAACTACGCATCTCTGCAACGTGATGGTCGGATTCGCCAGTGGCATGGAGCGTGTTCCATCCTACTTACCGTAGTTATCACGCATGACGTCACAAATTCTGCCTTTTTGTCGTCAAGGCTGGAACGATTTTTCTATTTTCCAGCGAAATATCATGCCACGGTGAATCCGACCAATCACGTGACAGAGATTCGTGGTTACTACGTTAATAGTTACTATTTATATAGTTAATAGTTATATAGTTACTACGTTAATAGTTACTATTAAGTTACTATTTCGAGAAGGCTGGAACGGTCAGCGTAGTAACTTTTCGTGAGGTTGGAACGGATTTAGTAACTAATAGTCACTATTGGTACGAGGGTGGAACACGCTCATGATATCCTGCTGGAAAATAGAAAAATCGTTCCAGCCTTGACGAAAAAAAGCCAGAATTCGTGACCTCTGCGTAGTAACTACGTTAAGTAGAGTGGAACACACTCAAAGGCGCTCTGAACTGATACACCACCATGGACAGATACACAACCCACAACCTACCATATGATTTAGCCTCAGGAAGATAATCTTGAGCCTGAGCTTACTGGTGGTACCCATCACTGCTGGTTCAATTCTAAATTTTTTTATCCATAACATTTATCCATTAACATTGTGTGGAAAGTAAATCCCGAATGGAAGGAGCTAGCGCTCCTTGCTAATGGGTTCCATGTGTGGAAAGTAAATCCCAAAATCCATCCTAGGCCTTAGAGCACTACCATATGAACAACGACTGCAGAAACTGAAGATCCCGACACTTACTTACCGGCGGAAGAGAGGGGACATGCTACTAGTCTACAGAATCCTCAACTCTAATTGTCTTCCCTCCCTCTTCGCCCCCGACAACCACTCACGGACTAGGGGCCACTCCCGGAAACTGTCCAGAAGGTCCAACACCTCTCGTGTTCGCCAGCACTTCTTCAGTAACCAAGCTGTCCCTCTATGGAACAGCTTGTCCAATCCAACTGTCACCAGCGAAACACCCGAAGGTTTCAAAAAGCGACTCGACGAGGACTGGCGCGGGCAGCCCTGGAAAAAGGACTGGTGCGCCCCGCAAGCAGCAACCAGAACATAGCACCATCGTCATCCGCAAGCTACTCATCGGGATACAAAATCCTTATTGCTTGCAAGTGCAATTTAAGGTAATTAAATCGTAAAAACTATAAACAGGCACCATAGAGACCAGAAATTCGGTTGTGCAATGCTTTTGGTACTAGCACGTCTGAGACAATGGAAATTTCCGAGGAAAGTTTGAGCTTTTTTGAACTGAATGAAGTGATTTATTGCATTTTTCTTATACACTGTAAAAAGTTTCTCCGAGTAAGGATTAAAGTTAATCCCAGTAGCAAATACTGCAAGATTTTTTTTTGCAGTGTAAAGACAAATTTCTATTCCTAACTGAATTTCTACCCCAAGACTTGAAGTATCTTTGAGTATTTGGGGAATTCTGTTCTTGGAATCTCCTTGTTAAAGACGAAAAAATATGAGGATGGAAACCAAAAACATAGGCTATATCAAATGTCAAAAAATACATTATCTCTCAGCAAACAATGAACCACTGAAACACTTGCTAATACCCAAAGATTTCAATCAGACAATTAGATGCAATAGCGTATCTAATTATCTGATTACAAATTCGAAGTCTTTACAACTGGGAACCCTGCTTGTTGTTTTAAAAAAGAAGAGTCCCGTTTGTTGGGTCAAGATAGGCTAGGCTAGCATGAAAAGAGAAAATAGGCAGAAATCTTCTGGTTCTTACTGATTTAACAATAAGATACGAAACGGTGAGAAAAACGGGATAGAAAGAATTTCGATGAGCAAGCGGCGTATATGGAAATACTTGGAGGTAAGAAAAGGGATTGTTGGCCTCAGCAGGTTAAAAAAATATTGGAGGATTGTGGTTTTGGGGGTCTGTGTTGTGATGGAGTGGGACCAGGTTACTCCCTAGGTAAGGTAGCTAAGTTAGTGAAAGAAAGGCTAAGAGATCAAGAGATTCAGACGTGGCATGGGGGTGTATCAGAGCACCACTCTCTGAAGTTGTATGGTATGGCCAAAGAGACATGGGGAGAAGAATTATATTTTAAGTTGGGATTGGGGGGGGGGGGGGGGCAGAAATGAGGTGGATGGCAGTCTTAGGGCGGACGTTCTTCCGGTGGGGATGCGGAGAAAATATATTTGTAGAGATAGGAAAGGTACTGGTCCTAATTTTTTTCCAATGTGTGGAACTGATGGAGAGGATGCGGTACATTTGATACGTTACTGTGAGGAGCTGAAAGAATTAAGAAAGGAAGCGTTTGGTCGGGAGGCTTGGGAGGAAAGGGATTTGGTTTAAAGTATGGGAAGTAAGTGTTTTGGTGAGCTCCGAAGGCTGGGTAGATTCCTGAAGCTAGCTATGACCCACCGTGAACTATTTTTTATAGAAGTTGATTTTTGGTTTGTTTTCGGAGTGTATGATATTTTGTTTTTTGTTATTGTGTTATGTTTCCCGCCATGGCCCTTGGGCTTTATTGGGAATAAAATCATTCATTCATATTAAACTAGCTGAGGTCTTTTTTTTTCATAAAAAATGGAAACACTTAAATTGGTTAAAGTAGTCAACCGTAAACCAGGCAGGAGGCATGTTTCACCGTTAGGTCACCCTTCCCTGAATGGAAATTTTGTAGTAAACTGTGCACTGCTAGGAGGCAGCTTGAAGGTAGGAGTCACCAGCTGGACAGATCAGAATTGAACCAAACGCTAAGGGATAAATTTTCTTTGGAAAGGTTATTAAGCATAAATATTGCAAATATTTGTGTTCATAAAATCACATAACTTAAAGCCAGCATTTTTTCAATCTTGGACTTGAATAAACTGATTTGTTTTTACTTTCCGGGCGAACTATATGCCAGGGTAGCAAATGATAGTCAGGATGTTTTCTTACACCTAAATCGAACATCTAATCAACTTCAAATAAAACATTTACTTTTAAGAAATTTCCCGTTATGGGCCGGATTCCCGGTGAACTACTTGTCGGGCGAGAAAAGGATTTTCATATATGTGTTCAGCATGTTTTCTTACCCCTTAGTCGACCATCTCATTGATGTTCAAATATTTTTTGTTGGCACTTAATTTAAACCCCCACCCCTTAGCCGGACTACAGAGCCCATCTACGAACTCGATCTGTGTCTAGACCCAAAGAACACTCACACCAAGATTAATCAAAATATCTCACTCCTTTTGAGAGTTTGCGCTTACAAACAGATGGACAGACGGACAAGTTTTACGAAGTCATGGGTATCCATCCGCTTACGTTTTGGGATCCCAAAAAGAAATGATCTTTTGCTTTGGGATAAAATGAAAACTAGCTGGTTTTCCCAAAATGCTTATGATCAATGCACATGTAGGCTAGTACACTGTAAGAAGTTTCATAACAGATAAAATTTGGGATGTTATCTGTTATGACTGCAAATGTCATGACACTATAATTGATAGTGACAAACGGAAGGTCAGCTGAGCCGGATTACAGAGACATTTCTGCCCTTCACAGCAAGGGTCCTCTTCAGGCTTAAGCCGCTGAAGCTGGGAACTTGTCCGCTATCACTATGTCACTATCAACTATGATTGGCAGTCAGTTTGGGCTGAAAGAATATTTTGCCAATATATTGGTGATGAACATGGTAGCTGATTTCCATTTTTAGCCATTGTTAAATATATGTTTCCCAGTCAGTTTGGGTTCAAGGAGCATTTACACATAGAAAATAGAATTGTCATACAATTAGAGTAAAGCCAACCAACCAAGAGCTTGTCTACTACAACATCCATTTATTGAAAATTTTTGAGAAGCAGTAAACAAATATTTTTTCCATACAATGGGCACTAATTATGCATTATTTGTCGTATAATGCTTCCAATTAACAATATCTTACTTCAGCTCGTTTAGTCTTAAAAAATAAGCCAATTTCTGGTAATTGCTTGTAAATGACAAGCAATAACCTTTGGCTTCTCTGTGGAGACGATTTCAGAGATTGTACTTGGAAGGTGTCAAAAATTAAAAAACTCTTGGTCAAGCATGAAAACTGACTACTTTATAGAGTTGAGTGAAAAAGAGTGCCATGGTCAGGGGCATCACTAGCCGAAACTCAAGGAGGGGTAGCAGGGTGCCTTCCAGCGCCCTTCCGCCTATTTCAACTTGTGATAGCTGTAAGGGTCAATGTAGCTGTCTCTCTGAGCTCAGGGCAGTTTGAAGGGCACGGGTGTGGGAGGTGAGGGTGAGACCAGTTAGAAAGAATAGCCAAGAAATGCAGCATCACTTACCGCAAACTGTACAGATTTAAAGGAACATTAAAACTAGCATCTATAAGGTTAAGGTGAACGTCATTCAGAACAGTAAGAATTCCCTTCCACAATAGCCCAACCCACAGCAGTTTCTAACCACTGTATATCAGACCATATGAGAATGGGTGCTGCAGGTGAAATTTTTTAAAGCGGAATACAAAAAATGCTCTTTCTACCACACACACAATGATAACCATCCCTACTGTCACTATGAATGTTCAAAACCACAAAACAACGTCAAACAACGAGCAAATGTATAAATAATTCGGTGTGGATTGAATCTCAGCCAATTATCCGGGACAGCCGTTACGGCACGTATGGAGCCAACGATCATAATAATAATTTATATTTAATGCTCCAACTGTTTATTACAAATCCAAGAAATATGAGACAATTTTCTGAAAGTTGGTACATGCAGGGGCATCACGACTGGGGGGGGGAGGGGGGATGCCCCCCCCCCAATGTTGTCGGCCAGTTGGTAAAAAATAACTGATGTTTCATTAAAACAGTCGATTTTTCATCAAAACAGTCGCTTTTATCTGAAATTCAGTCGATTTTTTCAAAACTGTCATTTTTTTTCTTGAAAACAGTAGTTTTTTCTGCAAAAACAGTCAGTAAAAATTACCAGCTAGTCGGTAAATTCCTTGCCCCCCCCCCCACAAACATTTTGGCTAGTAACGCCTCTGGGTACATGACAGTGTTTCAATTTGCCTCTTAAAAAATGACTGACTTTCCAGAAATAAACATGAAACAGAATAGCTAAATTTACAGCAAAAAAAAAAATGACATCAAATGACGTGTTGCAATAATCATGCCCATCATTACATCTTCTCTTATTGCTCACAAAGCCCATTTATTTTTAAACCTCGCCCTGGAGTCTCTCAGCACGATAACTCTCGAAGGGAGTGAGATATTTGATGAAACTTGGTGTGAGGTTTCTTGGGGTCAAGGGAGAGATACAGTCCGTAGATGAGCTCTGTAGCCCTACATTTAGGTACGGGGGTTCAAATTAAATGGCAAACAAAAATATTTGAACAGCTAATGAGATTTAGGGGTAAGACGAACACATATATGAAAATCGTTTTCTCGTCAGACAAGTAGTTTGCCAGGAATCCTCAGAAATATTCAAATTAAATGCCTTTTCTTCATTTTGAAGCTGTTTGAAAAAGGATTCTCTGGTTATTAGCTTTGGTAATCTTACCTTTTCCATCACTTTGTAAATTACGGCAAGAAATTCGAGCTCAGGTATGAATGAGGTGATATTGTTTGAAAGTAAAAATGTGTTTAACCAGAAACATGAAGTAAAATTTACTGCTCCAGTATGTAAACCATTCTATTAGCTTCAGTCCAGTATTTTTTGTCATATTTTTTATTCCTTTTTAAACCAGATAGATTTTTCTGATGGAAAGAATTCTCTGGAAACTTGAAATCCTGTTTGAGGTTGGGTACCGTACCTCTCCTGTAAGTTGGGAGGTTGGCAGGCAGCAAAAGTAACCAAAATATACTTACAGCAGCGAAAATGAATTGTCTAGGAATCGGCTAACTTCTCATACAGTATTGTATTTGAGGGGATGGTAATATGACACGATGATAATTTGACCTGACTGACAGTGGGTACGTTAGAATAATGGCATTTTGGCATTCAGAGATAGCAGAATTAACCACGAATTAACAATTTTGGTTGTCTCAACTGAATGTGCTAAGCGGCCAAAAGCTGGCAACAAGTCTAGGTATGACATAATTTCTGCAATAACTTATAAAAAAAACTGTGTCGGCTGTGTTGACGCCTACAATTTCCTTGCAAAAATCTGCAGTTTCCAAATAGGACAGTTCTTGTTGTTGTTTGTTTGTCCATCTTTCCATATATTCCTTTTTCTTTTTTTGTAGGCTATTTATACTCCATCTTTCTCTTTGTGCGTTTATGATGGGTCATAAATAAATTATTATTAGAAGTAGTACTATGATTCTAATCAATGATTTTGGCCTCTTGAATGACAACATTCCTTTTTGCACCGTCAAATAAGATTCAGAAAATGTGAGTCTGGCCATTTCAAACAGAAAAATCTATTTTTCTGTTTAAATTTGAGGAATTAAGCTAAGGCTGAAACAACCTCAAATTTTAGATATTTAGAGCAAAAAAACCACAAGCTTTTGACAACAACAGCTAAAATCGTGAACAGTGCCACTTATGTACAGTATTGCAATTACAATCATAGGTAGCGTGTCTGAGACTGTGTAAAAATCCCAGGCCTGACTAAAAAAATATAGGTGTCATTCAAAATCTGTTCATAAGACCATATTGACACAGGTTCAATAATCTGCACTTCTCTAGGCTTACAAGAACTAACCTTGAATATGATGTACCTAACACACCCAAAGTGTTTAAATTATCAACAGGTTTCTTTCTCTGTTTGTTGTTATCCGTGTGATGAATATGCCGATGCTCAAGCTCAGCTCCAGCAATCGCTGGAAAATGGCGAGAGATGGCGTAGTTAGTGGATTTCAAAAGAAAACTGAAGGGGATAGGTACAGTTTACTACAAATCCCTGATTTTTTTATACCCGATGCCAAACGCTGGATATTTCTACCGTTTGGCATGGCCTATGCCTAACGCTGGATACCCTATGCCAAACGCTGGATACCTGTTGGTACCCCTAGGGGACGTTTCCGCGTGGAAGGCTCTGGTCCCGTCGACCTCTCCTCGAGCTGGACGAACATTTTCGCATGTATCCCATCGACCTTTTTGTCATTTTCTCGTGTACGGATGAACAGGTAAACGGATCATCCAGCTCAATGGACCCCTCCCGTTCAACACTGCTCCGAGGGCAGCGTTGAGCTGAACTGGGATATTGTGTGGACCTTTCCACTCATATGCTCCCATCCAGTTGAATGGGCATGTTCGCGTGAACGGAATCCATCTTCCTCAGCCGTTCAGCGCCCGATCGATTTTCTCATTTTCGCGTGGACGGGATCATCCGTTCAGCTCTACAGACATCAACGCGAAAACGTTCCTTAAACCTGATCTACCTCAATATAAGAGAGTTCTGATTGGTTGATTTTTTAGCTTCACTGAAATCACCAATATTTTACTGAGTTACAGTATCCAGCCCCTGGCATAGTGTATCCAGCGTTAGGCATAGGGTATCCAAAAATCGGTGGTTTGTGGTTGACTGGATAGGAAACGGATGTAACACCATTCCCTGTCGTGAAAGTTACTCTAATGCTGCGAATATACACGATCCCGTCGACTCCACTCATTCTCCCCCCTTGTTACCAATTATTTCAACAACCAAAAAATTTCACGTTTTTTTTTTATTTGTGCCTGTTCTGTCCCTTGATTTATTTGTGTATTTTGTTTTAAGTTTCGTTGTTGGTGGTAAATTATTTAGATGTTGTTGTCTATTAACGTGTGTTTGTTTATTTTGTTTTTGTAGCCTAGTATTTATTGCCTAGATATTTAGCGTTTGCTATTGTGGCAATTTTTCCATTAACCATAAACCATTAAACCAATGGATCCACCTTTTCTCGGACCCGATCATCCGTCTGTGTGTGTGTATGGGGGGGGGGGAGGGGATCTTGTGACCCGTCTAAAGTTGCGAACGGGTGATCTGATAGGAGATCACCGTGCTTGATGGGTGGTAGGAGCAAATGCCCGAGGTATGCAATTTATGTGTCCGTATGTGTCCGTGTTTATGTGCCCGTATTATGTAAGTTTAGAAGTATTACTGAATGAGCTCCTAAACTTATTTGTCTGTTCACTACCATAGGTCCGCAGATCTGTCCGTCCGTCTGTCAGCACGATAACCCTAGAAGGATATGGGATAATTTGATGAAAGGATTCTTTAAGTCCATTCGTAGAAGGGCTCTGTAGCCCTACATTTAGGGGTGGGGGATGGGGTTCAAATTAAGAAACGAGCAACATATTTTTAAACAGCTAATGAGATACGATTTATGGGTAGCGCACACGTATATGAAAATTATTTTCTCGACGGACAAGTAGTTGAATCCGGTTGAAACCGGAAATTTGTTATAAGTTAAAGTTTTATTTGAAGTTGATTAGATGTTCGATAGAGGGGTAACGAGATAGCTGATTCGTGTTTGAACTTAATTTTTTGGCTGGACAAGTAGTTTGGCCGGAATTCGGCTGAAACCGGAAATTTGGCAGAACTAAAGCAGGAAGTTTCGATCAATTTCGTCAAAGTAGACATGTCTTATAGGCAGAGGAGTCACTAGCCAAAATGTTTTTTTTTTGGGGGGGGGCGAGGCATTTACCGACTGGCTGGTAGTTTTTACCGACTGTTTTTGCAGAAAAAACAACTGTTTTCAACAATAACAAACGACAGTTTTGAAAAAAATTGACTGATTTTCCGAAACATCCACTGATTTTCAGAAAAAACCGACTATTTTGACGAAAAATCGACCAATTTTCAGAAAAACTGCCTGTTTTTAGGAAAAAGATCAACTGTTTTGACGAAAAATCGCGGCGCTTCGCGCCGACTCGGTTATTTTTTACCGACTGGCCGACAGTATTTGGGGGGAGGGGGGCGTCCCCCCTCCCCCCCCAGTCGTGACGCCCCTGCTTATAGGACACACATGATTAATCTATATCTGAACTTGGTTTTCTCAGATGATTAGCTATTTGGCCTGAATCTGTTTCTAAATTTTAATAGTAACAAATTCAAGGAGTCTGGCGAATACTGAAGCTGGCGAAGACGAAACCCTGTATCGTAGTAAATCGTATTAAAAATATTCAAGGAGTCTGGCGAACACTGGATCTGGCTAAGACAAAACCCTGTATTGTCTGTATCGAATATTAAATTTTTGGGATCCCACCGAAACCTTTGGTCTTGTTTTTAACAGCTAATGAGACAGTCGGTTTATGGGTAAGTTTACACGCTGCACACGAATATGACAATCCTTTTCTCGCCGAACAAGTAGTTCGCCCGGCCCGGAATCCGGCCAAAACCGAAAATTTTACTTGAAGTTGATTAGATGTTCGATAGATGGGAAAGAAGACATGCTGAATCCGTATATGACAATTATTTTCTACCCGGACATGTAGTTGTTCTAATGATTAGCTATTGACCTTAATCTGTTTTAAAATTTTAACAATATAAATGTTAAAGGAGTCTGGCGAAGACCGGATATCTACAAGACCCAACTGTCTGGATCAAACTTTTTGGGATCCCATCGAAACCTTTGGTCTTGTTGCAACAGAAATAATCTCTAACAACAAAAACGGACGTAACTACGTTCGGATTTCAAGCATCGTGTAAATGCACCATCAAACTACAAGGAGTGTGGACATGCCGCCGCAATGAAGTGCTCTGAACGGAAATGAATTGTTTTGTTATTTCTAAAAGTCCATTATCACAAACAAAGGTGCAGGTCCAATTACTGTCATGAATGGCCCCGTCAGTTTGTATAAATAGTCTGAAATGGTAGTTGGTGATCAGTACTGTCACTAATGTGTTCTATTCTATCTGCTTCTACTATGCGACTTGCTGTAATTTTAGCACTTGTTTCTGGAGCGTTAGTAAGTACTATATTTTTGTTCACATTAAACAAGGACATTGGGCTGCTTGTACATCGTTTTCGTCGTCAAGAATCAATGACTAGCTGCTAGCTTTTCCTAGTCCCTCGTTGCGGCCAACCATTTTACTTGAAAATTTGACTCGGCTAGGCATGACTTACAATTAGCGTACAAATATTCCTTCAGCCCAAGCTGTCTGCGAATCATATTTGACAATTCAACACGAATACGTCAGCTATATCTTGTTAAAACAATAAAATGTCGCCACGCCGAAAAACGAGGAAGTCAGGATCACTATTCTGAGGCAGGTGTATTTGCCAAGAAGAGCCGAAATGTAGCTGACGTATCCGTTTTGGAATGTCAAATTAGCCTATAGTCAATAGTTGCGTTTTTTGCAGATACCATGGTATCTGTTACCACGGTAACTGAATCTGCAATTAGTCGTTTTTGGGATCCGGAAACGTAAGTGGAGAGATACCTATGACATCGCAAAAGTTGTCCGTCTGTCCGTCCGTCCGTCTGTGCGCACTATAACTCTCAAAAGGAATGAGATATTTTGATGAAACTTGGTGTGAGGATTCTTTGGGTCAAGAGTAAGGTCGAGTTCGTAGATGGGCTCTGTAGCCCTACATTTAGGGGTGGGGTTTTCGTATTAAGGGAAAAAAAATATTTTTTAAAAGCTATTGAGATAGTTTATTTAGGGGTAGTGAGACATGCTGAATCCGAATATGAAAGTTATTTTCTTGCAAGACAAGTAGTTGACCCGGAATCCGACGAAAACCGGACACAAAATTTGTCGACCAGTTTTCGGCTATAGCAGTCCCTACCCATTTATTCTCAAACTAGCATAGCTCTGCGCGTGGATGCCGGCATTCATTTATTTATTCTGTGTGACGTCGGAGAGATCTAGTGTAATTGAAGGTCGAAGGGATTGATATATAATGTTCAAACGAGGAAACATCAAGGGAAGATGCTGTTCAATGAGGATTCACTGGTAATGTACAGGTCAAGTTCGTAGATGGGTCAATTCAGTCCTATCTTTAGAGGCAGAGGATGGGTTTGGAATTTACGGTAAAAACATTTATGTTTTATAAGCTAATAAGATATTCGTTTAGGGGGTAACGAGGTCCGCTGAATACATATGGGAACTTAGATTTCTTGCTGGACAAATGGTTCATCACGAATTCGGCTGAAACCGGAAATTTGGTTGAAGCTCAAAGTTGTTTCTAAAATCGATTAGAGATTCAGTATCGGGGCAAGGAGACATGCTGAATCCATTTTTGATCTTTATTTTAACAGTAAAAATATTCAAGGAATTTGACGAAGACTGAATGGCGAAGACATGGCCTAATTGTATGAGTCAAATGTTCATCCCAAAAGAAAAACTGATATCCAGTTACATCACTAAGTGCTAAACTTCTTTCTCACCAATTTGACAAAATACGATGAAAGTGAGATGACTTTTCAGATATCATGACCAGTTACCATGGTCGGACCGTGGTCTCTCAATATCAGATACCACGATAACTGGCAAGATGCCACGATAACTGCAAAAACGCCTTTTGACCATGGTATCTGCAGATACCACGATAACTGCAAAAACGACTTTAGACCGTGGTATCAGATACCATGGTATCTGCAAAAACGCAACTAATGGACTGATGACCATTATATGTTAAGAAACAAATGTCAGTATAAGAAACAGCAAAAGTCACTTCTCGAAATCTTTTCTTCTCCCAAGGCAAACTTCAAAGCAACTTTCGATAACATCGGTACAGGCCATGGCGTCCCCGTCGGAAATTATTCGAGCTCGTTCCCGTGGCCGATGGCCCCACCTGATGCGCTGATGGTAAATCAGACTGGCCCGTTCAACTTGGACCAGCTGCGGGATGCAGCAAGAAACTCAATAATGAGCATGGGTGTGATGTTTAGTAACTGGAAGCAGTACATCAGCAACCAATTCAGTGAAGCTTATGCACTCCCGCAAGAAGGTAAGACCCAGCACTGTCAGAAGCTTCATAACAGATATCACGAGGATGCGCGGATGTTATCTGTTGTGTCTCAGAAAGTTAAAATGTTATGCATAGCAAGCTTTGTTAGGAAGAGCCAAAAAAGTATCTAATGACTTAATTCATTATCGTCATGATGTCGGAAAACTCAGCAGATACTTTTTGGCATTTTTTCGGTTTATTATGCATAACATTTTGAAACACGACAGATTACATCCGAAGTGTTATCTGTTACGCATTATCTGTTATGAAACTTCTGACAGTGTATTTCCACGCAGCAGGACGAACATGTTGCAAATGAGGTTAGCGAGGGCAGGGTATTATCATGATCGATAAAATCAGAGATTGCAGGGCTACAAGCGAAACCCTTTCGTTTCTTCTCAAGGCTTTTCCACGGCACCTAATATATTTACCAAGCTTGCAAGACCCCCGCTTAGTCGTTTTTTGTCGGCCGTATTTACTGACGGTCATCTCTTGGTTGGCAGTAGCCTAAGTGCGTGTCAGTAAACCGTAATGGTGACAACTGCTCTGCTAGAATTTTTTTTTCTTGACAAGGGTCTTGATCAGGCCGTGTCTAAAAATCTGAACTTCGATCGTAAGTTTACATTGCGCTGAAGGAATACTTACATTGTGGATTTACGTCATGGTACCCGGTCTTCATTTTCAATGAAACACTCTGTATGGAATGAAGTACCAGTAAGCATTAGGGCGGCGGAACACGTACCTCAGTTTAAAAAGAAATTAGAAGATTATTTTCTGGGGCATAAATGTTGAATTTTATCATGGGTGGTAGGGTGGGAGGGAAGAATGGGGGGAGGGGGGAGTTGAGTATTGACGAGTGAGAGGGATTGGATTTTTTTTCTTTCTATATATACTTAAGTAGTTATTTGGACTTTCGCGCAAATGCAAAACCTCATAGGTTTTTTCTCCAGCGCAAAAGTGTTGTTTTTTATTTATTTATTTATGAATGTTGAAAATAAAAAAAACTTGAAACTTGAGCACATATGTCACCTTAGAGGTTTGGGTGGCGGGTGCTCCGATGACATGCGAGGAGAAGTTTCGCGTTTGTTCTTGACTCTCCTTCTGTCGCAGGACTAAATATCTCTACGCTTTGAAATAATTACAAGCCAAAATTCTCGGCAGCGAATGACTTACTGGGCTTTCACTACCATGAGTGCGATAATTATTCTGGATAATGGTACCAACGGTATTCCATTTGACATTCAATAGTGTCTCCTAAGTGACCAAGACGACTGCCGTAGCAACGAACCTGCAAGATGACAAACTTTTCTTCTAGGCAGTCGCTCTCCCCTCGCTGTTAAAGATCGACGAGTGGTAAGTAGCTATGACCTGAACTATACAATTTCATTAAAGACCCCTCGCACTATTTACTCTTCAACTTCCATTATTTCTAAATAATTGAATACTTTCAAACTAGGCTCTGCTTTGAACAGATTATCCGCGGCTTCAGCTGTTTTAAGCATTTTTCGATACCCTTCGACTCGTAGCGAAAACGAGGAAAAATTTACATAACCGTTTTTTTTTAATGGAAAAACTTCTCGCAGACGAACGTCGACAGCGTGATACGCATCGAAGGTAGCAAAACACGGCAAGTGAATAAATCAACGAGTTTTTGTTAGAGGGTTAGAATGTACCGTACGAAATTTGGGTCTCCGGGTTTAGAAATCGATGGAGTGACTACGGAAGTAGGTGGCCTTGGTATTATGGGTAAGACAGGTCCTTTAACATATGTAAACTGCGAGTGCGATGCATTATTACAGTCACAATGCAAATAATGTCTTTGCGAAGTTAGTCTCAAATGAATGGGAGTTCAGTCTGGAACGCGGGCTCGAAATCTGTTTGCATAAATTTGTTTTGCTGAATGTTTACAAACGTAACGGATTGCAATACAGGCTAGGACAGAAACTCTGCAATAACGAGAGTCTTTGGTTGAGGGTAGGCGAAGGGACTAAGGAAAATGAGTGCAAATGCACAGTTGCTAGCACTGGTCCTTGAATGAGTTGTTCTGTTCGCATGTGATTTCACGAACGCCTCGTATACGCCGGCCTATATGCTATTAGCTTGAACGGACCTCTTCCAGGGTGGGCTTAACAGTCATTACAATCGGTTGAACTATCCGATTCAGCTACAAACAAATAATCCAGAATATATTCCAGCTCTCCTGCTTCGCTCCCGGGCATCAGAAAATAATTTCTGAATGTGAGCAAGAGACTTTTCCGTCCACTGGCAGGCCGCCTATGTCCAGCAGTTCAAATCCCCGTGAGTAAAACTTCCTATCCTTCATATCTTAAAGGACCCCACTTGCTTATTCTGTCTTTTATAATATACCTAGCTCCATTATGGAATTATAAGCTTTTGAAATCCCCATCTTTCTCCATTGTTTCGTTTTGTGCCTACGATTTTTAGTGCCTTTTCAGCCGTGCCAAGGCTTGCCCGTTACGCAACGCAAAGTTTGCCAGAATCTTCAAAGTCCACTGACAACTCTTTGACACACAAGGATATGAGAATCTTCTGTTTTTGACTAATTTTATTCGCTTAGTTTTCGTACTTTTTATCCACGGCTCGTTCAGTTTTCAAATGTTTTGCACCCAGCCGCCACGTCGGAGAGCAGGAAGGCTGTGCAGAGTCATCAAGCGCTAACAAGAAAATCGCTAAATCTTAGATGGAAAGTAATGATATTTTTTTCTGGTCCCGTTTCATTGTGAAAAGATCATTTCTAGTAGGAGTTGTGCTTTAAGCCTTTCAGGGAACACCCTATTCCTTCGTGTGGGGTATTCCGAAGCAGCCAATGAACTAGGGTCGCTATTTGAGGTCATTTTTTGCATCCTTCGTTCTTTTAATATTGGTATTCATGATACTGGTTAGGCTATCTAATGGTCGGTAACAGGTCGGTAAATATTTTCTAATTGGTGCTTTGTGGCTGAACATCGGTCAACAAGATTTCGTCGTATCATTACTTCTTTAGAGGTCAATGGCCTATATTTTGTATTACATTATTATTATAATCATGGGCCAGTCTTGGGCGATAAGATAAGTATTTTTCTTTTTGTATGAATTCTGTAACAGTTTTTCGATGACGGGCATCCCCCTTCTCGAAAGGTAGATTTTGTGTCTGAATAACAAAACTGTGCACCTTAAAGCACAAGTATGTACAGTGTTTATTCCAAATATTCTAACATACGTGACTCCTTTGAAACGTTGCCGGGTTTCTAAAAGATTACATAAACCCTGCACAAACCCGTCACGGATGTTTTCAGCTCCGCTAGGCACCCTTGGTCATGATGAAAAACACAGCAAAGCTTGCACAGCCGGTATTCTGACCAATGAGCTACTCGGGAGCGATGGTCATCATCGGCCTAAAAAAGAGACAAACACGCGCAAGAAATCAGCGTAGTGCCGTTGAGGCGGAAAAAGCTGATTCGGGAAATTCAAAATCTTAGAAATATGAGTGGCCAGAACGATCCGGGACGCAGAACTAAAGCTTTAATACATGCAAGACTGGTCTTTTAAAAGTTGCTATCTATTCCTTGTAAGTTCATTCGAATTCACCAGGTCACGGATTTATATATATATAATTTTTTTTATATATTTCTTTCCAGGAACAGACGGAAGAAATAGCTCCTTTCTTGCGGACCAAATAAGCGGTAAATGGATATTGACGCTGAGAAGGATGAACCACTCATCCTGTACGACTGAACGGATGTCGACTAACAGGGGAGTCTGGGCACAATGTATCATCCGAGACTTAGCTCTCGGTAAACAGGTAAATGCTTTTGTCAATTTGAGCGTTCAAAAAAAAAATCCATTGACAACAGGGGCGTCGCTAGTGCATTTTCGTTGGGGGGATAAGAGCAAAAATTTGTACCGAATTCGACAAATTGACGATTCGAGCATTTTAAATTAGTAAATAAAAAATGAAATTATTAAGTACAAATACTAACACTTAAAGGAACAGAAAACTTGACTCAAACTTGACTCGGGGATTTAGCTGACATATCAAGAATGTACTCCTGAGTCGATATTGAGAGTAAGAAAAATTCTCGTTACGACCATTGCAGTTTCCGGGCAGTTTCCGAAAATTCGACTTTTGAGTTAGTAGAAAAAAAGCAAAAGGTTTGTGTGCCGGGAGCAGGAATCGAATCCACGACATCTTGACTACTATCCCGATGTGTTAGTCAACACGGCCAAAGGCGAACTTTTACAGTGCATAAGTGCATAATCGCAGTGCATAAGGGGCAAGGGCCTGCCTGCTAGCTTTGGGGACAATAAGGAGGGGGTTCGAGATAACAAAGAAGGGGGGTCTTGTCGACAATAAGTCCCTGTATCTTTATCTAAGCCCCCCAGGTCGGTTTGATGGCCGAAACAAATACTAACACTTAAAGGAACAGAAAACTTGACTCAAACTTGACTCGGTGATTTAGCTGACATATCAAGAATGTACTCCTGAGTCGATATTGAGAGTAAGAAAAATTCTCGTTACGACCATTGCAGTTTCCGGGCAGTTTCCGAAAATTCGACTTTTGAGTTAGTAGAAAAAAAGCAAAAGGTTTGTGTGCCGGGAGTAGGAGTCGAATCCACGACATCTTGACTACTATCCCAATGTGTTAGTCAACACGGCCAAAGGCGAACATTTACAGTGCATAAGTGCATAATTACAGTGCATAAGGGGCAAGGGCCTGCCTGCTAGCTTTGGGGACAATAAGGAGGGGGTTCGAGATAACAAAGAAGGGGGGTCTTGTCGACAATAAGTCCCTGTATCTTTATCTAAGCCCCCCAGGTCGGTTTGATGGCCGAAAGTTACGTAGTCAAGTTTTCTGTGTCTTTCAGGGCAGCACGAAAGCTGATTAGACGGCTACTAGGCGTCGCTTTAGCAAAGATTAAGTGGATGGTATGCTGGGCACGATTCGAGCTGCAGCTTCACCTGCGAATATTTTTTTACTCGCATTTTTTTTTGCAAAATTCAACGAACATAAATTTTGGTATCCGGGATTTTTTTGTGTAAGAGAGACTCCTCGAAACGCCCCTGTCAGTTCGGGACTAACAAAAGGAGACGAAATGACTAAGTCATAATTACTGATTCCCAGAAATTAGACCAAAAAAGCATGGACCAAAGTTCGGGATTCGGGATAATATCGAACGATTGTGAAGTGATATTCGGGATATGGAATGATTAACAAGTCCTGAGGTTATTACACCGAATAATTATGTACTGATATTCGGATTCGGTAAAATTTCGTTGAAACTGAACCAAAGTTCGGGATTCGTGAAACTGCCAATTTTAGCGAAGCCCCGGGCCTTAATTGTGCCAACTAATTATTGATCGACAGCCTATTTAGGATTCTGTATTCTGTTCTCAAAAAATTGTCAATAATTTCGGTCAAAATGTGGTATTGCGGGCTTTTGTCAGAATCCCTTTTCGCAGTAGGCTATCTAGCTATGATATTCCCGAGGTTTAAAGCTAGATAGATAACGTGTCTTTTTTTCAGACCTGCATCCCCAGATGCTTCATCAGGAAACTGCTCTCTGTAAGTATACGTGCTCAAACACATTACCTATAAGGCGACAACACTGTCTTTGGAGCGAGGGCGTCACGACTAGGGAGGGAGGGGGGGACGCCCCCCCCCCCCCCCGAATGTTGTCGGCCAGTCGGTAAAAAATTGCCGAGTCGGCGTAAAGCACCGCGATTTATTGTAAAAACAGTCGATTTTTTTCTTGGAAGCAGTCAATTTTCTTAAAATCAGTCGGTTTCTCAATATTAGTTTTTCTTAAAATCAGCCGAAAAATCAACCCATCGTTAGTATAAACGACTCTGCTTTGGAGGTGCTTCGGAGTGCTAAGGTTGCAATTTTTGAATTATTCACAGCGAAAATTACATTGCGCCCGATTCCGAAGGGGCAAAAGTGGCCAACTTCGAATTCTATTGACTTGACTAAAATATATTTATGTCTGGAAAAACGAGATGTTTAGTTTAGAAAATGCTTGCGTTTAACGGAAAATTAGAAGTTCAGGCTACTTAGAAATTTGTTTGCATGTATACGACAAAGAAAATATGTATAAAAAAACTTGAGAATAATATCTAAAACAATATATATATAATATCTACTAATATTTAATGTCTAAGACATTTGTAAAAAAAAAATTGAGAATAATAACTAAAACAATAAATCAATACAGTTTTCTGTAAGTTCGTAGTGAATTTATTCTAGTCAAGTCAATAGTCCCCCCACCGCCAATTGCACTTCCTGGCTGAGAGCGATGAGATCGACATCACCACTTAAGCCTTCATAGGCTGAGGCTGCTACCATTACCATCTCATTTTTTACATTCCAGGGAACTAGGCATTTCTCTCTTCCTCCGAACATTGTCTCTGGTATGACGATCTGGCCGCTTGGACTGGGATTCGTCTTTTAAGAGGGGGAACCGAATACGCGAACCGCGGATCTCTGGCGGTTTCGACAAAAATAAATGGAGACTCTTTGATGAAACTTTCGACCCATCAGGATTTTCTGATTACTTAAAGCAGAACTGAAACCTGACACTATGCCATTATCCTTCTCAGAACAAGTGCCATCACGAGTTAACCTATATTCGATTTTCACCACAGTTGTTTCCATGCTTTTGTTCTCTGGCCAAATCTTGCCTTCCCGTCGGAAGACTTTTCTAGTGTCGGGCGATATTCGATATCGATAACGATATATCGGACCAAATATCGATATTGAATATCGAAACGTAAGTATCGATATCGATATTTGTTCATTATAATTATTGTACAAAATCCAAAATAACTTGCATTTATATATCCGAAACTGGATCAATACGTTCGTCGTAGTTCAGTTTTTATTTATTTGAAGTTTGAGTTCATGCAAGGTGCTTTCTTACGACAATTTTGGTCTGAAATTTTGGCGAGACGATACGTACACTATAGCGAAACATGGTACCGAAATATCGATATCGATTATCGAAAGTGCAAATATCGATATATCGATATATCGAAAAATCCAAAATGTCGCCCAACAATAGACTTTTCAGAATTGAGCCCCGCCGGCCGCCTCTCGCGTCGTCTCAGAACGGTTCATTCGGAGATACGGACCACACAAACCAAACAGAGGTAACGTATTAGGGGGACACTGAGGTTGCGTTCCATAGCTTAACGATTGTTAACAAATTGCTAACAATTGTTAACTGTTTGCGTTCCAGGTTTCTAATTTCGAAATTTTAGCTCCGCCCACCTACGATTTCTGTTCCAGAGCCTAACGATTGTTAACTATTTTGTAACAATGGTCGGTGAGCATCGTTGGTAAAAGTTAACAACTGTAGAATTGGGAAAAGTTAACGATCGTTAAAGCTGCAGTTAGCTCCGCCCCAAAATAAAGTTGACGATTGTTGACAGTCGTTTCTGGAACGCAACCTGAGTCAGCCCGTATTCAAGCATCTTTATTACAGGAAAATGCCAATTCGTTAAACGCTTCCACTCTTCATCTGGACATCATAAATAAGACATCACTTCCAGAGGGTGCAAGGAAAATGGCAGTAGATCAATATACACAGTGCTTACGTTCACACAGAAACTCGACGCTTGCAGAGCTACTGGCAAACATGAGCAACAGCACAACAAAACTTAGTAAGTATTTGCGATAGTTTGATTATTTTATTCGCATCAGTTAAAGCCATATAGCTTACATCTGAAAAACACCTAAACCACTAAACATACACACTAGTGTAAAAAGTGAAAAATCAACGAACGGCAAGTTCATCACTCGAACTGTTTCACAACGGCAGTGAAAGCTGAAAAATTTGAGTAAGAAGAATTTGATCAGGTTATTTATGTTGTCTCTCTTGAAGAACAGTCTCTCGGCTTAGATACCTTATTGGAGACCTGGGTTTTCTGCCTAAACCACTGAACATACACACTAGTGTAAAGAAGTGAAAAAATCAACGAACGGCAGGTTCATCACTCGAACTGTTTCACAACTGCAGTGAAAGCTGAAAAATTTGAGTAAGAAGAATCTGGATCAGGTTATTTATGTTGTCTCTCTTGAAGAATAGTCTCTCGGCTCAGATACCCTACTATAGAGCTGGGTTTTCTGCCATACATGACACGGAAAATACCTAAACCACTAAACATCAACACTAGTGTAAAGAAGTGAAAAAATCAACGAACGGCAGGTTCATCACTCGAACTCTTTCACAACGGCAGTGAAAGCTGAAAAATTATCGGGTTATTTATGTTGTCTCTCTTGAAGAATAGTCTCTCGGCTTAGATACCCTACTAGAGAACTGGGTTTTCTGACATAAATGACACCTAACCCATCATCCTTGTCAAGTTGGGTGAGTATACCGAACCACGAACTTACTACGCCAGAATAAACACCTACTTTTCCAGTGAGAGTATGACAGCCAACGACGTAAAGCCGTTTCTTGTTCAAGAATGGGAGAACTGCGTCGGAGCTAAAGCCTGGCCTGGTTTTATCAGTTCTTGTTTAAACTTACACTGCCTTTCCAGTAACCTTTTGCTGAAAAATCTTCAGTTCAAATTTGGAACAGAATATGATTTGTCAATTTGTGCTTTTGATCTACCAAAGCTCTGGAGCTTAAAAATAACTGATTTGTTTCTTCTTCCAAGAAGTCTCAAAAGTACAGAGCTGTCTCAACAGAACTGTCATAATACATAAAAGAAGCTTTCGCTTAACAGATGACTCAGGAAAAGATAGACTAAGATTGTAAATAGCTTTTGTTTCCGTTTTCCAGACGCACCCGAAACAACCGCGGACTGCCGATCGGCCTTGTTGAAGTTCAGTTGCATAATGCAAGCTCTAACGAATGGCGTAAGTGATTTTCAAGGACGTTTCACTAACCCCGGTTTTCAGCTGCTGTCCATCTGAGTGCTAACATCCGTCTCTTTTATGTTAGTGTCCTACTGCCATGTAGGTTCTTTGTTCACGGTTGTGTCCAGACAAACCTATGGTTTCGTACGTACTGCCACTTTCTCAAAATATCGGTGCAGGCCAACACCAAAATCGACCTTGGGCTTGGTCTGACTGAACAGCCAAGTTCACGAGAACAATGTGCACAGTGCCTCAAGTCTGGTTGTGCAATCCTTCGCAGGTCTATAATGCTAACACACCCAGGTGGACTGATGGACATTTCCCTCCCGCGGCTGCAGTCGTGGATCTCCACTCAGCTTGGGATCTCGATAATTTAAACTGCGAACAACGGTTCATTTTACCAAGACAGTAGCAATATCATAAGCCTTATTAAGACATGCCCATTTTAGGGATGCATTGCCACAAAGAGTGCTGCTCTACTGGATGGTCTTGCCGACTCTCAACAAACAAGCGAAAATCCAGCTATGATGGAATATGCATTGCATCAAACCCATGACAACGAAGACCATGAAAGTAAGATTTTTTTTTGTCTTCGGGCTCAAGATGTGGGTATGACAAGCATTTCCATGACCCGAAAATTTTTTTTTTTTTTTTTTTAACTGAACAGTTTCCAACCACACTAGAGGCCATATGTAACCAACATACAACAGACAGCCGAAAGAGCTGCAACTGACAATTTTGACGGGATGTTCTTCAAAACAGCCGATGGTATCTGTGGGCAAGTTGTAAAATCCTACATATTTTATCACATCAGTAGACAGGATAGGGACCTGAAGCTGAGGAAGCACCGCGAGGAAGTTCTTAAAGCAAGTTGCAGTCGACACAGATTAGCCTACGTTCCAATGTTTAACATACGCGACTCCTTTAAACTCTGCTGGGTTTCTCAAAGATTAAAAACCTGTCCCGGCTGTCTCCAGCTTCGCTCGTGCCCCCTTGGTTTCGACGAGAAACACGGAAAAGTAAAAAAGAGCCATGACACATGCAAAAATTAGCGTATTGCCATTACAGTGGATACAAATTATAAAGGAAGTTCGAAGTTTCGGAACTTAGAATAGAGGCAATGATTGGGGGCCGTCGAGTGAAGCAGTAGGACTCAACAGGAACAGCAACCAGACGACTAGGGTTGAGGTAGCTGACGTGTATTAATCATCACGGACGGAGGGCATCGCAGTCAGATATGGCATCACCTAATATTCCCCCATAAACGAGACAAACGGCTTTCCGTAGCCCTTTCTTCTTGGATACCCTGTTACAAATAACAATAATCTGTTTTAGGGCAAGCAGAAGACATGGGATACATCAGCTCCGAGAGCTCAAGTTCCGAAGAGGAAGAGCACGGCCATAGCCACGACCCCGACGCTGAGCACAAGCGCCTAAGGCGGCACCATGGCCACGGGCCTAGGGGTCCTCACCAGTGCGGTGCTGGAGGGAACAGTGGAGTCACGGATTCACCAACTGGTGTGCCTGCATTGACGTCAAGCACTCAAGGTGGGTCGACTCAGACTCCTGGAACTAGGCTGCCCCAACAACCAGGCGCAGAAGTTCGGCAAAATATCAAGATGAAACAGGGGCATGTTGAAACGCGAGTGTCTGGAGCCACGACCGAAGGGCATGACGCTACCAAGGATGTTCCAAGCGGCAGTGAACCACAGGACATGAAAGACATCAGCTCAGAGAGCTTAAGTTCCGAAGAAGAGCACGACCATGGCCACGACTCTGAGCACAAGCGCCTGAGGCGGCACCATGGCCGCGGGCCTGGCGGTCGTCACGGGTGCGGTGCAGGAGGGAACAGTGGAGTCACGGCTTCGCCAACTGGTGTCCCTGCATTGACGTCAAGCACTCAAGGTGGATCGACTGCATTGACGTCAAGCACTCAAGGTGGATCGACTCAGACTCCTGGGGCTAGGCTGCCCCAACAACCAGGCGCAGAAGTTCGGCAAAATATCAAGATGAAACAGGGACGTGTTGGAACGCAAGTGTCTGGAACCACGACCGACGGGCATGACGTCACCACGGATGTTCTCAGCCGTAGTAAAGAACAAGGTCACCCTTCGGATAAAACCCCTCAAACAACGCCGTGAAGAGCACTGAGCACGGAGCACTGAGCGACTTTGGGGAACAAATCTCATTCACATTCACGATTTCAAGTTGGAAGGAAATTAAGTGTTGTACTTTGTAGACTGCATTGTCCTAAAATAGATAACTACTGAGATCACGCCTATCACGCCAGTGATATTTTCTTCGTTGGCTATAGAAAGGGAAACAAGGGAGGCAATGTCAAAGAAGTTTTGTTTTGTATCCGAAACGTCTGTGGACTACAGCCTCCCAAGAGAGAATGGAATGAAGCAGTTACTACAGACCCTATTTTGTGACATAGATCGGGCTCACTTTACAAAGGCAGCGTCAAACTTCTTGGAGTCAACTTCTGCAGATAGGTAGTGTGACAACGGTTCGATCTAGGACGGCACAAACTTTGTGCTTCGTCGATAAATATTCTTTGAGCCCAAGCTGACTTTGAAACATTTATTCAAACAATGTTTACAACGGGTACGTCAGCTATGATTCTTCATCAGCGATATTTCGGCCCTTTTTGGCAAGGGTCCTCGTCAGGCTGTCAATCCTCTGGTTCAACTTCGGGGAAGGAAACAAACCTGTAATCCTTTGAGACCAAGCTGACTTTGAAACATTTATTCAAACAATGTTATTACAACGGGTGCGTCAGCTATGATTCTTCATCAGGGATATTTCGGCCCTTTTTGGCAAGGGTCCTCGTCAGGCTGTCAATCCTCTGGTTCAACTCCGGGGAAGGAAACAAACCTGTAATCATCATTGTGCTAAACATTGTGCTTCGTCGACTGAAGCTGTCTCCTCCCCTGTCCCAACCAAACTCCCCCTATTCTTAGTTCATGCACGGGCAACTCCGACCAAGTCCCATAAAACTGGTGAGGATACATTCGGACACTGACCCTGAGGCAAAAGTTTTCTTTTTTGTTCTATGCCTATCTCCCCGCCAAAACGTCGACCAGGCATGTGTATAAGTTTTAAAGGTTCGATGCTGAAAAGTTTCAAAGGTCATCTTTATTAGCGTAAAATTTAGGTGTCAACTAAACTTTATCGGAATTCCATACAGTCATGACGTGCTTAGTGACGTCGTGTGATTGAGGATTTGATTTTCGTTAGGCCATTTTATAAACGTAAACGCGCTCGGCTCTATATATATATATATTAAAATATATACTCACCGATAGGAATAAACTAAATTTTTTCATTTTCTGGGGTAAAATAGATCAAATGGGTCTGACGTCACGCTTGTATCGAATTACGATACAACTTAATTTAGACCTAAAATTTATTCTCGCGCGTAGAAACGGGGTTTGTTTTCGCGGCAAGGACTCACACCTTTATGGCTTTTCTCTTGGGCTGGTAATGTTTTGGTAATCAGAGGAAGTTACAGTCAGGCCATTGACGACTGAATTTATTGGCAATCGGAATCCGATATCTTCGCCCCCTGACATATTCATCCTTTCATACTCCACGTCAGAGCGCTTGCGTGTTTGTTAGCTTTGCTATTTCATCATGCACCTTGGAATGTAACATGGTTCATTGCGCTTTGTAAACACATTTCTGAACATTGATACCCGGTTATCAAAAGGTCGTATACGCCTTTCAGATAATTCCTTCAAAATTAGTTATTTTTTGGCCGCTAGATGCGCTAGAGTGAAGTAAAAAATTACACGTACGTTACTTCTTGGTGTACGTTTAACCAGGCTTGTTTGGCTATTTTCAATTCCTCTTATGCATAGCGATGTTTAAAACTGTTTAAAATGCCTCTGCCTCTGTGCGTGCTCTACCCAACTCTGTTCTGTCAAACTTCATCAAGTTCGTCAGTTCAGGATTTCGACTTCAGTTCTGACTACTTGTTGACTTTTCCACGGGGCTGATGCGCGACTTGGTATGAACCAAAAGCCTAATCGCTGATTCCCCCTTCAGATAACTTATACCAAGATCTCACGTTTGACCGTTAGTGGTTCTCTAAAGGATC
Organism: Branchinecta sandiegonensis; assembly: GCA_030848855.1. Classification (NCBI taxonomy): domain Eukaryota; kingdom Metazoa; phylum Arthropoda; class Branchiopoda; order Anostraca; family Branchinectidae; genus Branchinecta; species Branchinecta sandiegonensis. The sequence continues at coordinate 21,976,678 of JAUPMV010000006.1, read as the reverse complement.
TGGCGGCAATTCTTTATTGGATTTTTGGTTGGATTTTTTATTGGACGTATCTCCAATTTTGGGGCAAACTGAGTTTCCTCAGTGGTTAGTTTCTCCGCTCAAAACTACGGATCTCCATGTTCTTGTCAACAATACACGACGATCTAAGAGGCACCAAGAGCCTCTGATCAAAAAGATTTATCATGAGAGATGCCGCATCTTCCGGTCAAAATTTGCGTCTCACGTAAAACTGACACATGGGGAGATACGACCTTTTGGTAGCCAAGAATCGACAGACGCAAGCGGGGCCAAAAGGAACAAGAATAAGGAAAGCTGGGGTTAAAGGCACAGAAAACTTGGCTACGCAACTTTCGGCCATCAAACCGACCTGGGGGGCTTAGATAAAGATACAGGGACTTATTGTCGACAGGACCCCCCTTCTTTGTTATCTCGAACCCCCTCTTTAGTGTTCCCAAAGCTAGCTGGCAGGCCCTTGCCCCTTATGCACTGTAATTATGCACTGTAAAAGTTCGCATTTGGCCGTGTTGACTGACATATCGGGATAGTAGTCAAGAGGTCGTGTGTTCGATTCCTACTCCCGGCACACACACCTTTTGCTTTATTTTTCTACTAACTCAAAAGTCGAATTCTCGGAAACTGCCCGGAAACTGCAATGGTCGTAACGAGATTATTACTCTCAATATCGACTCAGGGTACATTCTTGATATGTCAGCTAGCTCCCCGAGTCAAGTTTGAGTCAAGTTTTCTGTTCCTTTAAAAGGGCAGGAAAGCCTGCGCTAAAGTCCAAAACGAAGAAATTCGAAAAAAATGAAACCCTTCTAAACCTCACTGCAATGAAACTGATTGGCGTTTACTACAAAACATACGATGCGCAAAAAGTACAAATGAGTGTGTAACGGCAACATCAATAACGACGAGGACAATAAAGGTTAAGTCACGGATGTTAAGTCACGGAGGTTTCCTGGGATCATCTAGGCTTAATCACAGCAAAAAACGGTTTGGGAGCTACCGTAAAACCAGGATTAGGTCTGATTGTTGGTCGTGCATGACCTGGTGGTATACTATACTCAAACTTCTGCATTAACGCAGTGAAGAATAAAAATACGTTGGATCTTGCTAGGGCTTCACCGGCACAGCTTCGCTTCCCTGGAAAGGAAACATTCATCTTAGATTGCCTGGCTGATGAAATTTTTTCGAGAATTAGTCGTATGGAGTTGTATGAAAAGTAGCATGCAGTGGTAACTGTTGCCACTGCATGCAACTACTAGCAAACTGGATGCTACTACAGCAAGATTGGATGCTATCAAATACTACTACTTAAGTTCATGCTGCACGCCCTTCGCAAGGCTGGGCTGGAGCGAGAAATTAAGCTCAACGCTTATGTATCCTACGTTCGCCCAGTCTTGGAATACATGTCTCTTGTGTGGCAATCATCCCTCGACAACCAGCAGTCACAGGCCATCGAGAAAATCCAAAAGAGAGCCTGCAAACTGATCATCGAAGTGGTTATCGTGGGTACGAGCAGGCACTACTGGAACTGAAACTCGAAAGACTCGTCTGTAGGTGACTTCTGGCCTGGATGAAATTTGGTCAAAGTCTAGCGAGGTCAGCCCGGTTCCGCACCCTGCTCCCTAAACACTCCAAAGAAATCCACCAGTACGAAACTCGCCAGCGGGCAGGCTTCGAACTAGTGAAATTTCATATACGAATTCAGCATGTCTTCATACCCGCAAATCAAACATCTTATCAAATTTAAATAAAACTTTTACTTTTAACAAATTCTCCGGTTTTGGCCGGATTCCGGCAGAACTAATTGTCCGGCGAGAAAATAATTTTCATATTCGGACTCAGAACGTCTCCTTGCCCCTAAACCGAGCCTCTAATCAACTTCTTATTAAACTTTTACTTTTCACAAATTTTCCGGTTTTCGCCGTATTCCGGGTGAACTATTTGTCCGGCGAGAAAATAAATTTCGTATTCGTATTCAGCATGTCTCCTTACCGCTAAATCAACTATCTCAATAGCTTTCAAAAAATATTTTGTTTGCCCCTTAATTTGAAACCCCTCCCCCACCCTCAACTATAGGGCTACAGAGCCCATCTTCGAACTTGACCTGTACTTTGACCCAAAGGATCCTCCCACCAAGTTTCATCTAAATATCTTAATCTCCTCGAGATTTATCGTGCGGACAGACGGACAGACAGACGGACAACTTTTGCGATGTCATAGGTATCCCTCCACTCACGTTTTGGGATCCCAAAAAGGAGTTCTTTTTTTGACGACGGTGATGAGAACAGGGGCATTCCCAGCCCATGGATCATCTCCCGTGTCACTGATAAAGCGGATAACCGCCGTGGGAGTCCCCGGGGTTGGTTCCCAGAATCACCACGGTCTTTTTCCAACTCTCACAACGCCCACACCCAAAATGCCACGATTCAGAGTGCCCGCGATCAAAATGACCAAGGCTCAGAATTCCAACGAAGCAAAATACCTACTGAAAATGAAAATGACTGAAAATGCCCACAAGTGAGGTCGAAGACCCCGAAATCGAAATCTTCCAGAATGCCGACGGCTGAAAATGCCGACAATTCAAAATGCCCACAGGGGATGCTAAAATCGTCCTGGTTCAAAATACTGACGGCTAAAACTGTCCAGAAGGGAGGCAAAAACCATCTTGGGACTACGGACAACGAGATTATAAGAGACAGGATTACCTCTACAGCGATTAAATGTCTCGAAGTTTAACTGAAAAGGCAACTTATTCTTACATGTGATATTTGATTACTCTGAAATATTTTGACCCATCTTATGGATTTTGTACATTTGGGATCCCAAAACGTACGTGGAGGGATACCTATGACTTCGTATGAACTGTCCGTCTGTCCGTCCGTCTGTGAGCACGATAGCTCTCGAAGGGGACGAGATATTTTGATGAAGTTTGGTGTGAGGGTTCTTTGGGTCAAGGCAAAAAGAAATATTTTTTTTTTAAACTAACGAGATAGTCGATTCAAGGGTAAGGAGACATGCCGAGTCCGAACGTGAGAATCATTTTCTCGCCAGACAAGTAGTTCGCCCGGAATCTGGAAATTTAGCATGACATTTTCAAAACCAAGTGATATAGTCGATATAGGGTGACGAGACATGCTGTTGCAACTTTCGAACATGTTAAAGGAAAACAAAAAGTGTATGCGATCAGTTTAGTTATCTCCAAAGTCCCAACCTGCATTTGCTGGGTCAAAAAGGCAGAACGCATTCGACAACTGACTTGTGAACAATTTAATAAATCTGTCGACCGATTTTCGGAAAAAACAAGTGGCGATACCAGTTCCTACCCTGCCCCTTTATCCATACAGTCGAAAGCTCATCGCGCGTCGGGTTACGGTAGTCTTTGTTTAATCTATGGACACCGGAGGGATAGTGACTTCGGTCGCGTGTACACATGCGCACAATTTCAAGGGTTTAATCAAAGACTACTTACACCTAGCGTACGTATTTTTTGGGTTTAGTCAAGGCAGTCTGTCGTGTCGGGAGGTCGAAGGGGTTGAGATATGTTGTTCAAACTTTGTATGCAGATTCAGTGGCAAAGTACAGGCTGTAGATGGTTCCTATAGCCCCATATTTAGAGGCAGAGGAGGGGGGTTCGAATTAAGGGTAAAAAATATATTCTATAAGCTAATGAAACAGTCGTTTAAAGTTTAACTGAAAAGCCAACTTATTTTTGTGTCATTTAACTGAATACACTGAATACTTTGGATTCTGCTAACGGTTTTTTTTTTAATTTCCCACTATCTGCTCTAGTTATGACGTTCAGAATATCTGCGGCCGTCCTAACAACGTAAATTCTACCATGACGCGGGAAATTTTAATCTCAACGCAAACGCGACTTTTCAGTGGGCAGTGGTGAGCTTGATGAAGACTGCTTAGTGCCTGAACAAAAAAAAACCCATAAATCTTATCTTTCTGCTAAGGCAGAGAACACAGATATATGCGCATAGAGGTAATACAAATCATACGGAAATTCCACTATTTGGAAATGGATTATTGGTGAACAGCGGAACAACTAAGTAACGCATTTTCATCAGGTCTTCACGCCAACTTAAGTGAATAAGTGATGGGTAACTAAACTGTCTCATCCCAGCTCTTTTCAGTCAAACTTTAAGGTAGCCCGCTGAATCCATATCTGAACTTAGTTTTCTTGCCGGAAAAATGGCTCACCCGGAATTCGGCCAAAACTGGAAATTTGGATGAATGTCAAAGTCGTTTCTGAAGTCAGTTAGAGATTCGGTATCGGGGTAAGGAAACATGCTGAATCTAATTTTGAACTTTCCGGAAATTTGGATGGAAAGGTTCTCATCTCAATGTTATTAGCTCCTTTGCTCTGCATGCAGTTCGCCGGAAACGCTGCTAAAATAGGAAGAGTTTGGTCAAAGTGAAGGACCTTTCTGAGTCGATTTGATATGAGATACTGAAGTAAACACCCTTGCTGAATCCATATCTGAACTTGGTTTTCTCATTTGATTAGTTGTTTGACCGCCGTCTGAGTCGCGAAAAAACTCCAAAATGGTAACCTTTTTTTTGTACATATTCAAGCGGTAAATTATGGATACATAGCAAAATGCTGAAGGGACCTGGCAAAGACTCGGAAATCTACAAAATTCGATTGTCTGGATCAAGAAGTCCAATAAGAAATATTTTTTGGGATCCCATCGAAACTTTTGGTCTTGTTTCAACCAAGGTTCTCGTAATAACGATGCCTTGAACACACGATCAGGGTTGGGCGCTCCCGGTCGGTAATACTCTTGATGACTATCTCTCCCTGCCGATGCAGAATCTCCGGGTTCATGCGGAAGAAAGCAAGAAGCGGTCTCACAGCTGCTCACAAAGATCGCCGTGATTGTTTGGCACAGGATTTGAGTCGTTGAGTCTGAGTCGTTACGGACACGTTTACTCCTTCTTCCTGAGGATCATTGGCGTGTTTTGGACTTAGTCATTTAGAGTATTCCTGCTCGGATTTTCGCTACCATCATCACATCCATATGTAAAAGCTGAAAAATTTTGAACTTTATGATGCAAGTGCAGGAAATCCGGTCGGGAAATCCTGATCGTGTGTTCGCACTATAGATTGTGCGGTGCTTGCACGACAACTCAAATTCATCCAGGTCTTTCCGTCCAGGCTTTCTTTTTTCGGAAAACTCTGGGCGACGGGAAAGTCGCGGAAAATGAAAATTATGTCTTTTCACGGAATCTGCCCTTTTTAGTTTATTTTCCGGCACCGTCTTCCCTTTGTGGCTGATCTCTATTTACAAGCATAGAGGGACAGGTGCATAGAGGTAACCCACATCCGAAAGAATAATTTCACTTGATGAAACCAACAATCTGCGGATAGCGCACAAATGGAGTAAAGCATTTTTGTCGGGTTTTCTGGCCTATTTATGTGATTAAGATAAGCGTAACTAGACTGTCGGAATTCAGCCATATTGGGTTAAGCTTCGAGATCATAATTCAACACCTCAAATAATTCACTCGAGGGCATTCTGAACCGTGGGCATTATGAGTCGTGGGCGTTTTAAGCCGTGGGCATTTTTAGCTGTGGGCATTTCGAGTAGTAGGCATTTTGATTCGTGGGCATTTTGAACCGTGGGCATTGTGGCCGTGAGCATTATGAGTTTTAGCCGTCCCCGGAAAATGGCAAGGGGACGCCTCATTTATCACAGCACGACAAGAAAGGAGGCAGAACTTACCTAAACCAAACGGAACAAGATGGACTCCAGCTTTCTTGAGCTTTCTGTTTTCATCAAGGTGCCTCTCAGGGCGGAAGTTTTCGGGGTCACCCCAGTACTGTTTGTCCATGTGAACTGACCATATGCTGATCTGTACGAGGGCATTTTTAGGAATGTGGTAGCCCATCAATGTAGTATCTTTCATAGCCCGTCTAGGAACTGCTGTCATGGCAATGTTGCTCATTCTGTACACTTCGGCCAAGACTGCTTCGACAAAGGGTAAGCTGCAAGATCGAAATGATATGAATATTCCTTGAGCCCAAGCTGACTTTGAAACATATATTTATAACTTTTCTCGAACAGATTTACAATGCATAACTTCCTACGTCCCACATGAAGTTATTTTATGACAATTTTCTTTTGTTGAGGATGTTACGACCTCGTATCATCCTCCAGAGAGGCTGATACGAAGCCGTAACAGCCTCGGCAGAAGTTCATCGAGCACTTTTCTTCAAATACTGAATTCATCGAGCACTTTTCCTCATAGTGAAAAGCAGAAGCTGACCTCCACAAAATAAATTAAAAACAATACTTTCAGTAAAAAAACACAAAACAATACTTAAAAAATAAAATAAATAAAATAAGAAGTAAAATAAATGTTGAAAAATGACAGGACATCTTACTCTCTTAGACAACCAGCCTAGGCCCTAGGTCATACCTTGTAACAATCAAGTTTCCACTGAAAATACAGCTTGTCAACTGAAACAACATCCTACTTTCCAAAAAGGTAGTTAATGCGCACTGAAAACTGTCTTTGAGTGAGGAAAGATATATTATAATTACAAAGACCACGTGATACCCAGTGTTGCCACGTTTTTCTGAAGGAACCTGTGACTTTTGGCTGCAAAATCTTGTTAAATTCTGGCGCCTATGAAATTGTGCCTTATGTACCAACTATTAGCTAGAAATCTCGCTTTATCATCTTTATGATTATATGCCTAAGCTTTATTTCTCGATTAAACTGTCAAGATGTAAGGAACCTGTCGCAGAACCCGGGCTCACTTTTCGAGGAAGTCTAGAATATATGACAAATATCAGAATTCTGCAACCACTGGCAACACTGTCATCGTAAAGCACGTTTTCGCCTGATTTGAGGATCTTCTGCAAAGCTGTGGCTATCAAACATACTAAACGCGTGTGAACATACGAAAAGCACAGTCGGACTGTATTTACACCCTGGTCACACTAGGCTCAGAAAACGGCACAGATTTGAGGAACATAGTCAACTGTTTTTTGCAGATTCGTGAAATATTGTGCTGTCACCCGTGAGGATTTGAAACAACAATATTCAGAATCTGATGAATTTTCTTGATTTTTTTTTTAGCAACCTGAAAAACTCTTTTTTCTTCGATCTAGTGGTCGACAGATACTTTGGTGCCGAATTATGCGAAGAAAAAAGCCTAGTGTAGTTTGACCAAGCTCTTAGGGAGTACTTCATCAGTTAAAATAGAAAAAAATTTGACTTTATGCTATAAAGCAAAATTATAAAGCAGATTGTAACGGTCGATACCTGTTCGAAAAAGTTATAATCGTTAACATACCTCCATCTCGGCTGATATGGGAATAACAATCTATACGGCCATTTAAAAATATCAACCTCGCTGCGCTCGGCTGATATTTTTCATAACCTGCCTCGCCTTCGACTCGAACAGGTTATTTTCAATGGCCGTCTCGTTGTTATTTTCCGATATCAACCTCGATGTCTGAATTTAACCTTTAATATACAACTTCTTTAAGGTTTTATTCTTCAGCCAAAGAGACATGGGGGAAAGAGGTTTATTTTAAGACTGGGATTAGTGGGTGGATCTAAGAATTTTAATTATTTGCAGGGCAGATTGTTTGCCATTGAGAAAACGGAGGAAATATTTTGGAAAACCAACTGGTCCCTATTTTTGCCCGATGTGTGGTAGTGAGAATGAGAGTTTGTTACATCTGATGTGCGAATGCCGTGAGTTCGATGACCTGCGGGTTGCGGTTTTTGGAAATGTTATTACAATAAATGATGAAGTATGGATGATGAAGGTTATCGGAAGTAAGTGTTTTCAAGATCTGGAGAGGCTGGTAAGGTTCCTAAAGGTACCTTTAGCCCAAAGAGAGAATTTCCTTTAGTTTAGTTCTATTATTTCGTTTAAGTGTTTTCTTTTTTGTTACCATTTTTTCCATGGCCTCAGGCTTTTTTTGCAATAAATTCTATTCTATTATTCAAATAATGCATGAAAAGGACACGTCAGCTACGATGCTTCGGCAGCGATATTTCGGCCCTTCTTGGCAAGGGTCTTCGTCAAGCTGTCAATCTTCAGGGTCAACGTCGGGGAAGGAACAAATCTCCAATCCTGCGAGGACCCTTGCCAAGAAGGGCCGAAATATCGCTGCCAAAGCATCGTAGCTGAAGTATCCGTTTTATGCATTATTTGAATACACTGGTTCTGGTTCTGGTTCTGGTTCAGGTTCATTTAATACGAAACGATATGAGTGAAGTTGCGTTAGGGGGATGGAATGAAAACATCACTAATGGCGAAATCGGGTGTACGTGGCTGGGAGCTGCCAAAATAATAAAATAAATATTAAATATTCAGAAAAGAAAAACATTTAAAAATAAACAAAATAACTAAATTTAGTTATTCAAATTTTTTTTTTTTTTATATCATTCCTGCTTAAAAACCGTAATATCTTCTAAAATAAAAGGTGTGCTCACTAAGCTCAATAAAGGTGTGCTCACTAAGCTCAGTATCAAACTCAATGAATAATTAATGAGCCGGCGACGGAGGATAACGTCTTGGGCATAAGTGTTAAATTAATTTCTGTTTGGTGAGTGTGAACATTGTTGTATTGTGTTAGGACTTTGCACAAAGAAAAGGTACAAATGTGTTCAAAATAATCTTCCCATCGTCTTGAAACTCTTCTCCCCAACTTCCGCCATATCGTCAACTTAACATCTTTCTAACCGTATTCGATAACTCAACGGAGAGGGGGACCCTGAGGGAATACTGTAGTTTTCAAGGGAGGTTATTTTCCAACAAACAATTTTCAGAGATTTCCTTCCTGAGCCCGTTGGTTTTAGGGCAGCCTTTAAACCTAATATTACGCAGCCTCACCAAATGCAAAATTTGCTTTCTGGTTCAATTGTCAAGGTGAAAGACCCTTGTGCAAGTTCCATCATCACACGCATATCTGACCTGTCTTTGACGTAAGCAAGAAATTGTGAGCTAAACCAACCTCGGTCTATCGCTTAGTGATGGAAGCCGGTCCTTCCCCACGACCTGGTCGATTTCTTCCTGAACTTTTTTCTGTACATCCGGATTCCGAATCATGTGAATCAAAGCGAAGCCGATGCTATTTGATGTGCTTTCCGCCCCGGCGCCGAAAATATCGATGATGGATACAATCAACTGGTCCTCTGAAATAACGACACTATGTTAGTCAAAGTGGTCTACCACTCATATACATTTTGCTCCTCCTCTGTGCTTTTCCTCACTGCAGGTTTGTACCCGATTCTCAGGTAAAAAGACACCAGTCCAATGCGTTCATGCTTTTTCAAATATATCCGTTTTCTTCTGTACCTTCCTCGTCGCATGCGCAACCACCGAATCATGGAGAAGCTTTTTTGTCTCTTGGACCTAACTGTCAAGCTAAAAGAAATAAGTGAACATCTTCAGCCATCATTCAACCGCTTTCCTGTCCATTGCCCAATGCGCCAGCTAATGCAGTAAATTTATGGTTCTTTTCGTGTTTCGTTGCGTATTGCTTGTTTTGCGTTTATTTATCTTTTGCTGTCGCTGTAGATTTTGTGTATTTCTTGTTAAGCGTTCATTTATCTTTTTTTTTCTGTATGTATTGTGCAAATGCCTTAAAACTATAGGATGCATGCATAAATTCGTTCATTCATTCATAGCAAAGAAAATCCCCATCCGCCACTCAGTGCAACTGTACGGGCTCCACCTACCGGAGAAACCGTTCTGTTTTGCAGTGCATTTCTCTTCCTCTTCGATCATTTGTTTGAGGTAGATGTCAATGAAGTCCCTTGGTTCTTCAGCCATGGTTCTTCGATGTTCATCAATGGCATTCTAAACAAAAATAAATCTGAATCGATATTGCATGCATTTTTTACCAATATTTTTGTTTGTTGACGTAATGTATAGGCTTCTAGTCCCTTGTTTGGTGGTGTTGTCTCTTGTTTTCACTTTGAACGTGTCCAAAAGCTTTTTGGTGCTGTAAATGCTGCATTAATGCTGCATTTTCTTTTTTTTTTGTCCGAAAGCTGTTACCTTTTTTTCTTCTCTGACACTTCTAGAAGACCAAAATTTAAGTAAGGAAGAAGAAGAAGAAAAAAGAATTAACTGTACAAAACTGACAAAATGGATGAGTTACTGACATCCAGCCTTCTTATCTTTCCTTTCTTCGTTGGCCATGATCGCCAGTTGTCTTAGAATTTGGAATGTTTGCCGAATTGTCAGTTGTCTTTTTGAATTTGTTATGTTTGCCGCCGAAAACACGAGAGAATCGCCGTACTCCCCAGTTTCTTCTTGAAAATTCAGCATAAAATTTAGCATTCTTGCTAAATTTTTCGATGAATTTTATGGTGTATTAATGCTGCATTAATTGAGCGAAAATGTAAGTCCGAAAGCGAAATGCTGCATAACATGCTGAATTAATTCAGCATTTTCGTTCGTTTCGGAGCTTTCGGACACGTTCTTTGTACCTTTGGACGACAGTTGGGTAATTGTTAGGTCGCCAAAATAATGCATCGTTGTTTTCCGAAACATAAATAAAAATATACTTACTTTAAAGAATCTACGCATGGAAGCATTTGCATCCTGAAGTGTAGTCCATCCAATGTATTTTGGTATTATGTGCCGCAAAAAAGGAAATGGGATCACCCACTGCGTGACCCTAGTCCCTGACCTGAACATAAGTTCAATTTTGTTGAGGAAGTCGGTGAAATTTTTATCATTTCTAGCGTGCCTCTGACCAGCAATAATGGTCCACAAAATATTGATTACGGACACGGTAAACTGCCGTTGCATATCTGCCAATCCGTCGTTCTTAGCAGCCTCTCTTTCCATGCAGCCAATGAGGTCACGGATCTCTTCTTGGGCAACGCCCTCCGTCGTAATACGGCCCCATCCTAAGTCACGTAGTTCTCGTAGGTGAAAGCGTCGTTGCTCAGACCATCCAGGTCCGTCCCAAAACATCAGACCTAGAAGAGCAAGGGTTATAGATATTCAGGGGCGTCACGTATGGGAGAGGGGAGGGGGGGACGCCTCCCTTGAATGTTGTCGGCCTGTCGGTAAACACTAGCCTAGTCTTGGAAACGGTCGATTTTTCTTAATAAGGGTCGATTTTTCTTAAAAATAGTCGAAGTTTCTTAAATACAGTCGGTTCTTATGGCACTTTGCCCTTCGACCAAGTGACATATAGCGATCGCAATTTCTGTCCGTCCGTCGGTCGACCGGTCTGTCAACTTCCACATAAGCTAGGACGATGAAACTTGGCAGGCATATCAGGGACCCCAAATGATTAAGTTGGAAATAGTCACTTCCCCAATCCGAGCATCTGGGGGGAGGGAGGGAGAACCCGGAAAAATTAGGTATTTTTCACTTACTACCCGATGATCAGATCTTAATGAAACTTGACACATAGAAAGACCTAGTGTCTCAGAAGTCCCATTTTAAATCCGGACCGGATCCAGTGACATTAGGGGGGAGTTGGAGGGGGTGGAACCGGAAATCTTGGGAAATGCTTAGAGTGGAGAGATTGGGATGAAACTTGGTGGAAAGAACAAGCACGAGTCCTAGATACGTGATTGACAAACCGAATCCACTCATTGTGGGGGAGTTGGGGGGGGGGGGGGCACCGAATTTCTAGTGATCCCGCGAGTTCGATACTTCCTGATGTGCTAGAACGATGAAACTTGGCAGGCGTGTCATGGACCAGAACAGATTGACTTTAGAATAGTCGTTTCCCCAATCCGACAATCGGGGGGGGGGATGACGGGGGAATCCAGAAAAGTGAGGTATTTTTAACTTACGAACGGGTGATCGGACCTTAATGAAACTTGATATATAGAAAGACCTAGTGTCTCAGACGCCCCATTCTAAATATGGAGCGTATCCGGTGACATTGGGGGGGGGGAGTTGGAGGGGAACAGGAAATCTTGGGAAACACTTAGAGTGGAGGGTTCAGGATGAAACTTGGAGGGAAGAACAAGCACAAGTCCTAGATACGCGAATGACATAAACGGACCGGATCCGGTCACTGTGGGGGAATTGGGGGGGGGGGGGGTCCAAATTTCTAGTTATCCCGCGAGGTTGGTACTTCCTGATGTGCTAGGACGATGAAACTTAGCAGATTTGACATGGACCCGAACAGATTGACTTGATAGTTTAGTTTCTCCGATCCGACCATCGTGGGGGAGTGGAGGGACGGGGTATCGGGAGAATTGAGTAGTGCGTGCTCAGCTACTGAAAAGAGGATCGGATTTAAATGAAACTTGATATTTAGAAACACCTCGTACCTCAGACGTCCCATTTTAACTCCGGACTGGATCTGGTGATATTGGGGGGGGGGGGATGAAGGGGGGACCGGAAACCTTGGGAAACGCTTAGACTGGAGGGATCGGGATGAGAATTGGTGGGAAGAACAAGCATTAGCCCTAGATACGTAACTGACAGAACCAGATCGTGTCGGGGCTCTGCAGGGGGTTGGAGGGGGTGTCCCGGAATTCCGGTGATCGCGAGTTAGGATACTTCCAGATGTGCTAAGGGCGATAAAACTTGGAAGGCCTATTAGCGATCCGACCCGAGACAATGGCCTAGGAAGACTTCCATTCTTGGATCAGACCATGTCGGAACAAATGGTCCGATTCAAGTGAGACTTTATGGGTGATAAGAACTGATGGGTGATGAGAAGTTAAGCATGTGTCCGAACCCTATGCGGCCATGGTTGAGGGAACTGGGGGGGGGGGGGGACGAAAACTTTGTGACAAGGATAAAGTGGGAATCGGAAATTTGAAGAAATGCTCCGGTTCGAGTTAAACTTGATGGACGGGAAGAGGAGATGTTAGAGATGCGAAGTTTATGTGTCGAGTCGTATTCGGCCACAGTGGGGGGAGTTGGAGGGGGCGTCCCGGAAATGTTGTGGCTCGCATAGGGGTTAAACGAGTGGAGTGATTTGAATGAAACTTGGAAAGTGAAGAGATCGTATGCGTTAGATGGCATATTTTAGGGTCCGGACCGGATCCCAGCACGTTGGGGTGGGGTACCGGAATTTCCGGAAAAATGCTCAGATTTACTTTCTCGCTTCTCACACCACCCACTCGTAACAAGTGCCATATGAGCTTGTTCTTAAGATCAGTTGATTTTTCGTCAAAACAGTCGGTTTTCCTGCAAAAACAGTCGGTAAAAATGACCAGCCAGTCGGTAAATATTTTGGCTAGTAACGCCTCTGTAGATAGTTATAGATAGATAGTTTTATTGATACAACTTGTAGCGCCTAATTGGCACTAAATATGTCGACCATAACATTTAACGGGTTAAAATAACCGAGGGGTTGCCCACTATCGATTTTAGTGTACAAGAGGTGACCGGTGCCCAGCCGGTGCCGTCACTGCCTGACATCAGCCAGCACCGATTGCCACGTGTCATAACGTTAAAATCAACATGTTTAGAAGCAAAATCGCGCAATTTACGGACGGCTCACTTCACCGGTGCCGGTACGGCTGATTTCGTTCGGTGCCGGGGTAGGGCGTACAGCTGGTGCCGATGAGTAGGTAACCCCTCAAATATAGCTTGAATATATACAAACGTTGCAAAAAATGTGTCATGTGCCCACCAGTTTTTGTTAGTTTTCTCTGTAAAATAAGGGACAAAAGAATTCAAATATCCGTTTGTTCGACCCTTCACTAGCACCAAGAGGTTCTGGTGCCGCGTTCGTCCTGTCATCGGCGCTAGTTCGGGCAGTAGCAGTAGTTCTGTGCTTTTCACTGACAACGATCGACCGGCCAAAGCGTAAAATTAGATTTTCCCATCGGACATGGAGTGGCTCAGGGGTCTTCCTCGATTTCAGGCTACTGACTTGCAGGGGCGTCACGTGTGGGGGGAGTCCCCCCCCCAAGTGTTGTTGGCGACAAAACAGTCGATTTTTTTCTTGGAAACAGTCGACTTTTCTTCCAAATCGTCGGGTTTTTCGTGAAAATAATCGATCTTTTCTTGAAAACAGTCGGTTTTTCTTAAAATTAGAAGATTTTTCGTTAAAACAGTCGTTTTACTTAAAAATAGTCGTTTTTTCTGCAAAAACGTCGGTAAAAATGACCAGTCAGTCGATAAATAACTTACCCCCTCCCCCCACAAACATTTTGGATAGTAACGCCTCTGCTGACTGGTTGTAAATATTAGCTACAGAAATCGAAAACTACAAATACTTGCCTCGTCTACTTTTCTTGTCTTCAGATCTCTCTACGAACATTACATGATCAGGTCGCCCGTTCAGGTCCTCGTTAAAGAAACATTCTTTTGCCGCTTCTGGTCCAGTGACAAAGATCGTAGCCTGAGTTCCCAACCACGTTCCAACGACAGGGCCGTAAGTGTCCGCTAACTTGGTCATTGCTATGTAAGGATATTCGGGATCCAGTTGTGTGAAAAACGGTGCATACCCCACAAAAGGTAACCCACGAGGACCTAGAAGAGAAAGCACTCATAAGTGACAAAAAACCGTCGCCTTATACCACCTTAAATTTTTTTTTCGAAGAAAAAATTTGCAGGCCTGTAGACGTCATACAGCTGGTTGCATAACGCGCTGTCCGCTATTTCGTATTTCTGCCAAACCACGGCATTGCGGCACAATCACGGTCATCTCCTTGCCTGAAGGTCGAATAGGTATGCAGCTCTCCACCCCTCGCCAACTAGGGGGCACCACTAGTTTCTGACTGTTACCCCAAGTTTGAGCACAGATTCATGTAGTGAAAAAAAAAGAAAAGAAGAAAAAAAGTTTTCATTCTTGACAGATAATTCTAGACTACTAATTGTTATTGTCCATCTTATCGTGACGCGTCCCCATTCTTGACAGGTAATCGCATAGCAACAAGATACTGTCAAACATAACGGACCAGAAATCATAGATGCAGAAACTAATTAATTTCGTAATACTATTCCGAAAACTCACCCAGAATCGACGGATGTTTTAATCAATCAGTTAAGAAATGAGTATTGTACAAATCAGTTGCTGATGAGGTATAGCTACATCGGCTGCTCTGCAGCAACCTTTGCTAAACCATTACATCAGCCCACAACCGGGTTATCCCAGAAGATTTTCTGCAACTCAATCATGAAGTTGACAAATCTTAACTTTTCCTTACGTCTATCAGTTCACCATCGGGACGGACCCCTCCCTCCCATTTCCTGTGAGGAGATTTGTGTTTTTATGGCACTTGCAGCCTCTGGCTCAAGTGCCATATACCGATCACAATTCCGTCTGTCGGTCTGTCGGTCGGTCCGAGTTTTTTGTCCCACATATCCGAGTTAGGGTACTTCCAGATGTGCTAGGACAATGAAACTTGGCAGGCATATCAGGGACTCGACCAAACTAACCTGGAAATAATCAGTTTCCCGATCCGACCATATGGGGGGGAGTGCGGGGCGCTGGAAACTTGAAAATTTAGGGCATTTTGTCACTTTTTTCTGAGTTAGGGTACTTCTAGATGAGCTAGGACAATGAAACTTGGCAGGAATATTAGGGACCCAACCAAACGAACCTGGAAATAATCAGTTTCCCGATCCGACCATATGCGGGGGAGTGGGGGCGCTCGAAACTTGAAAATTTAGGGCATTTTGTCACACTTTTTCGAGTTAGGGTACTTCCAGATGAGCTAGGACAATGAAACTTGGCAGGAATATCAGGGACCTGACCAAAGTAACCTTTGTAAAATTTAGGGCATTTTGTCACACTTTTTCGAGTTAGGGTACTTCCAGATGAGCTAGGACAATGAAACTTGGCAGGAATATCAGGGACCTGACCAAAGTAACCTGGAAATAATAAGTTCCCCGATCCGACCATATGCGGGGGAGTTGGGGCGCTGGAAACTTGAAAATTTAGGGCATTTTGTCACACTTTTTCGAGTGAGGGTACTTCCAGATGAGCTAGGACAATGAAACTTGGCAGGAATATCACGGACCCGACCAAACTAACCTGGAAATAATCAGTTTCCCGATCCGACCATATGGGGGGGGGGAGTGCGGGGCGCTGGAAACTTGAAAATTTAGGGCATTTTGTCACACTTTTTCGAGTTAGGGTACTTCCAGTTGTGCTAGGACCATGAAACTTGGCAGGCATATCAGAGACCCGACCAAACAAAATTAGGAATAATCAGTTTTCTGATCCGACCATTTTGGGGGGGGGGTGGAGGGCAGGGGAATCCGGGAAACTGAGAAGTGTGTAACTTTCGAACGGATGATCGGATTGTAATGAAACTGCATAACTGAAGAGAATATATATCTGTAATGTCCCGTTTAAAGTCTTGACCGGATTCGGTAGCCAGGGGGGAGTTGGGGGGGGAGACCGGAAATTTCAAGAAACGGTTAGAATGGAGGGATCGGAGTGAAACTTGCTGGGAAGAACAAGCATCTGCTCTAGATAAGTCCTTTAGACCATTGTACTGGATCCGGACACTTATAGGGGGGGGGGAGGGGTCCCGGAATTCCGGTGATGGTGGTTTTGGGGATTTTCACGATGAAATTTGGCAGGCATATCAGGGACCCAATCAAACTGACTTCAAAATAAAAATTTTGTCGATCAGATAATGGTGGGGGAGTGGAGGGAGGGGAATCCGCAGGGGAATCCGGGAAATTGAGAAGTGTGTAACTTTCGAACGGATGATCGGATTGTAATGAAACTTCATAACTGAACAGAATATATATCTGTAATGTCCCGTTTAAAGTCTTGACCGGATTCGGTAGCCAGGGGGGAGAATGGGGGGGGGGAGACCGGAAATTTCAAGAAACGGTTAGAATGGAGGGATCGGAGTGAAACTTGCTGGGAAGAACAAGCATCTGCTCTAGATAAGTCCTTTAGACCATTGTACTGGATCCGGAAACTTATGGGGGGGGGGGGGGCCGGAATTCCGGTGATGGAGGTTTTGGGGATTTTCACGATGAAACTTGGCAGGCATATCAGGGACCCAATCAAACTGACTTCAAAATAAAATTTTGTCGATCAGATAATGGTGGGGGGAGTGGAATCCGAAATTTTCAGTCATGCGTAATTTTGGAATGGTTGATCGGATTCGAGTGAAATTTAAGAATTCAACAGAGGACATTTCTCCGATGATTTTTTTCATATCCGGACCGGATCCGGCAACTATTGGGGGGGGGGGGGGGAAATACGTGACCCGTTTAGAATGGAGGGATCGGGATGGAACTTTGTGGGAAGAACAAACAGATGCTCTAGGTAAGTCATTTGCTGAATCGGATTGGCTACGTGCACCGCGGGGGAGCTGGGGGGGATGGGGGTGGACCGGAAATCTCGAGAAACGGTTAGAATGATGGTATCGGAGTGAAACTTGCTGGGAAGAACAAACATCTGGTCCATGTAAATCTTTTACATAATTTGACTGGATCCGGACACTTGAGGGGGGGGGGAGGAGGGGGTATCCCGGAATTCCATTTTTTGGGGGATTTTCACGACGAAACTTGGAAGGCATATCAGGGACCCGGTCAAACTGACTTGGAATAAAAAAAAATCCTCGATATGATAATCATGGGGGGGGGGGGGGTTGAGGGAGGGGAATCCGGAATATTGAGTCATGCGTAACTTTGGAACGGGTCATCGGATTCGAGTGAAATTTAATAATTAAACAGAGGACATTTTTCTCTTGTGACCTTTTTCATTTCCGGACCGAATCCGGCAATTATTGGGGGGAGGGCGGAAAATACTTGACCCGCTTAGACTGGTGTGATCTGGATCGAACTTTGTGGGAATGACAAACAGATGGTCTGGATTAATCATTTACAGAACCGGATTGGCTCCGGTTATTGTGGGTGGAGTTGGAGGAGGGGGAGGGGGGTCTGGGATTCCGGTGATCGCGCGTTAAGGTACTTCCAGATGTGCTAGGACGATGAAACTTCGCTGGAATATTGGAGACTCAACAACATTTGCTTAGAAATTGCTACTTCCCAAATCCGATTATTCCTTAAAGTACCAATCTTGACCGAAAGAAAAAAAATACTTTTAACCAATATATGCATTTTCGTGATGCCCATCAGCCCATTAGCAGTTTTGCCTAAAGGGTTTTGCTTACAAATGAAGTTCCAGCTCCCTTAGAGCGCGCATCTCAACCGCAAAGTCGAAACTTACTTTTGATCAATCAAATCATCTTGACACATGCAAGTGCCATATGAGCTTACAGCTCTTGTTATGGCACCTACAGCTTCGCTCAAGTGCGATATACCGATCACTTTTCGGTCGGTCTGTCGGTCCACTGTTCTTGAGTTAGGGTACTTCCAGAAGTTCCAGAAGTGCTGGCGTATCAGGACCCGACCAAACCTTGGAAATAGTCATTTCCCCGATCCGACCACCGTGGGGGAAGTGGAGGGAGGGAGAATCCTGAATCTTGAGGTATGTGTAACTTTCGAACGGGTGATCAGATCTTAATGAAACTTGGTATTGATACTGAAGACCTTGTCTCATTCCAGTTACATCACAACTGTTAAGTTAAGGGGGGAGTCCGGAATCCGGTGATCGCGAGTTAATTGTACTTCCAGATGTGCTAGGATGATGAAACTTGGCTTGAACATTAGAGACTTGGCAAGATTGGCCTAAAAATAGTCAGTTCCCCGACCCGACCATCGTTGGGGGGAGCGGAGGGAGGTGGAATCCTGAATCTTGAGGTATGTGTAACTTTCGAACGGGTGATCAGATCTTAATGAAACTTGATATTGATACTGAAGACCTCGTCCCATTCCAGTTACATCACAACTGTTAAGTTAAGGGGGGAGTCCGGAATCCGGTGATCGCGAGTTAACGTACTTCCAGATGTGCTAGGATGATGAAACTTGGCTTGAACATTAGAGACTTGGCAAGATTGGCTTAAAAATCGTCAGTTCCTCGACCCGACTATCGTTGGGGGGAGCGAAGGGAGGGGGAATCCTGAATCTTCAGGTATGTGTAACTTTCGAACGGGTGATCAGATCTTAATGAAACTTGATACTGATACTGAAGATCTCGTCTCAAATGTGTCATTTCAAGTCCGACCGGATCCGATGAATGTAGGGGGGGGGGGAGAACCAGGTATCTTGTTACGCGCAAAGAGTGGAGCGACCGATGAAACTGGATGGGAAGAACAAGTTAGATACATTCGTGATAGAATTGGACCGGATTCGGACACTATGGGGGGAGTTGGAGGGGGGTCCGGAATTCCGGTGATCGCGAGTTATGGTGCTTCCAAGTCTAGGACGATGAAACTTGGCTTGAACTTAAAGACTTGACAGGATTGGTTAGGAGATTGCCACTTCCCCGATTCAACCATCCGTTAAAGTAGGCTTCTTAACCGCAAAGTACAAAAAGTACTTTTGCAGATCCCCATGAGCCCATCATCATTTTTGCCTAGGGTTTTGCATAGCAATTAATTTCTAACTCCCTTAAAGTTCGCATCTTAACCGCAAAGTGAAAAAAAAAATTTGACCTAAACAAAAGGTCATCCGATCATGATCTTCGAGGGCCCATGATCTTCGTGCCAGAAGGGTTTTGCTTGAAAATGAATTTCTAGCATCCTTAAAGTACGCATCTTAACCGAAAAGTAAACAAAAGTACTTTAAACCAAACGAAATATATGCATGATCCCAAGGGCTCATAACAATTTTGCCTCAAGGGTTTTACTTACAAATGAATCCCTTAAAGTACAAACAACACTTTTGAGCGAAATGTACATTTTCATGATCTAGACGAGCCATTCGGACCATCATTTTTGCTTCAAGGGTTTTGATTACAAATGAGTTTCTAGCGCCCTTAAAGTGCGCATTATCTCAGCTAAGAGCAAAAATAAAATAATTTTTACCGAACTACATTTTCGCTTTCCAAGTGCCCATGATCATTCTTATCTCAATGGTTTTGCTTACAATTCTTCTACCTTCTTATTGGCAAATTCCTCTTTCATCCTCTGACCCAGCCATGCTAGTGCCATATGAGCTTGTAGCTCTTGTTACGATTTATTTTTGTGTTTCTTTACGACACTCTGTGGCGGAGGAGCACATTCTGCCTAGGAAAATAAGGCACAAAGAGAACTTACCAGGGGGGTACTTCGATGGTCTCCATATTAGCTTAGCAGCAATGAGGCCAAGACCAACTACGCCGAGTGTCTCGGTGATCATCTTAAGTAACGCTTTGTGTTACTGTGCCACTTAATGCACGGGAGATACTGAACATCACAATCGGAAGAGTATAGCAACTAGATAAGTGCGAGGAGAACCGCGATTATATAACCAAACCAAAACAATCTTGTCAGTTCAGGTAGTTCTGCAAGTCATTATGACACGCTATGTTTGCACCGTTTCACAGTCGAGAGGGAGAGGGCCGCGTGCAAGTTATTCTTAGGTCCTCTCGAAACCGGGACCCCAGGACCCCGGACCCATTGCCACGTGACCCTTCTGGCAAACGAAAACAGGACCCCAGGAAATCGAAAACGGGACCCATCTGGCTAACCGAAAAGAGGACCCCGTAAAAACAAAAAAGGGACCCATCTCCATAATACGGACAGCGAAAAGGGGACACGTAATTTTGGAAAAAGGGACCGTTAATTTCATGGAAAAAAATGATCTGTTGAGTAAAGATTTGTTCTCTTGCAGCTCTTGCTACCGCCACGGTCTAGAATATTCAATACAAAATATCACTTATTCGCCATTTACACTGCGGTAGCCACATGAGGAGGGTCTTCGTTCTTATGGGGAAACATTTTTTTGGATTCTCTTCTACTATTTTTACTAGAAAGTTAACGGTCAATTTTTTTTTTAAATTATGTATCCACTGTCCGTATTATGGAGGTAGGTCCCGTTTTTCTTTGCAAGGGGTCCTGTTTTCGGTTTGCCAGATGGGTCCCGTTTTCGATTTCAAGGGGTCCTGTTTTCGTTAGCCAGAAGGGTCCCGTGGCCAGGGGTCCGGGGTCCTGGGGTCGCGTTTTCGAGAGGACCTTATTCTTTATTTACTATTTCAGTAGTCTTCCTACCAACAACTGAGTAGTACAGCATTCGTCTCCACTTGTCCCAATCCGTACTTGCTTCGACTATGCAATTCGCCATCATTCCGCTTTAACGCTCTAAAGCAAGGCTTCACCTTCCAGACTACCAGAAGTCCGGGGCTTTCGCATTGTCAAGCCCACCCTTCCAGATTTTCATGATGATGATAACCGCTAATTTTGCTATTCCTCAATATTTCCTAGATGTCCACTTCGTATTTCAAATATCTCTTGCATCCCAGTCACATCTGCCAATCACTTTCCTTTTCCTGGCCGAAAGGAACAAGAATAAGGAAAGCTGGGGTTAAAGATGCAGGCAAGCCTGCGCTTAAGTCCAAAATGAAGAAATTTGAAAAAAATGCAACCTTTCGGAACCTCACTGCAATGAAACTGATCGGCATTTACTATACAACATGCGATACACAGAAAGTACAAATGAGTAGATAAAGGCAACACCAGTAACGAAGAGAACAATAAAGGTTAAGTCACAGATGTTAAGTCATGGAGGTTTCCTGGGATCATCTAGGCTTAATCACAGCAAAAAACGGTTTGGGAGCTGCCGTAAAACCAGGATTAGGTCTGATTGTTGGTCGAGCATGACCTGGTGGTATACTGTACTCAAACTTTTGCATTAATGCAGTGAAGAACAAAAATACGTTGGATCTTGCGAGCGCTTCTCCGGGACAGCTTCGCTTCCCTGGAAAGGAAACATTCATCTTAGATTGCCAAACTGATGAAAATTTTACGAGAATAAGTAGTATGGAGTTGTGCGAAAAAGTGGCATGCAGTAGTAACTGTTGCCACTGCATGCTACTACTAGCAAACTGGAGATCGGATGCTATCGGATACTATTACTTAAGATTAACCCAGTCGGAGGCATGTTAAATCAAAGTATTCCATACTACTACATTTCAATACATGCAACTTTTTCGTACAACTACCATCCAACTTCACAGTCAAAGAATTTTTCATCTGGAAGCGCTTTCGCAATTGAGGATAAAATTTGTTTGGGGTGGGTTAGTCTCTTAGCGGTATCCTGAAATCTATGAACCCTAAGTTCATCGTGGAAGTGTGCAAATAAGTAATTAAACACCGCTCATTAAGGACAGAAAGTTTAGCTTAGTCTAAGTAACAGTTTATGTAACAGGTATAACAGTTTATTTGTGTGGCTTTACATGCATTCAATCTTGTATAGCCTTTTGGCTGAATAAACAAACGTTATCAGTATTCGGAATAGTGGGGACGCAGGACCATCTGCTGGGTGTCAGATATTGTATTTACAGTTGCCAAATCATAGCATTGGTAAACGGCCTGCGACTATTACCACTTTACACTTGCCGAAAAACCTCTGCCATAAGGAGAACCTAGCTCAAAATAAAAAAAAAACAGAATTTCGGGAACAAGAACGAAAAAACGCTATGGAAGAACGTAAGATTGAGAGTTATCTGCTGCATGAGGGGGGGGGGAGAGTAACCCCTCGAATCGGGTTGTCCTTCTAAGACTGAGTGTTCTCTGCTGCATGAGGGAGGGGGGGGGGATTAACCCTTCGAATCGGGTTGTCCCTCTATTATCGCACAATCAAACTCACAACTCATCGCACGAATTAGTTTTAATGAACCTGAGCAACTGTTTTCAAAGAATCAACTGAATCAGCAATTCTCCCAAACCAAATCCCCATCAAATCCGAAAAGAATTTTTTTTTTTTACAACGGGGATGAGAATAGGGGCATTCCCAGTCCACGGATCATCTCCCGTGTCGCTGATAAAGCGGATAACCCCCGTGGGAGTCCCGGGGTTGGTTCCCAAAATCACCACGATATTTTTCCCACTCTCACAACGCCAACGTATCAGAATGCCCACGATCAAAATGCCCACGGCTCAGAACGACCACGAAGCAAAATACCCACGACTGAAAATGCCCACAAGTGAGGTCGAAGACCCTGAAATCGTAATCGTCCAGAATGCCGACAGTTCAAAATGCCCAAAGGGAAGGCTGAAATCGTCCTGGTTCAAAATGCCCACAGCCTCAAACTGTCCACAAAAGAGGCAAAATCATCCTGGGACTACGGACATCGAGATTATAAGAGACAGGATTACCACGGTATTCAGTTTGTCTGTTCAGAATACTACAGAGATTAAATGTCTCAAAGTTTAACTGAAAAGGCAACTTTTTCGTACATAAGATATTTGATTACACTGAAATATTTTGACCATCTGATGGATTTTGTATCTTTGGTATCACAAAACGTAAGTGGAGGGATACCTATGACTTCGTGTCAGTCTGTCTGTCCGTCTGTGAGCACGATAACTCTCGAAGGGAACGAGATATTTTGATGAAGTTTGGTGTGAGGGTTCTTTGGGTCAATGCAAAAATAAATATTTTTTTTTAAACTAACGAGATAGTCGATTTAAGGGTAAGGAGACATGCTGAATCCAAATATGATAATTATTTTCTCGCCGGGCAAGTATTTCGCCCGGAATCCGGATATTTAGCATGATATTTTAAAACCCAGTGATATAGTCGATATAGGGTAAGGAGACATGCTGTTGCAACTTTCGAACATGCTAAAAAAAAAAAAATAGTGTATGCGTTCAGTTTATTTATCTCCAAAGTCCCAACCGACATTTACTGGGTCAAAAAGGCCGAATGCATTCGACAACTGTCTTGTGAACAGTTTAATAAAATCTGTCGATCAATACTCGGAAAAACCAAGTGGCGATACCAGTTCCTCCCCTACCACTTTGTCTACACAGGCGAAAACTCATCGCGCGTCGGGTTACGGTACTCTTTGTTTAATCTATGGACGCTTGACAGATGGTGACTTCGGTCGCGTGTACATTTGCGTACTATTTCAAGAGTTTAATCAAAGACTTTTTACACCTAGCGAACGTATTCTTTGGTTTTAGTCATGGCAGTCTGTCGTGGGGGGTTGTGATATGTTGTTTAAACTTTGTATGCGGATTCAGTGGCGTCCGTAAGTCCGTAGATGGGTCCTGTAGCCCTATATTTAGAGGCAGAGGAGGGGGTTCGAATTAAGGATAAAAAAGTATATTCTATAAGCTAATGCCAACCTTATTTTTGTGTTATTTAACTGAATCCACTGCATAATTTTTTCTACTATCTGCTCTAGTTATGACGCTCAGAATATCTGCGGCCGTCCTCACAACGTAAATTCTACTATGACACGGGAAATTTTAATCTCAACACAAACGCGGCTTTTCAGTGGGCAGTGGTGAGCCTGATGAAGACTGCTTAGTGCCTGAAGGAAAAACAAGAGCTGTAAGCTCATATGGCACTTGCATGGGTCAAGATGATTTGATTGATCAAAAGTAAGTTTCGACTTTGCGGTTGAGATGCGCACTCTAAGGGAGCTGGAACTTCATTTGTAAGCAAAACCCTTGAGGCAAAACTGCTAATGGGCTGCTGGGCATCACGAAAATGCATATATTGCTTAAAAGTATTTTTTTTACTTTGCGGTCAAGATTGGTACTTTAAGGAATAATCGGATTTAGGAAGTAGCAATTTCTAAGCAAATGTTGTTGAGTCTACAATATTCCAGCGAAGTTTCATCGTCCTAGCACATCTGGAAGTACCTTAACGCGCGATCACCGGAATCCCAGAACCCCCCCCCCCCCCTCCTCCAACTCCACCCACAATACCCGGAGCCAATCCGGTTCTGTAAATGATTAATCCAGAGCATCTGTTTGTCATTCCCACGAAGTTCGATCCAGATCACACCAGTCTAAGCGGGTCAAGTATTTTCCGCCCCCCCCCCCCCCAATAATTGCCGGATTCGGTCCGGAAATGAAAAAGGTCACCAGAGAAAAATGTCCTCTGTTTAATTATTAAATTTCACTCGAATCCGATCACCCGTTCCAAAGTTACGCATGACTCAATATTCCGGATTCCCCTCCCTCAACTCCCCCCCCAAGATTATCATATCTAGGATTTTTTTTTATATTCCAAATCAGTTTGACCGGGTCCCTGATATGTCTTCCAAGTTTCGTCGTGAAAATCCCCCAAAAAACGGAATTCCGGGACCCCCCCCCCCTCCCCCCCCCCTCAAGTGTCCGGATACAGTCAAATTATGTAAAAGATTTACATGGACCAGATGTTTGTTCTTCCCAGCAAGTTTCACTACGATACCATCATTCTAACCGTTTCTCGAGATTTCCGGTCCATCCCCCCCCCCAGCTCCCCCGCGGTGCCCGTAGCCAATCCGATTCAGCCAATGACTAACCTAGAGCATCTGTTTGTTCTTCCCACAAAGTTCCATCCCGATCCCTCCATTCTAAACGGGTCACGTATTTCCCCCCCCCCCCCCAATAGTTGCCGGATCCGGTCCGGATATGAAAAAAATCATCGGAGAAATGTCCTCATTTCAATTCTTAAATTTCACTCGAATCCGATCACCCATTCCAAAATTACGCATGACTGAAAATTTCGGATTCCCCTCCCTCCACTCCCCCCACCATTATCTGATCGACAAATTTTTTATTTTGAAGTCAGTTTGATTGGGTCCCTAATATGCCAGCCAAGTTTCATCGTGAAAATCCCCAAAACCACCATCACCGGAATTCCGGGACCCCCCCCCCCATAAGTGTCCGGATCCAGTACAATGGTCTAACGGACTTATCTAGAGCAGATGCTTGTTCTTCCCAGCAAGTTTCACTCCGATCCCTCCATTCTAACCGTTTCTTAAAATTTCCGGTCTCCCCCCCCCTAACTCCCCCCTGGCTACCGAATCCGGTCAAGACTTTAAACGGGACATTACAGATATATATTCTATTCAGTTATGAAGTTTCATTACAATCCGATCACCCGTTCGAAAGTTACACACTTCTCAATTTCCCGGATTCCCCTGCCCTCCACCCCCCCCCCCCAAATGGTCGGATCAGAAAACTGATTATTTATAAGTTTGTTTGGTCGGGTTTCTGATACGCCTGCCAAGTTTGATGGTCCTAGCACAACTGGAAGTACCCTAACTCGAAAAAGTGTGACAAAATGCCCTAAATTTTCAAGTTTCCAGCGCCCCAACTCCCCCGCATATGGTCGGATCGGGAAACTTATTATTTCCAGGTTACTTTGGTCAGGTCCCTGATATTCCTGCCAAGTTTCATTGTCCTAGCTCATCTGGAAGTACCCTAACTCGAAAAAGTGTGACAAAATGCCCTAAATGTTCAAGTTTCGAGCGCCCCCACTCCCCCGCATATGGTCAGATCGGGAAACTGATTACTTCCAGGTTCTTTTGGTCGGGTCCCTGACATGCCTGCCAAGTTTCATTGTCCTAGCACATCTGGAAGTACTCTAACTCGGATAAGTGGGACAAAAAACTCGGACCGACCAACAGACCGACAGACGGAATTGTGATCGGTATATGGCACTTGAGCCAGAGGCTGCAAGTGCCATAAAAACTCATAAATCTTATCTTACTGCTAAGGAACAGAACACAGACACAAGCGCATAGAGGTACCACAGGCACATTCCACTATTTGAAAATCGATTATCAGTGAACAGCGGAACAACGAAGTAACGCATTTTCATCGGGTCTTCAAGCCAGTTTGAGTGAATAAGTGATGGGTAACTAAACTGTCTTATCCCAGCTCTTTTCAGTTAAACTTCATGGGGTAAGGAGGCCTGCTGAACCCATATCTGAACTTCGTTTCTTGCCGGACAAATTATTAACCCGGAATACGGCTGAAACTGAAACTTAAAGTTGTTTCTGAAGTCAGTTAGAGATTCGGTATCGGGATAAGGAAACATGCTGAATCGAACTTTGAACTTTATTTCCTTGACAGATAAGCTGGCAAAAATTTGCCAAAGCCCGGAAGTTTGGATCGAAAGGTTCTCCTCTCAATGTTACTACCTCTTTTGCTCTGCATGCAGGTCACCGGGAATGCTGCTAAAAATAGGAAGAATTTGGTCAAAGTGACCTTCAAACCATTCTGAGTCGATTTGGGATGAGATATTGGAGTAAACCCTTGCTAAATCCATATCTGAACTTGGTTTTCTCATCTGATTAGTTGTTTGGCCGCAAGTCGCCAAAAAACTCCAAAACGGTAACGTTTTTTTGTACATGTTCAAGCGGTGGATAATGGATAAATAGCAAAATGTTAAAGGGGTCTGACGAAGACTCGGAAATCTACAAGATTCGATTTTCTGGATCAAGGAGTCCAATAAATATCGTTTTTGGATCCCATTGAAACCTTTGGTCTTGTTTCACTTGAGGTTCTCGTAATAACGATGCCCTGAGCACACGGTCAAGCTTGGGTGCTCCCGGTAGGGAATTCCTGCCCGTACCATCATCACATTCATATGGAAAAGTTGAAAAAATTTCAACTTAGATGAGGAAAGTGCAGGAAATCCCGTCGGGAAATCCTGATCGTGTGTTCTCACTATAGAATGTAAGCTGCTTGCACGACAACTTAAATTCTTCCAGACGCGCAGAAACTGAATTTAAAAGAAAGCCTGCATAAAGACGTTAAGTTCGGGAAACTCTGGGCGATGGGAAAGTCACGGAAATGAAAATTATGTCTTTTCACGGAATCTGCTCTTTTTAGTTTATTTTCCGGCAACGTCTTCCCTTTTTAACTGATCAATATTACAAGCATAGAGAGACAGGTGCACAGAGGTACCATACATCCGAAAGAATAAGTTCATTTGATGAAATCAACAATCTGCGGATAGCGGACAAATGGAGTAAAGCATTTTCGTCGGGTTATTCGGTTAAGCTTCGAGATCAGAATTCAACACCTCAAATAATTTACTCATGGGCGTTCTGAACCGTGGGCATTTTGAGCCGTGGGTGTTTCCAGCCGCGGGCATTTTTAGCTGTGGGCATTTCTAGTACTAGGCATTCTGATTCGTGGGCATTTTGAACCGTGGGCATTGTGATCGTGAGCATTATGAGGGTTAGCCGTCCCCGGAAAATGGCAAGAGGAAGTCTCATTTATCACAGCACGACAAAAAAGGAGGCAGAACTTACCTAAACTAAACGGAACAAGATGTACTCCAGTTTTCTTCAACTTTCCGTTTTCATCAAGGTGCCTCTCAGGACGAAAGTTTTCGGTGTCACCCCAGTACTTTTTGTCCATGTGAATTGACCATATACTGATCTGTACGAGAGCATTTTTAGGAATGTGGTATCCCATCAATGTAGTGTCTTTCATAGCCCGTCTAGGAACTGCTATCATGGCAATGTTGCTCACTCTGTAAACTTCGGCCAAGACTGCTTCAACAAAGGGTAACCTGCAAGATCGAAACGATCCTTGAGCGCAAGCTGACTTTGAAACATATATTCAAACAATGCATGAAACGGATAGTTCAACGACGATGCTTTGGCGGAATCGGGGGTACTTGGCTGGAAGCTGCCAAAATAGTAAAATATATATTAAAAATAGTCAGTAAAGAATAATATTTAAAATAAACAAATCTTTTCAAGAATTAGTTTACTTTTTTTTTATATCCTTCCTGCTGAAAACCCGTAATATCTTCAAAAAGAAAAGGTGTGCTCACTAAGCTCATTATAAAACTCAATGAATAATTAATGAGCCGGCGACGGAGGATAACCTCTTGGGCTTAAGTGCTAAATAAGTTTCTGTTTGGTGAATGTGAACATTTCTGGATGGTGTCAGGATTTGCTAAAGATAAGGTGCAAGTGTGTTCAGGATCAATACTGTAGTTTTCAAGGTAGTTTATTTTCCAACAAACAAGTTTCAGGGATTTCCTTCCTGAGCCCGCTGGGCAGCCTTTAAACCTAATATTACGCAGTCTCACCAAATGCAAAATTTGCTTTCTGGTTTATTTGTCAAGGTAAAAGACCCTTGTGAAAGCAAAGTTCTATCATCACACAGACATCTGACCAGTCTTTGACGTAAGCAAGGATTGTGAGCTAAACCAACCTCGGTTTATCGCTTATTGACGGAACTCGCTCCTTCCCAACGACCTGGTCAATTTCTTCCTGAACATTTTTCTGTACATCCGGATTGCGAATCATGTGAATCAAAGCTCCAGCGCCGAAAATATCGATGATGGATACGATCAACTGGTCCTCTAAAATAACGACACATAAGTTAGTTAAAGTGCTAACCGCGGGTTACCCATCACTCACAGCAAAGAAAAGCCCCATCCGAATCTCAGTGCAACAGTACGGACTCCACCTACCGGAGAAACCGTTCTGTTCTGCAGTGCCTTTCTCTTCCTCTTCGATCATGCGTTTGAGGTAGATGTCAATGAAGTCCCTTGGTTCTTCAGTCATGGTTCTCCGATGTTCGTCAATGGCTTTCTACAACAAAATAATTCTGAACCGATATTGCATGAATTCTTTCATGCAGACATTTTTGTTTTCACGCTGAAGCGTTTCTGCAAAGGTTGGGAGCAATATCCAGATGTGCGATGGATCTCACACTTCTTCGTTCGATGCGACACTGGGCTGTAAAAAAATCCACTCCATAGGGACCTCTTTCGGAAGACTTGAGGATAATTGCTCTCTTAACTCCTCCTAGACCACCCCTATCCAGAAGAAAAATTCAAACCCTACACCCCACTAAAATAGAAAGGTACAGGAAATGACGTATTGTGTATGCTTCTAGTCCCTTGTTTGGTGGTCTTCTCTTGTTTTCACTTTGTACCTTTAGACCAGTGATTCCCAAAATTACAGGTTTGTTTCCTTCCCCTAAGTTGAACCAGAGGATTGACAGCCTGACGAGGACCCTTGCCAAAAAGGGCCGAAATATCGCTGATGAAGAATCGTAGCTGACATACCCGTTGTAAACATTGTTTGAATAAAAGATTCCCAATCGGTGGTCCGCGTACCAAAAGGGGTACGCGAGACCCTTGCAAGGGGTACGCGAAGGTACCAAAATCGGTTTTGTCTGTAGCTAAAATCTCGGCCCACTCATTTTTGATTGCCGAAAGCCTAATATTACCAGGAGAAGCAGAATATTACCACTAACAACATTTTTTTTTTTTTGGGGGGGGTGGCAAGGTATTTTTACTGACTGGCTGGTCAGTTTTACCGACTGTTTTTACGAAAAATCGCGGCGCTTCTCGCCGACTCGCTTCTTTTTAACATTGAAATAATGTTGATTCGAAAAACAGCTAGCCTATTGCCGTAAAAATCTGTTCCTGTTTCAAACAATATTGTTTCAAGAATAATCGAAGAATTTGCAAGTGATATTGTCATTGCGAAATAAGCTAACAAAAATGTTCTCAATTTAGCTTGATGAAAGCACGGAAAATATCAAACCAAACACAGAAACAGACAGTAAACAAAAAATGCCGTTACTGACGTCGAGCCGAGATCTGCGAAATTCTAGCTATAAAGCAGCCTCGAATATCTCATTAATTTTGTATCCATCTCTACATATCATTTAAGCCTTATCATTTAAGATGATAAATATCGTCTTTTTCACGTTCTGGAAAAGGGGGTACGCGACCTTTTCGAACCTTGATTAGGGGTACGCGGTACGAAAAGGTTGGGAACCATTGCTTTAGACGACAAGTTGGGTAATAGTTTTGGGGATAATAATTTTGTGCACATGTACATCATTATGTACACAGTTATTGATGTGGAAGTTCGCAAAAAATAATGCATCGTTGTTATCCAAAAATAAACAAAAATATACTTACTTTAAAGAAGCTCCGCATGGAACCAATTGAATCCTGAAGTGTAGTCCATCCGATACAGTTTGGTATTATGTGCCGCAAAAAAGGAAAAGGGATCATCCACTGCAGGGCTCTAGTCCCGGCCCTGAACATAAGTTCGATTTTGTTGAGGAAGTCGAGGAAATTTGTATCATTTCTAGCGTGCCTCTGACCAGCAATAATGGTCCACAAAATATTGATTACGGACACGGTAAACTGCCGTTGCATATCTGTCAATCCGTCGTTCTTAGCAGCCTCTCTTTCCATGCAGCCAATGAGGTCGCGGATCTCATCTTGGACTACGCCCTCCGTCGTAATACGGCCCCATCCTAAGTCACGTAGCTCTCGTAGGTGAAAGCGTCGTTGCTCAGACCATCCAGGTCCGTCCCAAAACATCAGACCTAGAAGAGCAAGCTCGATAGTTTTGTTGATACAATAGCGCCAAATTGGCACTAAACATGTCGACCTTTACATTTAATGGGTTAAAACAACTTGAATATATACAATCGTTACAAAAAAATATGTATACTTGCAACCACCATTTTTGTTAATTTTCTCTGTAAGGTACAAAAGAATTCAAATACCCGTTTGTTCGACCCTTTAATGGCACCAAGAGGTTCTGGTTCCGCGTCCGTCCTGTCATCGGTGCTAGTTCCGGCAGTTTCCACTGACAAGGATCAACCGGCCAAAGCATAACTTTCCCACATTGAGTGGCTCAGGGGTCTTCCTCGGTTTCAGGCTAATGGCTTGCAGGGGCGCCACGTATGGGGGGGAGGGGGGGGGGGGTTACCCCCCTCCCAATGTTGTCGGTACAAAATAGCTGAGTCGGAGCGAAGCGTCGAGAATTTTTCGTAAAAACCGCCGACTTTTTCTTGGAAAGCGTGGATTTTTTTCTTGGAAACAGTCGATTTTTCTTCAAAACCGTCGGTTTTTTGTAAAAAATGATCGATTTTTTCACGAAAAAAGTCGTTTTTTTTTAAAATCAGTCGTTTTTTTTTTAAATCAGTCGTTTTTTTCTGCTGAACAGCCAGTCGGTAAATACCTTGCCCCCCCCAAAAAAAAACATTCTGGCTAGTAACGCCTCTGATGACTTGTCCAAGGTGTAAATATTAAAGATGCTATATAAACTTTCAGTTTACCCTTTTCAAACTGGTCGCGACGCCAGAACTCAAGTATTTATGCCTAGTTTTGCATTGTTGCTGTTGAGGCTCGAGAAATAAACCGCAAGGTAACCTACGATCCATCCCTTCCATGATTCGGTAATTAGAAGAGATACAATTATGTTATGTTATTCTTAATTTTTGTCATGCTTATAGTAGTTGTTTCTTCTCTTACTTTTTTGATTTTAGAAATAACTGGATTACTTACCTTAGCTTTTTACGGAATTTTCTAATTTTGATTACGTGCCATACTTTTCCATTACACTTGATGCTGAAAACTTTGCGTCACTCACTCATGACAGCTCTGCTGTTAGCTGTGACCTCTGGCCTCTGGGCTCTGGCTGTGACTGATGTTAGGAAGTGTCTTAACACTTTCTGAGGTGTTGCTTTGCTGA
The DNA here is from genome assembly GCA_030848855.1 of Branchinecta sandiegonensis. Lineage (NCBI taxonomy): Eukaryota > Metazoa > Arthropoda > Branchiopoda > Anostraca > Branchinectidae > Branchinecta > Branchinecta sandiegonensis. The sequence goes on along the minus strand of JAUPMV010000006.1, from coordinate 21,944,480 downwards.
GGACTGGACAAACAAAAGCTACTCAGCATCTCAGGCTTCAGACCGGCCTAAGGACTGTCTCATGACTTTTCAACTAAAGAACAGACGTTTGTACTTGGTGTAGCCTACCTACAAGCAGCCTACAACAAGAACACATCTTAGGCTGCATGGACAAAGGGTGAAGTGTCCATTTCTGTACCAGATACCTTCTTCGAGAAGAGCCTCCAAGGGGTGGACTCTCTAAGGCGGCTCTAAGGTTGAAGTTTCCATTTCTGTCCCAGATACCTCTTCAAGCAGAGCCTCCATAGGTGTTCAGAGGTAATTTCAATTTGAATTTTAATTGTGTTGTGTATCTTAACCATGAGTTTTCTACGGGCGGGAATATCTTACTACCACAAACCCCTGATTTTGGTAAAGCCTATGCGAAATGCTGCGTATACGTAATGTTTGGTATACCCTATGCCTAACACTGTATACACTATGCCAAATGTTGGATACTGGTTGGATACTTGGACCCAATAAAATATTGATGATTTGAGTGAAGCTGAAAAATCAACCAATCAGAATTCATCTGTAATGGGATAGGTCAGGGTTAGGCTACCAACAGCTGTCCAGCGTTTGGCATAGATGGGGTATCCAGCATTAGGCATATGCTATGCCAAACGTTAGATATACACAGCGTTTGGCATAGGGTATGACTGGGCTGACTGGAATATCTAGTCTCTTCCGAGAACAGATAGATAAGCTAAATGATGAAATCACCGAAGTCACCGAGTAAAGAGCAAATCCAAAATCCAAGACCTCTATTGATATTGCAGTGTGCCAAACATCAGTCAGCCTGTATGAAATGGGCAACCTAACTTTAAAACTACTTGGAAATTATTCAAACTAATGACTTTACATTCCACTTTTTCTTTACTTCTCTCTTGTAATAACAGACAAAAAGTCATATGGTTTAGGCTATTCTTGGATGGCCACTACTTTATTTTGGTGAGGGTCAAGTTGATGCACTAATTTGATTTGTTGGTAGCCTACTGTCTGTCTGGTTATTAGATTAGACAGTTTCTCTGTCTGCTAGGATAGGTTTCGGATGGTTGAGTGCATCTTAGTATAGGCTGCACCTGCTTGCTTGGGGGCATTGTCTAATCCGATTTGCCATTCTAAATAGCCACTTTGTCAATGCCGTCAACACTGGCTAGGCCTATGCACTACAAAAAAAGCAGAAACGGAAGGCTGACAAGACAACTGGAAAAAAACAACAATAGGTCAATATCTGTGGCATATGTTGATAACAGGTTCAAGGAATTTTTGTTGTAGTTATGCTACTGGTTGGTCAGAACTTGTACTGTAAATTTGTAATCAGGCCAGGGGTGTTATGTGTGAGGGGTGGATGACCCCCCCCCCCCCCCTACAGATGTTTTTGGCAAGTCGGTAAAAATAAATGAGCTAACCCCCACAGTTTTTCGTAAAGACAGTAATTTTTCCATGAAAACGGTCATTTTCTGAATATCAGTCAATTTTTCATCGCAACAGTATGTTTTTACTTAAAAAACAGACAGTTTTCTGCAAATCAATAGATTTTTCGTTGAAAGTGTCATCTTTATCTCATTCTTTCAGCAACAAACGTTCTGTATAAATGACCAGCCAGTCAGTAAGTACCTCCCCCCCCCCTCCAAAAAAAACCAAAACGTTTTGGCTAGTAACGCACGTGACACCCCTGACACTGCAGGAATGCAGCAAGTGGTTGAAGGAGTGAAAATGGGTATTAGAAATATATTTTGCTTAAGGCTAATGAAACGTTTATATACAGCATTTTTAAACCTGGGAGTTTTTCACAAGGAGAAAACTTCACTGACGTTGATTGTCTGTGCTTTCAAGTGCCAGCGGAGGAGGTGCAGTGTGTTTGGTCGAGGTACAAAAATCTGAAAGAGGTCATTCCGTCACCATCAAACCGCTGCATTTATGGAACTGGAGCTGTGTTCGGATGTATCTCCAGGAAAACTGAACTGATTTGTAAGTGAACATTACCGGTTTTTTTAATGATTTTTTATTTAAATCTAGATAACTTTTTTGAATTTCCATAAGTTTCTCAGATGTTTTATACACAATCTTATTATTCTGCTATGAATTTCTAAAAAAAAAAATCATGTGTGTAATTCATAATTTGATGAGTATTCCTTCAGCCCAAGCTGACTGAGAATCATGTTTGACAGTGCAAAATGGATACGTCAGCTGAATTTTATTTGAGCTTGTTGTGAACTTGTGTAAAACCACAAGTTCGTTTTTCCAACTTGGTTGGCCTTGAGCCTGAAGAGGACTACTAAAGTGAAATTAATTTGACGTATCCATTTTGCACTGTCAAACATAATTTTTGCACTGCTGAAGTGTTGCTCTTTTTCGAATCCCACAACGTATGTGATGGGATACCCATGACCCTACCCTGGGGATAATTATCCCCAATAACGACACACTGAATCAGCAAATACCATTTGTTTTAGCCTCAGCTGGAATAGTCCAGTCGAAATCTTGGATGTTTACGAATGAATATGATTTTCTTATGACGTTTTTGCCTGAAATAGTTAACTAGTGGATATGGTTAATGGTCGATTACGATGATCAGGGGCGTCGCTAGCCAAGACTCGAGGGGGGGGGGGGGGGAGGGCGCCGCCCAGATTCCCATTTCGGCTTTTCGTCGCACATGTAGTAATCAAACATGTGACACCTGCAAGCGTTGAAGACTGAAGAAGCCTAGTCGTATCTGTAACTTCAGGGGCGGTTTTAAGGGTTTGGGAGTGTGCGGCAAAGTTCAGGAAACAAAATCATGAAACAAAATCTAGATTTTAATGTGACCCAAGCCCAGAAATTCTCAGACTAAAACCGGAATGAAATGACGCGAGCTTCCAGTGAATAGAGCATACTACAAATGGCGCTCAGGCAAATTTTGTGGAATCCTGTATAATCAGAATACGTTTTTTTGGATACCAAAATGAAAGTAAAGGCCAGAAAACTGTGCGATGCAGGATGAAATTCAACTGTCTTTTGCCGATCTTGGAAGCTTAGATCTGACAATCATACTTCCTTTTTCTGACAAAATATGATTAAAAAATCTCTTCGTATCCGAACGACTAGAAATAGTCCACCTCTTTATGTCTATCTGGCAAGCTCAAAGCATGCGACTGAGAATCTAATTTCTGGAGTCTCAAACGAACCCAGAACCACTACGTCCAAGCTGGATGTCAACTCAGTTTTTTGGTAACCCTGAACTAGCCTTACTGACTTTTCCAGGCATATTGCCAGTCCCCCATTTAGCTTTCCGGGGTGAGCCTCCAGTTCAGATAAATTTGTGTAGTATTTTGTAGATTTTTTGTAGCTAAACCTAAACTGTTATGGTCGGGAGGTCGCGGTCTGCGAGCGCCCAGTTTATTTTTTTTCTTTCTTCGAGGGGGTTGGGGGTTGGTAGCGACGTCCCTGACGATGATTATAAGAAGTGTGTGGGGTTTGCCAGAGACCTAACATCTGCAATGCCCGATTGTTTGCCTTTCAAAGCTGAATAAATTTTCTCATTTCGGACCCCGTCGAAACTTTTGGTCTTGTTGTGGAGGAATTACGAAGTGCAAATTCGAAAAACTGCATAAGTGCTATTTGCTTCCATTGAGGCGATACAAAGGCTGCAGGCCTCCTACAGGATTATTGTATCTTTGCCTTCGGTGGCTAACTTTTGAAAAAGAGCAAGAAAAAAATAATGTGTTCATTCTTCGAACAAAAATCATGGTCTGGATAGACAAGAGCTGTCAGCATTGATCTCGGTACAAGGGGAGTATTGAAATGAGGGGGGGGGGGATAGAAGCAACCTTTGTCACCACAACAAAATAAAACTAGGGAATAGCGCCAAGACCGATGCTTTCCATGCTTTGAAAACGGTCCATACTCGTAGCGCCGCCCATTGCGCTTGCGGCATTTGAAGCGAGACAAACTTGGAGGCTTCGAAATTCCCAGTAAAGCAAAGGTGGAGTCTGCCACACCAAGGAAACAATGGAAACACTAGCACCACTGGTGATAGCAAACGTCCCTACTGAAACTCAATCTGCCGTGCACCAGCGCTGGCTCGAATAACTTCATACTCCGAACTCTGCAAAAAAAAAAAAAAAAAACTATCCCCTGTTTCCTTGATGTGTGCAGACCGCACTTTAGCTTTACTAGATATTTTTAATCCGCAAGTTTGTCTCGCTTTAAATGCAGCAAACGTGGTGGGCGGCGCTATGAGTATGGCCCGTTTGCTAAGCAAGGAAAACATAGGTTTTGACACTACTCCCTAGTGTTATTTTGCTCTGCTCTGGTTGTCACTACACTACCCATCGTTCGCCGAGGACGACCCAAGCCTTATGAATCGGTCACAAATTTAATAGTTTATTTGGCTAAATCGTGGTGATTGATATAACGTTTTTTTACAGGTCAAGGGACAGAACCTGTGCCATCATCGACGATAGCACCATCATATCATTTTACTGCATTTTGTGGATTTGTCTAAAATAAAAACCCTGCTACATTGGACTCGTTCCGTTATGAAATGTACAACTTTTTCTTTAGCCTTTTTTTCCCCCGATTCAGCTATTCATGACAGATATTGGTACGAAACAGAACGCGATTTTGTCCGCTTCTAGAACACAACCGGAATAAAGTGCACGACACGAAATGGCGCGGTGCAAATTTTGCGGTGACTGCTACGCGAACATTTTTCGCTTGCAATGTGGTCTAGTGGACGTGATTCCCATTCTATAGTGCCGTCTCGGAAAAATTGTGTGAAATGATTTCCCTGATTAGAGAGTTGCAGCTGCAGTTTATGCATAGTGCGAAATTTTGAGGCAGTCATACTTCAGATGAGCTGAGCTTGTGTCAGTCTGTGTTACGAAAAATAACGAAAATGTCAGCAACAAAGGAAATAAGAAACGAAAACACGTCCTCGCAATGTTTCTCTTTCTCACTTATCTTACTCATACTGTTTTGAACAACTGTCTCATTTCACTGCGTAGATGTTTTGCGGACGTTTTTTTTTTCGTGTTGAAAGCCATTTACTTTTCCGTCTTCTGGTGAGACTGGTGGTCTCCCAGAACGGAATTTTTTGAAACAACTGAAATCTGGTATGTCTCTTTGGATTTTGTTGTTGTTTGTTGTTTTTTTTCATGTGTTGGAACATTCAGAAAGGCTATAGGGATGGTAATCATTGTTTCTCCTGCAGAAATAGCATTTTTATATACTACTTTAAGCTAGAGACAGCAAAAGCTACAGATACTTGCCTCGTCTACTTTTCTTGTCTTCAGATCTATCTATGAACATTACATGATCAGGTCGCCCATTCAGGTCTTCGTTAAGGAAACATTCTTTTGCAGCTTCTGGTCCAGTGACTAAGATCGTAGCCTGAGTTCCCATCCACGTTCCAACGACAGGCCCGTAAGTTTCCGCTAACTTGGTCATTGCTATGTACGGATATTCTGGATCCAGTCGTGTAAAAAAAGGGGCATACCCCACAAACGGTAATCCACGAGGACCTGGAAATGCAAGCACTGATAAGTGACAAAAAACCGCCGCCTTATCCCACCTTATATTTTTTTTTTGAAGACAAAAGTTGCAGGCCTTTAAGCGTCATGCAGTTGGTTGCGTAACGCGCTGTCCGCTATTTCGTTTTTCTGTCAAACCACGGCAGTGCGGCACAGTCACGGTCATCTCCTTGCCTGAAGGCTGAAGGTCGAATATGCAGCTCTCCACCTCTCCGCCGACTAGGGGGCGCCACTAGTTTCGGAGTGTTACCCCAAGTTTGAGCACGGAATTGATGTAGCAAAAAAAAATCAACAAGAGCTAGAAGCTCATTTGGCACTTGCAATGGTGGTTCAGAAGACGAAATATAGAATTTGCATTTTCGTGGGTTTGTTCTGGTCGTTTGTAAGCAAGAACTTGAGATTAAAATGATCATGGATTTGGAAATCACGAGAATGTATCGTTTGGTAAAAAGTATTTTTTTTTGTAATGATTCGCAATTTAAAGACGCTAGAAATTCATCTGCAAGCAAAACCCTCGAGGCAAAAACGGTAACAGGCCCTTGGGGATCATTAATATCTAGCGTTTGGTAAAAAGCATTTTTTTTCACTTTTTGGTTAAGATGCGCACTTTAAGGGTGCTAGAAATAAATTTTTAAGTAAACTCCATTTGGCACACATGACCATGGGATGAGATGTATCGTTTGATCAAAAGCGCACTTTAAGGGAGCTAGAACTTCATTTGTAAGCAAAACCCTTGAGGCACAAATGATAATGGGCTCATGGGGATTATGAAAATGTATATTTTGCTTAAAAGTATTTTTCTTGCTTTGCGGTCAAGATTGGTGCTTTAAGGAATAGTCGGATTCGGAACAAGACGATTTCTCAGTCAATCTTGCCGACTAATTTTCCAGCCAAGTTTCATCGGTCCTAGCACATTTGGAAGTACCTGAACTCGCGATCACCGGAATTCCGGCCCCCCCCTCCAACTCCCCCCACAGTACACGGACCCAATTCGGTTCTGTAAATGATTTATCCTGAGCATCTGTTTGTTATTCCCACAAAGTTCCAACCAAATTTCTCCAGTCTAAGCCGGTAATGTATTCCCCCCCCCCTCAATAGTTATAGGATCCGGTCTGGACATGAGAAATTTCACTCGAATCCGATCACCCGTTCCAAAGTTACGCAGGACTCAATATTCCGGATTCCCCCTCCTTCCACTCCCCCCGCGATTATCGGATAGGGAAACTTTTTTATTTCCGGGTCGGTTTGATCGGGTCCCTAATATGCCTGCCAAGTTTCGTCGTGAAAATCCCCCAAACCACCATCACCGGAATTCCGGGAAACCCCCCTCCACCTCCCCGCCCCCAAGTGTCCGGATCCAGTCTAACTGTGTAAACCAGTGGTTCCCAACCTTTTTCGTACCGCGTACCCCTAATCAAGGTTCGAAAAGGTAGCGTACCCCCTTTTTCAGAACGTGAAAAAGACGGTATTGGTGTTGCCAACCCCGTGTCACACACCCCTCCTCCCAAGTGGTCGGCTAGACGCTTATAAAGAAAAGAGTCGGCGCGAAGTGACACGATTTTCGTAAAACTTTTTTTTTTAAGAACAGTCGGTAAAATTACCAGCCTGTCAGTAAAAATTCTTTGCCCCCCAAAAAACCTTTTGGCTAGTTATGCCTATGCTGGTAATATTAGTCTTTCGGCAATGAAAAACGAATTTGGCGAGAGTTTGAAGCTACAGACTAGACCGATTGTGGTCCCTTCGCGTACCCCATCCAAGGGTCTCGCGTACCCCTTTGGGTACGCGTACCACCGGTTGGGAACCACTGGTGTAAACAATTTATCTAGAGCAGATGTTTGTTCTTCCCAGCAAGTTTCACTCCGATCCCTCCATTCATTCTAACCGTTTCTCGAGATTTCCGGTCTCTCCCCCGAACTCCCCCATAGCTGTCGAATCAGGTCCGGACTTCAAATGGGACATCAGAGATATATCATCTATTCGTTATTGAGTTTCATTCCAATCCGATCACCCGTCTGAAAGTTACACACTACTAAAATTTTCCGGATTCCCACCTCAACTTTCGAGATTTTCGAGACAGATAATCTTAGACTACTTATTGTTATTGTCCATCTTATCGTGACGCGTCTCCATTCTTGACAGGTAATCTGCATAGCAACAAGATACTGTCAAACATAACTTGGTATTTATTGGACCAGAAATCACAGATATCAAACCAATCACAGAAACTAATCAGGCCTAACTTCGTAATACTATTAGCCCGAAAACTCACCCAGAATACACGGAAGTTTTAATCAATTAATTTAATTCAAGAAATGGGTATTGTCTAAATCAGTCTCTGTTGAGGTATAGCTACATCGGCTGCTCTGCAGCAAGCTTTGCTTACCCATTAAAGCAGCACACAATCGGGTTTTCCCAGACAGATTTTCTGTAACTCAATCATGAAGTTTACAAATCTCAACTTTTCCTTGCGGAACCGGTGATGATGCCGAAATCCTCGCCGGGAAATCTCGCAATGTTCGCAATCGGGACGGACCCGTCCCTCCCATTACCTGTGAAGAGATTTGTGTTTTTATGGCACTTGAAGCTTCGCTCAAGTGCCAGATACAGATCACTTTTCGGTCGGTCCACTGTTCTCGAGTTAGGGTACTTCCAGAAGTGCTAGGACGATGAAACTTGGCAGGCATATCAGGGACCCGACCACACTAGCTTGGAAATAGTGGGGATCCGACCGTCGTGGGGGAAGGGGAGAGGAGGGGGAATCCTGAATCTTGAGGTATGTATAACTTTCGAACGGGTGATCGGATCTTAATGAAACTTGATATTGATATACCTCGTGTCTCAAATGTACCATTTCAAGTCCGGACCGGATCCGATGAATGTGAGGGGAGGGGGGGGGGGAGCAGAACTGGATATCTTGTTACACGCTTAGAGTGGAGCGATCGGGATGAAACGTGATGGGAAGAAAAAGCTAGATATATTAGTGACAGAATCGGACCGAATTTGGGCACTGTAGGGGGAGTTGGAGGAAGTCTGGAATTCTGGTGATCGCAAGTTGAGGCCAGATCTGCTAGGACGATGAAACTTGGCTTGAACATTAGAGACCTGGCAAGATTGGTTAAGAAATTGTCACTTCCCAGATTGGACCATCCCTTAAAGTAGGCTACTCATCTTAACCGTAAAGTACAAAAAATACTTTTAAGGTCAATATACACTTGCATGATCCCCATGACCCCATGCTCATTTTTGCATCAAGGGTTTTGCATAGAAATTAATTTCTAGCTCCATTAAAGTTCGCATCTTAACTGTAAAGTGAAAAAAAAAACTTTTGACCAAAACAATACATTTCATGATCTCCGAGGGCCCATGATCTTTATGCCAGAAGGGTTTTGGTTGAGAATGAATTTCTAGCACCCTTAAAGTACGCATCTTAACCGAAAAGTAAACAAAAATACTTTGAACCAAACGATATATATACATGATCCCAAGGGCTCATAACAATTTTTGCCTGTTTTACTTACAAATAAATCCCCTAAAGTACCAACAATCCTTTTGAGCGAAATATTTCAAGATCTAGATGAGCCTATCGGACCATCATTTTGATTCAAAGGGTTTTGATTGCAGATGAATTTCTAGCACCCTTAAAGTGCGCATCATCCCAGCCAAGAGAAAAAATAAATAATTATTAGCAAACGATACATTTTCGTGATTTCCAAGTGCCCATGATCATTCTTATGTCAAGGGCTTTGCTTACAAATGGTCACAACAAACCCTCTTATTGGCAAATTCCTACTTTCATCCTTTGACCCAGCCTTGCAAGTGCCATATGAGCTTCTAGACTTGTTACTATTTATTTTTTGTGTTTCTTTACAACGCTGTATGGGCGAAGGAGAACAGTCTGCCTAGGAAAATAAGGCACAAAAAAGAACTTACCAGGAGGGTACTTCGACGGTCTCCATACTAGCTTAGCAGTGATGAGGCCAAGACCAACTACGCCGAGTGTTTCGGTGATCATCTTAAGTAACGCTTTGTGTTACTGTGCCACTTAATGCACGAAAGATACTGAATATCACAGTCGGAAGATCAGTGCGAGGAGAACCGCGATTATATAAACAAACCAAAACAGGCTTGTCAGCTCAGGTAGTTCTGCAAGTCATTATGAAGCCGTTTGGCACTGATGCGTCGCGTATGCGTTACCTTGCGTTGTATACAGGTTGCGCAGCGAATCTTTCACACCTGCGCGAGAACATGTCGAGCTGGATGCGTATTTACGTTTTCCTTTTCGGTTTCTTATGCAAATTTTCATTTCTTTCATCAGTTAGTAAGTTTTTAATATCATTAGTAGATTTTTCTTCATCATTAGTAGGTTTTCTTCAGTTTATCTTTAAAAAATTTCATTTTTCGCTGAAAAATCTGATGCGTAGCGACGACGCAACGCAAGAGTAGAACTTGGTTCTATTCTTGCATTGCTTTTTATTTGTCTGCGTAAGCTCTGCGATGCGTCACCGCAAGCGCGACGCAGAGGTTGCGTAGCTCAGTGTGAAAGCCTCAACGAGTCAGTGTGAAAGCGGCTTGACGCTATGTTTCCACCGTCTGACAGTAGAGAGGGAGACAGCCGCGTACAAGTTATTCTCATACGCTATTTCAGTAGCCTTCCTACTTACAACTTACAATAATACTGAGTAGTATAGCATTCGTCTCCACCTGCCTCAATCCATACTTGCTTCGACTATGCAATTCGACATCATTTCGCTTTAACGCTCTAAAAGCCAGGCTTCACCTTCCAGATTACCAGACGTCTGGACTTCCGCATAGTCAAGCCAACCCTTCCAGATTTTCAAGATAATGATAACCGCTGGTTTTGCTATTCCTCAATATTTCCTAGATGTCCTCTTCGCGTTTCAAATATAGCTTGCATCCCAGTCAAATCTGTCAATCACTTTCCCTTTTCTTCCTAAATTCGCATATTTTTTCTGTCTCTTAAAAGCCAGGCTTCACCTTCCAGATTCCGAGAAGTCCGGGGCTTCCGCACAGTCAAGCCAACCCTTCCAGATTTTCATCATAATGATGACAGCTCAATTTGCTGTTCTTCAAAATTTCTTAGATGTCCCCTTTACATTTCAAATATCTCTTGCATCCCAGTCACAACTTCGGGGAATTGGCTTTTAACTGAAAAATGGTTTGATCAAAAAGATGAAAATGGTGTAAGTGAAAATGCTAAAAATTTCCAAAATAAACTCAGAAATAAGTACGAACAGTGTTTCCCAGAAAAGACTTACAAGAGATGCTCTACTGATCGACCATACATTACGGCTGCCATAAAAAAGCTAATTCGTCGAAAAATTAAACTGTTCAGGGAGGGAAAAACGGAGGAAGGTAAGAAGCTGAGAAACAGAATACGAAAAGAAACTAGAAATGCAGCAGCAAGTTTTTATTCAAATAAAGTTGGAATTCTGTTTCAGTCTAAACCTAGTAACTGGTACAAAAATGTTAAGCGCCTTTGTGGTAAAAGTGAGAAATCAATGGATTTTAACCTTGATCAAGATGATAAAAGCACAGCAAATCAGTTAAATTCCCATCTTTCAAAAATAGTCCAATCACTTCCCCCTCTTGTTATTGAAAGTATCCCCCAAGAACCAGTTGATGAGAAAGAAGTACCAAGAATTTCACGCGACGAAGTTTCAAAAAAGTTAAGTTCTTTAAGACGTACTAGTGTAACCCCTGTTGACATACCCGTCGAGTTAATCAGGGCTTTTCCCAAGGAACTGGCAGGTCCACTTACAGATATTTTTAATTAAATTTCCCTTACAGGTACATACCCTGAAATTTGGAAAGTTGGTTATATCACGCCTATCCCGAAGAAAGGAGCAAAAAATGATTTTGATGGGACTAGACCTATTACTCTAACACCAGTTTTTAGCAAAATTTACGAGAGTTTCGTATCCACGTGGTTGAAAGCAGAGATAATGTCGCAGATCGACCCGAGACAATTCGGGAGCCGTCCTAAAACTTCAACCAGTCATTACTTAATTAGTCTTATTGATTTTATTTTAAAGAATTTGGACGACCCTAATAAGTGGATTAACTTAATAACCATAGATTTTAGAAAAGGTTTTGAGCTCATTAATCATACAATTTTGATAAAGAGACTTATCGAAAAGTTCAAGGTCAGTCCTTTTATTGTAAATATTTTAGTTGGATTTTTGAAGAATAGAAAACAAACAACGAAGTACAAAAACGTGTTCTCTGAACTATCGGATATTTTCTGTGGTGTTCCACAGGGAACTTTACTTGGACCTAACCTGTTCCTTGTAATGATGAATGATATAGCGCAAGAGCACCCAGATCGCTGGAAATTTTTGGATGATTTAAGCTTAACCGAAGTATGCTACAGAAATATTAAAAGCAAAGCTGCAGGCATAATAGAAGACATTAAAGATGAAGCCAGGTTGTTGGACATGCAGGTAAACGAAGATAAAAGTGCAATTTTAACCTTTTCCTTCCTCAAAACTAGCATTTCCTTTTAAGAAACACTGCCTTCTGGTTTACAGGTACAGAAGCTAAAGCTCCTTGGTGTAACAATCACGTCTGATCTTAAATGGGAGGACAACACCAACGTAATGCTAAAGCGTGCAAACGCTGGTCTACAGCTGTTAATACTTCTGGCTAAGTTCCACGTACCTAATTCCCATCTTGTCCGAATTTACGTTTCTTTCATTCGGTCCACTTTGGAATATGCGGCTGCTGTTTGGCACTTTGCCCTTACTGCCGAACAGACACAACAAATAGAAAGAATACAGAAACGTGCACTCCTAATAATAAGTCGTGAGCCCAAAGTTCCCTATTCTGCTCTCCTAAAAAAGTTTAAGATGGAAACCCTTGAGAGTCGGAGACTGCGGCTGAGCCTAGCGGTTGGTCATAAGCTCCTCCACCATCCTGTTCTATCCGATATCCTTCCTCCTCCTTATGAAAACACAAGAAACCGACAGGAAAGGGTCGCAAGTTCAAAGGTTCCAAAGTTGTCCCCCGTACCTGCAACACATACGCGATACCAGAAAAGCTTCGTTCCGAGTTTCACAAAAATTTATAATGATGGTGGTAGCTGTCTGTGATATTATTCCAACGTCCGTGTTCTGTTTTTGGTTTTCATTTATGTATTATAACAGGTCTGTGATGACGAATTGAGGATTAACTGTATAGATTTTAAAATGTGCATTATGCTTGACGTAATACCCAAATTTGGCATTGCCATGATAGTGGTTGTTTGAAATAAAATTCGTTATGATCGTTATGAATGATATGACAACTGTCAATCACTTTCCGTTTTCTTCCCCCATTTGCATATTTTTAGTGTCTCTCGAACGGGTTGCCTCTATGGCACCTTCCAGACATCCGGAATCTGGGGTGTCCAACACCCCGGACTTCCAGACGGTTTTGGCCTGGCTTTACCTTCCAGATCCGTCTCGACGAAAACGGCTGTCTGGAATCCGGGAGAAAAATCTGGAAGGTGAAGCCTCACCCTAATGAATTGCCTCTTTAGTACCTTCCAGGGGGTCCCTTCAGTACCGCAACACGTCAGTTGACATAAACGTCAGTTCGCCACAGAATTCCGTCAGTACGCCAACATTTTCCGACAGTTCGTCTACACTTCAGTTGACCCTCAAAAATCCGTCAGTAGACCAACACGTCAGTTGACCAACACGTCAGTAGACCAACACGTCAGTAGCCAACACGTCAGTTGACCAACACGTCAGTAGCCCAACACGTCAGTAGACGTATACGTCAGTTCACCTAATCCTAAAATCCGACAGTTGAGCTACACGTCAGTACACCAACCGTCAGTTCGCCTACCGTCACTTCAGACAAGCATCAGTTGGCAAAAACGTCAGTAGACATAAACGTCAGTTCACATAAACGTCAGTTCGCATAAACGTCAGTTCACTGAAATTTTCCGACAGTTCGCTCACATATTGTTCTCGATGGGATGATTAGGGAAGCTCGCCCAGGGGATTGATAAGAGAAGCCGACAATTTCCATTTCATGAGGGCAAAAATTAAGTCAGGAGCCTCTCGTCCAATCTGACTTTTTTGATTTGCGTTGCGAAAGAAAGAAGATGGTTGGAAGACACCAGGGAAGCGAATGAAGACTAGCGAATGAGATTCTGAAACATATATTTTGAAGAGAGCTAGTTTACAACTTCAAGAGAAAAATACCAATTGCTGGGCAACTAAAACACAAGGATATATTAAACAAGAGCTACGAGCTCCTATTGCAGTTGTCACGAGTAGGCGGTACAAGAAAATAGATGAGAATGTCACAAAATCCCCCCTTCAATCCTCCTAGGATTGGACATAGAAATAAGGTATCTAATTTCACGCGAGCCTCAGCATTTTCGGCATAACCTCGGATAATCTAGAGCAAATGTTTCACCGTACTAGTTTGATTCCTAGGAGTGCCGTAATGTTGCCGGTACGCCTCGCCCTCAAGCTTCCGTAACAGGGCAAAATCTGGTTCAGTCACATATACAGATTATCGAAGGCAACTTCTCGAACCGGCTATCAAGTTTCACTCAGGTGCCATTAACTCTCCACAAAATGGCCGGATCCAGGAACAGAAATTTTCCTAGGGCATTGTGTCAGGTCTTTAAGTCTCTTTAGTCAGGTCGCTAATATGCCTACCTGGTTTCATCATCCTTAGCACATCTAGAAGTGCCCTAGCTTGCGATCACCGGAATTCCCGGAAACCCCTCCGACTCCCCTAAAGAGCCCCGATATGATTCTGTCAAGAATTTATTTACGGTTTATGCTTGTCCTTCCCACCAAATTCCATCCCGATCACTGGGCGCTAGGCGTTTCACGAATATTCCGGTGTCCCCCTTCACCCCCCCCCCCACATGTTTCGGATCCGGTCCTGGCTTGACATGGAACATCTGAGACGACACCTCTTTCCACTTGCCAAGTTTCATTCAAATCCGATCGCCCGTTCGACAGTTATGAATGCCACAATATTCCGGATTCCCCATCCCTTCAATACCCCCACGATAATCGGGTCATGCAAACGACTATTGTCAAGTCAGTTTGTTCGAGTCCCTGCAATGCAAGCCCAATTGCATAGTCCTAGTACATCAGGAAGTAACGAACTCACAGATAATCAGAAATTCGGACCCTCACCCAACTCCCCATATAGTGCCCGAATCCGGTCCTGTCATGTCAATGATGTATCTAGGACTTGTGCTTGCTCCCCGCAACAAGTTTAATCCTGATCCCTCCACTCTAAGCGTTTCCCAAGATTTCCGGTTCCCTTCTCCAACTCCCCCCGAAGTCACCGGATCCAGTCCGGATTTTACGTGGATCGTCTGAGACCCGAGGTCTTTCCGAATACCAAGTTTCATTACGATTCGATCACGCGTTCAAGAGTTCCAGATTCCCCCTCCCTCCACCCCCCCCCCCCCCCACGATCCCCAGATCGGGGAAGTGACTACTTCCAACTTAATCATTTGAGGCCCCTGATATGCCTGCCAAGTTTCATCGTCCTAGCTTATGTGGAAGTGCCCGAACTAGCAAAACCCGGACCGACAGACCGAAATTGAAGAAGAAAGTGTAGGTCTACTGACGTGTTGGTCTACTGACGTGTTGGTAAACTGACGTGTTGGTCTACTGACGTGTTGGTCAACTGACGTGTAGCGGAACTGTCGGATTTTTGGTTTAGGCGAACTGACGTTTATGCGAACTGACGTGTTGAGGTAGTGACAGCGGACCCCTTCCAGACATCCGGAATTTGGTGTGTACGACACCCCGGACTTCCAGAGGTTTTTGGCCTGGCCGCACCTTCCAAATCCGTCTCGACGAAAACGGATGTCTGGAATCCGGAAGAAAAATCTGGAAGGTGAAGCCTGGCTTTAAGCAGCCTAGTTTTTGAAAGTCACACATTGCCTCATTATCAACACTTACGACAGAGATAGTAAAATATGGACCAATAAGGTAATGATAGCACAATAGCTTTCACTTTCTACTCCAAAGATATGCAAAACTTCGGAAATCAGACTGTAGATTTTCTACTCATCAACTTGTGTAACATATTTACTCTGTCTGTGGAGAACTGTTGATAACGGAGTCTTAGAAACTAAAACGCTTAGAAGAGCTGAGCTGGCATGTGGCGAATTCCCGACCTTAATGACCGCCAACACAGTGCCCGAAATGTCTGCATTATCACGTCTCTGCAACGTTCAATACATTGGCTCTATGGATGGTTGAGGATTCTTGTTTACAGCACTGGTTGAGAGTCTTTTAATTACCGATCTTGGTCCTACTGTGCTGATTTGTTGATGAAGACCTAAACATTAATCTGTCTTATACACCTCCGTAAAGTATTCTTCGCCTTCGAGGGAGTGTTAGGGATAACTCACTGGGATCGACTAAAAGCAGGAAGGGAAGGGAAGGGCATGGTGCACGAGAAAAGCAGGAAGGCATACTAAAACCAGGAAGGGCATACTAAAACGAGGAAGGGCATACAAAAACGAGGGAGGATGTCACCAGGATTCAAGGCTACGAAAAACTGGAAAGCTGCACCGTTCCCTTCCTCTGTTTAGTATTATTTGAGGGGTCGGCAACTTTTCAAATTCGAAGTTCACCATTCCTGCCTTGTTATGGCACTTGCAGCCTCTGGCTCAAGTGCCATATACCGATCACAATTCCGTCTGTCGGTTTGTCGGTCGGTCCGAGTTTTTTGTCCCACATATCCGAGTTAGGGTACTTCCAGATGTGCTAGGACAATGAAACTTGGCTGGCATATCAGGGACCCGACCAAACTAACCTGGAAATAATCAGTTTCCCATTCCGACGATATGGGGGGGAGTGCGGGGCGCTGGAAACTTGCAAATTTAGGGCATTTTGTCACTTTTTTCTGAGTTAGGGTACTTCTAGATGAGCTAGGACAATAAAACTTGGCAGGAATATCAGGGACCCGACCAAACGAACCTGGAAATAATCAGTTTCCCGATCCGACCATATGCGGGGGAGTGGGGGCGCTCGAAACTTGAAAATTTAGGGCATTTTGTCACACTTTTTCGAGTTAGGGTACTTCCAGATGAGCTAGGACAATGAAACTTGGCAGGAATATCAGGGACCTGACCAAAGTAACCTGGAAATAATAAGTTTCCCGATCCGACCATATGCGGGGGAGTTGGGGCGCTGGAAACTTGAAAATTTAGGGCATTTTGTCACACTTTTTCGAGTGAGGGTACTTCCAGATGAGCTAGGACAATGAAACTTGGCAGGAATATCAGGGACCCGACCAAACTAACCTGGAAATAATCAGTTTCCCGATCCGACCATATGCGGGGAAGTGGGGGCGCTGGAAACTTGAAAATTTAGGGCATTTTGTCACACTTTTTCGAGTTAGGGTACTTCCAGTTGTGCTAGGACCATGAAACTTGGCAGGCATATCAAAGACCCGACCAAACAAAATTAGGAATAATCAGTTTTCTGATCCGACCATTTTGGGGGGGGGGGTGGAGGGCAGGGGAATCCGGGAAACTGAGAAGTGTGTAACTTTCGAACGGATGATCGGATTGTAATGAAACTTCGTAACTGAAGAGAATATATATCTGTAATGTCCTGTTTAAAGTCTTGACCGGATTCGGTAGCCAGGGGGGAGTTGGGGGGGGGGGGAGACCGGAAATTTCAAGAAACGGTTAGAATGGAGGGATCGGAGTGAAACTTGCTGGGAAGAACAAGCATCTGCTCTAGATATGTCCTTTAGACCATTGTACTGGATCCGGACACTTATGGGGGGGGGGGGGGGGTCCCAGATTCCGGTGATAGTGTTTTTTTTGGATTTTCACGATGAAACTTGGCAGGCATATCAGGGACCCAATCAAACTGACTTCAAAATAAAATATTGTCGATCAGATAATGGTGGGGGAGTGGAGGGAGGGGAATCCGCAGGGGAATCCGGGAAATTGAGAAGTGTGTAACTTTCGAACGGATGATCGGATTGTAATGAAACTTCATAACTGAACAGAATATATATCTGTCATGTCCCGTTTAAAGTCTGGACCGGATTCGGTAGCCAGGGGGGAGTTGGGGGGGGGGGGAGACCGGAAATTTCAAGAAACGGTTAGAATGGAGGGATCGGAGTGAAACTTGCTGGGAAGAACAAGCATCTGGTCTAGATAAGTCCTTTAGACCACTGTACTTGATCCGGACACTTATGGGGGGGGGGGGGGGTCCCGGAATTCCGGTGATGGTTGTTTTTTGGGATTTTCACGATGAAACTTGGCAGGCATATCAGGGACCCAATCAAACTGACTTCAAAATAAAAATTTTGTCGATCAGATAATGTTGGGGGAGTGGGGGGAGGGGAATCCGAAATTTTCAGTCATGCGTAATTTTGGAATGGGTGATCGGATTCGAGTGAAATTTAAGAATTCAACAGAGGACATTTCTCCGATGATTTTTTTCATATCCGGACCGGATCCGGCAACTATTGGGGGGGGGGCGGAAAATACGTGCCCCGTTTAGAATGGAGGGATCGGGATGGAACTTTGTGGGAAGAACAAACAGATGCTCTAGGTAAGTCATTTGCTGAATCGGATTGGCTACGTGCACCGCGGGGGAGCTGGGTGGGGCGGGGGGGGGGAGGTGGACCGGAAATCTCGAGAAACGGTTAGAATGATGGTATCGGAGTGAAACTTGCTGGGAAGAACAAACATCTGGTCCATGTAAATCTTTTACATAATTTGACTGGATCCGGACACTTGAGGGGGGGGGGGAGAAGGGGTATCCCGGAATTCCGTTTTTTGGGGGATTTTCACGACGAAACTTGGAAGGCATATCAGGGACCCGGTCAAACTGACTTGGAATAAAAAAAAAATCCTCGATATGATAATCTTGGGGGGGGGGAGTTGAGGGAGGGGAATCCGGAATATTGAGTCATGCGTAACTTTGGAACGGGTGATCGGATTCGAGTGAAATTTAATAATTAAACAGAGGACATTTTTCTCTTGTGACCTTTTCATTTCCGGACCGAATCCGGCAATTATTGGGGGGAGGGCGGAAAAAACTTGACCCGCTTAGACTGGTGTGATCTGGATCAAACTTCGTGGGAATGACACACAGATGCTCTGGATTAATCATTTACATAACCGGATTGGCTCCGGTTATTGTGGGTGGAGTTGGAGGAGGGGGAGGGGGGTCTGGGATTCCGGTGATCGCGCGTTAAGGTACTTCCAGATGTGCTAGGACGATGAAACTTCGCTGGAATATTGGAGACTCAACAACATTTGCTTAGGAATTGCTACTTCCCAAATCCGATTATTCCTTAAAGTACCAATCTTGACCGCAAAGTAAAAAAAATACTTTTATGCAATATATGCATTTTCGTGATGCCATCAGCCCATTAGCAGTTTTGCCTCAAGGGTTTTGCTTACAAATGAAGTTCCAGCTCCCTTATAGTGCGCATCTCAACCGCAAAGTCGAAACTTACTTTTGATCAATCAAATCATCTTGACACATGCAAGTGCCATATGAGCTTACAGCTCTTGTTTTAGTATCCTGGCATGGGTAGGCATTAAAGTCCAGTGAGGGGTCGGCAACTAAAGGCAGTATGAAAGACGTCAACCAGCTACTAGGCGTCGTTTTGGCGGAGCCCACTTGGAGAATATATTGCCGGGCACGATTGCAGTAACAGCTTCTGCAATTCAATAGGCCTACTACCCATGAACAGTTTCAGTTTTTTCCTGCCGAATTTGACTAATTCCATTCAGATCCTAGCTTTAAATGTTTCTGAAATTCCAACCCTAGGCTTAAAGCCCCAGTTAAATGACGCGCCCTTCCATAAAATACAAAATATTATGAAAAGCGCTACAGGCGGAATTTTCGAAACATTTATGATTAGAGAGTCTTTTGGGCCCCAAAATCGAAGTAAGAACTATCGATGAAATTATTGATTAGTCTTTTTGTCTACGAATAGTGCTTGGTCTTTTTCTGCACCGTCAGAAGTCTGGTAACAAATATTTTCGCATCCTTGTGGAAAATGACACGAGAATATATCTGTTATGACCCTTTGAAACGACCCTTCGAGAAACGTAACTTTTTTGACATGTCATAACATAAATTTGTGTATAGAACCATACCGTCAAAAGTGACATAACAAACATATTCACATAACGTTCAAATAAGGATACCGAAACACGTGTTATATGTTACAAAACTTCTGACAGTGAGGCTTCAGGTCTGCAATCGCGATTTCTGTGTTCCGGATAACCGTTTTCCGGCCTGCCTCTCGTCAGTTTCGGTAAGGGAAGAACTGACGAGTGACGTTGCTCAGGAACCTCGGAAGAAGAAACACAGGGAAGGTTGGGACTGTTGAAGTGGAGGGTGTTAGTTGCCCAACCCTCGTAGTATACTAAAATTTGGAAAGGTACGGTACATTTTGATAGTTGCCGACCCCTCAAAGAACTCAACATTCACAATTTCTTGAATAAAAAGCTGCAAGCGCCATAAAAACGAGGGCGGTAGACTTGAAATATGTTAGTTGCCGACCCTTCGCATTTCGGAGGATTCTAGTTGCCTAAAAACCTCAAATTTTGATAGTTGCTGACCCCTCAAAGAATTCGTAATTTCTTTCCTCGTTTTAGTACCTTTAAGGTACTACCCGTCACAAGCTACTAAAACAAGGAATGAAAAGGTTAATTACAATTTTGAAAGTTGCCGACCACTCACTGGACTTCAATGCCTACCCATGTCAGGATACTAAAACGGAAGGAGTGGTGAACTTTAAATTTGAAAAGTTGCCGACCCCTCAGAAAATACTAAACAGAGGAAGGAAGAGGGAAAACTTTCTAGTTTTTCGCAACCTTGAATTCTGGTTACATCCTTCCTCGTTTTAGTATGCCCTTCCTGGTTTTAGTGTGCCCTTCCTGGTTTCGGCCTGCCTTCCTGCTTTTCTCGTGCACCATACCCTGCCCTTCCTTCCTGCTTTTAGTCGATCCCTAATCCACACCCAGATGAGTAAAAGTATCAACACCAGAGCTATGAAACAGGCGTTTTAAGCGACAAAACAAGTCAACTTCTACTGCATTTTACCCTTTCGTCTAGGGATTGTTAATTCACGTTTGCTTTTGAAGGGGAAGGTGGCCTGGTTTTGTAATGCTTTTATTTATACCAGATAAATGAGCAGGGACTTATCACATTTCATAACAAAAGAATAAGTAGACTAAAACAAGAAATTAGCAAAATGTACATTGACTGAAAGAATAAACGCCGTTTATCCCTGGTTCACACTGCTGCATTATATTCGACACGAGCTTTCTTTGATTTGTCGACGCATGAGATACAGGAGTGAATTTTTACAACGCGACACTGACGCAACAGGAAACTGTGCTTGCCTGCGAGATGATTCTGAAGGGGAAAAAGAAACCCTCGGTATAGGACCTCGGAACTACTCTGAAGATCTTGGTGACTTCTTATTAATCGTAGATATGAAAATTTTAATCCCTCTCTATCTGTCATCTAGTTCAAACAAAGGTGAACCTGGGGTGAACGATGGAGATATTTCTGTTCAAGGAGTACAATATTTGTAAGACTTTTAAGACTTTATTATAAAAATCCAATATTTTGTAAGACTTTTAGTCTAGAAAAACAACAAATCTGTTTTTTCGTTTTTTTGCCCCCAATATAGCATGCGTTTTGTCGGAGGGGTTGAATTTTTTCAACGCATCCGACACTGCGTCAAAACGCAATATTTTACGCTAGATTTTACGTTGCCTGTCGCATTAATTATTCTGAATATCATAAAATGCAGATTTCTGCTCGAAATCGCAGCAATGTGGACGAAGGATTAGGCTTGCTTCTGCAAAATCGACTTAAGTAGAACAAGTATAAAACATGCTTATTTGGTAAGTTCTAGCAAGAATGACCAGGAACGTCTCGCGACACTATAACAGCGATAAAAAATGCAATGCAAACTGGCGAATTTGTTCCGTAAAATACTGCGAACATGATGGATCAGATGGCACAACCGGCCAATTTTATTAAATAATAAAACCAACTTTGAGCGTATTGGAGTTGCAGAACTATGGAACAATCTGAATTCTACGATATAATAGCCATGCATCGACGGAGGCTAAAACCATCCCCGGTGGTATGTAAGCTAATAGCTGAAATGGGCTCAGCATCGCACAAAATTAGGAATCACAATGTTATTTCATTCATCACCAGGCCCATCGTTCAAGCAGTGGACACAGACGGGGGAGCTGTCCCCAACACTCTCAGAAGTTTAATAACATTTACCCAAGGGTGCGAAATTTCTGCCGATGTTACCTTTTTCAAAAATACCCGTACACACTTACTCAGTTTCCCTCAATAAACCTCTTTTTCTTCTTTTTTTTCCCTTTTTCTTTTGTTCTGTTTTCCTCTTTTTTTAGTCTTTTTCTTTTGTGTTTCATTTCCTTTAATCTTTAAGTTGTAGTTTAGCTAGGCCTACACAAGGTTCTTTTCCTTCTAGGCCAATAGACCAAGTTGTCAAGTGTTGTATCATTTAGCAAATAAATAAATACCTGAATACAGAAACATTGTATTAAAGGACATCCGAATGAAGAGTACCAAGTATCATCCTTATCTGTACGACTTCCGTTAACATTGCCTGCAGAAAACCCAATCCAAATACGAAACAGTGTTTCCAAGCTATGATTTTTGCTCCATTTTGCATCTGTCCTTATTTCAGTACCGAACAGTATTAGAAATGAACAAATGCCTCCAATCAACCCTTCTTCTGGAATATGTTTTAACCAGTTAAGCCCAAACGTATATCTAGAAGAAATTCCAATTAGATCCGGCCAGCGCTGTACAAGACTTGAATGATCTGCGCTTTTTGTCTTGGAGTCTGCATGTGCAAACCTCCAGAAACGAACATCCCTATTTTGAAAACGTCACTCTCAGGAGAAGAATGCTCTCCGTGGCCATGTCTGTAAATGCATTCTCCGTGGTGTGTTCAGGTATGGTTTCATTGTTCAGGTGTCCTTTAACAGCCTTTAAGTGTTACGTTTCTGACATAACAGCAAGTAACAAAGCCAGGGTAGTGAAACAGTTAGAAGTGTTCAATAAGCATTCATCTATGTATCAGTCTGGTTTTCGCAGTTGGATGCGAAATTCCTCCTTGCTCCCTAACTCGCACCGTACGCTGTAAAAGTTCCTCCGAGTAAGGATTAAAGTTAACTGCAGTATTTGCTACTGGGATTAATCTTATCTCTACTGAGATAAGATAAATCCGAATTAGAGATAAGATTATCTTTTTAGAGACAAGATTAATCCCAGTAGCAAATACTGCAAGATTTTTTTTTTACAGTGTATGCAGGTTTCCCCATCCTGTCGCGAATTTTCTTCATGACTAGCTCTTCCTTCCGATGACGAATCGCCGAGTGCCTAGCGAAGAGCAGGAAACGTCACCAGCTGCCCCCAACAATCGCAGTTGAATGGCTGATTTGAATCATCGTTAGGTTGACGTTTCTCGTTCTTCCCGAGGTTCACTGGCGTGTTTTAGACTTAGTCGTATAGAGTATTTCGTATACGTATTTTCGAATGCAAAATTGCTGTGTGTGAACGTAGCTTTAACAAAAAGTAATAACGGAAACTATAACGTCACTTATTTAAATTGCGCATGCTTGTATAAATGTTATGAAACTTCTGCCAGTGTTACCAACATCGTTCACGATTGTCCACGGAAATCCCGAAAGCGAGATGATCCAGCCACGAATTTCAGTAAACTGATGACGGGAATCCGTGTTGCGCTTCGGGAGTAGGTAGGGACGACCTCCTTGCTCCACTAGGTTTTTGTGCACAGAAAAATGATGATGTTCTTTCGACAGAAGAGTATGGAAAGTAACTGAATCTTAGCAGGTAAAGGTTGACTGGAAAGATTTTCGTACGCAGCACAAAGTACTTCGTTTCCGACAATATATGACTTTCAGCTGCCACCGGAGCTCCAGCCCCCCCCCCCCTCAAACTGCCATTAATATACTGAAATGATGGGCCTGTGAACAAGCGTAGCTAAAATGTAATACCTATACAAACCCTGGACCGACAAGAATAGACTAAAACTGGACCCACGTCATCGGTAAGGCTAACAGAATTCCCAAACTACAAAACATACCCTAAACACGAGTGAGCGCCCCTTCTACCACGACCTCCGTGGTTTTGGTACCGAGGCTATTTCTTTCCGGCGGTCACACCTACTCCCCCACTCAACACACACCCTTATCCAATACTTGATTTTCCAACAAAGTTCCTAGGATGTCTATTAACGAAGTAAGGCCAAAAATAAAATTATCATCACGCTTACCATTCGCGGGAAAGACATGAGCAAAATCTATCAGCTTCAAAGTCACTAGAGGTCTGAGGGAATGAACAGCACCTTTCACGTGAAGGAGTGGATTGTTCACTGCATTTGGGCCTTCTTCGATCAAGACCTCCATGTTGTTATTGTTCTTTTGGCTATAGTCTGCTAAGGGCACTATGGAATTGGCACTGTAAACTAGCAGTATGGATGTGGCGAAGAACAGGTACTCGCGTTGCTCTTCAAACCATTCTCGAAGGGTTTGAAGCTCGTCAACGAAGGCAGAGATGACTCGCCGTGAGCTTGGATTTCTGACGTTCAGGAAGGAGGATATTGCTGAAAAGTGAGCTTTTAACCATCTGAGTCTTCTCTGTGTTTATGGCTGCGGGTTGGAAAGGAAGGTAATGGACGAAGTGGTGGGGCTCTCGGACCCCGATACCAAACCAGGCCTAGACAGTATGGTACATGTTACTATACCGAACTCGAAGAGGCCTAGTCACGAAAGTCATTGAGCGGCCATTGAGTCATTGAGGTACAAGAAGGTAGATAAGGAATCCTGTTTGGGATTAACAATAACCTTTAATTTCCTTAGTAGCTCGTATAATTTACTCGCTAGCACTAAATGGTCATACAGTTAACAACTAGTACGTATAATAGTACTATATAAAGCTTTTTGATAATAAATTCAAAGATCCATATTTATAATTAATACATCCAATTTACTTTATCAATTACAGCACAAAACTAGCAGTGTACAAAGTAGGGCACGAAGGACTTCAGGTACTTGTCGGTTGAATGTGTGTTCGGGCGAATAAGTTTCGTACAGTTTACAGATGCTGCTGTGTCTGGTGTTCGGTCGAGTTGGGTTGAGTTGGGGTTGGTACTGTGGGTGTAGTAGTAAAATTGGGTTTCGATACTTTTACCGTGAGTTGTCAGTCAAGGCTCTAATACTATTGACACCAAAATCGTCTTCCATGTATCCCCCCCCCCCAATGTTGTCGGCAGTCGGCGCCACGATTTTTCGCCAAAACAGTTGATTTTTGTTCAATTAAAAAGTCGATTTTTCTGAATATCAGTCAATTTTTCATCAAAACAGTCGTTCTTTCTGAAAATCAGTCGATTTTTTCGAAATCGTCTTTTTTTTCTTGAAAGCAATCGTTTTTTCTACAAAAACAGTCGGTAAAATTACCAGCCAGTCGGTAAATTCCTTGCCCCCCCCCCCCAAACATTTTGGCTAGTAACGGCTCTGAAGACCTCTAGTGTAAGCATCCTTGCTCAGCCGCCTGTCAAATAAAACCGACAAGAGCAGCAATGTCTTCCAGTTTTACTCCTGGCTGCAAAAGGGAAAACAAATCCTTACCTACAACTGCAGTAGCACTATCCAGTTGCAGCCCGTGACTTCGGTCGTATGAAACTGTCTCTCCATTTTCTGCATTGTAAAATTTCATTCCGGGAATGGAGAAACCATATGCGTCTTTAGTTCCCCGATATTTTTTCTAGAAAATAAGTACGAAATCAGATAAAGTAAGGACCGTCTTACCTATAGAGCGTGTTCCACTCTACTTACCGTAGTTACTACGCGTGACGTCACGAATCCTGGCTAAATATTCCTTCAGCCCAAGCTGACTGCGAATCATATTTGATGGTGCAAAACGGATGCGTCAGCTGAATTTTATTGGAGCTATATTTCGGTCCTTCTTGGCAAGTTCGTTTTTCCAACTTGCGAACTTGTGGTGTTTCCCACAAGTTTCTTTTTCCAACTTGAGCGGTTTTGAGCCTGAAGAGGACCCTTGCCAAGAAGTGCCGAAATATAGCTCCAATAAAATTCAGGTGGCGTATCCGTTTTGCACTATCAAATATGAATCCTGGCTTCTTAGCGTCCAGGCTGGAACGCATTTTTGGGATCCCAAAACGTAAGTGGAGGGATACCTACAACCTCGTACAAGTTGTCCGTCTGTCCGCCCGTCTGTGAGCACGATAACTCTCGAAGGGAACGAGATATACGCGAGATACGCGCAACGAAAATTATACTGGGTCCTGGCTATCAGTCTTACGAGCAAGCACTTGAGAATCCCGAGCCTCTATAACCGAAAAACAGAATTGATCCTAAACTTTGGAAAAAAAACTGCCGGTCACTGCTCCCCCCTGACGCTCCGAAAAATAGCAGGACAAGACATAAAAAAAACTAGTGCCTTTCAGAGGACGAACTTCAATGTTCATGAACTCGTTCGTGCCCTTTTTTACAGAGATTTTTAACAACGTGAATAGCTAGTGTAATATATTTTTGTTTTATTACTGTATGGTCTGTATGACCAGCGTAGTTCAGCATCTTCTGATGAAGAAAGCTACGAAGTTGGTTTGTCAATAAACGATTCGATTCGATATTCTGATGAAACTTGGTGTGAGGAGACGCACCAGCTTGTCAAATGTTCTCAAACTTTTAACAGTGCAGAAAGTAACTACCCTCCATTTTCGATTCCTCTAAACTTCCCAGGGAGTCCCCAACTTAAAACGGCGCGAATCCAACCTTTGGTAACTCGATGCCGTCGGCGAACACGAATACGAGCCCTGCCGCCACAAGCTTAAAGACAAAATATTTTTGCTTGTCGACGTGAAACAAGACCAAAGATATCGATGGGACCAAAAATTTAATATTTAATACAGACAATTGAGTCTTGTCTTCGCCAGATCCTTCATCGCCAGACAATTTTACTAATAAAACAGGTTGAGGCCAAATAGCTAATCATCTGAGAAAAGTTCAGATATGGATTCAGCATGTGAGTTTACCACTGTAAGTCATATCTATTTCGACGAAATGGATCGAAACTTCAAGCCTTACTTCTGCCAAATTTCCGGTTTTGAACGAATTCCGGAACTACAAGTCCGGTAAAAAAAAAATAAAGCCCAAAAACGAATTCAGCGTATCTCCTTACCCCTATATCGAACATATAATCAACTTCAAATACAACTTCAACTTATAAGAAATTTTCCGGTTTCAGCCGGATTCCGGGCGAACTATATGTCCGGGTAAAAAACGATTGTCATATACGGATTCAGCATCTTTGCTAACCCCTAGATCGGACATCTAATCCACTAAAAATTAAAATTTTGTTTTAACAAATTTTCCGGTTTTGGCCGGATTCCGGGTGAACTACTTGTCCGGTAGAAAATGGTTTTCACATAGTGTTCAGCATGCCTTCTTACCCCTAAATCAAACATCTAATCAACTTCAAATAAAACTTTTACTTTTGACAAACTTTCCGGTTTGGCCGGATTCCGGACGAACTACTTGTCAGGCAAGAAAATGGTTTTCATATTCTTGTTCAGCATGTCTTTTACCCCTTCATCGACTATCTCATTAGCTGTTAACAAATATTTTGTTTGCCCCTTAATTTGAACCCTCCCCCCCCCTGAATGTAGATCTACAGAGCCCATCTACGAACTCGACCTTTCCCTTGACGGCTTGACCCAAAGGATCCTCACACTAACTTTCATCAAAATATCTCATTCCCTTCGAGAGTTATCGTGCTTATAGACGGACAGACAGATGGACAACTTTTGCGATGTCATAGCATCCCTCCACTTACGTTGTGGGATCCCAGAAACGGCTTGCAGATCCATATCTCGCAAGGTGAGCGTCAACTGTTACAGTGAAGAATATCAAACACTTGCCTCTTCCTTAGCGCGTTTTTCGGCTGACGCTTCTGGGTCCCACGTATCCCGTCCAATCTTTATGTCTGCTATGCATGGATTATCGTAACCATCGACCAGATCTTCAAGTTTTAGGAACTTCCTAGCTGAAAAGAGTAACAAATCAGGAACTTTTGTACCTTTGTTTGACGATAGGCTAAATATTCTTTAGTCACATAAGTCGCGTAAGGTATTTTTCCGCGATCCCAAAAAGGCTGTGGCTCAAAAATAGCGTTCGGCGATCGTGTGTGGGGCCTGGCTGCTTCCGCGACCAGCAAGGTTACTGTGGCTCGTACTGTGGCTAAAATTTGTTCCACCCTTCAACAATAGTAACTATTATAGTTACTAATTCCGTTCCAACCTTACGAAAAGTTACTACGCTGACCGTTCCAACATTCTCGAAATAATAATTAACAGTAACTATTTGCTTACCATGCTCGGGAGCGTAGTAAGCGTAGTTACTACGAATCTCTGTAACGTGACTGGAGCTGCCGTGTAGTAATATTTTACCGAAAATTTATAAAATGCGTTCCAGCCTTGAGGCCAAAAAGCCAAAATCAAGAAGCGAAAACGTCGTGCGAAGTAACTACGGTAAGTAGGGTGGAACAAGCTCGAGGTGATTTTCAACTTTGTGGCTCGAATTCGGGGGGAAATTCAAATTTGACTCGAAATTAAATACCCAATATTAAGATTAGCTACCTATCAAGCCGATATACACATATTCAAATAATGCATAAAACGGATATGTCAGCTACGATAATGCCTAAAACGAGAATAATGCCTAAAACGGATATGTCAGCTACGATGCTTTGGCTGCCAAAGCATCGTAGCTTACGTATCCGTTTTATGCATTATTTCAATATATGTTTCAAAGTCAGCTTGGGCTCACGGAATATTTATCTACGATATACATAGAACTGAGGATCTGTCTAGTACATAATGGTAAGGGCGTAAGCCTGATATTCTGTTTTGGATTTTAATTTAATCTAACAGGCAAGACAAAACGGTGTTCCCGCGAGTTTCAATTTGTCGGTCGTGTGCGTGGCACGCACAAACACTTAGAAATGTCTGGGCCAGAAATATGCAGCGGGAAAACGACTAGTCTATAGCGAACCAGTGGAAATCGTATTTTGAAAATGTAGCAGTTCTTTAGCTCTGAACTAGCAGATACTCCGTTTTGTTCTGAGTGATTTTCGAGATTTTTTTTTTAGCGACGAAAGCCGGTTTTGTTTTAATATACTATTTGTTTAGAACGCAATGAGTACCTTCGTACAGAAGTGCCTCTTCCAAATACTCCATTATGCTAGCAAGGTTTGCTTTTTCACTGACCCAGCCTCGGACGACATTAGTAACAAACAGATGTCCGAAAAGTTTGTTCCTCCACCGCTGACTCCTATTCCATGATTAGCAGGCTGACGCACATTTGTTCCTAATTTGACCGATCTAATGTATGACAAGTTCTACCTAAAGAAGTCGTAAAAACAGCCAACTTACAGGAGTAACGTTATGCTAAGCATGTTTTCAGCGCTTAAGCTTAACTGAAAAGGTATGGGGTAGGACAATCTAGTTACCCATCGCTTATTCAATTAAATTGGCTTGACGACCCGATGAAAATGCGTTACTTCGTTGTTCCTCTATTCACGAATAATCGATTTTTAACTAGTGGAATTTCCGTGTGATTTGTGGTACCTCTATGCGCTTATATCTGTGTTGTATGCCTTACCAGAACGATTTATGATTTTTTTTTTTTGTTCAGGCACTAAGCAGTCTTTACCAAGCACACCACTGCCTACTGAAAAGCCGCGTTCGTGTTGAGATTAAAATATCCGGCGTCATAGTAGAATTTACATTGTGGGGACGGGCGCAGATTTTCTGAACATCATAACTAGAGCAGATAGTGGAAAATAAAAAAATCTCTTAGCAGAATCCAAATTATTCAGAGTATTCAATTAAATGACGCAAAAACAAGTTGACTTTTCAGTTAAACTTTGAGGGTATTTGTGAAGGAAGTATAAATCTATTCAGTTAGTTGTCAATGCTCAATAGACTACTGACAACACGAAGCCACAGAGGCTTCAGCCCAACTCTTGCATTGCAACCAATCTATGTTTCTGAGAGAATACACAGACGTCGACTCAAGAACACCTTTTATACTTACATCCAAAAGGGAAGTCAATCTCCACTGTGCCCAGGTACTTTGGGACAAAATCCCTGATCATCCTTCCTTTCGAAGATTGCCAAGGAGACATGTGCTCATAAAACCCAAGCTCTTTCACCCCTTTCTCATCCAACTGTAGTGGTTTTAGGACATAACCCTCTTTATGTTTAAGCAAACCTGAAATAACAGAAAATCAAGAAGAGTTTTTTTCTTCAAAATCAACATGCGCAGACTGGCTCACAAAGAAGAGACTATGAGTGAATCAATCAATCAATCAATTTTATTTCAACCTACCCAAAAGTCATCCCATACGAAGAGCATGTACAAATTCTTACAGATACTTCCAGTTTCACTTACTGTGCCCTATGCGTCTGTGCTTCTGTCAGCGAAGCACTTGAAGGGTTTGCTTCCATCGCTATTTTATATACTTGATCTTCTACCCCTATCATCCACCCATAATCATAACACCCGGCAAACAGATTTGGTTAGGCCGCCTTTGATCAGATGTGAGCGGTCGCG
Source organism: Branchinecta sandiegonensis (assembly GCA_030848855.1). NCBI lineage: Eukaryota > Metazoa > Arthropoda > Branchiopoda > Anostraca > Branchinectidae > Branchinecta > Branchinecta sandiegonensis. The sequence continues at coordinate 21,914,249 of JAUPMV010000006.1, read as the reverse complement.
ATTTTCATTGAGGAATAGTATGATAATCAGTTATAATAAATATAATAGTAAGATCCAGGTTGGTTCTTCTGTAGAATTAATAAAGAAGAAATTTAAAGAAATAATGATTATGAATTATTAAATTTATTTGTTATAAAGAGTGGTTTTCTCCTCTTGAATGGTCCGGAAGGTTGCATTCCCTTGCAAAGGTCCACAGGATTGAAAAGTTGGAGGTGCAAGTCTGGTCTGGTGAATGTGGTATTTGTTATTTATTTTGTATTTATGGTATTGCGGATGATTACTCGTTACTTATTTAAGTTAAACTGTTTTTTTCACTGTATGTTGTTCCCGAGCATTCGAGATGCCTCTCTGCCGGGAAAGAAGTGTTATTTATTTTATAAATTTTTTACGTAAATATATAAACCTGAACCTGAACCTGAACCTGAACCCTCATAACACTAGGCTAACAGGGGCGGGAATTGGAAAAACAAACACTCACTAACAATACAAATAAAACACAAACTAAATACGACCGAATCAGACCCTATCTTTCAGCTTAAGTGTGGTGGAACACTTTAAACAAAAAATCAGAGGACCTGAAAAAGCATTTTAAAACGACAAGTTCAATGTCAACTTTCCGAAGCGTTTTATAGAGGCTTGCTCTATTTTTCTTTCTTATCACGAGCCTGCTGCAGATTCCATTAACATTCAATTTACTCGCAAGGACAAACAACTATTTTCAGCAGTGTGCTGGAATCTTGGAGTAAGGCCAAAAGCCCCCTGATCCAGAGACGGCCCAGACAAAGATGCTACCAAAGGATGAGGTGAGACTTTTTCAATCATCATTTGTTACGCTTTGCATTATCATATAACTTACAATTACAGTGTTGCGTTGATTGTAGTCATCTAACAACTTGCTGGCAGATCTGCCAGTTGTCACATCCTCCCTCTTTGAATTAAGTTTGCATGGGGGTGAGGTTACTGTCGTGTGGTTTCTTCCAATGTGTTTATGTTGTATCGTGCCTTTTAATTGATAAACAATTTTTAGCGGCTGGTACTGCATGGGTAATAAACAACTGATGGTTTCCATCTTCATGCCCACAAAAAATTCAAAACTTACCGATTTGTTGTCTTCCTGTATGACTGTGTCCTGCAATTTGATGAGCAAGAAAATCTATAGTTTCTGGAAGATGTTCAGACAAGCTGTTCTGACGAACTCCATTTCGGAGGGAAGACATCTGTTTTAGTGATGCAGTGGATCTCAACCTGGCCTGCTTTATGGCCACTGCTATCTTCTGCACGAGAGTAATTTTGTTTTCAGAATACTGCTAGTGATATCAGAATTCACTGGAAGCACATTTCTGCAAAGATTCACTGATGTAATCGCTACCCACTCACTAACTTGATGGATACAAAATGGAACAGAATCACTGTATACAACGTCAGGAGTAGTTTTTATGGCACTTGCAGTCTCTGGCTCAAGTGCCATATACCGATCGCAATGTCAAATTCGATCAAACTAACTTGGAAATAATCAGTTTCCCGATCCGTCCATCTGAGGGGGAGTGGAGGGTGGGGGAATCTGGAAAATTGAGGGCAGTCTTTCACACTTTTTCGAGTTAGGGTACTTCCAGATGTGCTAGGACGATGAAACTTTGAAGGCATTTCAGGGACCCGACCAAACTAACTTGGAAATAATCAGTTTCCCGATCCGGCCATCTAGGGGGGGGGGGTGGAGGGCGGGGGAATTCGGAAAGTTGAGTAGTGCGTAACTATCGAACGGGTGATCGGACTGGAATGAAACTTAATAACTGAATAGGTGACATATCTCTGATGTCCCATTTGAAGTCTGGACCGGGGAGTTGGGGGGGGGAGACCGGAAATATTGAGAAACGCGGTTAGAATGGAGGGATCGGAGTGATACTTGCAGGGAAGAACAAGCATCTGCTCTAGATAAATCTTTTACACAATTCGACTGGATCCGGACACTTGGGGGGAGGGGGGGGGGGGGGTCCCGGAATTCAGGCGATCGCGAGTTAAGGTACTTCCAGATGTGCTAGGACATTGAAACTTGGCTGGAATATTAGAGATTCAACAAGATTGGCTTAAAAATAGCCACTTTCCAAATCCGACTATTCCTTAAAGAACCAATCTTGACCGCAAAGTAAGAAAAATCCTTTTAAGCAAAATACTTTTAAGCAAAATACTATTATTTTATTTATTTTATTAACCAACATAATGTAACAAGAGCTGTAAGCTCATATGGCACTTGCATGGGTTAAGATGATTTGATTGATCAAAAGTAAGTTTCGACTTTGCGGTTGAGATGCGCACTCTAAGGGAGCTGGAACTTCAATTGTAAGCAAAACCCTTGAGGCAAAACTGCTAATGGGCTGATGGGCATCATGAAAATGCATATATTGCTTAAAAGTATTTTTTTTACTTTGCGGTCAAGATTGGTACTTTAAGGAATAATCGGATTTGGGAAGTAGCAATTTCTAAGCAAATTTTGTTGAGTCTCCAATATTCCAGTGAAGTTTCATCGTCCTATCACATCTGGAAGTACCTTAACGCGCGATCACCGGAATCCCAGACCCCCTCCCCTCCTCCAACTCCACCCACAATACCCGGAGCCAATCCGGTTCTGTAAATGATTAATCCAGAGCATCTGTTTGTCATTCCCACGAAGTTCGATCCAGATCACACCAGTCTAAGCGGGTCAAGTATTTTCTGCCCTCCCTCCAATAATTGGACCGGGTCCCTGATATGCCTTCCAAGTTTCGTCGTGAAAATTCCCAAAAAAACGGAATTCCGGGAAACCCCCTCCTCCCCCCCCCCCCCCCAAGTGTCCGGATCCAGTCAAATTATGTAAAAGATTTACATGGACCAGATCTTTGTTCTTCCCAGCAAGTTTCACTCCGATACCATCATTCTAACCGTTTCTCGAGATTTCCGCCCCCCCCCCCCCAGCTCCTCCAAGGTGCCCGTAGCCAATCCGATTCAGCAAATGACTTACCTAGAGCATCTGTTTGTTCATCCCACAAAGCTCCATCCCGATCCCTCCATTCTAAACGGGTCATGTATCCCCCCCCCCCCCCAATAGTTGCCGGATCCGGTCCGGATATGAAAAAGATCAACGGAGAAATGTCCTCTGTTCAACTCTTAAATTTCACTCGAATCCGATCACCCATTCCAAAACTACGCATGACTGAAAATTTCGGATTCCCCTCCCTCCACCCCCCCCCCCCCCCCCAATTATCTGATCGACAATTTTTTTATTTTGAAGTCAGTTTGATCGGGTCCCTGATGCCTGCCAAGTTTCATCGTGAAAATCCCCAAAACCACCATCACCGGAATTCCGGTAAACCCCCTCCCCCCCCCCCCATAAGTGTCCGGATCCAGTACAATGGTCTAAAGGACTTATCTAGAGCAGATGCTTGTTCTTCCCAGCAAGTTTCACTCTGATCCCTCCATTCTAACCGTTTCTTGAAATTTCCGGTCTCCCCCCCCCAAAAAACTCCCCCCTGGCTACCGAATCCGGTCAAGACTTTAAACGGGACATTACAGATATATATTCTATTCAGTTATGAAGTTTCATTACAATCCGATAACCCTTTCGAAAGTCACACACTTCTCAATTCCCCGGATTCCCCTGCCCTCCACTCCCCCCCAAAATTGTCGGATCAGAAAACTGATTATTTCTAAGTTTGTTTGGTCGGGTCTCTGATATGCCTGCCAAGTTTCATGGTCCTAGCCCAACTGGAAGTACCCTAACTCGAAAAAGTGTGACAAAATGCCCTAAATTTTCAATTTTCCAGCCCCCCCACTCCCCCGCATATGCTCGTATCGGGAAACTGATTATTTCCAGGTTAGTTTGGTCGGGTCCCTGATATTCCTGCCAAATTTCATTGTCCTAGCTCATCTGGAAGTACCCTCACTCGAAAAAGTGTGACAAAATGCCCTAAATTTTCAAGTTTCGAGCGCCCCCACTCCCCCACGCATGGTCGGTTCGGGAAACTGATTATTTCCAGGTTCGTTTGCTCGGGTCCCTGATATTCCTGCCAAGTTTCATTGTCCTAGCTCATCTAGAAGTACCCTAACTCGGAAAAGTGACAAAATGCCCTAAATTCCAAATTTCCAGCGCCCCGCACTCCCCCACATATGGTCGGATCGGGAAATTGATTATTTCCAGGTTAGTTTGGTCGGGTCCCTAATATGCCTGCCAAGTTTCATTGTCCTAGCACATCTGGAAGTACCCTAACTCGGAAAAGTGTGACAAAAAACTCGGACCGACCGACAGACGGAATTGTGATCGGTATATGGCACTTGAGCCAGAGGCTGCAAGTGCCATAAAAATACACAGAAAATGGAGTAGGAAAAATAAGGAAAAGCTAAACAATACACAACACTACGTGATCAACAACAGATTATCAACTCTTTCAGGAGTCTATATATATCGCTTTTCGGATCAAGATCTTGCCTATACCGCAGTAAACGTTTCTGCACAAAAAATACGGGCTAGGGTACTCCATACTTCCGTGATATGCTGCTGTAGCTTGACCAAGGCGGAAGTCTCAACAGATATTTTGCAAACTTATTAAAACACTTGCATAATGCTTTAATATCTGACTCAGTAAAAATACACCAAAACGGTGCTAATGCAAGGAAGTAAAGAATTACGAATGCATTATACTCTTTACCTAGAATGTTTCTACAGAGCTTATAATTTAATGCAATAAGAAGGCCATAAGCTTAACGAGTTTTTTCAGCGAGAAAACTTGTTAACAACAGACGAGTAGCACGAACACTGAGTACAATAGATAGCCCCAGATATGTCAAAGAGTCCTTGGGCTTTGGCAACTCACCACCAATATCAATTCAATAGGCTCTTTGGAACGAGGATTAAAAATCATTATTTCAGTTTTACTTTTGCTGAACGATAAACCTACATCTCCATACTCAGCATCAAGAATGCAGAAATCTGATTCTATTCCTTTGACTGCGCGGCTTATATTCAAAATGTGCACATTTTATGATCCCCATAAGCCCTTTATCATTTTCTGCGAGAAGGGTTTTGCTTACAAATGAAGTTCTAGCTCCCTTAAACTGAGCATCTTAACCGCACAGTCGAAAAGTACTTTTGATCAAACGATTCATACAAAGGTAATGTGTTGTCCCCAGATGGCCCATTTATTCCCCCTTCCCTTCCGTCTTCTGTGCGTCGGTCCGAGAGGAATACTGGCAATCAGTTTCCGCCCCCCCCCCCCCCCCAACTCTCCCCAAAGTCACGGGATAAGGTCCGGATTTGAAGTGGGACATCTGAGACACGAGGTCTTTCTAAATGTAATGTTTCATTCCCCCCCCCCCAGATGGTCAGATTGAGGAAATGACTGTTCCCGATTTAATCTGGTCGAATCCCTACTATGCGTGCCAAGTTTCATCGTCCTAGCTTATGTGGAAGGGCCCAAACTAGCAATACCCGGACCAACACACCCGACCAACACCTCGGGGTAGTTATGGACACAGATTTAAAATTTTCAACGCATTACGAAACGATCATCAAGAAAACTACAAGAATTGTGAATCTTATGAGAAGGACATTTACATTTAAGGACAATTCCCTATTTCCTATTTATTTAAGGCACTAGCTCGCCCACTAACTGAATATGGCCACGCAACAACAAGGCCTTTCTATATCAAGGATGTTATCGCCATTGAGCAAGTTCGAAGAAAAGCAACAAAAACAGTGCCAGCCATTCGCCATCTGTCTTACAAAAACCGGCTTCAAAAACTACGATTACCCACTTTGTCTTACAGATTTCTATGAGGTGATTTGATCGAAACTTCTAAAATTTGCCATAGTTATTATGATAAAATGATAACATAAGTCCTGAAGATGTCTTCACTTTCAATCACAACGGTCTCAGAGGACACACCTTGAACCTGAGTGGTAAGAAATTCCGAAAAAACATTGGAAAATGGAGCTCTAGAAACCAAATATTAGAATAATCTCCCAAAAAGTGATGTAAATGCCAAAAATATCAACCAATCCAAAGCAGGTTTCGACTACCACCTGGCTGAAATTCAATTTAGTGTGTAAAGTGTCCCAATAAATTTATCCAGGCGAAAGCCTTATTATTGGAATTATATTATTATTTAACACACCGACGGACGGGAAGAAATTGCGATTGCTATGTGTCACTTTCTGTTCAAATGATTTGAAACTGTTTGTTTTTGTCACCAGTCACAAGTCTAAATGGATTTAACTGTACACATTGGAATTAGCCTGGTGGCTTACCGACAAAAAGTCCCCATGGCAAAATGTCCCCAGCAAAACGTCCCCATGACAAAACGTCCGCATGGCAAAAATTCCCCATGCCAAAACGTCTCCACGGCAAAACGTCCCCATGGTGAAATGTCCCCAAGGATAGATTTTAAAGTTCGCCTTCAGGCCAAAGTGTCTTCTGGCGCATGACCGAGGTAAAACAACTTCATGAGTGTGCTTTGCAGATGTGGGAAAATTCCTTACAAGCAGGAAAGATCAGGCCCTGAACCAGTTGCTTAATAAATGCATTGTTTCCAATTAAAATATATAGTGTAGTATGCCTTGCACTCGTCATTTTTTACCTATAAGCTCCTAAAAGGCAAGGGGAAGCCTACTCTGGCTCAAAGAAAATAAGAAAAAAGAATGAAAAAATAAGAGTAGTGGTGTATAAAAATGGCACGGGAAGCGAAAAAACGAAAACAGATGGAATGATTAGTTAGGTAGAGAGACACAGTAATCTAGGTAGTCGGGTTTGATCCTTTCATAAAACCAGATTCAGAAATATCACAAAATTAAATATCCAATTAAATATAGAACAAAAGCAAGATCATGAGTTATACCACAGCATAAAGTTGACAACGGAAATCAAATTACTTTGATGTGAGTCCCGGGAAACTCTGGTATTCACGGGAACGAGGAAGCTAATGCACTAGCAAAAGAAGCTACCAAAAGAGTGACATGTGGATCTAGACCCTTCATTCTCATTTCAGAAAGTAGGTGGAAGACAGAAATCCGGGAATGGATGAATAAACAGGTGGACCAAATGTGTAAAAAATGCATGGACTGTCGAGCTGCGTGAAGTTTAATACCCACACGCAACGAGGCGCTGACAAGAAGGCTAGTCGCCATGAAAAAAGATGAAATCTGGTAGTTGGAAAACCTTGGAAAACATAATTCAAATACAGGGAAAATTGAGTCTCCAATATATACCAAATGCGGAGTAGATGAAGAGACAAATACTCACTTTGTTCAAGAGTGTGATGAGCTTTGATACTCCATCATCAGCAACAAGATTTGAACAAAAATTAACCTAAACTGCAAAAGCACCTGAAAAAACAGTACGATGTTCCATCTCTAGATATCAAACCACCGATTTCCACGGATTAGTCATGTCATGCAGACACATGTATTAAGTTACGGAACACTTACTTTACATGCCGTGTAAGCCATTTGAATTTAACGCGACTCTTCTAGTGCACCAGACCTTAAAGAGCTATCTATGAAGAAAAAAATTGCCGATCAAGAAAGCTATGCATAGATGGTACTCGAGATCTTGAGGCTACTCACCTTTTATATTAGGCAATGTTTGCTTACCAGTTACCTGGGGTAGGGGAAAAGGGTTACATAATTTTAACAATGAAAACGAACTCATATGAAAGTACGAGCAAATAGCAGCTTCAGTCGTACGTAGTTGGGCTCTGAAAGAACAAGTAGAATGTTACTCTTTCCGTTGGGAGTCGGATTATTTCTGGCGTTTTGTGTCGGAAAATATTTTAAAGGTAAGTCTTAAGAATCTAAGGCATTGCCTCCAGGCATATTGTCTCCTTGCCCCGCCCTAATATTCTTGAACCCTGGTTGTAGGTTCGTTTGACGCCCTCGATGCTGCTGGTCGGTGGACAGTAGGGTACTTAATAGTCCAGAGTCGTAATGAGGGTTGTAAAATTATTGACCCCCAAAAATCTGGAAGGGGGTTAGAAATATCTATGGGTTGCACCCTATCCGACAGAAACGGGTTTGAGGCAATTTTAAGACGTCAACGAGTATGTACTAGTTTGCCAATACTCTATATGACTCTATATGGAAGTCCAAAACACGCCAGTGATCCTCAGGAAGAACGAGAAAACGTCTCACTAACGACTGAAACACAACAACACAAATCCTGTGTCAGTCAATCACGGTGATCGCTGGGGAAAGCTGTGGTGCCGCTTCCGGCACTTCCGTTAGGTGCACGTCGATTCTGCATCGGTAAGGAGAGTTAGTCATCAAGAGTATTTGAAGGGCCGGTGCCGTCACCGGTTGCCACGTGTTAGAAAATTAAATCAGCATGTTTAGAATCGGAATCGCCTAATTTATCAACGTCACTGGTGCCAAAGCGCCAATGATTTTGCCCCATGCCAGCCAGTTCCGGGAAAGGGTGTACAGCGGGTGCAAGGGAGTGGGTAACCCCTAGTCGAATAGTACATGTGTGCTTTGTAAGCAGTTTAACCGCGAGTGCTAGATGAAGCATACACCATTCCGTAATTTATACTTGTCCTATTCTACTTTTCCCACCAGCTACTTTTCATTTTTATTTTTAGATATCCACTGGCATGTAATCGAGTCATTGCCATGTGCACTAAGCCATTTGTACAGACCTGAGTTACTTCTGCTCTGGCTTTCCCAGAAATACGGACCAGTTTTTTCCTTCCGGCTCGGATCAAAGAAGCTTGTGGGATGCTGTGGTTATGAGCCTGTGAAATCCGTATTACTCCATAAAAATCTTGCGAACCGACCTTCTGGCAGTTTTCTGCGGTTAAGAGATCCCGTGAAGAAAAATGTCTTAGGTAAGTATTTCCTTCATGAACCTTGCTGTCTCTCCCTGCCTAGCCTTTTAGTTTTGTCTTCCGGGGACTCCACCATCCCCTCTAATTCCTGCAACAAGTCTAGCCTTTTTCAGTAACTAAACCCCTCTGCAAGCTAGCCAGACACTTGGCGTCAAGGATATTCTGGAACTGAGATTAAGGTGACGAAGGGCAGATCATTCCACTACATAAATACATAAAGTTTGAAAGTTGTTCCTCCAACAAGTGTCGACCAACGAGAAACCCTTAGAGAACGAATTCAGTTTTCAAGGACTTCAATTACATCGTTTTCCAGGTCTTATGTCTACTTGCGGAGCTGACTGGGATGCCCAGCGCCATCTAACATCGGCCCTGCTCAAGAAAGCTGCTAGCAACATTGACGATGTGTTCGACAAACACATGAAGAAGTTGATCGCCCATATTGACAGTATCACTGATGGAATTGTGCATGATGCTCAGGACCTCTTTTCGCCACTTATTCTCTGCGTTTTGTGGGAAGTTCTGACAGGTGAAAGTTTAACCGGTGAAGAACCGGAGCTACGAAAATTTTCCATCAAGAACAGGCAATTCTTTCGTAGCGGCAATGTGATCTCGAACTCGTTGCTTTTTACACCGTACCTCAGACCTTTCGCGCCATTGTTTCCCTCGTATCGACGTTTTCAAGCAGCTAATTCTGCGATATCCAAGATGGTTGTGGTAAGTGCGAAACTTCATTGCCTAGATGCTGGACCTTTAATAGATCCTGGAGATATTGCGTAATTCCAGAAAAGTCTGATCAACCTCTAGACAAGTCGTATCAACCTCCAGGAAAGTCGTATCAGCCTCGAAAAAACGTTTATCACCCTCGACAAAGTCATTAGTCTTCTAGTCCCACATTCCTGGTTTTCCCTTCCACAGCCTTCCATTTTAGGCTATTAAAGACTGTCGTGACATAACCACCTGTGGGACATAGGACGATATGAGTTGCAAACCTGTTCGAAAAAAAATATTGAATAAGAACAAGGATATAGCCTAAAGTCTCTCTGTGAAGATCCAGAGCAGCTCCTTCAGTTTTTACTTCTTTTCCTATGACAACAAAGGCCGAAAATCAACTGAGGTAAATTAGGACGGCGATACCGAGTATTCGAGTCGGGGTTGGTTTCAAGCACGGTTTAGATGGACGTCGATTAAGCATGTTTATTTTCTAGGCCGTTATAGAACGAAGGAAGAAAGCCATCTTCAAGGGAGACGGAACATGCTGTTTTATCGACGGGTATCTGAAGGAAGTGGAGCTCTACAATCATTTCGCTGACTCAGCGAAGGATAGCCAAACCTTCCTCAACGGTAAAAGCATTCCTTGATCATAATTTGGATAACCCATCTCCCAAGCTAGCTCCCAAGCTCCAGTCCTAGTGGGCCCCGGGTTTGATTGAGTGAGCCAGACGAGCTAGGGGGAATTAAATTAAATTAAATGTTATTTGTAACCCGTCTAGGTAAAGACGGAGTATGGTAATAAATAAAAAAAGAGAGAAACAACATAACATTAACAACAACCAAAATAATTAAGTAAACCGGAACATCATGGAGCTCCATGGGTGGTTACAGCTTTCTTTCATCCTGTTGATGGATCCCAGGACAGCCGCAGACGAATCAGCTATACAGAACTTTTCGATGAGATGGCTGTTCCTTGTTCGGGGGGGGGGGGGAGCCGTAGCAAACATTTAGAAAACCGAAAGAAAATGGAACGAATTGGACGAAGATTTTCGTTACTAAAGATGGTCCAGAAAGGGGAAAGACACAGAACGTGTGGAAGAGCAGTGGCATTGTATGTGTAGGCAAGAATCTTTCGGTTAAACCGCAACTTTCCAGAGACGATACGGGCATAAGCCCCACTGATGCGCTTCAGCAAAAGAGCTATCAGTAATTTTCGAGTGGTTTTCAGTGAATCTCCGATTGGCAGTCGTAGGTATGTCAGACTGGATTTGCTTTCGACTTGGCATCCTATAAGGTCGATGATCGTTGGCTCACTCGAATGGTTATTAAACATCAAGAATTCAGTTTTTCCCTTGTTGAATTAAAGTCCAATGCTAGCACATTCCGAAACTAGTGGCTGGAAAGCACTTTCGATACCATTTGTAACACGACTAAGGTTCAGAATGTCATCAGCAAATGCTATCACTGAGCAACTGATGCCACCACGGCACAAGTGTAAGGGGTTTTGGACTGGGCGTTCAGGACAGCATTGTCAAATAACGCAGGGCTATTAATAGCTCTTTGCCTGACTCCTTTCAAAATTCTGACTTCAGGAAGCTGTAGATTGAATTCTAAACTACTGAAATTAGAACACTGTCACATTGGACGACTTTCATCTTTGCTCGAAGATTGGCATACCTGTCTTTCATAACTCTGATGACACCAGACTGTTTGCCACGAGGGCGAAGCTCTAACAGTGCTTGTGGATGGACGACAGAATCAAAGGCTCTTTTGACGTCATGACTTGAATGGAAAGGGCGAAGTTGCTTCTGAGAATGACTTCCGTCCAAGTCTGAATGTTCGATAACGAACAGGGCCGACTGAAGGATCTTCTTGGTATCCTCACATGTCATTTCTTGTTTCTAGAAGGAAGCTTAGCAGTCACTGTCATGGACATGTTCAACGCCGGAGCTGAAAGCACGGGCAATGTCATTGGCTTTGCTTTTCTGCGTTTGCTTCACCACCCTGAGGACCATGAGAAGGTCGTCAATGAGGCTCTTCATACGAATGTTCAACTGCCGTAAGTAATCCTTGATTTGTTGCTGGTCTGCCTGCGGGATAGAGATTTCACGGCAAACTATAGTTTGTAGTTGACGAGTTCGCGTTGTTTGAAACTATGCGAATACAAATTATCAGTAAATACAAATTATGCTCATAAGGGCTTTCACGCCTCTTACTCCACAAAAAAACACAAACTCGTTTAGAGAAAGTTTGTGGACAAGTATAACTAAGTTAAAACTCTCTACCGGAGTTGCGATCGAAAACATACCGCCGAGTTGAATGATCTCGGTTATCTCGGCACCTCGATTCACTTGACTTGGTAGGAGGTTGAATCTGAGAAATGCGTCACGGCAGAGCTGTCCCCGCACATGGCTCATCATGTACCCCTACAGGCGTACGTCTTGAACAAAGCAAGAAAATAAACTGCCCATATTTGCCTTTAGCTCTTTCATACTGCCATATGTGGAAGCATACCTTATGGAAGTTCATCGTATTTCTTCAGTGGCGCCCCTGTCCCTGCCCCATTCTGCCTCGGAAGACACGAAGCTCTGGAGAGACGGACCGACTATCGAAAAGGTTAGTAGCTTCACGTTCCTTGTGACACAAAATCTGAAATGCCTTCCCTGGATCCTTCTTATTGATAGGATGTTTCTGTCACGTCTTCTTTAGAGCACGTAGAGAAAATCGTATTTGATTTTGTATTTCATCTGTTCGCTCGGTGAGACAGTGTCGGGCTTGCCATCTGTACATACACGTACTCATATCAAGAACAAATAATCAGGTAGAACTTATGTCTTTAGTCGCATGCGGCGACTATGAAAACCCCGACAAAATTGAGCGGACCTAGGGGTATTTACTCTAGCTTTGAGCTGATGTTGATACCCGTTTACTCTTCCGTCTTCACCGTTGGTTATCGCATAAGGAGGCGTACTCTGCGCGCCGACCCGCTCTGGAGCGCGTCCATAGAACCAGTCAGCTTTGACTTCTACTTTTCCTCTTCAGTGACTTTAACAACGATATTGGATAACGAAACGTGATGTGGCGCGAAGCTAGTAACCTCCGCTCGTTTGCGTCGGGAGTCGGCCGCATTTTACTCGACTCTGCATGTTTGTATGACCGAGATAGGGCGACAGCAATTCTATCTCGTTATTTGTTCTTGCTCATACTGATTAAACTAGGACTGACATTCATCAACCAATATAAGGGGAAAGCTCCATCATCTGGTCCCCTTGGCAGACATATTTTGCGACTCTTGGTACGAAATTGGCTCTTTTACATTGCCAGGCTGACAAAAACAATGTCACTCTGCCTTTCGACCCCCTCCCATCCGACCTTATCGAGAAATTAAACCTTATATGAATTAAGCGAGGTTAAGGTAAAAAATCTATTAAGAAGCAGAAAATGCTTGGGAAAGGCTTCCCATTAGAAAGACCTATCGGTCCAGCTTTTTCAGAGCCGGGATTGGTTAAAACTTTAAAACGGCAGGATTACATGAACGTTTGCATAGTTCATATCCAACTCAAAAGCCCATAGGGAAACTGTGGAACTCAGCAATAAAGTAAATCAGTTGCCTCAAAGGACGATGGACCCACACCCAATAGTACAAACCTTGTATATGCTGCACGAGGATGAGAAAAGGTTACTGTCCTTTCGGTGCTGGATTAGTCGAGCGTGACCCTACATCAGTTGTCAGATAATAACAAGACAGATTGCATTCAACTGTCGTGAGATACTCCGTAACGGTATTATCTACATTTTGGTGGTCGCGCCACAGGCTCTAGTAGTGCTTTTCTTTTACAATAAATATTCTATAATGAGGGCCTGATTATCTCAGAAGTACTCTTTGTTGTTACCTCCGCATTTTAAGACGTCAGTTTTTTCAGGACTCGATCATACTAGCTAATTTGTGGTCGGTGCACTTTGACTCATCTCAGTGGGAGCTGCCAGAGCGATTTGACCCTAAGAGACATCTCAGAGAGGGAAGAGTCGTGAAACATCCCCACTTCATTCCATACGGCTTAGGTAAGTATCGCGAGGACCTTGTAATGAAATATTATAGCCTACTACTCATTAGAGAGGCATTAGCCCCTTTGGCTGTGTCTCTATTACCCATAGAGACATCGAAGAGAGGGCAGAGTACTGGAACACCTCCCTCCTCATCCCAGTGCGGCTTAGATAGGATCGCGAACGACAAATAGCATGAAATATTATGAAACTCTACAGCACCGTGGAGCTACCCCACGTCTTATATCTGGCTCCATTCACGACTATCGAGCAGTTTCGACTCCGGTCGCTTTATTTTCTTTACCTAAAATATTTACTAAAAATGCCACCGTGGACACGCAAAAGGTACCTAATAAGAAGATTCTGCCTGATAGAACCCAACGAAGCTGTAGATAAACTAGTTCAGTGAGTTCTTGGAACGGCCGCTCACACGTGGTTACCAGTACTTTGAGCCAAATGGATGACCCCTGATTAACTCGCCCTTTTTGTTTTTCTTCATTTGTAGTGCTGTATGCATTTTGTCACTGATCGCTAATTGTCTTTTCTCTCTTGTTCTTTGTTTCTTTTCTTCCATTTACTCCGTTCTTATTCAGTTTGAATGTAACGGGTTAGAAAGAATGTACATACATACACACATTATACTGTTCCGTAAGCATTGTCCTAATAGGTGTTGTAAGGTGTATTACGGCGTATAAAGCTTATTACAGATTCCTCTTTTCCTCGGAGCGCGCTGTAATAAGGTGAATAAAGGAAAATAGACTAGCGCTCTATTCTGGATTATGCAGGGCCAATCAGATTGCTTGGTTGGTTCCGCCAGCGGGCCGAGGAAAGAGCAGCGTCGTCAGGGTTGCCACGGGAAGCACTAAAGTTCTACTTTGGTGGAAGCTGAAGAAACAACTTTTCTAAAAAATAACACGTTTTGTTCTGTTGCGACTACTTACTGCTAGTTCAAGGACTTGTGCTGTCCATCCGTAGATTTAATTGCTTTTTACAATATATTGGGCGTCAAATTGTACTGGTGTACTTCAAATAACACTAAAGGCGTATTCTCGCCGTTCCCCGAGGACTCCTCGGGGAATCGAAGGGAACGGCGAGAATAGATGGAGTCACTCCACGCGGACTCCACGTACAGAAACAGCGAGAATACGGGGAATGCTTCTGAAATGGATTTTGTTCGAAAAATGAATATGCAGCTGAAAAAATTAGTCTAGATCCACTTCATTCTTGGTTTTCTTTATTCTGATTCTTTTTAATTAATTTTACATAGCACCTACAACAGCAAAAATTGATTCCCCTCCGAATTTGAAAGGGAGTCCTTTTTGATGATGGTGATGATAATCTGAGCATTCCCCGTCCGTGGGGACTCGCGAGAATACGGGGAGTGAGTCCCCGGGACAAACAAAAACGCGGGGACTCATCAAATGGAGTCCTCGGGGAACGGCGAGAATACGCCTTAAGAGCACTTTTCTGATCTTCAGAAACTTGAAAAACTGTATAAGCGTGGCAACACTGCACGCTGCATTGATAAGAACCTCTCTGGTTCGTATCTGAACGGGCGTGTTTATTAAGACGTAAACATCGCGTATAGCGTTATTCAGCTTATTACACCTATTAGGACAATGCTGTACAGAAGTGCATGTAAGCACCTAGTTTGTGTTTTACAAGTGACAGCATTTACCCCCTCTGGGTGCCTCACTGACCGACAGAGGCGGTAGTGTCGTAAGTGTCAGAAGGACAGGAACATAAACTACTAAATTACTTATTACGGGACTGCATGAGCTTGCACTATACGAACGTACGCCACCATTTATCCCTTTAGCTATGTATCTGCGATTTATCGCTAGAGGCAGGCTAGAGGTGGAGCTGACGGAGTCTGGTTACATATCAATTGCGCAAGAAGAAAATGGTCGGGCGGGGTTGCGGCTCTTACCTGACGCGGCATCGACTTCGCGGTTCTTGTCATGTCATGTCACGGTTTTTGCATGGCGTGGGTTTTGCGTTCACGGTACTGTGGGTCGCTGCTTCTGCAATCGCGTTTTTTGTTTTCGCGATATTGACCGGATACCAGTAGCCGAACATTGGATAAGAAAGATGCGAGTTACTGTCTGCCAGTCAGACTAGGAAGTCAGCGGTGGAACTAACTAAAGGCGTTTTTCCGTGCTCCCACAAACAGTTTGTGGGTCGACTGTGGCTCGAAAAGAGTGTTTCCGTGGTCTTCCGTGCGGCCCACAAGTGTGTTTCCGCGACCAACAAGATTTTCGTGGCTCGCTCTGTGGCTCAGATTCGACAAACAACTGGCGAGGTGATTGTCGATTTTGGCTCGATTCTGGCGGGAAATTCAAATTAAGCAGTACAGTAGTGTCTAAACAACAAAGTTGACTACTTTTTCAAGCGTGTAGACTTAAAACTGAGGATGCTTTTTGTACAGAATGGTAAGAAGATAAGCCTGGAGTTCTATTTATTGGGATTTTACATGAATTTTCTTTTGATTTTTCGATATTTGAAATTACCGCCAAAAAAATAGACAAAACGGCGTTTCCGCGAGTTTCAACTAGTGGCTCAACCGTGTGGCACACAATCGTGTTTCCGCGACAAACACCTGCAAACACTCAGAAGTGTGTGGCCACACTGGACAAACACCTGCAAACACTCAGAAGTGTGTGTCGCGGAAAAAGGCCTTAAGTCTCCACGCGTCTGTGAGATCTGCTAGTAGCGAAATCTGGATTGGTCAACCGATGCTACACAGGGTCATGAAATGGGTAACATCAAGAAACACAGGAAGGATGCTGGTATACTGTGGTGCGGACCAGCGGGTAATAAGATATATACTAAGATATATTTCTTTGAGTTCAGTTTAGTTAACTTGGCTTTTTTGGCGTTGACCTTCTAGTTTACGTGAGATGACCGCAGTTGGATGGTATTGAATTGAACAAATAAACTTCGCTGTTTCTTGTTTGTGTGTGGGGGTGGGGGGGGGGGGAGGGGGGGGGCGGTACCGATGTGACGTCCGTACTTTCCCGATTGGAAACAGTTATTTGCGATTGTAAACAGTTGTTTCCAGTCGTAAGATTACGACTGGAAACAATAGGTTTCAATCGTAAAAATACAATCGTTAATAACTGTTTCCAATCGTATACAACCTTTCCAATCGTAAACAATTGTTTACGATCGTTTCCAATTGTTTTCAATTGTTTACGATTGGAAAAATTTCCCGGAAATGACTTGATTTATTTCCATACTGGTCTTGACCTTCTATTCTACTTGAACGTATTGAATTTTGCAGGGAAACGCGCATGCCCCGGCGAGTCAATCTCCCAGTACCTCTACCGACACGTTTTTCTCTCTCTCATCAGGCGATATGAGGTTTCATCTTGTGGAAGAATACCGTCACTTGAGCCTATAAAAGGCTTCACCTTAGCCCCACGGCCGTTCAGTCTACGCCTGCAGCTGCGGGAGAAATTGCCGAAGTTCGGTCACGATTAACAAGCGTGAAACCGCAATTTTAATTAAATACAAATTTCTTTTTGTCACACCTGGCGCTTAAGATGTGTGACCGTTTTATTTATACCTTTGAACAATAACTTAAGCCGAATTCACTGGCGATGTTTTATTACGAACGTGCTATACTATACTGGCCAAACGCTATGGTTATTTTTATATGCGTCAATGTCGTGTTTTTCTTCGAAGAACGAAGCTCGTATCTTATACGTGTGAGGAAAAAAGAAAGCAGAATCGTGTTACCCGCAAAATGCGAAAAGTGTGATTTCCAAAGAAATGAAACATACGGTTATTCTTGCTGATACATATTATTTTTTTTTCTGAAACGTTTCAGTTTTTTTATGTGGTCGGTTAAGAAAAACAAAGTTGAATTAGGCTTTATAGGGCTTTAGTTTTCTTATTTTTGTCGGAGAGTTTCCACGCGTTTTGGGTTTCAAAACTAAATGAACACAGTTTCACACGCCGATGATCCAAACTTGCACACGCTGCAGCTACATCTACTAACGAATATCACAATAATTGCAACTTATATCCTTGCACTGAGACGGAAGTATTTAGCTAGATTCGATTAGGCCCAATAAGGTTGTCGAACAATAGTCTTAGAGCTGTTCATTCGGTGACAACAACTGATTTATAGACTCATTTCTTGACACTGTTAGCTCGGCGCCCATGACCTTGTTTGCCAGATAGATCAAACACGGCTTCTGCGGCCTGGTTACTAGTTTGCCGAAAGACACTCTGACACTGTCTCGCTGGATTTCGAGCATTTCCAACTTTCTCTGGCCTTGGTATTAATTCCAACGTAACTTCACAACCAGAATCTTAGAGCTTTTCCTCCCCCTCTTTAATCGGTGTTAGGTGGCAGTAATGTGATTCGTGAAACTTGTCGAAATCCACATAGTCATTTGAACCGTCCAAGGCTTTCGAAAGCTCAAGTCTGAGTTCACTGAAGTCCGGTCTCCTCGCTGGGTCCGTCGCCCAGCACTTGGTCGTGATTTTGTACAGCTCAGGCTTGCAATGGGGAGGGCGTTCAAGTCGTGACCCTTCTCGAACCCGCCTCATGACCTCTCGCGCAGAAAGACCAGGGTAAGGCGTCGAACCTAGAAGACGGCATAAATTACAACTCGCTTCTCGAGAATTGAACTGGTACAGTCTACCACAAATCCCTGATTTTTGGATACCCTATGCCAAACGCTGGATACCTGTTGGTAACCTAACCCTGACCTACCTCAGTATAAATGACCTCTGATTGTTTGATTTTTAGCTTCACTCAAATCATCAATATTTTACTAGGTTACAGTATCCAGCACCTGGCATAGTGTATCCAGCGTTAGGCATAGGGTGTACCAAACGCTAGACATATCCAGCGTTTGGCATAGGGTATCCAAAAATCAGGGGTTTGTGGTTGACTGAACTGGTATGCTTTAACGAAAGTTTGTACAATGAATAAGAGCAAGCTTTGCGAAGTTTCTACCAGAGTGCCTAAAGTTTGTCACTCCCCTCCTCGTTGGTACTATACTCTTGATGACAACTTTCCGTGCCGGCGAAGAATCGCCGTGTACCTCACGAAGAACCAGAAACATCACCATACAAGCGCTGCTGATTGGTTCACATCGGATTTGAGTCAATTTTGAGGATTTGTTTAGGTGACGTTTTTTGTTCTCTCCTGGATCCCCGGCGTGTTTTGGACTTAATTATATACTGACTGACATTGTGGAGACTGAAAATATTGACGATCCGGCCACGATGTACCTTCAGGAGATCAATCTTGATTTAGAATTAATCCAGCCACGTCATAAGATTGGAAAGCCAGTACTGCCGCACGGCTTGCACGATGCAGTTTGGTTGGATAATTAACAGTTTTGGCGAACGTATCGGAGCAACCCGATATTAGATATTACTCTGTCAAATAATTAGTTATAATTGTCTGGGTTTATGGCTTGAGGTTGCGGACCTTTCTATGTTCTGACCGGAAACAGCGGCGACAAAACTACGCAGCTTAGACGGACTTTCGAGGCATAGCCAGTGCGTGGAAGCGTCCTTAAAACGTTTAACCGTAAAGGGCTGGGATAGGACAATCTAGTTACCCATAACTTATTCACTAAAATTGGCTTGAAGACCCGCTGAAAATGCGTTACTTCGTTGTTCTGCTATTGACGAATAATCGATTTTCAAATAGTGGAATTTCCGTGTGATTTGTGGTACCTCTATTCGCTTGTATTTTTGCTGTATGCCTTACGAGAAAGATTTATGATTTTTTTTTTTTTTGTTAAGGCACTAAGCAATCTTCACCAATCTCACCACTGGCCACTGAAAAGCCGAGTTTTTGTTGAGATTAAAATTTCCCGCATCATAGTAGAACTTGTGTGGACGGCTCCAGATGTTCTGAACGTCATAACTAGAGTAGATAGTTGAAAAAAAAAATCCCTTTGCAAAATCCAAATAATTCAGTGTATTCAGTTAAATGACACACAAATAAGTTGGCTTTTCAGTTAAACCTTAAAAGGCCGTCTTCCAATAGATCATGGACTATTCACTCACCGATTCGGACCCCGACCGCACAAAGGTTTAAATCGAGAGAAAAACCACTCGGTGTAGACTTCCTAGATGTTAAATTATACTGCAGCCGACGATCTTGGGTTCAACGCCGTAGGAATCAGTCAATCGGACATCAACGGTATCAGTTTCAGTTTCCCCTCACCGCAAATAGTGACTGATAGACGTCAAAAGAAGATCAAAGGTGACCACACTTTTTACGAACGTAATTTTCAAACCAAGAATCATCTCAGGATTGTCATTTTTGCAAAGAATCAAACAGTCACGCGGTTGAAGCGCTAATTGGCTGAAACCACAAAGAGAAAGTGTACTTCCAAAACGCGATCTGTCATGCTTTGTTGGGAGATGGAAATTTTCACTGATATTAAATTCAATATTCGTAACAGGATGTGTTCAATTTGCTATTGGCTTAAACTGCTAAAAGCTTGCAGGAAAAAAAAAAGTTTAATTTGGCAATAATTTTTGCGATACCGACATTAAAGCCTGGGTACCACCAGGAGCGACGTTTCGTATGGTGTCACAGTTAACTGGTTCGCGCAATCGAGCTGATTGTACTTCCCTTCCAAGGACCGACCACCTAACGTTAATTACAAACGGAAACTCATGTATTGTTTCCTTATACGTCACTGACTTATTAGGGGCAAGGAAGGGGTACAGTTCCACAAGTGCCACACTTTTTCAGATAAACTAAAAAGAATTACTTTTTGGGCCGATGGACTAGAACTGGGAAAACTGAAATGTTCATCGAATTATCAATGAATTTTTTAAGGCGGGTTTACGGGAGGGACTAGTTGGTGAAATTATGGGGAGCAAATTTTTTAGAAGTGTGCAAAATCTGGAAACTGAAATGTTCACTGAAGTTTTAAAGGGGGGTTCACGGGAGGGACTAGCTGGTGAAATTAAGGGGAGCAGATATTTTAGAAGTGTGCTAAATCTGGTGAGGTAGCTCGGATGGCTGGTCTTCACATGGAAAGGTATTCGAGCTGTGTTTATTGTATTCAGTGTGACGTAATAGTGTGTCAGTTTCTTTTTGTATTTTTTTTTTTTTGCTATGACTTTATGGGCTTCAGGCATAAAGAAATAACGTATCATTCCATGAGCGTGTTCCACCCTACTTACCGTAGTTATTTTTGGCTTTTTGCCGTCAAGGCTGGGACGATTTTTCTACTTTCCAGCAGAATATCATGCTACGGGCGAATCCGACCAATCACGTTACAGAGATGCGTAGTTGCCACGCTTACTAAGCTCCCGAGCATGGTAAGCAAATAGTTACTATTTCGAGAAGGTATGGGACGGTAAGCGTAGTAACTTTTTACGAGGTTGGAACGAAAATAGCAACTAATAGTTACTATTGTCAGAAGGGTGGAACACGCTCCATATCACCGAGACCACAACCACACTTGACCATTCTATCTTACGAACACGTGCGGTGCCAGCTCCACCCGGACACTTCACTCTTTTGTTAACTAAAGCTGGGACGCAGGCGGAATACCTAAAACAGAACGTAGCGTGACAGTATTCTATAATACCTACCAAGAGTTATCACCTCCCAGATGAAGATTCCAAAGCTCCACACATCTGACTTCTGAGTGAACAAACTCTGACTCAGCGATTCGGGGGCCATCCAGCGGATGGGTAGGGCACCCTGTAAAACAAGAAGGATTTATAACAGATAGAATAAAGGGGCGTCGTTGAAAACCCGTCGTCAATGAGCTTATATTAGAGAGAAAAGCAAAGTTATAATCAGGTTTAATAATTCTCGGCTCGTATGGCATGAATTCTCTCGATGGGCTGGATGAAGACTGAATGAAAACACAAAACAAAGCAGGTGACAAACCAACCAGTCGGCCACAAGCTCTAGTTTATTAGTAGCAAGAGCCGATGACTCTTGTCAGCTACGGGTAAACTATGTCAGATAGCAAATGGTGCTAACTTCTGGACAAGATAGCAACCTGATTCGAGATACATGAAAATAAGAAAAAACAAAAGGGACTTCTCGAATCAGTGTTAAGCCCCTAGCCAATATTTGTTTCATGCCATAGACAGACGCCATAAACCCTTCGCAATTACCGCAATGACTGTAGCAGACAGGCTAGTCTAATTCATCCCAGTTCGTTTAGCCACGATTAGGCCAGCGCTCTGGCCACATACCGATCGCTGGCATCGGGGTCCTCTGTAACTATTATGTCACTTGGCGACAAGATTTTTGTTCGTCTTCTATTAATAAATAAATTGATTTTGGTAACTGCTCTGGTCAAGTGCATCTCACATGTGCCTGCATCTCACATGCATCTCACATGTGCCGTTACTGAACGAGGAACGCGCTATGGACGTAACAAACGTTGACGAAATACGTTGAATTCGGACATGCCACAATTCTTCAACTCGGATGGATTACGTTCTAGTTAGCTGTTCATTAATAGCGCAGCGCAAACCAGGAAGTACGTTTTCACGTTGGCTACACAGAAACAACGACTGCAAGCAAATATAGTACTGATATTTACTTTCCCAGCAGGACATCCATTTAAGACCCCTGCAATTCCAGTCTGGTACTCATTGGCCATAATGATTCAGTGTACAGTTCACCAACCCAAATTGACTCGCCTTTAAGTGAGTGCTTCATTAAAATAGCTGTCAGCTGTTTAGAGCTTACGCTGTTTTCCGTCTCCAAAACAGGCCTCCGCGTTACCCAACAAAACCAACAAGTGATTATCGGAAAATCAAGGCTGTACAATCAAATCGCTTATTCATTGACCTCAATTAATCCAGCGAAGCGTTTTTTCTTGTGGTTTCTTAGGAGGATGCGGAAGCAATTTTTAAGTGATCGAACTCCAGGGTAATTCAAAGGCGTGTGGGTTAATTGATTTGAAACCGATTGCAGAAAATTTCGCTGGAACCTAATTGAATTTCGAGGCATCAGGGAAAGTAGCAGTATCAAATGGCACCGACACAGCGGTGTAGCAGTTCACGCAGTCGATGGACTGGTATCGACTTCCTATAGCAAGGAGCAGGCACTGAGCAATTTGAGGGGAAGTAAGTAATCGAATGATTTTATTTATAACCCGCCGTTTTAAGAGGAGAAGTAACCAAAAACAAATTTTGGAATAAATTATAAAATACGATGTTTCAAAACCTAGCCACCAGTTTGTCGATTTTCCTAATGGACGTAGAAAGGGTAGCACTAGGGTAGCACTTTTCAAATCGCGTGTGGTGGCTCAGTCTTGGTAGGTTAGCAGCGGCTTGCCATATTTACAATCAATCAATCAATCAAGTTTATTTTCCAAATAGCTTAAAGCTAGAAGAGGACTAAAATATTTATGAAATACACAGACACGAAACAAATTAACTAATACACTTACAAGATATGACCAGAAATAAACGATGTGATGAAACTACGTAAAAAAAGGGGCAGAAGAATTAGCAGGATATGGAGAAAACTGATTGCCAGTTTTCCTCTCGGATCGACGTACCGATGACGGGAGGGGAGGGGGAATAGACGGCCTATCTGGGGACAACACATTATCTTTGCTCCAAAATTTTTTGAAAGAGTTTTCTGCGGTCAGTTAATTTAGGAACATCCAGTTTAATGAGAGCCTCCTCATATGAAATATTATGATCACCGAGAATGATTCTCACTATGCTCTTTACAATAACAGGATCTCCTTGTCTTGCCCCCCCCCCCCTTCTCGGCCCTCCTCTTCTCAGAATATGGTGAACATCGGATCTAAAACAAATTATGGGTCGCAATGAGCACTACAAAGTTTCCCTAAAACATTCCGATAATACCTTCCCTGGTTTAGTGGGCTAAGTATCTATCTATACAGTTTAGCTGCGAAGTCTTCCAGATCGATTGTAGATCGAAAGGCCTCGATTGTACACCCTGTTTTCACATAGAGTGTGTGATATGACTCCGATATACACATACATAACGATCTTATTCTCATGCGTGTTAATTCTAATTTTCCATTTTTTTCGTTCCATCTATGACCTACTCAGCGAAATCTGAGGCGCAAGATCATTCCTAGATTGCGTTCCTGGTTTTCGTCACGCAAGCGTTTTTATCGCGATTTTTAGGTTAAAAATTTCAACTTTTGCGTAAGCAATGCAATGTCTCTTGAGCTTAAAAAAAATACAATACAACTGTCGCAGACACCACACTCGAACAAAAATAAGTTTGAACGTCAGACGTTCTAAAATCTCATGTTCTCAGTGTACATCTTGAGAGTGTTTCCGCCCCTTCCTCATTAAAGTACCGTCATAACCAGGGATATAAGCGGAGCAGCCAGAACGCAAAACTGTAGAGACCAATGGCCTATTTTCCGCATTATATTATTATTTAAACATCACCGAATTTCAGGTTATTAAGTACCGACAGGTCCTACTCAGGAGACCTTTGGCTACTCCTGACAAAAACTTCAGATTACAAAAATATAAAAAATTGTTGATGAGGGCAGAAGAACCAGCCACTACAAATAAACTGTGAAAGGATACGTCATACAAAGCTGAGACGCGTTACTTTGTTAACACCATAATTTGTTGAACATGTCATTTGTTCTTAGCTACGGTATGTAATACTGACTTGTTTTTTCTATTATTGATGTACACTGTAAAAAGTTTCTCCGAGTAAAGACTAAATTTAACTGCAGTATTTGCTACTGGGATTAATCTTATCTCCACTAAGATAAGTTTATCTTTTAGAGACAAGATTAATCCCAGTGGCAAATATTGCAAGATTTTTCTTTTCAGTGTAATTTATCTATGAACTGATTGCCTTTATTTAAACATCGACATTTGACTATTTTACTTATGAATTGAGTGCTTGAAGCGCCTTTATGACACACCCAAAGCTATTTTTTTACATTTAAAATTTTTACGGAGTAAATCATTATTAATTGAGGTCTCCCAAGGAAAGAAAGAAAAGCCGTTGGTTTGGCAACAGCTCATTACTGCTTCACTATAAGTCCCTAATTGTACAATCCATCCTCACTTCCGAGATGTCAAAATTCCGATGTACTGAGTATCCATACTAACGGAGGTGGCCTGATTCTTGCATCTTCCGTGTTTGGCGCTTTTCAAGGGGGATAAGGCTCCCGCTTATCGCTTTCGAGAGGCTCATTGGTTAGGATTCGGCCGAGTGCGGCTAACAACAGTTTCGACGGGGTGCAAATCTTTTGAAACAAGACCAAAGGTTTCGATGGGATCCCAAATTTTCAGCTCAGATATATTCAGATATCCGTCTTGTGCTGTCAACTATTCAGATATGGATTCAGCATATGGTTTACCCTATAGCCTACGCCGTATCTCCTTCCTTCCGCCCAACTTCCAGTGTCGGCCGGATTCCGGACAAACTACTTGTCTGGCAAAAAACTAAAGCTCAAAAACGAATTCAGCATGTCTTTTTACCCCTACATCCAACCTCTAATCAATCTCAGATTAAACTTTTATGTTAAACAAATTTTCCGGTTTCAGATGGATTCCGAGCGATCTATACGTCCGGTCAGAAAATGATTGTCATATACGAATTCAGAATGTCTTCTTACCCGCAAATCGAACATCTTATCAAATTTGAATAAAAATTTTACTTTTAAAAAGATTCTCCGGTTTTGGCAAGATTCCGGCCGAACTAATTTTCCGGCGAGAAAATCAGTTTCATTCGGACTCAGCACATGTCCTTGCCCCTAAATCGAACCTCCAATCAACTTTCACAATTTCAAAATTTTACTTTTCACAAAATTTCCGATCTTCGCCGGATTCCGGGTGAACTATTTGTCCAGCGAGAAAAAAAATCTCATATTCGTATTCAGCATGTTTCCTTACCCCTAAATCAACTATCTCAATAGCTTTCAAGGATTATTTTTGTGCCCCTTAATTTGAAACCCCTCCTCCACCCTCAAACATAGGGCTACAGAGCCCATCTTCGAACTTGACCTGTACTTTGATCCAAAGGATCCTCCCACCAAGTTTCATCAAAATATCTCAATCCCCTCGAGAGTTATCGTGCGGACAGACGGACGGACAGACGGACAACTTTTGCGATGTCCTAGGTATCCCTCCAATTACGTTTTGGGATCCCAAATAACGGCAGAGTTTGTGAAGGGCTCACGGATGTTAGAATATTGGAACATGAACTATCTCACTTTGACCTGTGCTATAAATCGCAATTTATAGTGTTCTGCGAAGATGTTCTGAGATAGCTGACTACGCGAAAACCTAGCTATGCTTACAGAAACTCGCAGAAGGCTGCGGCTGTTTTTAGCAAGTCCCTTGCCTTGGACGACAAACATGGCAAAACTTGCATAACCGGTCTTCTGACCAATAAGCTTCTCGGAAACAATGTTCGGGGGCGTCCCTTAAGAGAACAAACATAGCAAGCATGATAATCTGTGTAATGCCAATGGCAGATACAGGGAATACTTATGAAGTGTAGAATCCACGGATCGCGATGGATGGAAATACTAATAAAGTAGAATGGATTACCATCACAAGTACCCTTTAAAGATATCAGAGGTGCGTAATAATAGTTCTAGCTAGCCAAGTCTAAAGAATTGACTGAAGCTATTTTCAGCTTCTAATCCTGTATTCGTCCATCTCATCCTGTATAAATAGCTCTAGCTACACTGTCAGAAGTTTCAAAACAGATTGCGCACAACACTTTCAAGAATAACACCTTTTCACTTAGATAAAAAGTGTTATGACCAATTAAGTTTATACTATTTCGTGCCCAGATCTCCAACAACACCTTCAATAGGTAAAAATACTACACTGTCAGAAGTTACATAACGACAACAGCAGGATGCGCGGTTTCAACAGATAACACTTTGGGATGTTATATGTTATGTTTCTTTCGTTCCCGTTGGTATTTTTACCAATTGAAGGTGTTGTTGGAGATCTAGGCACGAAATAGTGTAAACTTAATTGGTCATAACACTTTATTTCTAAGTGAAAAGGTGTTATCTTGAAAGTGTTATGCGCAATCTGTTATGAAACTTCTGACAGTGTAGCTAGCCAAGTCTAAAGAATTGACTGAAGCTATTTTCAGCTTCTAATCCTGTATTCGTCCATCTCATCCTGTATAAATAGCTCTAGCTAGCCAAGTTTAAAGAACTAATTGAAGCTATTCTCAGCATCTCATCCTGTATTCAACAGATAAAATCCAATACGAAAAGGCGTGCATACCTTGGACCGTTGTTCATATATCTCACTGCCAGTGTCGCGCACACTCCTTGACAGCCCGAAGTCTGCCACTTTAGCCACCTTGTGATGGTCAATCAAGACGTTCCTCGCGGCCAAATCTCGGTGGATGATCTGAAAAGCATTTAGTTCTACATAACCAGAACAAGAGCTAGAAGCTCATATGGCACGCAAAGCTTGTTCAGGGGGTGAAATTTAGATTTGCCAATTCGTGGGTCTGTCCTGCGCATTTCTAAGCAAAACCCTTGAGATAAGAATGATCATGGGCCCTTATCACGAGAATGTATTTTTTGGTACAAACTTTTTTTTTTACAATTGGCTGTCATGACGCGCACTTTAAGGACACTGGAACTTTATCTGTAAGCAAAACCCAGTCCCAAAGAAATTTTTAACTGAGAAAGGTGATTGAATTTTGTGGGTTGTTGGAAGGGAGTGGAGGGAGGCGGGGAGTGAAGAGGTGGGGTGGGGGGAGGTGAGATGGGGGCGGTGGGTAGGTTGTGACGAGGGAATCATTTTTCTTTCTTTTCTTTTTTTTTACTCTCTTTTTTTACCTCTTTTTTCTTTTCTTTTTCTGAAAATATATTAGATAAGTTTTTCTGTTACTATTTATTGAATAATTGTAAGTTAAAAGGTGGTTAGAAGATACAGCCACCCACAGGATTTTTGTCTTTTATGTGGTTGTTGAGTTTTTTGTATAATGTAGTTGTTTTTTGGGGGGTGAAGTAAAACTATCTGAATCTGAATCTGAATCTTTTAGGTACGAAAAAAAAATACTGCATGCTGCCTACCTTCTGTAATGATAGTAATTTTAAGAAATTCACAAAATAATGTTTATATAATTATTGTTAGTGAATGAATGAAGGATCTATGACGCACTGCCTAAGGGCGTAACTGCAGTAGAAAAGGACAAAGAAATATAAAATAATCACAAAACACTCAAAAAATATTTTCCATAAAGCTTCACTAATTTGGAATCTAATTTAGTGTAGATGACATTAATAAGGAAAGATTAGGGTAAGTTAAGATTTAATATTATCGGGTCGGAGGAGCCGTAGCGTCAAGCTGGTGTCGAATCTAGTCTGAAAACTGTGAAAAAAAATTGCTACATGAGTTTACAAAAATGAAACGTTGATTATAAAAAAAACTATTCTAAAGTCCAGTGGTTGTAATATTTTTTTAGTAGTATTAGCCTACTTTATACGAACGAGTAAACTGGTTTGGCCTTATTGGAACAAACACAAAAATAAGTGTACGTCCAAGTAAGAGTAGACTATTTTATTTATTGGTTTGACAAAAAAAGCTGTCATTCAGAGCCAACCAGGCAGTGGACAAAAATGGCCGTAAATGAAGAGGGGAGAAAACCGCTAGGTCACGGATAGGTCGTGGACGATCTTGCGAGTAACCAAGTTATGAGCAATAAATTACGGACCGCTGATATGGTTAACTAGCATGCAAAACGGGCGGCGACCCAATGCTGCTCCGAGTAACAACTTTATTATATCGAAGTACGGACCTTGCAAACAGTTGACAATGACACCTCACACCTTCGTAAATACTTCTATCCTTCACTTGTAATTATCCACTTTAACGCTGCACGAAAGAGAAAAATGGCGACAGTGCTATTATACCGTGACATCCAGAGTGAAAAGAACGTAATCGCTGGCGACTAATTTTAAACAAATCGGGCATTTTCTGAAAGGTTTGGTCGAGATAATGGCAGGGTGATGGCAGCTAAGGCACGCCGTAGAGTAACATTTAGTTCTGAACGTCGTGAGAAAAAATGTCGGAAACGATAAGTACTCAAGTGCAATAGTGTGAGAAGTCACCAAAATCAAACTAACGGGTGGGAACAATCGCCGTCAAACTGTTCAGAAATGGCCGTTATTCTTATAATAGGAAGCCAAATTTGTCTTCCAAAATACGAAGGCGAGAAACAAATTCACAAAAATGTCGCGACTGACGGTTTCTTTACTGTTTTATTCACTGTCCTTCAAAACTGAAGGTATGGAATTAAATGTAAATACTATAATCAACACAAGAAAAATATTCGACCGTGCACCTTTTTGTCGAAATGACAGATTCGCAAATAGAAGGGCAGACGATGCCTGCCGGAGCTGTTGCTCTGGAACTTCACAAGCAAATTGGCTTAAATGAGGTCAACTGCGGCGTCACGTTTTTCGACACAAATACATTTGTTTCTTCCTCTCTGTTTCAAATTGACTCTTTATGATGTACTTAGTTTATTAATAAACCGAACTTAACTTGAACTATGCGGCGAGCAAAGTACGTGTGAAAGTACCAATACTGTTTTGGGACCGTATCAGATACAGGGATCCGCAGTCGTTAGGCACACTCCCCGATGAAGAATTTATCTCAATATAGTAGTACGAAGTTGTACGAAAAAGTTGCATGCAGTACTAACTGATGCTACTACATGCTTCTACTTCAAGACTCCCGTGTTACTGCATACTACTGCATGCTACTATTAGCAAGACTGGATGCTACTATGAATGAATGAATGTATTCCCAATAAAGCCCTAGGGCCATGGCGGGAAGCATAACACAATAACAAAAACAAGATATCAACACTCCAACAACAAACCAAAAAATCAACTTCTATAAAAATATGGCAAGACAGGATGCTACTAGATACTACTACTTAAGATTGTTCCAGCCTGAGGCACATTAAATGATAGCATTCTTTGCTACTACATAGTATTACATGCAATTTTTCGTACAACTACCATAGAACTACGCAGGCATCGGGTCACTGGTGACATCCGTGACGATCGCGTTTATAACGAAAATGAAATTTCTTGTTTATTAATATCGTGAAACTGGCAACGCTGCCTACTTACCCCTTTGGAGGCAATGAACTCCATTCCTTTGGCAACATTGTAGCAAATACTTGTCAGATCTCTTGAAGACAAGTTTTCCTGGTCTCTTGAAAAGTTGTAATACGTCTTCTTGAGCTTGTGATTTCTCAAATATGTCAGCAACCGCCCGGCCATCACATACTCCATAATCAAGTAATAGGGCTCTGAAATGACACGTGGTACTAGTGTTGTAAAATTACCGTAAAATAAAAACTCAATAAGTAAAATTGGTAAAACAAGGTAAATTGGTAAAAAAAAGGTTTAAACGGGAAATATAGGGTAAAATGTATGTTTCCGAGTATTTCATAGAATTAAGACAAGTTAAATATTTATTTGCAACTGGTGCGATTTCTCCATCTAGATTTTAAGGAAAAACACGCGTGAGCTGCTTCTCCTGTTATTATTATTTGAATTTGCTACCTGATACAAATAGGAAAAATGATATTAACACTTTGATTAAAATAATGACTCTAACCTTGTGACCAGAAACTAAAAGAACCATTGGGTTTCCTTCTCGTCTTGTCGATGTTATTAGCATAAGCCCTTTTAGGATGATCTATATGTGAGGGTTTCTTGTAATGTAGTAGGCATCTTCTATTAAGCTACGTTTACATGGAGGGTATTTACCCGCACTCCGCGGGTATTTTTCCCCGCAACAGCAACAAATCCCCCGGTATTTTGGACTTCAATTTCGCGAACTTTTTACCCGGGGATTTGTTTGTCCAGGGGTATCCTTCGACGTCAGCAACAACAAAATCGGATTTTCGAGCAATAATTTTGATTGTATCCATATAAGAAGCGATCCAAATGGACACATGTTGGTGTCCATTGTAGAGAAATATCCCGAGCTTTATAATCTTGGAATCTACTGCCTCATGAGAAATACCCGGAAATACCCTTGAAAAATACCCGGGTACCGTGTGAACATGTTCCCCTCTCGTCTGGGGAAAAATACCCGCCGTGTAAATGATCAGCTTTGCCTAGCTTTGTGCACAAGCTTAACTTTACAAGCTTAAAGCTTGTTGTTTTTCGTAATAACAGAGAAACAAAATAAATGATGTTTTCTTCGCATAGAGGGTAGGTAGAGGGTTTGGGTATCTTCAAGTGATGGGTGTAAAATAATCTGAGTTTCGTATATTAAGGAAAAGTTATACCTCCTCTTTGTACTTTTCGTTTCCATATTCATTCATTCATTTATTTATTTCCCTCAAAGAATACATAATGAGGAGTACTAAAATAAATTAAAAAAACACTGTCACAAATAACTTTCATAACAATAAATAACAATTGATGTATATTAAACAAAACACTGTACTTACTTAACTATTAGCTTTTATCGAAAAACGGAAACAGGTTCTTCTGAGTCAGAATATTATTAGCTTTGGCTACAAAATTATCAAATTTCTGCTGAATGGCCAGGGCGGGATCTTTAACTGAAAGGGAATTAATTGTACCGTGTTCTTCAAAACTGTGCTAACTGAAATTTTTTGAAAACTGAGTTAACTATGCCATTGGAAAGAAAATAGCTGATTTGGTATTCTGTTAAATTTTGCTAAGTGTTAGATGACGACATGAGCATCATCTAACAGGTAGATTAGTTCTAACTTTCTGAGTTCCTACTTTCTTCATGCAGATGGCATACACAAAACTGGGCCCAAAAATTATGAAAATGTAGTTAGCACAGTTCTGAAGAACACGGTACAATTAGAGGTGTATTTCTAGCAAATAAAGGGTATCCAAGCAAAAATTTACAATATTTAAAATAGCACACACGAACACTAGCAATCATACCACGATCAAAACCTTTCACCACCACCGCTGGAAAAAAAACGATTGGTAAAACAAATAGCTATGAACTATGAACTATGAACTAGCCCCAATCGTCAACCTTCACTACGACTTCGTTATGACGCCTTGCTCTTGCACGTATTCTTTCTTTTGTGTCCTTACCTATCTTAAAACTATTTAGGGCTTGGGTCCTTAATACCCTCTTCAGAAAATCCTTTCCAGATTAGTTCATTTTTGGCGGTAAATGCGCTAGCATAAATAAGAATGACCCATTATTTCTTGGTGTACGTTTCTCCAGGATTGTTTGGCTACTTTCAATTCCTCTTAGGCCTAGCCATGTTCAAACTGTCTAAAATGCTTCAGCCTCTATCTGTGCTATACACAACTATATTCCGCCATACTTCATCAAGTTTGTTAGTCCTGGCTCCCGACCTTCGTGCTGAGCTATTTCACTCTTCAGTGTGCGCGACTCGGTATGAAGCGAAAGCCTAATCGCTTATTCATCCCTCAGATAACTTATACCAAGATCTCACGTGTGATTGTTATTGTTTCTCTAGCGCGTGTGACGGCAATTCGTCATTGGATTTTGTGAGTTGCGTATAGGTTTATAGCCTACTACCAGCAAATAACTGTCTTGGATTTTTTTTTTTTTTTTTTTTTTTTTTTTTTTTTTCCCGTAGCATCTTTTCTAATTTAACTTTTTTTTATGTTATTTAAATAAAACAACGAAAATTCTGTTACGTACTTTTTGTGGCTACTCCTCCATCCCTCAGTGACGTTAATTTTAACCTATTTTTACCCACTTTTAAACTATTTACGTCACCTAACTTTTAATAAAGCCCATATTACATTTACTGTCCATCCCCCTAATAACTATATATAAATTAAACTTATTATAAATTTATCATTCCAACCTCAATCATCTTCTTCTCAAATCTCTATCATTCAAATTTCTACTAAAAAACATTAAATTTTTTTTTTTTTTTTTTACCACTTACTTTTTCGCCCAATCATCATTCACACATACCCATCATTCATCACAATACTTATCTTCAACTCTTCCAAAACCACAAACGCCCTCAACCCTCATTTCCCTCTCACTCGCTTCCACTCATATCATAACCCCAGGGCACAAACTTAACCACAACTTTCAACAATCCCAACAAAACCCCTGCTCTACCCGCTCAAGAGGTGCCCTTCCCCCTCTAGGGCACCTCTAACACGGTGGCAATTAACTTTCCCAAATACAACAACAATATTCTGCCCTGGCTGACCCCAATCATTCCACACACACCAACCGACACACTTCTACCTCCCACAACCCAAAATACCCCACAATCCTTGAAACGTTTTCCCTTTACACCATTATAGGGAAAAGGTTTCAAATCAAAATTTAAAATAATCTTACAATCCCCCACACTCGTCCGTCCATACTTATTCATCCATTCGGATCTTCAACAACCAATCCACATCCACATCTTTTGACCCCCACTTACTTTCTCTTATTTCATTCACGCGCATTTCATACCATGCCTGAAATCGTCTCTTTGATACTCTTGCAGAATCACGCCACTATGGTGGACTTCTCACCGCTCAAGTACAACAAGACCAAAGATTTCGATGGGATCCCAAAAATTTAATATTTGATCCAGACAATTTGGTCTTGTCGATATCTGGTCTTCGCCAGGCTCCTTGAACATCTTTACTATTAAGATTTAGAAACAGAAGAAGGTCAATGGTCAATCATCTGAGACAACCAAGTTCAGATATGGATTCACCATGTGTATATTTACCCCTAGGCTATACATCATATCTAGTTTGACGAAACCATAAAATCTCCCTGCCTAACTTCTGCCAAATCTCCGGTTTCGACCGGATTCCGGGCTATCTACTTGTCCGGCAAAAAATTAAAGCTCAAAGACGAAGACAAAACTTCAGATAAAACTTTAACTTTTTACAAATTTTCTGGTTTCAGCCGGATCCCGGTCGAACTATTTGTCCGGGTAGAAAATGATTGTCAAAAGCGGATTCGGCATGTCTTCTTACCCCTAACTCGAACATCTAATCAATTTCAGAGAAAACTTTGACTTGTAACAAATTTTCCGGTTTCTGACAGTTTCCGGGCGAACTACTTGTCCGACAAGAAAAAGGTTTTCATATAAATGTTCAGCATGTCTTCTTACCACTGAATCGAGCATCTAATCAACTTTATACAAAACTTCTACTTTTAACAAACTTTCCGGTTTTGTCCGGATTCCGGGCAAACTACTTGTCCGGCGATAGAATGGTTTTCATATTCATATTCAGCATTTCTTCTTACCCCTATATCATTAGCTGTTTAAAAAAAAAAACTTGTTCGCCCATTAATATGAAACCCCTCCCCCACCCCTAAATGTTGAGCTACATAGCCCATCAACGAACCCGACCTTTCCCTTGACCCAAAGAGTCCTCACACCAAGTTTCATCAAAATATCTCGTTCCCTTCGAGAGTTATCGTGCTTACAGACGGACAAACGGGCAGACGGACAACTTTTGCGACGTCATAGGTATCCCTCCACTTACGTTTTGGGATCCCAAAAAGTGAAATAATGCTAAGCCATCAAAGGAACCGCAATGCGTCTTTGAGTAATTTATATATTTACAATGAGTTACCACCACAAAATGTCGTTTCAGCCATCATCTTGTCATCTTTGTTGACAAATCGTTTCAATCGTACGAGCAATTTAGAAAACGGTAAAGAACGTTCGTAATCAGTTAAAAAAGAATTACAACTACAAAACCTCTGTCATTCATTAAAATGGATTACAAGATTTAATAAGCGTTCGCTAACGGTGACAAGAAACGTCCCGCTAATCTCATCAGTAATCACA
The DNA here is from genome assembly GCA_030848855.1 of Branchinecta sandiegonensis. Lineage (NCBI taxonomy): Eukaryota > Metazoa > Arthropoda > Branchiopoda > Anostraca > Branchinectidae > Branchinecta > Branchinecta sandiegonensis. The sequence continues at coordinate 21,879,868 of JAUPMV010000006.1, read as the reverse complement.
AATCATAGTCACTTCTGTTTTGAGACAAACTCGCTTTAGTTTGCGGGATCGTGACTGCCGTCTTGTTTGTGAAAGCAAGGGTCCATTATAAGCTTTTCACAGCTTGGTGATTCCTCTACCAACTTTCCAACAGGGCAATCTTCATCTCTTATGCATTCATTTTACCAGTTTATGTACCACTGATAGTCAAACAAGACATTTGAAAGCTACCATCCTTGTTCAATGTCTGCCAGTTTCTGCGTTCGACGACAGACAAACTAGCAGTCACTCTATGAGGAAGGCTGGGACGCACCCAAAGAAGGACCTCTACCTTAATGACGGCTTCACCCCCCTCCCCAGGGGCGTCCCGAGGGGGTGTGTGTGGGGGGGGGGGTGCAGCATCCCCCCCCAGAAAGACTGTGGGAAAAAATTCCGGTAAATCTAAATTTGTGCGAAATCTTTCTGAAGGAATCTACCGGAACTTGTCTCCGGGAATCTACCGGAATTTACCCCTCGGAATCCACGAAATTCGGCACAGGGAATCTACCGGAATTTCTGCGACATCTTTCACAAGGAATCTACCGGAACTTGTCTCAGGGAATCTACCGGAATTCACCCCAAGAAATTCATTCCACGCATTCATTCCACGTGGTCTTCATTTGAAGATTATCCCAGATGTTGAACTATCTAGTTCAAAGATTCAAGTCGTCCAGCATTTCAAATACTTGGGTTTCACGTTTTCATCTTCGATGACTGCTGAAGCGCATGTTTCTTCGCTTATGAGGTCTCTATCTATTAGAGCAAATATACTGATAAGGAGGTTTGGTAGCTGCGAGGCCCCAGTAAAGAGTTTTCTTTTCAGGGCTTACTGCACGCCACTTTACTGCCTTCCTCTTGCGTGTAATGTCAGTGTGAAATGTGAGAATTCTTTTCGGGTTATGTATAATAATTCGTTCCGGTGGCTTCACGGTCTCCCTTGGAATTGTAGTGCATCGGGAATGTTTGTTGGTGAAGGGCTTCCATCTTTTGGTGAACTTCGGAGGCGGTCAATTCTTTCCCTTCAAACCAGGATCCTCCGATCCCCTAGCCCACTTCTTAGGATCCTTTGTGGGCCTCAGATGCGGCTTTCTCCGCCTGTATGGCTTGCGTGGACTCGTGAGTTGTACGCGGTGCTTTTGACGGGAGTCACGTAAGTGACCTGGTATTTACATTTGTTTGTTTGTTGAGTGTGTTTTTGTTATATTGTGGCCCATGTTGGCCTTATTTGAAATAAAATAAATCTACCAGAATTTACCCCTCGGAATCCACGAAATTCGGCACAGGGAATCTACCGGAATTTCTGCGACATCTTTCACAAGGAATCTACCGGAACTTGTCTCAGGGAATCTACCGGAATTCACCCCACGAAATCTACCAGAATTCAGCTCAGGGAAGCTACCGGATTTTGCTCATGGAATCTACGCTAAATCTTTCACAAGGAATCTACCGGAATTTGTCTGAGGGGTTCTACCTGAATTTACCCCACCGAATCTACCAGAATTCAGCTCAGGGAATCTACTAGAATTTGTGCGATATCTTTCACAAGGAATCTACCGGAACTTGTCTCAGGGAATCTAATGGAATTCACCACACGAAATCTACCAGAATTCAGCTCAGGGAAGTACCGGATTTTGCTCATTGAATCTACGCTAAATCTTTCCCAAAGAATCAACCGGGATTTGTCTGAGGGAGTCTACCGGAATTTACCCCACAGAATCTACCGGAATTCGGCTGAATGTGAATCCAAAATCGCCGACAGCTTTCTCGACTCCTTTCCGGGGATACCGGTGAACCAAGAAGAGTTCAACAAGAGCTGTAAGCTCATACGGCACTTGCAACTGTATGTAGTAGGCAAGGGCTCTGTAAGATTCAACGGGTCCCTGATGTGCCGGCCTGCCAAGTTTCGTCTTGAAAAACGCCATCAACGGAATTCCGGAAGGCCCCCCTCCACCTCCACCCCCCAGTGTCCGGATCCAGTCCAACTGTGCGAACGATTTATCTAGAATAAATGCTTGTTCTTCCCAGGAAGTTAAACTCCAATTCCTCCATTCTAACCATTTCTGGAGATTTCCGATCACCCCCTCCCAACTCCACCATAGCTGCTGAATCCGCTATTATAAGTTGAGATGAATCATTTGATAAAAAGTACTTTTCGACTTGAAGTTAACATGCGCACTTTAAGGGAGCTGGAGCTTCAGTCGGCTTTGGAAAGTGGCGATTTCTAAGCCAATTTTTTTCGAAAGTCTACTATTGCAGCCAAGTTGCTTCGTCCTAGCACATGTGGAAGTGCGTTAACTCGTGCCCCCCCCTCAAACTCCCCCCACAGTCGCCGGAGACAATCAAGTTCTGAAAAAGAATTATCCAGAGCATCTGTTTGTTATTCCCACGAAGTTCCATCCCGATCTCTCCAGTATAAAAGTGACATCACCGAAATTCAGTGAAACTCCCCTCTACCCCCCCCCCCCCCCCCAAGGGTCCAGATCCAGTCCAACTGTGTTAACGATTTATTTGGGGCAGATGCTTGTTCCAGCAAGTTTCACTCCGATCCCTCCATTCTAAACGTTTCTCGAGATTTCCGGTCTCCCCCCCAACTTCCCCATAGCTATCGAATCCGGTCCGGACTCCAAATAGGACATCAAAGATATGTCCTTAATTAAGTTATCAAGTTTCATTCCAATCCGATCAACAGTTCAAAGGTTACACACTACTCGATTTTCCAGATTTCTCGGCCTTCACCCCCCCCCCCCCAGATGATCGGATCAAAAAACTGATTATTTCCAAGTTAGTTTATTCGGGACCTTGGTATGCCTGCCAAGTTTCATCGTCCTAGCACATCTGGAAGTACCCTAGCTCTAAAAAGTGTGACCAGCTGCCCTAAATTTCCCAGATTTCCACGCCCTCCACTCCCCCGCAGATGACTGGATCGGGTAACTGAATATTCAAGGTTAGTTGGGTCGGGTCCCTGATATGCCTGCTAAGTTTCATTGTCCTAGCACATTTGGAAGAACCCTAACTCGAAAAAGTGTGACAAAAAAACCGGACCGACAAGACAGACGGAATTGCGATGGTATATGGCACTTGAGCCAGAGGCTGCAAGTGCCATAAAAACGAATTAGCCTTGTTTTGACGTGATGTAGAAAGTCGCCGGTAGAGCCTCGAAACAAACAAAAAGTTTGAAGATATATTCGAGGTCTCTCGTCAACTGAAAGACGTCTTACCACTAGTATGGAAAGCGTTCAAGCTGGCTAAGACAGTCCCTGTTACCTCAGCCAGGGGCGTCACGACTGGGGGGGGGGGAGGGGGGGACGCCCCCCCCAATGCTGTCGGCCAGTCGGTGTAAAAAAACCGAGTCGGCGCGATTCGCCGCGATTGTTCGTCAAAACAGTTTTCATGTTCTGCAGAAAAAGTCGGTAAAAATTACCAGCCAGTCGGTAAATGCCTCGTCCTCCCCCCCCCCAACATTTTGGCTAGTAACGCCTCTGACCTCAGCAAAAGGGAAACGAATTTTAGCAAGATGAAGCTGGTTAACATCACCTTGCGTTCAACAATGGCTGACCAGCGTCTTGAAAGTCTGCTATTAATAGCATGTGAAACAGATCTAGTTGATGAGTGTGAAATTGGATGTGTTGAGGATAAATGAAAAATGGTTAAAATGCGTCGAATAAATGTGTAGGGTGTGTTGAATGTCAGATTTTGGTTTTGTTGTAAGTGCTAACGAGCCTTTTTTTTTGTTTACTATTGTTTACAATACGTAATCGAAGTCAGAACACGACATTATTCTAGACTTTCTGCAGAGATAGTCACTACGAGAAATTTCGGTAAAACCTCGAAAAATTCCGGTAAAAGCTCGAAAAATTCCGGTAAAAGCTCGACAAATTCCGGTAAAATTCTGAAGCTGCACCCCCCCCCCCCCCGATCAGGAAGGTATCGGGACGCCCCTGCCCCTCCCCAACACTATGCACTTAAAATAACTCAAACGCGACAACTTCGCGATACCTGTAGACTCCCTTCAACAACATATCTGTTGGGACTGACCCTAGCTTGCACCACGGAGCATTTCCTGTAGTGGTGGGTATAGTCAAAGTCTTTTGGTATAGTGGGTTTGGTATTGCCTTTGGGTATAGTGGCATCTACAGCACAATGACAACACAGAGAATACACTAAGAAATCCGGAAGAATCGATTTTCTACGTTCACACACAGTCCGTTATGATTTTCCATGCGAAATTCGCGTCACTACAGGAATCCTCCACGCCATGCGCAAAAATTGAGGAGCGAAGGAGAAAATTTGCATCCGGTTGCAAAAATCAGGCTGTGTGTGCACGTACCTTCTTTTATTAAGTAATAATTATTATTTCTTTACTATTTTTATTTACTAATTATCATTTATAATGTACAAGTACAAAAATGGAGTAAGGAAAAAAAGGAAAAGCGAAGACAATATACAATAGTTCAGAATGTTAAATTTTTTGTAGACATACCTTTAAATACATTATGTATGTATTGATGAGGATGAAGGCATTGATTACTTCCAGGCAACTAAACTGACAGCGCTTCAACTGATGTTCATTGATGCTTCAGTTTGTCCGAAATGTTACACGGCATGAGACTAGCCTACGTTTAAAACGAGGAGATTTGGTTTAACGTGTGTGAAAGAACCAAACGATTCCTAAAACTGCCGAGTCTCTAACACACTTTGATGGTCCTCTTTCATTTTTGGGATCCCAAAACGTAAGTGGAGGGATACCTATGACATCGCAAAAGTTGTCCGTCTGTCCGTCCGTCCGTCTGTAAGCACGATAACTCTCGAAGGGAATGAGATATTTTGATGAAACTTGGTGTGAGGATTCGTTGGGTCGGCGGACTAGTCGAGTTCGTAAATGGGCTTTGTAGCCATACATTTAGGGGTGGGGGAGGGGGTTCAAATTAAGGGGCAAACAAAATATTTTGAAACAGGTAATGTGATAGTCGATTATGGGGTAAGAAGACATGCTGAACACGATGGTGCAAACCATTTTGTAATGGGACAAGTAGTTCGCCCAGAATCCGGCCAAAACCGGAAAGTTTGTTAAAAGTAAAAGTTTTATTTGAAGTTGATTAGATGTTCGATTTAGAGGTAGGAAGACATGCTGAAGACGACGGTGAAAACCATTTCCTCGACGGACAAGTAGTTCGCCCGGAATCCGGCCCAAACCGGAAAGTTCGTTAAAATTAAAAGTTTTATTTGGAGTTGATCAGATGTCCGATTTAGGGCAAGAAGACATGCTGAACTTTTGTGTGAAAACAATTTTCTACCCGGACATGTAGTTCGCCCGGAATCCGGCCAAAACCGGAAAATTGTTAGAAGTTAAAGTTTTATTTCAAGCTGATTAGATAACCGATTTAGGGGTAAGAAGAGACGCTGAATCCGTGTGTGACAATCATATTTTACCCGGACATATAGTTCGACCGGAATCCGGCTGGAGTCGGAAAATTTGTTATAAGTTAAATTTTTATTTGAAGTTGATTAGATGTTCATTATTGGGGAAAGAAGATACCCTGAGTTCGTTTTTGAGCTTTCTTTTTTCGCCGGACAAGTAGTTCTAAAGTTCGGCCGAAACCGGGAAATTGGCAGAAGTGGCAGGAACTTTTCGTCAAAACAGATATGACTTATACGGGTAAACACACATGCTGAATCCATATCTGAACTTGGTTTTCTCAGATGATTAGCTATTTGGCCTTAATCTGTTTCTGAATTTTAATTGTAAGAATGTTCAAGGATTCTTGCGATGACTGGATCTGGCTAAGACAAGACCCAGTTGTCTGGATCAGATATTGAATTTTTGGATCCCATCGAAAACTTTGGTCTTGTTTAATCTGGTCGCGACGCTAAGGGATCCATACATCCTTTACACGAACATAAAATGTCACGGCGGGTTCAGGGATTATGCCAGTCGACTGTGTCTCTCCGACTAGACTCCATACTTTTGGGGTTTGTAAAGAAAAATCATCATGGATTGTGACTTTTCGATGTTACATCGTAAACCGGTCGTTTTTGCGAATATTTTGATGTCTTCATCCTTTTCATTTTCTTCCTTACTTGAGAGCTGTTACCCGATCCGAAAATGTTGTGGGGATCGCGGCAGAGAAGAAACCGTCGATTCTAGACAGTCTTTGGGATTTAAGAAAAAACATTGGCATCCACTTATTTTTTTATCAGATTAGTACCCGATCAAGGTCAGAAAAGGGGTTACATATTTATTTTGTACTGATAAGATCAGCAATCATGAGTATAAAACGAGACGGACAGGTTTGGGTAAAAAGCGAAAGGAGTCTAATCCGATTCGTAAACCTGTTCGGAATCATTCGTAGAAGAAGGAAAATGCTCAGGAAATAGAGGAAGTACTAGAACCCGAGTGAACCGTAACCGATTACAACTGCTAAACGCACTGACGAAACAGTCGTCAGTGACCGATTTCGCTTCCAGATCCCATAAGCCGTTCTTCGGCTTCCGGAAGGTGATAACAGGCCAACAATGTCTGGGAAGCAGGGCCTTTGACGCCCAGGACCTCGGAACCTGGACGGGTGACATAAAGGTAGCGTTCCAGTGAAGTTATGACAAGTTACGATGATAAGAGGAGGGACGAGCGCCGTATTGTCGTAGTTATCACGCTTTCTGGAACGAAAATAATAACAACGCGAACATACGTCATCACTCTTACGGGAGTTCCTGCAGAACCGATAGTTATTATCACTTATGATGCTCGCGACCATCACAAGTAGATTGTAACGATCGTAACAGTCGTGGAACGAAAATAATAAGTGGGAGGAGCCAATTTCCTTATTACGGCGGGTTCTCGAACGGCAATAATAACAAGAATAGTAACGATCGTAACTAATAATAAGTCGCTGGAACGCTACCAAAGGTAACAATTTTTAGGGGAAACGCAAACGGTTAACGTGAGAATGAGAAGTTGATTAAAAACTGTAAGTAGGAGGCAAGTGAAATGGGAAAAGGACGTTTAGGGAATACTGAACAATGGCGATCTTAGCCGTCAACAATTTTGTCAAAATCCGAAGGGTATGCTTGACTAGGCGGGCGCTCCAGGCTCGACTTGTTGCAGTAATACTGTAAGGAAATATCTGGAATCGTTGTAGTGACAACCAGATTTTACAGATCTGAACCATGATGAGAAAAAGAAGGGACGTATCGTAAGTCCTATTCAGAAGCGAAATTTCAAGTGCGATAAGCTCAAGGAAAATGACTAAACAGCTTTCCAAATCGGCAGATCTGAAGATGCTCTGTCCAACAAAGGAGCCAATTATCAAGGGCCATGCTCAGAAGGGCGAAGACCTCTACTCTTCACGGCGTTATTTGCATTGTCGTCAGCGTCACGCAACCATAAAAATGCAATGTCCTATGTACGAGACGCATCTAATTTGGCAGAGGAAAGCATTTCCTTAAAGTTGCTTTGTGAAGCCTAGCCAGAATCTTCAACTACCAGTGTCGACTACCACTAAATTCTCACAAGATGAAAAACATTTTTGGAAAGACTTCACTAACGTAGGCTAAGTATTCCTTGAGCCCAAGCTGCTTGAAAAATTATATGTCACTGCAGTAACGTTAAAGCACAGGTCTTACTAGAAATGATCTTTTCCCTATAAAATGGATCAGAAAAAACGTCTTCGAAAACACCATTACTTTGCACCGGAAACTAGCGATTCTCTTGTTAGCGCTTGTCGAATATGATATGATATGATTATGATATTTATTACACTAAAAGCCCAAGGGCCATGGCAATACAATCAGAAAAAAAAAAAAAATTGACGAACTTATTTCTAGCCACTACTAGAACTACAAAAAATGTTCTCTGTGCATCATTGACAGCTTGAGGAATCTACCCACTTTCTTTATAGTAGCATAACACTCGCTCTTAAACATTTGCTCCATCCATTCCTGATCACACTCATTTACTCCAAATATTTCACTTCTCAAGTCATTCAATTCCCTACAATCACACATAAGATGTCGCACACACTCATTCATATCTCCACACATCGGGCAGAAGTAAGGACCAATTCTTCCAATCAACCTACCCGTGTACCTCCTCCTATCCCCCAGGGGTAAAATATCAGCACGCATACTAATTAATAATTTCAGTTCCTCCTTGTTTAAACCCGCTTTAAAATAAACACATTCACCCCATGTCTCTTTCGCCTCTGTATAAAACCTGAACGATTTTGAACTATCTATATACAGCCTTCCTGCTCTCCGACGCGGCGGCTGGGCGCAAAAGATTTGAAAACTGAACGTACCTTGGTTAAAAAGTGGGAAAAATAAGCAAATAAAAGAAGTATTAAACAGAAGATGATCACATCCCTATGTGTGAAAGAGTCATTAGCGGACAATGAAGATTCCGGCAAACTTTTCGTTGGGTGACGTGAAAACTCGGCAAGGCCGAAAAAGCGCTAAAATTCGTAGTTACAAAACGAAACAATGGAGAAAGATGGGGATTTTAGAGGCTTATAATTCCACATGGGAGCTAAGTATATTATAAAAAGGCAGAATAAGCAAGAGGGGTCCTTTAAGCAGGCTAACTTTTAGCCAGGATGTTACTGGAACTGCCTAATTTATTTCGGCTTTTCCTGGCAAGGGTCCTCGTCAGGCTGTCAATCTTCAGGGTCAATGTCGGGGAAGATTGCAGGTTTGGATTGCAGGTTTGTTTCCTTCCCCGATGTTGACGCTAAAGATTGACAGCCTGACGAGGGCCCTCGCCAAGAAGGGCCAAAAGACATGGGCGCCCTGCTAAAGCATCGTAGCTGACGCATCCGTTATCTGCATTATTTGAACATAAGTTTTAAGACTGTTGGCGTCACTGAGGGTAAGTGGAAGCGTAGTCACCGGGCCAATTCACATCGGACGGGAACGAAGAAAAGGCACTACGCGGCCAAAAAATTAAGTTTTTTATTAAAAAAAAACAAAAAACAAGCTGTTCGTTGGCGAGAAATTTACGGGAAATTTTGAAACTTCTTTTGGATCACCCAATCTTTCGTTTTCTCCCCTTCCCCCCTTGCTCTCAACTCAAAAACATGGGCGCCCTCACCCAGCGGCGGCGCCTGTTCCGCAATTACAGCCGATTGTCCCACTGCACGCGCCTTACAAACACAATTTTGTGCATTGGCACAGTTTAAAAGTTGAAGGCACGTGCACACACAGTCCAATTTTCGCAGCCGAATGCGAGTTTCCTCCTTCGCTCCAAAATCTTGACGCATCGCGGGCAGGTTCCCCTATGGCGAAGCGAATTTTGACGCATATATTGCCGCTTGTGAGATCTTATCGGACTGTGTGTGAACGCACCTTTAGTTGTTGATGCTGACACAGAGTGAATTTAGTGAATTTTATTAGTTACGTTTTTGCAGATACCATGGTATCTGTTACCACGATAACTGAATCTGCAATTAGTCGTTTTTGCAGTTACCGTGGTATTTGATTCACGATTGCTCTGCCAAAACGCCTATTGCCGAAACTGAATGGGAAATCATCCCAAATTTGAAATCTGAATTTGACCCGAAATTTGGGAAATCATCCCAAAAGAAAAACTGATATCCAGTTACATTACTAAGTGCTAAACTTCTTTCTCACCAATTTGACAAAATTTGATGAAGGTGAGATGACTTTCAGATACCACGATAACTGGCCATATACCACGATAACTGCAAAAACGGCTTTTTACCGTGGTATCAGATGCCACGATAACTGCAAAAACCACTTTAAGCCGTGGTATCAGATACCATGGTATCTGCAAAAACGCAACTATTGTCTGTCTGGACCAATGGGTTATCTTTCTTTTTCAACCGGGCAAGCAGAAACAAACAGACAGGAAAACAAGATTTCGGTGTGTTGCCGCTTTTGCGCTGGTTTGAAAAAAAAATAGAATTTGAATTTCAAACTGATCCAATTGTCAGTGAGTATGTATATGCTTGCGCTGACACGAACAACTTCAGCGAGGGAATCTGAAGTCTCGTCCAGGTAGAAACTCGTCCAGAGAAACCGCAAGATTGCATGACTTGAAAATAAAGAGAAAACACCACCGAAGACGAGATGACGAAATTATAAATATTGGCAAGCAAGAACTCTAGGGCCCTTGTTCCAAGAAAATTTGCAACGTAAACTCCTCATAATGGGTTTCAAGACGTGGGGTTTTACCAGGGTTTTACTGCAGTTAACTCGCAGAAGACAAAACAAACAAGATGCAACGAAAGAAATGCAAATATTAGCGAGCAAAACTCTAGGGTCCTTTAGCAAGAAACTGCGCAGACATGTATGTTCAAGAGATTTTGCAAGCTTTTCAAAATGCTCAAGTCGAACTGCTGCTAATTTACAGACTTTAAAAGAACAGATTAAACAAGATGAAAGGACAGAAATGTAATATTAGCAAGCAAGATTCTTGCGCTCCGTTCCGAAGAAATTGTTACCTTAACGCCTTGAAAAGGATGGAATACCATACTCCAACTACTGTTAACGTACGGTATATTCCTCAACGCTTCCTTGAGCAGTAACAATTCGTGGTCGACGTTCTCATCCGCAAAACCTAAACCGATCGGTCCAACAATAGACCGCTGATGACATTTTTGAAAATAGACAGTGATTGATTATCTCGTCTAGTCAATCCACGTTAGATGGGGGGGGGGGAGTAGTCATTGCTGGGAAAAGGTAATGCCAACTCGGCTTAACCAGCTTTGCGTTTCGATGTCGGTCTAGGAGTTTATGTCGGTCTAGGAGTTTGACATTATCTCACAAAATGACTTCCCGCCGTTGGCAAAAGATTACAAAAGTCATGGACATCGATCGATCGATTGTGATCATCATTTCGTTAAAAAAGAAAGCTTTAGGCGTGGATTTACTCCTTCACATTCTTTGCAGGCCTACCCATTCAGGACCGTCAAGAGCTACAAAGCTGAGGAAGCAGGCCTTATCATTTTGTACCTCATCATTTTCTGACGAGATCAAGGCTCATATGTCCCCTATCTAGCGAGTCGAAGATCGTTACATCGTATCAGCTCTATACCGATTTCGGCAACCCTATCAAAAGAGGCCAGAAAGATTTAAAGGACCCGTCGTACCTGTCATGCCAATGCAACCTAATCGCGTAGCTGCATTCATTAATCCTTAAGCCTGGAGACCCAAATTTAATTGGTTAAATTTTAAACCCGCTAACCAAACCTCCCTAATCTTTGCTCTTACAACGGTTCACTATTTTTCCATGCGTACTATGTTCCCGACAAGTGTTCGCGTACCATGCTGTCGATGCGTAAAACCGGTTATATGAGTTTTGCCGAGTTTTTGCAGAAGTCAATGGACCTGGGAAAAGGCTTAAAACAGTCAAAGCCTTTTATCCAGTTTTTGCTAGACGTCAATCGGTCTAGGAAAAGGCTTAAAACAGCCAAAGCCTTGTATAATTTTCTAAAAGCAGAGCCTAAGTTGCAGTAGCCTATTCATATAGTTCTGAATAACGGAGGCTTAAAACTCTGAGAAATAATTCTCATAGTTTAAGTGTATATGTATGTAATCGTGTTCAGTTTTTAGTCAGTCAGAGAGTCTCAGTCGATTTTGTGTGTGTTTCCTATGAAAGTGTTACGTTTTGCTTTTGTTTTGTTTTTCTTTTCATGTTTGTACTCCGTCCTTTTTCTGTTTGAAATGACGGGTGATATATAAATAAATAAACAAATAACCGTAAATAGTCGAAGTGTGCTCATGCATGTTTCCATTAGCATTTGATCATTAGTTCTGGGGTGAATTCTAGGGCTTAAAAGAGCCTTGCTTATTAATTTTGATTTTTTGTTGTTGTTTTTTTTTATCATGAAAATTTTCTGTTGGTGTTTCGAAACTTGAATTAAGACAGTAAATTTAGTTTATTGTGTCAGGTGATTTGAAGGTGTTCTGTTACCAATGATTTGTTTAAAGCACATAGAAATATTTCTGTGTTTTTATTGGGAAATGTTAATGAAATTTTAGATTTTAGTTCAAAGTTCAGAGCTGAAGTTTTTTGGTTTGTTTGTTTTTATTGTTAAAACTCGAGGCTTGATTTTTTTTGGTGTAGTTGTTTTTGCCACCACAGTAGAGGTACCCCATGGCGGAAGGGAACCTGTCGGTGTGGACTGTGCTCCTTTTTTTGTGTTTAATTTTTGCATTCTGACTCGTTTTTCACGTTACAACATTTTTTTGAATGCTTGACCTTAATTTTGATTTTTAATAATTTGTTTTTTTATAAAAAGTAAAGGTGAAAATAGTATTGAAAAAGTTAAGTTAAATATAGAATAGTAAAGAGAATAGAATTGTAAAGCAAAAATGGAAAGAGTAGGTGCCACACTTGCGTTACTGACAGGAGGAGGAGGGAACAATTTAAACATAAAAAAAGAGCCTTGCTTACGGATAGGGGTTGTTATCACATTCTCTTGGTTCTGCTCAGAAAAATGGCACAAAGTTTCGACAAGCTTTGAAGATGACTAGCAAAATGTTAAAGGGTAGGGGCTGTTATCAAATTCGCTTGACCATTTTCACAAAAGTAAACACGACAATCTTTCTTCTTGTTATGTAATGGTTATCAATCAATCAATTATTCTTCAAACAACAGTTCTAACGGTATTTGAAAAACGTCATAACAATACAGCCATAAACATTGCGAAGTTACAAAAAAGGAACCACATCATTTGAAGATTTTTGTTGAAAAAACTTCACAAAGGAGGGAACGAAACTTTTTCGATGAGATGTCCTTACGGGTTGAAGCGGGAGTAGGGGGGCCAATAGATGAGGTCTTCGCGTAGTTTATGACCAAACTTTGTTCAAAGTTGGTGTTTGCGGGCGAACAAAGATTTCAGGCAGAACTCGTTCAGCAAGGAATTTACGGGATTTTAGAGGATTCTGATGTAATCTGTAAAAAACGGTATTGGATCCTTTCTAGGCACTCACCCAGTTAGTGGACATACCGTTATAGAATCAATAGGATTTGAGGTTTCTTTGATGTTCTCTAGCCTTTCTATCAAATGCAAACTCTGTGGACATTACCAAAAAAAGTCGAACGAGCCAAATTGGCTCTAGGTATCACTCACCGTGGTCGGTGCAGCACCCTAGGATCGAGACAACGTTCTGGTGTGGACCCAACTGCTCCATAAGCTGAATCTCTTTCAGCAGTTCTTCCTTCTCTCGCCAAGTCGCTCCCTCTTTGATCGTCTTTACGGCGACGATGAGCCGCCCATCGAAGCCGCATATTTCTTCCGCTTCAGCTTTCCAGACCTGAGGATAATTTATTACTCAGAGCCATTGAATGAGGTAGGGAGAATCGGAGGCAAATTTCTTGTGACACATAGGAGTGGACTAACTCCCGCCCAATGTGGCCAAGGGAACCAATGGCATTTTGCCGCTGTAACGTGGCTTAGTGCAAATACTGATCTTACGGTGTTCGTGGTCCCAAATGAGGCAACTGACTTAGGGTGTGTTCAACCCTACCAACAATTACTGAAAGCTATCTCCGTAGCTAGACCCGTACTGCCCATAACACAGGAATTTGGAATACATCCTTGCTGAGCCATTCGATTCCTTGTGTTACTATCTTAGGGCCCATTCAAGAAATTTAGTACAACACTATACCTCCCATGGTTCATCACATCAAAACCAAGCTGGTTTGGCCACTGAGTCCTTACTGAGGCTTGTTAGGGTGTTAAAAGGCTTGAGTCTACACCTACACCCATCCTAGCTTTTGGAAGTACCGAACCCGTAAAAGTTGGACAAACAGACAGACATTATGATCGATGTATTCAACTTGTGCCACCCTGTCCCATAACTAGGTTATAATCTAGGAACAGTACTGTCAAACTGTACCATATAAGATAAGTAAACAAGTTGTGCCTTACAGGCAATTTGCAAGTGCATTTTTGTTTGGGGGGGGGGGGGGGGGGGGGGGGTTGAAGAGCCAAAATTTTTTACGGAATCTTTCAAAAATTTTACCTAATCCTAGAAAGTAGAAATCGAGCTTTAAATTATTCTGAGTAATCAAATAGAAAAGACGAAGTACAAAAAGTAACACTAAAGGGCAGCACATGAAGATCATTAGACAGCTACTAGGCGTCGTTTTTGCGAAAGCTCACTTGTACAGTATATTACCGGGCACAATTCTAGTAGCAGCTGCTATTTACTATACCCAATACAAAATTAAATCGAGCGCCGCAGGGGAAAAATTTCTACATTCAACCTGTTTTTTCCTGTAAAATTTAACTGCTTCCCACACAAATGTTATCATCTACCGTGGACTAAATACCAAGATCCCAAGAATTTCCAGAAACATTAATACCGGATGAAGCGACGTCCCGGCAGCAGCTTATCGCTACTGTAGGCTACCTAATACTGATGACCACATTATGTGACCGCCGCATGCGATAATTTTTTCGCTTTTTCCTGCCAAATTTAACTATTTCCATGCAGGTTCTAGCTTTTATTTTTTCTCAAATTCCAAGCATATTACTGGCTTAAAACCCCAGCTAAATGACGCGCGCGCCCTTCCAAACAGAGAAAATTGCGAAAGGCGCCGCAGGCGGAATTTTTGGAAACTTACATGATTCGAGCGTCTTTTTGGGGTCCAAAATCAAAGTTAGGACTACCGATGGAATCTTGAATCAGTCCTTCTATCTGTGACCAGTGCTTCACTTGACCTCTTCTCAATACTTGCAAATCCGATTTATGTAAGCTATATAAGCTAAAGACATCTTTTCTTAAAAGCTATACTTCTATGCTAAAATACAAGATTTATTCACAGAACCAAAGAAATGTTGAAACTCTGCGCCGAAGGCAAAAACTTCGACAATCGGACTCTTTCCGCTTTCCGACAAAAAGATTTCGGTACAAAACATGATTGTGAAATTCAGGTTTGGTACCTACCTTTTTGTCATTCTTGCAAGCTCTTAACATGTGACTGATGTTCTGACAAGATCAAAACATACAACTGAGAGTACGATTCTCTGCGGCATGGGGGGAGGGGATCCCCGGATTTTACGACGACATCGAAACTGGACCAAAGTTCGAAATTCGGGGTAAGCAAACAGCGAATAATTCTGGACTGATATTTGGGACTCGGTAAAATGTTGTCAAAATCGGACCGAAGTTCATGGTTCCTAGTAACTACCGAATACTGGCGATTATACCGAACGAATTTCCGAATCCCAGATATTATACCCAATGATAGATCGATAGCCTATTCGTGATTCTGTATAACTATCGAGTCCCAATTATACCGAATAAATATGTATAATTTCGTCAAAACTGGACCGAAGTTCGAGATTCATTATAACTACCGAATCGTAGCAATGATATCGAATAAATTACAGAATCCCCATATTATACCGAATAAGTTTGGACGGATAGCCTATTGGGGATTCGGTATAACTACCGAATCCCGTTAATTAAACCGAATAGTTTTGGTATCGAAAAACTTCCCAGTAATATTCGAATTCGGTATAATTTCGTCAAAACTGGACCAAAAGTTGGGATTCGTGGTAACTACTGTATCCTGGCAATAATACCGAATAAATTACCGACCCCCAATCATGATACCGAATAATCTTGGACAGATAGCCTCTTCAGGATTCTCTATAACTACCGAATCTCCACAAATATACCGAAGAGTTCACTGGCATCGAGAAATTACCGAATAATTTAAGTAAATTCGTTCACAGCATTCGTGATAATTACCGTATCTTGGCAATTATACCGAATAAATTACCGAATCCCGACCGTTGTACAGAATAGATTCGTACCGATAGCCTATTCGGGATTCTGTTTAGCCTAACTACCGAATTCCTCGTAAATATATCGAACAGTTCTGGTATCGAAAAATTACCGAACAACTTTAGTAAATTATGGGCAAAAATGGGGGGGGGGCTGCACCCCCCCCCCCCTTGCGACGCCCCTGCACTGTCAGAAGTTTCATAACAGATAACACGAGGATGCGCGATTTCAACATGTAATGCGTAACAGATAACACTTCGGATGTTATCTGTTGTGTTTCAAACTGTTATGCATAATAAGCGTTACCATCAGAAAGAACCGAAAAACCGCCAAAAAGTATCTGCTGAGTTTTCCGACATCATGAGGATAAGAGTTTTTTTGGCTCTTCCCAACAACGCTTGTTATGCATAATATTTCATGCAGAACGTTTTCAAACACAACAGATAACATCTGAAGTGTTATCTGTTACGCATTGTCTGTTGAAACCGCGCATCCTCGTGTTATCTGTTATGAAACTTCTGACAGTGTGGTTCCTTATAAGGCTTACCTGGCCGAAATTTCCTTCTCCAATCACTGACATCAGCTTAAGTTTGGATCGTGAGAATTCCCATGGAGAAACTCTGCTCTGCGGGATGATGTCCAAGCCTTCGTGCTTTCCCTATAAAGATGGAAGATATGATATGATATTTATTTGCCTTGAAAGCCCAAAGGCCATAACAAACAAACATAAATAATTACATGTAAATACAAAAATAACCGGTCACACCAGTATTTCACACTAAACCCCATTCAAACACTTTTCCATGTGAAGACTAGCCACTCTGAGGAGCCTCGCCAGGTTTCTTATACTAAGAAAATCCCTACTCCGCATAATATTTAACAACCACACTGTTAGAAGTTTCAAAACAGATAGCGTATAACACTTTCAAGAATAACACCTTTTCACTTAGAAATAAAGTGTAATGACCAATTAAATTTATACTATTTCATGCCTAGATCTCCAACAACACCTTCAATTGGTAAAAATACTAACGGGAACGAAAGAAACATAACAGATAACATCCGAAAGTGTTATCTGTTGAAACCGCGCATCCTTCTGTTGTCGTTATGTAACTTCTGACAGTGTAGTATTTTTACCTATTGAAGGTGTTGTTGGAGATCTAGGCACGAAATAGTATAAACTTAATTGGTCATAACACTTTATTTCTAAGTGAAAAGGTGTTATTCTTGAAAGTGTTAATGCGCAATCTGTTATGAAACTTCTGACAGTGCACTTCCTCCCATGAATCCCTCCCTTAAAATTCCCTCCCTCAGATCCTCAAGTTCATCACAACCACACATAAAATGAATTAGATCCTCGTCTCCCTCACCGCACATTGGACAAAAGTAAGGACCAGATTTCTCCCTAACACTTCCCAAATACTTTCGTCTTTCACCAATGATCGGACTGTTCTTGTGATATCAAAGCAAGTTCGAACGGCAACTTCGAGCTACAAGTGAAGTCATAAAGGTTTTTGGTTGGTTAGGCGAGACTAGACGACGCTTACTCTCGACCAAACGTTTTGGTATCTCACATAACAAACATTCCAAGTAAAGTAGCAGAACCGGCACGAACAGCTGTCCTTATCGCCAGAATCACATCGCAAAACCGAACGCAAAAAATCAGAGTATTAATACAGTCACGTATTATGGTCGCCCAGAAGTGACCACGATTTCTAGTAATAAACAACTTAAGTTTGGCTGAGAGTAAAATCTTAAATACAGTAATTCCATATACATAAAACTTGAACTGCGGTCAGCAGCTTTTACGGATCCGTCACGAAGCGATACGTAATTATAATTTATAAAGTCATTGTAAGTCGTATCATTCCAAGAAAACGATGATGATGATGACGAAAAGAAAAATGAAAAGCATAGGCTTTACATAGGCCTTACAGTCAGACGCGGCCTGATCACTGCTGAAACTCTTCGACATGTTAGACGGCTAAATAAGAACATATTCAGACATGTCAACTAAAATAACTAATTAACTAGAACCGGAATCAACAGCTGTCGAATTCGGTCGTTGAATCGCACACAAATTAGACCTTTTGTCCAGAACTGAAGTTAGATCGGAAGCATTCTAGCATGTGCAATGTCTAGATCACCCTATCCAAGTCGGCAGTTCAAGCAAGAACTCGGTACGACTTTGGAACCATTCAGTTGGTCAACCTGCTAGCACCCATATGGGCAAAAAAAGATCTTGATAAGACAGTCAGAAACCAAGAGCTAGAATCATGTGGCACTTGCAAGGCTGGGTAAGATGATGAAAGTAGGAACTGTTGTGATCATTTGTGAGCAAAATCCTTGAGATAAGACTGATAGTGGGCCCTTGGAAATCACGAGAATTTATCGTTTGGTAAAAAGTATTTTATTTTTGCACTTAGCTGTGATGATGCGCACTTTAAGGGCGCTAGAAATTCATCTGTAATCAAAACCCTTGAGGCACAAATGATCCTGGGCCCTTTAGGATCATGAATGTGTATGGTTTAGTCAAAAGATTTGTTTTGACTTTTTGAGTAAGATGCGCACTTTAAGGATCCTAGAAATTCATCTCTAAGCAAAACACTTGAAGCAAAAATGATCATGGGCTCATGAGGATCATGATACTGTATATTTTACTTAAAAGTTTATTTTGTACTTTGCGGATGAGTAGCCTACTTTAAGGGATGGTCAGATCTGGGAATTGACGATTTCGAAGCCGATCTTGTCAAGTCTCTAATGTTCAAGCCAAGTTTCATTGTCCTATTACAACTGGAAGTACCTTATATCGCGATCACCGGAGTTCCGCCCCCCCCCCCCATCCAACTCCCCCCAGAGTGATCGATTCCTGTCCAGTGCTGTCACTGATGTATCTAAGGCTTATGCTTGTTCTTCCCACCAAGTGTCATCCCAATCGCTACACTCTAAGCGTGTTACAAAATTTCCGGTCACCCCCCCCCCCCCCCCCCCCCCCCCCGACTCTCCCCACACTGATCGAAGCCATCATTTGAAATGGAACATCCTGAGACATGAGTTCTTTCAGAATATCAAGTTTCATTTCAAGTTTCACCCGTCCAAAAGTTGGACATACCTCAAGATTCCGGATTCCCCCTCCATCTACTCCCCACGATGGTCAAATCGGAGGAACGACTGTTCTTAAGTTAAAATGGTCGAGTCCCTGATATGCCTGCCAAGTTTCATCGTCCTAGCACATGTGGAAGCATCTTAACTCGGGGTCATCGTAATTTCGGAACCCTCCCTCCAACGCCCCCCACAGTGCCCGGATCCGGTCTTGTCACCTATGTATCTAGGGCTTCTGCTTGTTCTTCCCACCAAGTTCTTCACGCTCCGTTCACTCTGAACATATCACACGACTTCAGGTCCCCCTTCCAACTCCCCCCAGAGTTACCGAACCCGTCCCGGGCTTGAAGTGTGACATCTGAGACACGAGGTCTTTCCAAATATCACGTGTCATTAAGATCCGATTCCCCGTTCAAAAGTTATACATACGTTAATATTCCGGATTCCCCCTCCCTCCATTCCCCCCACGGTGTTCGGATCGGGGAAGTGACTATTTTCAAGTTAGTTTGGTCGGGTCCCTAATATGCCTGCCAAGTTTCGTCTTCCTAGCACATCTGAAAGTACCCTAACTCGCGATCACCGGACTGACCAACCGACAGACCGACGGAAAAGTGATCGTTATATGGCACTTGGCCGGATGGCAAGTGCCATAAAAAACGCAGCAGAGCCTTACCACGTTAAAAACACATCAACACACATTAATTCCGGATTTAACTGATTAAGGTAAGGTTTCTAAGCTAAATCTGGACAAGAGATCCCTCCAGCTTCGGGTTCACATCGGTGTACTTACCGAAGCTTTCAGCAGCTTCTTCTGTCCCAAATGCAAAGGATGAAGTAGAGCATTTCCACGCCTGAATCCGGTCACTGATGCGGTATCGGAATCGTGCAGGCGCTAAAAGACAGAAATGCAAATTTTAAAATCCACATTCGGTACATTGCACAAACTGTATGGATTATC
The DNA here is from genome assembly GCA_030848855.1 of Branchinecta sandiegonensis. Lineage (NCBI taxonomy): Eukaryota > Metazoa > Arthropoda > Branchiopoda > Anostraca > Branchinectidae > Branchinecta > Branchinecta sandiegonensis. Next base: position 21,860,034 of record JAUPMV010000006.1, on the reverse strand, counting down.
TCCCACCGTCCTTCTCTTTATTGTTTGGATAGACGGTTTCCTAAGGTTTTCTGAACTTCATTATGAAGGTGCAGAAAATCCGGCCGGACAACTCATCGTCCTTCCTGCCCCGTCTCTTCTCTCGGGTTAGTCGCCCCCGGGACCAGCAGCTTCTTCTATCGCCATTATCTAAGCGTCTGTTGTTCTTAAAGTTTAACTGAAAAGCCAACTTATTTTTGTGGCATTTAACTGAATACACTGCATTACTTGGATTTTGCAAAGGGATTTTTTATTTTTCACTATCTGCTCTAGTTACGACGTTCAGAATATCTGCGCCGTCCCCACAGCATAAATTCTACGATGACGCGGGAAATTTTAATCTCAACAGAAACGCGGCTTTTCAGTGGGAAGTGGTGAGACTGGTGAAGATTGCTTAGTGCCTGGACAAAAAAAAGCATGAATTTTTCTCGTAAGGCATACAACAAACATACAAACACATGGAGGTCCCACAAATCACACGGAAATTCCACTATTCGAAAGTCGATTATTCGTGAATAGCGGAACAACAAAGTAACCCATTTTCATCGGGTCTTCAAGCCAGTTTAAGTGAACAAGTGATGGGTAGCTAGATTGTCCTATCCAAGCCCTTTTCGGTTAAACTTTAGTGTGTCAAATTTGTCAATAGAATGTGAAATCACTGTAAAAAAAATCTTGCAGTATTTGCTACTGGGATTAATATTGTCTCTACTGAGATAAGATTATTCCTAATTCGGATTAACTTTATCCCAGTAGAGACAAGATTAATCCTAGTAGCAAATACTGCAAGATTTTTAATCCTTTCTTGGAGAAACTTTTTACAGTGACGATGACTACTGGGATTAATACTGTCTCTACTGGGATAAGATTATTCCTATTTCGGATTAATCTTATCTCAGTAGAGATAAGATTAAACCCAGTAGCAAATACTGCAAGATTTTTGTTCAACTTTAATCCTTTCTCTGAGAAACTTTTTACAGTGATGACTGTTTCGTCTCATGAAAACCGAAGACGCCCAGAATGCCGTCAGATAGCAGGACTGATTCCTAATCCTCTTAGAGAGCTAGAGTGGCTTAGCGGAAAGCAAAACTCACGGAACGCCATCAGAAACCTTGCAAGAAGCTGACGACTCGGTCACGACCCACACAAACAACGATTAGTAAGGCAGAACTTGTTCTCGTTTTGGCCATGCGTTTCGTATCTAATCTCTGGACAAGGATGACCACATATCACACCTTTCCCACAGGCGAGGATGTTACGACCCCATGTTAGCTGTCTGGAGCTCCACTTCGGTCGATGCAATACTGTCAGCTATTGCCAGATAAACAAACAAATGCAGAAGACCAGTGGATCCACCTATCCCCGAAAAGGGTGTAGGCTATTACAATCACTTCATACTGACCAGATCGCACTGTCATAATGCTCAGCTCCATCTTCTTTTGGTAACAGAACTGTTGGTCCTTGGAACAGCCTTACTGAAGATGCGGTTAATGCGGAATTTAACAATTTCAAGTGTAACAAATACGACTTTTAATATGACGATATATATATATATATCTGCATTTAAAAGCTATTGAGCCGTATACTGAAAACCAAAAAAAAATCTCAAAATAATAACCAAACATTCACAACCTCACTTAATATCCTACCGACCTATCTATTTTCTACTAAACTAATAACTTTTTCTATCATGTTGCCAGAACACACGATAGACCTAGGAGTCGTAGACTTAAGGATACCTAGAAGTAGCTCATCCCCCCCCCCCATTTTGAAAAAGAGTACCCCTTATATTAGAAAGCTCCTCGCACCTCAAGAGAACATGGCCCAGCCTCTCATCACTTTAATTACAAAAAGGACAAGGATACTGCGCTCCCGGACCACCACTTATCCTTTTCCAAAAACTTTTACCAAGTACTGGTAGACAGTTTGCTCTTGCCTGGATCCATGAACGAATAAATTTTACCGGTATGACGATTCCCAGTTCACGGAGTTATGTCGAGGCGAAGGCCTTTTGCTGTAGTGTATTGTTATAACTAACTATGTGCAGAATCATCATCTAACGACCGGTGTTACAGGATGCTAGCAATCGCTCGCGTTTTGCCTTGATTTCGTTCTCAGATTTTTTCGACTAAACCCACAATTGGACATTTGGACTGCCCCATTCACGACTTCAAACGCGAAAGCACTAGGAGTGTTCCAACCTCCCAAGGGAAGTATGAAATTCCTGACTATGCTACACGTATCCACTTTACCGCTTTTACGTCCCGGCAGGGACCCATAAATTTCCTGTAATGACTCGCCATTCAGGGGGCTTGTCAATAAGAGATTTCTGATGCGCTCTTGACCGAGCGTCAGATAGTTCGAGAAATACCCACGGGGATAAAATACCCGACTATCCAGATAGACAAAGTTTTTCGCAGCTATTATGCTGAACTAGGAATTCTCTGTAATGGAAGAGTATCCTGGATCTTTTGTCCCAGCTTAGGTACTTGGTGGCATGCTGAATAGTCCTGACTGAAGATGGCTATCTATATCTATCTGAGCAAGAATGTCGAATATACCCAAGCGGAATTTTTGGAAACTAGGTGAGGCTCGGGCAACATAGCAACATAGAAGCATAGGAAATGACAAGCCCCCTGAATGGCGAGTCATTACAGGAAATTTATGGGTCCCTGGTCCCGGGATGTTTAGGATCGGTGTGTACCTCCTCGTGATTTGGTCGTATGAGTGACAAATAAATAAACCTATACCCCCCCCCCCCCTTGAGCACAGATAATCGATCGCTGTCATGCATCTCCGCACAAGGATACAATGAATCCCACCGTAAGTGGGAGATATGCAAATCAACTCGATGCCAGAGTTTTCAGTAAAAGTGAGCGAACATGACCGCCTTCAGAACGAGTTTGCGTCCGTTTTAGATTCCAAGCCGCGACCATAATCTCAAGTAGGATAACCGATTCAGTTCAGATGCAAGGTGCTCAGTGAATGAACGCTCGCGTATTGGGTTCTGCTTCGCCATCCGATTTCGCTTTCACCGTAGCTCGGGAGTTGCTGTATAGGTTTTCGTAATGAGTTTTCAAGCTCGGAGCAATTACAAAATTTGTAAGGAAGATGTTTCCAAGGTTAAGATTCCAAATAGATTTCGGCGCTTGGTAATATCCTGACTGTCGACGGATGCTAAGATCCTAACAGATATTGCAGATATGATTACTATGGAAATACTTGTGTCAGTTGGAGTGTGCACGGAGGAAGGATAGGACGCTATGAAACTTCGAGCGTGTTCCATCCTACTTACCGTAGTTACTAGACATGACGTCACGTATTCTGGCTTTTTCCGTCAAGGCTGGAACGACTTTTATATTTTCCCGCAGAATATCATGCCACGGGCGAATCCGACCAATCACGATTCAAAGATCCGTAGTTACTACGCTCCCGAGCGTGGTAAGCAAATAGTTACTATTTCGAGAAGGTTGGAACGGTCAGCGTAGTAACTTTTGGTGAGGTTGGAACGGAAATAGTAACTAATAGTTACAATTGGTACGAGGGTGGAACACGTTCTTCAGTTCTACAAGATGCCAGGAAACAAAATACATAAATACGTGAAATATGGCTGCTAAGCCTTTTAATAATAACTTTTATTTCAGCCAGACGCCACACTGTCAGAAGTTTCATAACAGATAGCGTATAAAACTTTCAAGAATATGAAATTCTTGAAATTATTCAAAGAATATGGTGTTATGACCAATTAAGTTTACACTATTTCGTGCCTAGATCTCCAACAACACCTTCAATTGGTAAAAATACTAACGGGAACGAAAGAAACATAACAGATAACATCCCAAAGTGTTATCTGTTGAAACCGCGCATCCTTCTGTTGTCGTTATGTAACTTCTGACAGTGTAGTATATTTACCTATTGAAGGTGTTGCATGATAGAAATAGTTATTAGTTTAGCAAAAAGTCGGTAGGATATTAAGTTCAGAATGTGAGGTTGTTTGTTACTTGAGATTGTTGTTTGTTTTGTTTTTCTGTATATGGCTTAATAGCTTTCAAATACAGATATATATATATATATATATATACACACACACAAAAAACACAACAAAAGTTAACAAGCACTAGAACAAGTTAGGGACTTACGTCCCTGAGGAGCGCTCTCCTCACAGGAAGGCAGCTGAAAAGGGGATCAGCGGCATTCCTTTGTCCAATACCTTAGACGCAAGACATAGACTCTGCCACGACTAGCTCCCCTACACATCTTTACCTGTTATTTTAACGATGCTTTATCTGGAGGGAGGGGGGGGGGGGCAGTCAACTGAATGACAAAAATGATCGTGTGGGTTTGAATCTGCAAGCTTCGACCTGAAATGCCGGTGCGTTAACCCACTGAGCCACCAAGGGGCTTGTGAACGTAGTTCCCAACCTAGATCATGGGCCTGATGACCAATGCGAACTAATATGAGAGGTCTTCGGTACGTTTGGTCATCGGACCGTTTTTCGCTAGATACATTTTTTCGCGGGGACGTTTCGCAACCAAGCTCATACTGGCAATCTGACACAATCCTCGTAGTTCACCGAAAGAAAGAGACAACCAGAAACATAATTCTGGCTACAGCTCCAGGCTCAAATAAATCCCTGGAATCGAAATTGTCCAGACCTATCCAAGAACTGGACCAAAAGGGTTGATGATCCTAAAGATGATTAACATCCTTAATTGAACTTCTGACTATCGCGCAAACAGATTGGCAAAATTCTTTCTCCTTCAGATCTCCACAGCAAACAGAATAGAGGGGATCAAATACGACTTTACCCTCATCTCGACTTGCGTCTACCATAGAGAGCAGGCTGACCAGCCTCAATTATCGACTGGTCAACAATTCTTTCCCAGACTTCCGAACAGGTCTCACACAAAACAGCTAAGCTGGCGTTGCTCTCAGCATGGCATAATCCGAAGCTCATCGAAACACGTTTCAGAACATTCATGTAAACACCGTAGATGTCCTTCATATTAGCATAGGACCGTGAAGTTGCAGCCAAGCTCGGCAAAAGAAATACGAAAGATCTTATATCTTAGAGGAAAACAACGGAAACAACAAATGCGAACTACATCGTGTGCGACACGCAAAAGTAACTAGGTACGGAAACTACATGAAGCTGTCACGAAGCTATCACATGTTTAAGTTTTTGCCGGGCAAGTTCCTTGGTATTTTTGAAACCACTTCCCCAAGAGCGATATGTGTGCTTTCCTCAGCAAAATACTGACAATAATCAAACTGTTGAGGAAGTCTTGCTATCCCGTCGATGTCCTTTTAAATTTAAAACAAGAGCTACGAGGCCATATGGCACTTGCTATGAGTAGGGTGGTGCGAGAAAGTAGATGAGAACGTCACAAAATACCCCGTTCAACCCCCCTGGGATCGGACCTAGAAATAGGATATTTAGTTTCACTAGAGTCTGATCATTTCCGGCATCGGCTCGGATCTAGGGCAGATAACTACATTCCAAGTTTTGACCCACTTGTTTGACACCCCCCTCCTACTCCCTCTACCACGGCTGAATCTGATTCGGACACATAAATGGATCATCTAAATATCATCTGTCAAAGATCATCTCTTACAATCTACCAATCGAATCTGAGCACTTTTCCGGATATTCCGGCACCCTTCCCCACCGTGCTCGGATCCGGTCCAGACTGTAAAACATGTCGTCTAGGGCATACGATCTCTCTACTTTCCAAGTTTCATTCAAATCACTCCACTTGTTTAACCCCTATGCGAGCCGCAAAATCTCCGGGAATCCCCCTCCAACTCCCTCCACTGTGGCCGAATACGACTCGGACACATAAACTTCGCATCCCTAACGTCTCCTCTTCCCGTCTCAAGTTTTACTCGAATCGGAGCATATCTGCAAATTTCCGGTTCCCGCTTCATCCTCCTCCTACCGTGGCCGGAAGCGGTTCGGACGCCAAATAGCAAATCTAGACCACATAAACTCGGTATCTTCCAACTTGCATCCCATTCATTCGTTTAGTTTCTGTGCATTTTACAAAGTTTCCGGAACCGCCCCCACCCCTCCACCCCCCTCGAACTCCCCCAACCGTAGCCGCATGCGGTTAACCACACGTCCGAATTCAGACATATGTTTTGCATATCTAGGTCATCAGTCCTTATCACCAATAAAGTTTCACTCGAATCGGACTTTTTGTTCGCAACCTACGGAAGTTAATTTTCGGATTCCCTTCCATTAACTCCCAAAAAAAAATGGTCGGATCCAGGAACGGAAGTCTTCCTAGGGCATTGTGTCGGGTCCTTAAGTCTATTTGGTCGGGTCAACGGTATGCCTGCCAAGTTCAGTCGTCCTTAGCAGATCTGGAAGTATCCTAACTCGCGATCACCGGAATTCCGGGAAACCCCTCCAACTCCCCCCAAAGAGCCCCGATATGATCTGCGATTTTGTCAAGAGCGGATCTAATGCTTATGCTTGTTCTTCCCACCAAATTCCATCCCGATCCCTCGACGCTAAGCGTTTCACGAAAATTTCGGTGCCATCCTCCAATTCTCCCCCCCCCCCCCCCCTCAAGTATCGGATCCGGTCCGGATCTGACATGGCACATCTGAGACGATAGCATTTTCCACTTGCCATGTTTCATTCAAATCCGATAGCCTGTTCGAAAGTTAGAAAATGCCACTAGATTCCGGATTACCCATACCTTCACCCCCCCCCCCCCCCACGATGTTCGTTTCGTGAAAAACACTATTCACAAGTCAGTCTATTCGGGTCCTTCATATACCTGCCTAGTTTCATCGTCCTAGTACACCAGGAAGCACCGAACTCGCTGAATCACAAGAATTCCGATCCCCCCCCCCCCCCAACTCCCCCACGGTGGCCGAATCCGGTCCACTTATGTCAGTGATGCATCTAGGAATTGTGCTTGTTCTTCTCACCAAGTTTCATCCCAATACCTCCACTCTAAGAGTTTCCCGAGATTTCCGCTCCCCCCTCGACTCCCCAAAGTTACCGAATCCGGTTCAGATTTGAAGTGGGTCGTCTAAGACACGAGGTCTTTCCAAATATCAAGTTTCATTAAGATCCGATCACCCGTTCAAAAGTTATAAATACCTCAATATTCCGGATTCCCCCTCCTTCCACCCCCCCACGATGGTCGGATCGGATTTCCAAGTTATTCTTTTCGGGTACCTGACATGGCTGCCAAGTTTCATCGTCCTAGCTTATGTGAAAGTGTCCGAAGTAGCAAAATCCGGACCGACCGACAAACGGACAGAAACTGCGATACGCTATATGGCACATGGCCGGAGGGCAAGTGCCATAAAAACGTACGCAAGAACTGGCGGCTTTCAGGAGTTCACATCCTTATTATCCCTTTCCCAAAGGGTCGGAATCTAAAAGACAAAACAAAAAAGCCTGCAGTCGAATCCGAGATGTTCAAGGCCTTCTTCTTAAGTTCAAATTTAAAAAAAAATTGTAATGGCCAAAAACGGGAAAATCGACGTTAGAGCTAACATCGTAGCTGATTTCCTGTTTTTAGCCATTGTTTTAATACGTGTTTTCCAGTCAGCTTGTGATCAAAGAGTATTCATTTGTATATCAAACTATATCTGAATATGCCGAAATACTTTTGTTGAGAGATTATTTATTTTTTACAATGAACGTCTAGTAGTGAATCTGAGAACATAGACAGCCTCCCGACAAGACCAAAATCACAGGAATCCAATGTTATGGAATTTCATCAAATACGCAGTTTTTCCTTCAACAAAATAGCTAGGGAGGAATAAATGATATCATTTTTAACAACACTGAGTTACTTGTCCGAAAGAATTTTTTACAGGGATCACAAAATGCCGATTCTGGAATGGCGAGGAATAATACACTTCACCGAGTTTTAAAGTTTAACTGAAATGACAGCTTATTTTTTCATCTGATATTTGAATACACCTAAAAATTTTGACCCGTCTAAGGAATTTTGTATTTTTTCACCTGCGGCTCTAGCAATAACGCTCAGGGTGTGCGCTGCTCGTACGACAACCCAAAATTCATCCAGACGCGGAGGGTTTGAATTTCAACACACTGTCAGAAGTTTCACAACAGGTGACACGAGGATGCGTGGTTTCAAACAGATAATGCGTAACAGACAACACTTCGGATGTTATCTGTTATGTTTCAAAATGTTGTGCATAATAAGCGTTACCATAAGGAAGAGCCGAAAAACCGCCAAAAAGTATCTGCTGAGTTTTCCGACATCATGACGATAAGGAATAAAGTCAGTAGATTCTTTATTGGCTCTTCCTAACAAAGCTTGTTATGCATAACATTTCATGCATAACGTTTTCAAACACAACAGATAAATTCTGAAGTGTTATCTGTTCCGCATTATCTGCTGAAACCGCGCATCCTCGGTTATCTGTTATGAAATTTCTGACAGTGCAGAGGCCTACGTTTCCAGATCTGAAGATGCTAAGCCAGGATCGATAACAAGAGCTACGAGCTCATATGGCACTTGTTACGAGTAGGTGGTACAAGAAAGTAAAAGAGAACTTCACAAAACACCCCGCCATCCAAAAATGCAGTTCGGACCTACACTGTAAAAAGTTTCTTCGAATAAGGATGCAGTACTTTCTGCTGGGATTAATCTTATCTTTATTGAGATAAGGTTAATCTTTATTGAGATAAGACTAATCCGAATTAGGGGTAATCTTATCTAAATAAAGATAAGAATAATCCGAGTGGCAAATACTGCAAGATTTTTTTTACAGTGTAGAATTAGGATATCGAGTTTCACTCAAGTCCCTCAACTCCAAGCCATCGCCAACCTTCCAAGTTTCAACCCAAGAAATCCACTTGCTATGTCCCTGGACGTGCCCAAGATTTCCGGTACCCCCTTCCAACTTCCAATATACCGCGGTCGAATCTGGTCTGGACTCCTAACTGTATCCCTGAAGCATTTTCTCTTACCACCTATTTTTCGCTCGAATCCGAGCATAGTTTGGGGAACTTCCGGTAAATCCCCCCCCCCCACTCCGTGTTCAGATCCGGCTCGCACAATGTCATCTAGGTCATATGATCTCTGTACCTTCCAAATTTCCTTCAAATCACACCACTTGTTTGACCCTTATGTGCATGTCAAAAACTTTTCGCAACCCCCGTGGTGGTCGGATCGGCGAAACGACTATTCTGAAGTCAGTCTATTCGGGTCCCTGAGAGTTTTATCGTCCTAGAAAATCGAGAAATTCCAAACTTGCGGGATCGCGAGAATTAAGCCCCCCCCCCCCAATTCCCCCACAGTGTCCGAATTTGGTCCGCTGATGTCAACGATGTATCAGACTTGCGCTTGTTCTTCCCACCAAGTTTCATCCCGATCCCTCCATTCTAAGCGTTTCCCAAGATTTCCGGTTCCCTCCTGCAGCTCCCGCCAAAGTCACCGGATCCAATCCGGATTTGAACTGGGTCGTCTGAGACTCGGCGTCTTTACAAACATCAAGTTTCATTAAGATCCGGTCACCCGTTGGAAGTTCTAAATACCTCAACCTTCCGGATTCCCTCTTCCTCCACTACTCCCCGGACCTGACATGGAACATCTGAGGCGATAGCTCTTTCCACTTGCCAAGTTTTATTTAAATCCAATCACCCATTCAGAAACTGCCCGTGCCACTTGATTGCGGATTCCCAATGCCTCCACTCCTGCCACGATGGTCGGATCTAGGAAACGACTATTCTCATGTCAATTTACTCGGGTCCCTGACATGCCTACCAAGTTTCATCGTCCTAGCACATCAGGAAGTACCGAACTCGAGCGCTTACTAGAAATCCGGACCCCCCCCCCCATTCCACCAGAGTGCCCGAATCCGTCCTATTATGTCCATTACATATCTAGAACTAGCGCTTGTTCTTCCCACCAAGTTTCATCCCGATCCCTCCACTCTAAGCGTTTCCAAAGATTTCCGGTTCCCCCCCCCTTCAACTCCTCCAATTGTCAGCGGATCCGGTCCGAATTTAAAATGGGACGTCTGAGGCACGAGGTCTTTCTAAATATCAAGTTTCATTTAAATCCGATCACTCGTACAATAGCTGCCCATGCCACTAGATTCCGGATTCGCCATCCCTCCACTCCTCCCGCGATGGTCGGATCGAGAAAACGACTATTCTCAAGTCAATATGTTCAGGTCCGTGACATGCCTACCAAGTTTCATTGTCCTAGCACATCAGGAAGTACCGAACTCGCGCGATCAGAAATCCGGACCGCCCCCCCCCCCCCCCCCCCCAACTCCTCCACAGTCAACGGATCTGGTCCGGTTATGTCAATCACGTATCTAGGGCTTGAGCTTGTTCTTTCCACCAAGTTTCGTCTCGATCTCTCCACCCTAAGCGTTTCCCAAGATTTCCGGTTCCCCCCTCCAGCTCCCCCCAATGTCACGGGATCTGGTCCGGATTTAAACTGGGATGTCTGAGACACGAAGTCTTTCTACATATCAAGTTTCATCGAGATCCGATCATGCGTTCGTAAGTTAAGAATATCTAATTTTTCCGGATTCACCTTCCCTCTAGACCCTCCCCCCCCCCCCAGATAGTCGGATTGGGGAAACGACTATTCTCAAGTCAATATGTTCGGGTCCATCACGTGCCGGCCGATTTTTATCCTCCTAGCACATCAGGAAGCACCGAACTCTCCATCTCCATCGCCGAATCACCAGAAACTAGCCCCCCCCCCCCAAACACCCCAAAGTGAGCGGATCCGGTCCGATTATGTCAATCCCGTATCTAGGACTTGTGCTTGTTCTTTCCACCAAGTTTCATCCCGATCTCTCCGATCTAAGCGTTTTCCAAGATTTCCGGTTTCCCCCTCCAGCTCCCCCCAATGCCACCGGATCCGGTCTGGATTTAAACTGGGACCTCTGAGACACGAGGTCCTTCCATATATCAAGTTTCACTAAGATCCGATCACCCGTTCGTCAGTTAAAAATATCTCATTTTTCCTAGTTTTTCCTTATTCCCCCTCCCCCCACTCCCCCACAGATGGTCGGATCGGGAAAGTGACTATTTCTAATTGAATCTGGTCCGGTCCCTGATATGCCTGCCAAGTTTCATCGTCCTAGCTTATCTGGAAGTGCCCGAACTAGCAAAACCGGGACAGACAGACCGACCGACCGACCGACTGACGGACAGAAATTGCGATCGCTATATGGCACTTGGCCGAAGGGCAAGTGCCATAAAAACTGTAACTTTCTTCGCGGATCTAGCCTAAGAGCGATCAACTACGGGAAACTTTCAATTAAGTTTCTGGTCTTGTGTTGGGGAATGTTTGGCGACCGAAAGGAATTAACCAAATTTGCGAGGGGCTGCTCATGATAGGACAAGTTACGCCGGTAGAAAGCAGGAAAATGATTTTAAGGTATGCCTTGAAAGGAAAAGGACATTTTTTTTTTCAGCAGTGGCTTACATTTATAATTGGTAAATATTTCAAGTATTGAGGGACAAGCTTATAGAGGTACCACAAATCTGAATAAGTCATTAGATGAAATCGATCATCTATGGATAACGGACAAACGAAGTGACGCATTTTAATCGGGTTTTCGGGTCTATTTAAGTGAATAAGTGATGTGTAACTAGAATATCAGATCTCAGCCCTATTCGATTAAACTTTAAAACCTATTCGTATCAGACATATCGGCAATTCGTAAGTGAAGATCCATATTTCCGAGTTTTTCAGTGAGCTTTAACAGCTACCAGTTCGTCAATCGTGACCATCGTGGAGTGGTTCGGTTTGGTGCTCTCGGTTGCACAGCATGACATTGAAACTTTAAGCCTCACCTCTCTCCTCTTCCTGTTCAAGATTTTCGCCAAGTACAGAGCACCTCCAGCAAGTGGTATGATCCCAATGATGCCAATAAAGTAGACAGACGTTCCGTTCTGTACCTTCTCGGGAGCTCCATCGTGTTCATCACCAACAACAGTTGGTGCGATCTTTCGCTGCTCTTCGTTGAACCGACTCAAGTCGTCATTACGAACAGTCCAATTGTTCCTTGATCGCTTGGAATCTCGCAAGACTTCAACTATAACAGAAAATGTATCTAACTCGGCATACTCATTACAAAACTATAGTTTGTACAAAACTATGGTCTTGTTAGAAATGGGTCGCATCTTGTTAGAAATGGGTCGCATCTGCTGAAATCTTTCTCGGTTCTGAAGAGATTTAAGATTCCCGTGCAACAATTAGTCTTAATTTATTGTTGTTATGTCAGACCTTGTCTTGAATATTGCTGCCAGGTATGGCATCCCGGTTTGACTAAGGAGCAATCCAGTAGACTGGAGCTAATCCAGAAAAGAGCAATTAACATTATCCTGGGCCCAGTGTACGTTAGTTATGAAGAGAGCCTTTCAAGTCTCGGTCTCCCTTCCCTTGAGCAACGTAGGCACCATTTAACAATAAGTTTTGGCCACAAATGCCTAAATTCTGAACTCCACAGATCAATGTTGCCTGAGTATATAGAACAAAATAAAAACAGGCCCAACACGCGTACTCAAACCCACTCAAACAAAACTAAATTAACAAATTATCCAGCGGATGCTACTGAAAGATATGTTAACTCGTTTGTGCCGTACTTTGTTCGTTCGTTTAATAGTTCTTAGGCGTGTTTATCTTGTATTATTTGTCATTTGCCATTGGCCATTTTATATCCCGTTGAAAGTGCTATGTTGACTTACCTTTGCTAGCTATCTTTGCTATTTTGGTCAATAAACGATATATATATATATATATTTGTTCTCAAGAGAACTTGCCAATTTGCTTTTATTGCACAAATGTCTCTCTGAGACTTTGCTTCACTAATTATTTAATGCACTGTCAAGAACGAAGATATCTGTAAGTAAGTAATTTGGCGGAGTAAATGAAGAAAATAAAGAAAATAAACAAAACACATAAACACACTGTGTGAGAACTGCAGCCTTTTCATCAAATAGCTTACTTTCCGTTTTTTAGCCACTGTTAAATGCATTTTTAGTTGTCTCCATGCAGTAACGGGGCGATTATAATAAGAGTTATTCCGATGCTTTGAAGTTCCAGACTATGTTTGGCCCATTCCTGTCCATAACCCTTGCACTCGAATCGAACATCCACACACCTTTCGTACATCATCCGTATGCTGAGCTGTGATGCATGTGTACGGTGCTGTCGATGTAGTTATTTTGGATGTCGTGTAAAAGTACGTGCACACACAGTCCAATTTTCGCAGTCGCATGCGAGTTTACTGCTTCGCTCCGAAATTTTGACGTTTCGCCTGCATGTGTCCCCACACTCTCAGAAGTTTCATAACAGATAACACGAGGATGCTCGGTTTCAACAGATAATGCGTAACAGATAATACTTCGAATGTTATCTGTTGTGTTTGAAAATGCTATGCAAGAAATGTTATGCATAACAAGCTTTATTAGGAAGAGCCAAAAAAGCATCTACTGACTTTATTCCTTATCGACATGATGTCGGAAAACTCAGCAGATACTTTTTGGCGGCTTTTCGGTTCTTCCTGGTGGTAACGCTTTTTATGCATAACATACTGAATACAACAGATAACATCCACAGTGTTATCTGTTACGCATTATCTGTTGAAACCGCGCATCGTCGTGTAATCTGTTATGAAACTTCTGACAGTGCACAGTGACGCGATCCTCGCATGCGAAATCTCGTCGGACTGTGTCTGCACGCAGCTTTAACAGAAAATTGAGCGAAAAAGTGATTTAAGGACAATAAACTCAACGCTCTTTCTTGCGCTTTTTCTTCCAGCGTATTAGCGTATTACAGCCAGTTTACGGCATTCAAAGAGTTTAAAAATGTCTGACCGTCCGAAGTACCCCAACAGAAGAACGCGAGCACTTAAAAAAAGCATTACAGATGTTAGGTTTATATTAATTATACCCGTCCGACTGGTCCAGGAGTTTAAGATACAGCTCAGGTGTTGACAAATACAGAGAAACGTTAAAAAACGCTCACACGCTCACTTTTTCCATAATGGAAGAAGCATTTCTGCGCGCGGAAGGTCTAAGAACGCTAGTAGTCTTCACTGTCATAAGTTTCATAACAGATACACAAGGATGCGCGCTTTCAACAGACATGAGACTAAACACTGTCTTACTAAAGACAGTGTTTAGTCTTTTTAACTTTTTAAGAGTTACGATTCTGTAAAAGCGTAATACTAAACATAGTTGTTAGAGAAATAATACCATTAGAATTTCACAATTCAAACAAGAGCTGAAAGCTCATATGGCACTTGCAAGAATACGCAAAATGTTGGCGGGAGTTTTTTGTTTGGGAGTTTTGTACAGAGTCGAATATTATTGTATTATACACTAGTAAGTAAAAAGTACTGTAAAAGGCATTTCTAGAACTCCTCTTCTTCGTTGGGCGGTTCAATGGTCTTCAATATGGTTTCGAAATTTATATCAAGTACGTTTCTTCTTTGAATCGTTACTGCGCAATTTCCCGTTTTAAAGGCGCTAGAAATGCATCTGTAAGCAAAACCCTTGAGGCAAAAACGATAGCAGGTTCTTATAGGGATCATTGATATATACAGTTTGGTCAAAAGTAGAACCCACGTGGCACAAATGATCATGGCTTGAGATGTATCGTTTGATAAAAAGTACTTTTCGACCTTGCGGTGAAGATGCGCACTTTAAGGGAGCTAGAATCTCATCTGTAAGCAAAACCCTTGAGGCAAAAATGGTAATGGGCTCATGGGGATCAAGAAAATGCATATTTTGCTTAAAAGTATTTATCTTAATTTGCGGTCATGATTGGTACTTTAAGGAATGGTCGGAGTTGAAAAGTGGCGAGTTCTAAGCCAATCTTGTCGAATTTCAAATATTCCAGCCAAGTTTCATCGTCCTAGCACATTTGGAAGTACCTTTACTCTATCGCGATCACCGGAATTCCGGACTCCCCTTTAAACACCCCCCACAATCGCCTGAGCCAATCCGGTTCTGTAAATGATTTATCCGGAGTATCTGCTAGTTATTCCCACAAAGTTCCATCCCGATCTCTCCAACCTAAGCCGGTCGCATATCCCCCCTCCCCCCCCAGTTGTTGTCGGATCCGGTTCGGACATGAAACAGATCACCAGAGACATGTCCTCTGCTCAATTACAAAATTTCACTCAAATCCGACCACCGGTTCCAAAGTTACGCATGACTCAATATTCCGGATTCCCCAACACTCCACTCCCCCGAGATGGTCGGATCGGGAAACTGAGTATCTCCAGGATGGTTTGGTCGGGTCCCTGATACGCCTGCCAAGTTTCATCATCCTAGCACCCCCTAATCTATATCAACCCCTACCAAGGTCCAACAACGAATTTTGCCAACCCCTTCGACCTTCGGTTGATCTATCTCTCTCCGAACGAATTCTTGCAAAGAATCCACGAGCAGAGTGTGATGAAAGAATGACTCATCCATGCGCAGAGCTATACTAGTGCGAAGAAAGGGGTAGGGGTTTGACGAAAACTAGAAAAAGCATTTCGGGTGTCCCCCTCCAGCCCCCCCCCCCCCCGCCCAGTTACCGGATCCGATCCGAATTTGACAATGAACATCCAAGACATTTGTTCTTGATATCTGTCAAGTTTAATGCACGCGCGATTATCCGCAATATCAACCCCTATTAAGGTTCAACAAACATATTTTGCCAACCCCTTCGACCTTCCGTTGATCTATCTCTCTCCGAAAGAATTCTTGCAAAGAATCCACGAGCAAAGCTATACTGGTGTGATGAAAGAATGACTCATCCATGCGCAGAGCTATACTAGTGCAAAGAAAGGGGTAGGGGTTTGACGAAAACTAGAAAAAGCATTTCGGGTGTCCCCCTCCAGCCCCCCTCCCCCCCCCCCAGTTACCGGATCCGATCCGAATTTTACAACGAACATCCAAGACATTTGTTCTTGATACCTGTCAAGTTTAATGCACGCCCGATTATCCGCTCCAAAGTTATGAATGTTACTAATTTCGGGATTCCCCATGTTGCCATTCCCCCATTGATGGTCGGATCGGGAAAGTGATTATTTCCAAGTTAATCCGGTTGGGTCCCTGATATGCCTGCCAAGTTTTATCGTCCTAGGTCATGTGGAAGTGCCCAAACTAGCAAAATGCGGACAGACCGACAGACAGACAGACATTACGATCGCTATATGGCACTTGAGTAAGCTCAAGTGCCATAAAAACGCGACGGCGTCAACAGATAGTTTGTCACCTCATATCTCCTGAAATTGCGCAAACGTTTGTAAAAGTTTTGAACTTCTGACAATTTAGAGGATTGCCACTCCTTTTAAAGGTACTACTTTTGCATTATATACAGTACTGCAGAGGCGTCCAAGAGACCCCACGACCAACCAAAGGTGCAGGTCAAAGAAACTCAAATCGAACTGACTGGCACAACATGCGAACTCAACATGTGGTAAGGAATCGCGGTCTAGTGGTAGGTGAAACTACGACCAATCGCTACACCTCATTTTGTATCTGGACCATGACTAAGTATAAAGCTAACCGCCTGCTACTAATACAACGACTGTTGATTAATCTCAGATCCTCGAAAGCGAAAACCTAATGGACTTCAAGTAATTGCGAAGCGATAAATAATGGGCATCTAGAAAGCACAGGGCAAAGGTGTTGTTGTGAACAGTCATTTACGCTCATTGAGGATTGGGTGGTAGCTACGCCCATGGGCTCACCACTAGGTTTTCCTAGCCGAAGAACCATCGTAATAACATGGTCCACGCAAGAAACTATGATATACTATGACAATGAAGAGTTATTGTTAGATTGGAAGTGTGTAATATCAGCAGAAGTGTTTCAGGACTGCCAAGGACGTGTCGACATTGTTTGTGCTTCAGCAACTTGGTTTACTGCCACAGTATAGGGAAGTGAGGGAAGACCGTGGCATGGTTTGCCAGTACGTCAAATAGGTCTAATGCGCTCTGGCAGCTCAGAGATCATCGAGAGAGGACATGACACGAGGAAACAGAAATATCGAATTTTCACTTATTCTTCTCACCGCAATCCCATAAAAGACAGCAATTCGGTCGAACTAGAAATGTATTTACATCGCTTTTGCTTCGTAATCCACTTGCACATACAAAAGAGGTTTACCGTCTACTTAGAACTGCAAGACACTCCAACTCTGGGTCAACTTTCAAAAAGGTGACTATGTTTATCGTAGTTTACTGTAGTTTTCACGAAGAAACCGAACAGGGTTGTGAAAAAAAAAATGTGAAGATCTAATTCTTATCATGGAACGAACCTTAAAAAGAAAGAGATTTTGCTTGGAATACTATCCGGCAGCATAAATTCAGGTTCAACTTTCAACAAGGTGACTAGATTTATCGAAGTTATGTTTATTGTAGTTTTCGCGAAGTAACCGAGCATGGCTGTTGATCTATTTTTTCATGGAATGAACTTCAAAGGTAGAAATATAATCTGGCTGTATAAATTCAGAGGCGTAAACGGGATCGGATAATTGTTATTGGCACATTACAAGCCGATGCCACCCACGAAGGCGACCGTGAACATCAATTCTTGCGATTTTATGTTTTCTCTGAACAAATAGGAGAGCATTGCAAAAAAAAAACTATTTTTGTCTCGCCAATTCGACTGTGGCAACACGAAAAGATATCGCCCACGCTTGGCTGGCTTGGCAAATAGCAAGGTCTCAAGCCACAAACGACAACTCCCAACCCAATAACTATGCAGCCAGAATTCAGGTCACCTGATTAACAGAAGTCGTCATGATACAGTTGCCACCCAAATCAAATTTTCTTTTATATAGAAGCCATGATCTAAGCATGTGATCGAGTAATTGCAAGCGTATTAGTTTATGCGCTGAAGACAATAGGGAACTAACAGTAATTGGTATTTACGATCGATTAGAGCATCACGAAAGTGGTCGAATGTATTTCTTCACTTTATTGACCAGAGAGTTATCGATGGCCTAATTATTTGTAAACCGATTATCTATATGCTTTCACTTACAAAGAACTTCAGTAAAAATGCTACAGTCAAACTATTTCCGGACCTTTGTGAGTGTTTTGATCAGTCTAGGAGGTGTGCTTGGCAAAGGTAAAAGTTACAACACCAGAAGCAAGAACAAATAAGCCAATAGATCCTCCGTCTTTGGTCCCATGCAGCGACTATCGATGCCACGGCAAAACTGACCTGAGCTACTAGAGGTACTTGCTGAGCTTTGAGTTGCTGCCCGTCAACTTCCCTCTTCGCCCCTGCACATATCAGAGGAGTTAATGCAGGAGGCGTGCTGACCAGCGCGCCCAGACAACCAATCGGCTTTTAACTTTGGAAATTTCTTATTCGGGGCTTTACTGCGATATAGCTGTTTGCAGAGGTAACGAATTGTGATGTTCCGCGCAGCTCCTACCCTCCGCTCGTTTCAGGGTACAGGGATTTATTCGACTCCGCATAGTCGTACTACAGAGATAGGCAGACAGAGATTCTGGTGCTTATTTGTTCTTGGGAGAAGTTAATTTGCGGCTGAAAATTGCAATGGGTCAAACTTTGTGGAGGTCTAACCTGGGTCTAACCTTGATTCTTCCACTCAGGACAAGATTACCTTAACTTCTCGCTAGGTTTCAATCTACTGCTCCATCGGCACCAATTTACTGGATGAAAACTATTGTCTTTGACTTCTTTCCCCCGCACGGTTAAGAACGAGAAATTAGGACATTTGATGGTGATAAACAATCCTTCATAGTTATTTCCGTCCTTCTGGGCAAGTGTCCCCTTTAGGACAGTGTTGCCATATTGGCGGATTTTACAACCGACTGGCGGACTTATTTTTTTACTGGCGTGTTAAAATTGTTTAGGTTCTATTGACAATCCTTGTAAGTTATTGAAGATTTCTTGCAATTTTGGGTTAAAAAGAAATTCTGGCCAATTTTTTGTGCATTTTTCAAAGACAGTGGAGTATATCTGATAGTGCCGTTTTGCACTATCAAATATGATTCGCAGTCAGCTTGCGCTGAAGGAATATTTACAGTGGAGTATTTCTTGGATCACGATCTGGCAACACTGCTTCAATGAGTAGCTTAATCTAAACATGCGATTTATCGTAATCTATCGCCGAAAGAAAGTATAAAACTGACTAATTGGATTAGACCAGCACCACCAAGCACCATCCATATTTGACGGTGCAAAACGGATATGTCAGCTACATTTTATTAGGGCTATATTTCAGCCATAGTCAGGTTCATAATGAAGGAATCATTATGCAGCAAGGTTTTCACACCTATTATTACAATTACAATTCATTTATTTCCAAAATTCTGATAAAAGAACATGCACGGGGTTTGTCAAATTAAATGCAGTGATCTGTTGCTACTTTTACTTCCCAAAAACTGGAAAATACCGAAGGCCCAAAAGGGAGTAAGTTTTTGAAGATTTCTTGCAATTGTTGGTTAAAAAGAAATTTTGGCGTATTTTTGGCGCATTTCTCAAAGACATTGGAGTATTTCTTGGATCACGATCTGGCAACACTGCTTCAGGGAGTAGCTTAAATCTAAACATGCAAGGATTGCGCACCTATAATGCAGTGATCTATTGCTACTTTTACTTCCCGAAAACTGGAAAATACCGAAGGCCCAAAAGGGAGTTGGGCCGTCAGTGATCTATTGCTACTTTTACTTCCCCAAAACTGCAGAATACCGAAGCTCCAAAAGGGAGTATTTCTTTTTTTTTTACTTTTCTCACCTTCGACATTTGTCATCTCCAAAAATCAATTTTTGCTAGACAATCGTCATTAATCATAAACCAGAAAGCTTCCAAGCGTAATTTGTCTCTGGTGTTTCCGAAGTGGCTATATACCAGCGTTTGACTTTATCGCTTCATTTTGTATTGTTCCTAGCTTCGGTATCTATAGAAACAAATCTATCCTTCTTACCTTCTGACTGTGGCAGCTCAAAGAGGAAATCGTCGACCGATTGAGTAGCCAGCTCCAATTTATGTCCCTCCGTTGCATTTACTGTCTCTGAAGCATTTGTATTAAAATTCACAACCCCAACGATGCCTTGGGGTTGTTTATCGATAGTGGCATTCTTCGCGACAACAACAACACCGTTAGGCTTCATCTCGTCGTGCCCCGGTATTGCACTCACCAAATGTGGCATTTCAATCGCAGCATCAATCGGAGCAGTCACGTTGACGTTCTGTCGAAGAGGGACAAGCGAGATATTTCTTTGAGCCAAGTCACTTCCGCTGATACTGGAATTATTATGGGTCGGTCTGGAGACAACCACTTCACTTTCTACAGCGAACATTGCAGCGATAGCATCTACGGCTTGAAAAGATTCGTCACTGCGGGAGTCGTTAACACGCAATTCTGGAGCTTGAGACAAGCCGGCTCCGAGAACAGAGTCGACAACCGATTTCCGATCGCTTTGGCTTTCACCAATCTGTAACTGCGCATTGGAATCACTGCTGCCACCTTTAATTAAGCGCTCAACTGAGGTGGGTATGAACATTCTGCTATCGGCGCTTTCTGGTTCCTCTGTCACTTCCTTAACGGCATCGGTAACTGTCTCACTTTTGGCAATTTCTACATGTTGCGTGGCATTGGCTACTGGTGCCGTCACTGGAAATGCTGAAGTTGCGCCAGAGGAACTTCCTCGTTCAGTCACAGCCGTGGACGAAAGTTCATTCGCGAGAACATTAGTTACTAAATTTGAATCCGGCTTTTCCGACGCAGGCTGCACTTCAGGTTCTTTCACAACCGGATTCACGTTTAGGACAATCTGCGACTCTTGGACTTGTTCTTTCTTGATTTCACCCTTGTCTAGTTCAACACTTTGGAAGTCCAACGTATCGTCAATCCTATGGCTAGGCTCCACATCGTAGTGTGGAGGTTCCGGAGTCGGTTCGGGAGGGGTAATATTCACCTGGAGGAATCCGAGAGAGAATGGATTCTGAACAGTGAATGACAACGCAGGTCGACGGTTGACCCTTAGCCTGGTGCGGTTCGCGGCTCCTCTAACGATCACAGAGGAGGACGAAGGAGATACCACTGGTTCAACCGTGACCTGCTGCAGTTTAGGCTGCTCAGGTGTCGTGCTGGCATCTTCCTGTGTTTGCACAGTCGAGTTCAAGCCGAATCGAGCGTATAATCTGTTCAACAACACATTTGTGGTATTCCGTGTTGGTAAAGAATGTTTATAGATCTCTGCGTTTTCTATCTTCGACACCCAATATTCCTCTTTTTTCTTTTGGGTAGTAGCGTTGAACGTATTATTAAACAATTTCCGCCTCGATATTTCAGGAGGCGACCTCACAAACTGACTCTGGTTCACCTGAGACTCTACAGCGTCAGGTGTCGCCTTACCGGTCGTCACAACTTGGGGTGCCTCTGTCACTGGCACCCATCCACCAGAGATCGACTTGTTCAAATCGAGCAAGGCCACATCAGAGCTGGGGAGCTCTGGTGAACTATGCGAAGTCGCAGTTTTTCTCTCAGGTCGCTGGAATGCAACCGAAACCGGCCTTCGAATGACTCGGACGTTATCGCTTGAGGCCACGGCTTCCTGGTCAGTTGGCTGGCTCAGGTCTATGATACGGCGAGTGGGGATCTTGACTCCGAAGTCAGTGGTTTCAGCGACAGCCGCGATTTCGGAAGAGTCGGTACGAAGTTGCTGTCGGCGTTTGAGAAGTCGAGGTCGAAATTGGCGTGCCTTCCTAAAGCTCCACTGTTCGATTGCGTGATCGGCTGAAGACTTGGTTGCCTCATGCAACCGGAAGGGAAACGGTTCGAAGGTGTACTGCGGGATGTCCTCCAGAGGCCAGTACAGAGCAGAAGCCTCTGAAATGAAACATTACCTTGTTGAAACATTACCTCAAAAATGTCTTATAGTATTTATATCTCACTGAATGGAAAAGATCGTTTAGGCATTTATGATCCTTTTTGCCTCAAGGGTTTTGCTTACTAACGAAATCCAAGCAACCTGAACGTGTGCATCTTCACTGCACAGTGAAAAAAAGCTTTGGACCAAACTACAGATTTTCATGTTCCCGCCGAACGGCACATGATTATTTGAACATCAAGGATTTTGCATACGAAGCAAAGTCCTATTCCCCTTGACTGCATCTTAATTGCACAGTGCAAACACATTTGTATGATGTCCCAGTTGTTTAGTTTATACTAGTCCAGATTTAGCCGGCTCTATAGGCCTTTTTCCGCGATACAGTTGTGGGCCACACACTTCTGAGTGTTTGTCGCGGAAACACGATTGTGTGCCACACAGTCGAGCCACTAGTTCAAACTCGCAGAAACGCCGTTTTGTCTATTTTTTGGCGGTAATTTCAAATATCTAGAAATAAAAATTAAATTCATGTAAAATCTCAATAAACAGAACTCCAGGCTCATTTCCTTACCATTCTGTTCAAAAAGCATCCTCAGTTTTAAGTCTATTTGCTTGAAAAAGTAGTTAGCTTTATTGATTAGACGCTATTTTGCTGCTTAATTTGAATTTTCCGCCAGACTCGAGCCACAAAATCGACAATCACCTCGCCAGTTAATGTTTGTCGAATTTGAGCCACAAAGCGAGCCACGAAAATCTTGTCGGTCGCGGAAACACACTTGTGAGCCGCACGAAAGACCGCGGAAACACTCTTTTCGAGCCACAGTCGACCCACAAACTGTTTGTGGGAGCACGGAAAACCGCCTTGAATGAATGAATGAATGAACTTTATTACCCGTAAAGGTGCAAAACACAAAATACGGAGTATTATGAAAGAAGCAAAACGATAAATAACGAAAAAAAAAAGACAAACAACAACAAACAAACTAACGAAACAACATGAAAAAGCTAACCAGCATCAATAACAAAGAATGTCCGCAGAGGGTCGTAAGCATGAATCAAATTAATGGTCTTTTTACACAGGTCATCACTCGAAGTCTGAATCCGAGAGGGCACATCTATTAGTCCAAATCGAGCAATGACTTTTCTGTTTCGGTGCCATCTAGGGAGCCGGAGGAGGAATTTACAATATTTGAAATAAGCCACTCGCAGAGTCTGGCGATCTTTTTTACGAAACAGCTGAGCCATGCCGACTAAAACAGAAGCACAGGGGCGCAATAAGCGTTGTAAAGCGTACAAGACCATTGCGGTTATAACGGCTTTTGTTTAGGGATATTTTCCCGTAAGCCACGCGTAGGCTTTTTACGGCTCTGTTCACAAGGGATGAACGCGTAGTGGAAAGCGCTGGGCCGAAAGACAGACCAAGCCAACTAACGGAAGAAGAACATGTAGAACTGCATCCCCAGCAACAAGTGGAGCGACCTTATAAGGGCTATTAAAACAAATAAATTCACATTTAGATGCATTAACTGATAATCCAATCTTAGACAGTTCGTGCAGTGTGTACGTTGTTTCTCACGGAAAGATTACAGAATTTTGAAAAATGGAAGTGCACCTTACTGTGAGGGTTACACAAGTCTGATAGTATGGGGGACATTCCGAACAACTACATCATGCCCTTACTCCCACACGTGATAATACTTTGCCTTGCGCGAACGAAATAAATCCGCTGATCACAGCGTGCACATTCCCGTGCCATAGCCGAAGGCCATAGTAGGCGTAAGGGCTTGTAAATGACATGTTAGTAGGATTATTAAACGCATCTATCCATGCCTATAGCTTGGCCTTGAATGTCAAGCACATTCCGTGATTTATTCATCGTTTGAGATCCAATTTGACACGCAAAAAACGTTCCTTTGTAATTTTGACACGCATAAAAAGTTCCTTTGTCATTATACGATGCAGTGAACCAGGCTTATGGTTAAAATGACAGAAATCAGATGTTGTGATGACTGATTTCCCATGTATCCAAAATTTCAAGGAGTAATAGTCAGTTAACATATTTCAGGAACGCTAACTCCAATCACGAAAATGTCTGGTGAGGATGTAGCTAAACAGCAGATAATCGTGGGAGAAGCAGCAGTGACCAGGCCTTGACTTAACAACTATTTTGGTTTCTCACACTAACACTCAATTTGTTTGACGATGCAATAAGTGGAGCAAATCTCTGTGTTCCAGAAACGGAGAAGTTTGGTCCGAAAAGATAACCTCGAGCATTTCCGGTTCCCACAAACAATCGTCCTCTCAAAAAACTTTAAAATTACAACTTTTGCGCAGCGGACCTATATTTAATGCACAGGTGCCAAAGTGTGACTACTTCTAAGATGTAACCATTCCCGAGAACAAGAGGACATTTTCCCCTGATTTCGTGTTGGAAAAAAAATCTACAGAAATTGATAGGTGGAAGATGAGCTCATGACTGCATCACTGAAGACACAAAGTTTCAGAAATAACTGAAGATTCATCTTAGATGTCCTTGTGCCTCTGGAGGTACATGGAAGCTGGGCAAAGGTAAGAATTCTTGCCTTTTCCGAATCCTTTCCTGATAAAAATTGTCCCAAACAAGCAGAGGCGTTACTAGCCAAAATGTTGTTGGGGGGGGGGGGGGGCAAGGTATTTACCGATTGGCTGCTCATTCTTACCGACTGTTTTTGCAGATAAAACGACTACTATTGAGAAAAAACGACTGTGTTGACGAAAAATCGGCTGATTTTAAGGAAAACTACTATTTTCAAAACTGACGATGCAATAATTGGAGCAAATCTCTGTGTTTCATGTTTCCAGAAACAGAGGAGTTTGGTCTGAAAAGATTACCTCGTGCATTTCCGCTTCCCACTAACAATCATTCGCTCAAAAACTAAAATCGACTGTGTTTACAAAAATCGCGGCGCTTTACGTGGACTCGGGTATTTTTTACCGACTGGCCGACCACATTCGGGGGCAAACAAGAACCTTTCAGTGAATAGCATGAACAACATCGCCCCTTGACTTCCACAAAGGGACCAAATTTCACAGGAGAGCGAAACACAATTTTTATTTACACGCATTTGCGGATTGCAACGGGCCTTGAATGGTGAAAAAACGGGGGGCCCCCTCTCAAGGTCTCAAGTCTCAAAGCTGCTTTTAAACGAGATGCTCTTATAAATTATTACTTTTGGTTTATTCGCAATAAAATCACATCCCTTTTCTAAAGTCGCACACGCATCCTAGTTGCAGTTTTTCAGCTCCTT
Organism: Branchinecta sandiegonensis; assembly: GCA_030848855.1. NCBI lineage: Eukaryota > Metazoa > Arthropoda > Branchiopoda > Anostraca > Branchinectidae > Branchinecta > Branchinecta sandiegonensis. The sequence goes on along the minus strand of JAUPMV010000006.1, from coordinate 21,834,888 downwards.
CCGAAACAGGACAAATGACAGTAAATAATACAGTTTTAAATATTGTATTACACCTCTAGCTGTAAGCTATCAGGATAATAAACTTGATTGATCGATTAAAGTGTCATTTGTGCCATTTGGTCTTGCCTGAAGTTGAAGCTGGGGCTGGCCAGAACGGGGCAAATACGTTTTTTGCACCATAAACATTAACATATTTTATTTTTTTTAAACATTAACCATAAACACTATTGTTTTTGTATTTTTGCCCACCCCCATTGTTAGTTGTTAATATTTATTGTTAGTTGTTCTCGTATGGCCCAAGCTGGCCGTTTTAGTAGATTATATAAATAAATTATTAAAGGAAAAGAAGAAACTGATATTTGCAAATACTGATTTAAAACTTCTGTCCGTCTGTCCTTAGAACAAGATTAACCACGAAATGAGTGAATGAGAGCTCTTAAAAACTACCGTCTGTAGATATGAGTTACTACTCGGTAATCTCGGTATCACTAAATTTCTGGATCCTTGTAGTTCTAGTCACTGATTTCAATTCCAAGCGACAAAGGAATTAAACTGAAAAACTTGCACCGACATACCTTTTTGGTACATTTAAAGGACACCTGAACAATGAAACCATATGTGAACACACCATGGAGAATGCATTTACAGACATGGCCACGGAGAGCATTCTTCTCCTGAGCGCGACGTTTTCAAAATAGGGATGTTCGTTTCTGGAGGTTTGCACATGCAGACTCCAAGACAAAAAGCGCAACTCATTCAAATCTTGTACAGCGCTGGCCGGATCGTATTGGAATTTCTTCTAGATATACGTTTGGGCTTAACTGGTTAAAAAACATTCCAGAAGAAGGGTTGGTTGGAGACATTTGTTCATTTCTAAAATTGTTCGGTACTGAAATAAGGACAGATGCAAAATGGAGCAAAAATCATAGCTTGGAAACAGTATTTCGTATTTGGATTGGGCAATGTTAACGGAAGTCATACAGATAGGGATGATACTTGGTACTCTTCATTCAGGTGTCCTATAAAGACCTGGGACGGCTGGGACCCTATGCTACATTAACATTTCACTCGTGCGGAGAAGTTAGGTCGTTCGAGGCCTTTATATCTCGTTTTCTTTTGGATTTTGGTGGGTTGCTGCGACCAGGAACCGAGTAGGTTACGGATTTTTTCTTCTCTTTTTTTCCTTTCCTTCTTTTTCTTTATTATACAGTATACACATGTTGGTATTTCAAGGAGAGTTTGTATACTTCTTTAAAAGTCTCAGATTCTTCAGGGATTATTTTACTGTTTTTGTAATAAAACCGATTTATAATATATAAACATCTAATCTGTATTTCCCCTGTAAAACACGTATCACCTAATTCGAGTGTCCTTTATGGGTAGTGTGAGGTTTAAGAAGGCGGACGAGCAAATTTATAGACTGGACCGATATTAATTCTACCAGGGACCCATTAACTTCCTGTAATGACTCGCCATTCAGGGGGCTTGTCAATAAGAGATTTCTGATGCGCTCTTGACCGAGCGTCAGATAGTTCGAGAAATACCCAGGGGGCTAAAATACCCGACTATCCAGATAGACAAACATTTTTGCAGCTATTGTGCTGAATAGTCCCAACAAATTTTGTCTATCTGAGCAAGAACGCCGATTCGATCCAAGCGGATTTTTTGGAAACTAGGTGAGGCTCGGGCAACATAGTTCAAATTCAAATTGGTTTATTTTCATGATACCTTTTAACAAAAATAGTGATGGATCGTCATACATGGTCGACATAGTCTTAAAAATCACACATATGTTACAATTTTTAAAATTTTAAAACACAATCCAATAACAACATATTTACAAAGCATGTCAATTTAAAATTCATAATTCCGATCCGTTAAAAAACTTCACAAAATAGGGAACAAATGACTTGAGAAACCGCTCCGTAGATTTTACGTGCGGTTTCTTGAGTTGTATCTTTGATGCGTCTGTGCTACGGGTTGCCTTAATTTGCAGATTTGTAGTCACAGGGGGTAAAATGGACCGGTGCACATCCGAGGCCAGACATTTTTTGCCTAATTTCACTAGGAGCCCGTGTCTCCTATCAGAGAGGGTTTGCAGACGCAATGTCTTTAGGCTTTCTTCATAGGACTCGTATTTCTATCCAAGAATGATGCAGCAAGCTCTCCTCTGAATCCCTTCCAACTTCTCGCTTTGCTGAACTGTGAGTCCAGCGTTCCATACGGCACGTAAGTTTTATAGCAAGTGACAAGATCACCTGTAGAGAGACCAAATCTGTTGATGCTTGCAAAGGATTTGAGCAGAAATGACCCTTTTTTGACGAGATTTTTTACATGGTCATCCCATTTTAGGTTGCTTTTAATAGTGACGCCCAGAATTTTCGCAGAGCTGGCCACAAGGAATTGTGTCTCGTCTTCGAGGGGAGGAGGCGTTTGTTTTGTGAAGTTAATTCTTAGGGCGACACTTTTTCTTCACTTATGCCTAGCTTCATCTTCATCATAGCAACATAGAAGCATAGGAAATGACAAGCCCCCTGAATGGCGAGTCATTACAGGAAATTTATGGGTCCCTGATTCTACCAAGGAACACTGGTTGCTAGAGGTTTCTGTCAATCCAAGCGGGATAATACAGCCTGCGTTGCTAAAGAACTTGTTTTCAGCTAGTATCCTCTTGTATAAGGACGGGTTGCGAGTCATCACCTTGGGTTCATGCAATACTCATCTCTCGCCTGAAGGGTTCGGAATTGCTACATCGCGGCGAGTAGTTGCCTGTCCCAATTGCCATATTCGGTAGTAGAGTGCTCGGCTTCATCTCAGAAACTGAACAGTCAATAAGATAAGATAAGATAAGATAAGATTTATTTCCGGAAAAGCACAAAGGGCCATGGAAACAACAAAACAACACAAAAACAAAACCCTGTGAATCTTGGCTACCTTTAGGAATATTCCCAAATTTCTAATATCTCTAAAACTACTACTTTTCAAAATTTGTTTAAACCTTTCCTCTCCCCAGATCATTTCCCCAAATATTTCTTTCCTCGGGTCTTTTAACTCCTGACACTCACACATTAAATGGAAAATACATTCGTTCATTTTACCGCACATCGGACAGAAGTAAGGACCACGGAGCACTCTAACCTTTCCCAAATATTTCCTTCTTAGTCCTACCGGTAAACAATCTGCCCTCAGGCTAATTATAAGTTGAATTTGGTCTAAAGGAATTCCCGCCTTAAAATAAATTTCTTCCCCCCATATCTCCTTGGCTGCAGCATAAAACAATTTGACTTATGTTTTGTAAGAAATCGATAAAAACTAACCTTGGGCGATTAAGGAACACAGATGTCTACTATTGTTGCGTTTTTGCGATTATAACCTTCTTGTTTCGGAAGAAAACAGTATTAGGGGCAGGCAAACAATTCGGGCTGACAAAAATGGATCGTAAAATTCTATTAGAATTCAGCAGGAAGTGCTAACGATAGCGAAACTGTTTTGCACTGGACGGCATTTCTTCAGCTTCAGTGATCCTCGGCATACATTCTTTACTGGTACGGCGGTACCAAAACCTGCGACTCAGATTTCGGGCTAATGCCTGAAGAGGACTCTTACCACATCATCCGACTAAAATTTAAGCTGACCTCTTCCGTTAGCAGCAGCAAACACGGGCTGACGGGATACTTATTGCAGAACTCTTACTAGAAATGATCTTTTCACAATAAAATGGTTCAGAAATGTTGATTTTGAAAATACCAATACTTGCCCAGTGAGATTAGCGATTTTCTTGGCGGCGCTGGTCGAATCTGTCCAGGCTTCTCACTCTCCAAAGTGGAGGCTCGACCCAAAATATTTGAAAAGTGTGCGCACCGAGGTTAAAAAGTGCTAAATGCCAAGAAAAAGAAAAGAAAGCCAAGACAAATTTTGCCAGGCTATTCAACTGTTTGGAAGGTTCCTCCGAATAGGGTTACCACACAGGGAAAATTGTACATCCCTGTAGTTTCAAATATAGGCACAGTGTTCATGTTTTTATATATTTTTTCTTTTCCGCAGTTTCTGGTACGATGGCCTTTGCTAGTTTCTATGCATAAAATATCTATTTTTTATCTATCATACAAGACAGACCAGGTCTTCCAAAACAAAACACATTTTTGAAGCTTCTCCTGCCATCATATTTGAAAGAGTTGTCGGGGACCTTGAAGCTTTCGGCGAAGTTTGCGCTGCTTGACTGGCAAACTCGCCTCGGCCGGAAAAGCATTGAGAAGTCGAAGCGCAAAAGAAAACCATGGCGCCCGGCGGGGATTTCTAAAGCTTACAATCCCACATGGGTTACCTTGGGTATGAATCGGTTCTGGATTGCCCCGAGATTTAATTGTCTTCTATTTATCTATAATATTGATTTTTTTTATGTATACAATTGCATTTATTTTTTTCCCTTTTCTTTTTCGTTCCCAATACAATTATGCTAAGTGATTAAATTATTGAGCCCTGCCACAAACAAATCTGTATAGATTTTCACGTGGCAGATCTGTTATGATATTGATTTTTTTTTTAAATTCCATTATATATTAAAGTTGTCTCTCTGTCTCTCTGTCACGGGAGGCGGAAAGCAATGATCACACAAATGGCAGCATAATATGAAGGGTCCTCTTAAACAGAGAATTGATAATGAGAGAAAATAGGGGAGAAACAATGACCAGTCGATAGGAATGATTATTGTAAGCGCAAGTGTACATTTTATTTCTGAAAATCCCAACACTAGCCAACATCAGACGAAATAACCTTTTATGAAAATGAGTTTGTCAATTCCGGCTGCTTATGAATTTTTCAGCGGGTCAGACATCATACGGCAGCTTAGAGTTTATGAAAATTTTGCCGATGTTTAGGGAGAAATGACAAAATAACAACAAAATAAATTACTGAAAGAAACAAACAGTGTCAAATATTCATGTTATGTCATTTCTATTCATTCTCCAGCTAGCCTAAATGTGTTTATTTTAATCTGATTTTTTTGTTATGATCTATTTTGAACTTGCCCAGGAGCCGGGTGCATTGGGATCGCGCCAATAGATGATCCCACGATCGTACCAGTACCGATTTGAACTGGGACTCTAACGAGGGTGATCCAGACACCGCAAATGCTAGAATTCTTCCGATTCAACTATTCAACTGCTTTTGTTTAAACCGACTAGGCTACTGTGTGCTTACATTTTTCATTTCCCAAGACAGCAAGCTAACATACTGACATTACGGTCGTCATTATGATCATTAGTGTAACTAACCTGGACTCCTTTTAACCGTTATCCCGCCAGTGGTTTTTCCCACGAGAGAGAAAAAGACTCCTGCGCATAATAAAAGGGCATTCCGGGTCAGCCATGCCTCTTGCGTAAGCGGTGCCTTGCTATTTCCGTATTTCATCTTTTCTTCCGCCTGCAGACTGTCATTTCAGCCGGGATGTGGAAATTTCGGTCCGAAGCTCTTCCCTGAAATAAGAAAATGGTTCAGAAGTTAGTCTCTCATAGTTTCTTGTAGTTAGCCTATAGGCTACAACATTGGGAATTCCAAGGACATTCTTCCATTCCAAGGAAGTCCAGAAAGGAATTTAGCGTACACATTTCGGCAGATTTGAAATCGTCAGATTGAACCTTGCTTTTGGTTAAACTACAGCGATTTCTGAAAACTCAAGAACATCAGGGACCCCGAGCATTAAGAGAGCTGTCCCGCGTTCCATCTCGAATTCTTTCCTTCTGAAATCCGCAACAGGTTCCGTTTAGCTAGAAGTTTGCCTAATGTCTATAGCAGCATTTTTAAGCCTTAAAGGACCCCTCGCAATATTTACTCTTCAACTTACAGTATTTTAAAATATTTGAATACCTTTCAACTAGGCTGTGCTTTCAACAAATAACCCACAGTTTTCTCTGTTTTAAGCCTTTTTCGAGACCCGTTGACTTGTAGCGAAAGCACGGAAACAATTTACATAACTGTTTTTTCTGATAGAAAAACTTCTTGCAGACAACCGTCGACAGAGTGATACACATCAAAGGTAGCAAAACGCGGCAAGTGAGAAAGTCAGCGTGGTTTTGTTAGAAGGGTTAGAATGTACCGTATGAAATTGGGGTCTCTGGGTTTATAAACATATGGAGTGATTACGGAAGTAGGTTGCGTTAGTATTGTAGGTAAGACAGGTCCTTTAACTGATACTGAACTGAATGAATGTATCTTATTATCCCACTACACTTGACATAGTAAAAAATGGAGTGCAGAAAAAGGAAAAGAGAGAACACAATGGCCCGATAAATGACCTCGTGATGACTAAGATGGTATAATATTTTCGATCTTTTTTTCTTAGAAATAACGATAATAGTGAACTGTGTCACGTCTTAATTAGGCGGATGCCTAGCTATTAGGGTTGCAGGAGCGCAATCGAAACGTACAGGGGCACTAGCGGTTACAGAATGTGAACAGCGTTGCCACATCAAAAACATTTAGAGAGTGACTTATGGCCCAAAACAGAGAGTGAATTGGGAGTGAAATCTATTTTCATGAAATGTTCACTTTTGGTCGGAATCGCCTCTGTAAAAATGACGAATCTTGCTTTTACTTTCATGAAAAAAACTTTAAATGGTTACTTCTGGTCTGAATCCCTGCTGCAAAAATGACACATTTGGTCATTTTCTGAAATAGAGTGATTTTTATGTCCTACGTAGGACAAGAGTGACAAAAACAAAATAGAGTGACAATTCACAATATCGTGCGACATGTGGCAACCCTGAAAGTGAGGGTTGGAGGGCTTACAGCAAAACTGACCGGATTGTTTGATGTCCACCCGCCTCCCACCAAAAAACACAAAAGCAATGCATGCACTGTCAGACGTTTCATAACAGACAACAGAAGGATGCGCGGTTTCAACTGGTTTCAACAGACATGAGTGTGTAACAGACAACACTTTGGGATGTTGTCTGTTGTGTTGGAAAACGTTATGCGTGAAATGTAACGCAGAACAAGCATTGCCAGGGAGAGCCGACAAAGCATCTACTGACTTTTGTTTGCCGTCAGGATGTCGGGAAATTCAGCAAATGATTTTTGCCGATTTTTTGGCTCAGATTCAGGCTGCAGATTTGCTTTGAAAGTCGGATACCATTGTACTGAACATTTGATCCAGCACCAAGCCGACTTCCGGGTGGGGGTATTTTTTTTTCAATAGGGGGGGGGGGGGGGTACAGTACAAATGTGTTTCAGCTGACAGGAGATAGACACTTACCAACGTGTTTACACATGCGTCCACAAAGTGTTTCAAGTAAAAAAATACTTACGATTTATTTTACATCGGTGTATACGTTCTCGAAGTCGCAGAAATCCAGTAATCCCTTATAAAATTCGTCACAAAATACAAAACAAAACCAGAAACTAGTACACATAGACCACGTACAGTCAGGTATCTCGAGACTGGTTCCAATTCTTCGTCATCTGACCGCCGCAGCACCGGGTAGACGAGGGATTGGCTTGGCGGCATGCAGCTTGCTCAATCACAGCTAGCGGGCAATTTGGGTACCTGTCAAGTTACTATTCCTCCACTGAATCAGGGAAAAAGTTAATGAGCAGGATACATCATCGACCTAGATATTTCGACCTGAACTACTTTCCGTTAAAGGACACTCGAACTATGTACTGTTTATGGTGCAATCGTGATTCTAAAATAGTTGAATACTTTGAAACTAGGCTTTGCTTTTAAATTTTAGCGAAAAGGCCTGGGATAGGACAATCTAGTCACCCATCACTTAAATTGGCTTGAAGACCCGTTGAAAATGCGTTATTTCATTGTTCCGCTATCCACGAATAATCGATTTTTAAATAGTGGAATCTCAGTGTGATTTGTGGCACCTATTTGCGCTTGTATTTTTGTTGTATGCTTACGAGAAAGAGTTATGATTTTTTTTTTGTTCAGGCACTAGGCAATCTTCATCAATCTCCCCACTCCCCACTCCCCACTGAAAAGCCTCGTTTGTGTTGAGATTAATTCCCGCACCATAGTAGAATTTACGCTGTGGGGACGGCCGCAGATATTCTGAAAGTCATAACTAGAGCAGATAGTGGAAATAGAAATCCCTTTGCAGAATCCGAATAATTAAATTAAATGGCACAAAAATAAGTTGGCTTCTCAGTTCAACTTTAACAAACTATCAAAGGCTTTGGCTGGTAGGTCTATAAAGCCTTTATCCAGGCCCATTGAGTCAAACGAATTTGATAGCTAGATCCCATGTACTGCCGCCGTGATTCACTCGCACCCGCGAGATCTAACTAGTTGCAATCCTCCACAACAAATAATGATTGACTGAATAGAATGTCGACGAAAAGCCCTGATCGTATTCTTGATATGTCTCGTCTCTGTTCTTTGTGGACTAGTAAGGTTTTCCGGTGATTTACGCGACACACTAGTATGGCACTTGCATTGTAAGTACCATAACATGCGATCGTAATGTCTGTCTCTCTGTCCAACTTTTGCTAGTCCTGGCGCTTCCAAATAAGCTAAGCAACGATACTTGGCATGTGCAGAAAGGACCCGAGAAAATGCTGACACCTTAATTCCAGGATCATATCGTCAGCGGGAGGGGGGGGGGGTTCTGGTGTTTTAACTGTTCTTTCAGGTAGTCATCGAATCTGAGAATGATTGTTTCGTTTATAAGTAATCGATCCCTAAAAGCCGTCCCATTTATATCGTCCGATGAACTTTATTTCTGTTTCATCCAGTTTGTCTAGACCTATGAACAGTGGTTTAGTTATCAGGCTATAGGCCTAACAACCTAATTTTAAGTGCCCAATTTGTTCTTAGTACTCTCGCCGTTTCCCGGGGACTCCTTGGGGAGTCGAGGGGAGCCACGAAAGGAAAAGAAAACATGGAATGTATCCGCATCGATTATGTTCGAAAATTTGCTTTTATTTCTTGCTAACTTATTTAGGTGAAGAAACAAGATTAATCTGTAAAAGCTGTGGTCCACTTTTTTTTGATTTTTCTTTGGTTTGATTTGCTTACTTAATTTTACAAATACACGGTTTACAAAAAGAAAAACAATAAAACAGAGTTTTAACATTTTCTAAGCATTAGTCCTTTCCTTAAAGGCACAGAAAACTTGACTACGCAACTTTCGGCCATCAAACCGACCTGGGGGACTTAGATAAAGATACATGGACTTATTGTCGACAGGACCCCCCTTCTTTGTTATCTCGAACCCCCTCCTTAGTGTTCCCAAAGCTAGCTGACAGGCCCTTGCCCCTTATGCACTGTAAATATGCACTGTAAAAGTTCGCCTTTGGCCATGTTGACTAACTCATCGGGACAGAAGTAGTCAAGAGGTCGTGCGTTCGATTCCTACTCCCGGCACACAAACCTTTTGCTTTTTTTTCTACTAACTCAAAAGTCGAATTCTGGGAAACTGCAATGGTCGTAACGAGAATTTTTCTTACTCTCAATATTGACTCAGGGGTAGCCTACATTCTTGATATGTCAGCTAGCTCCCAGAGTCAAGTTTTCTGTTCCTTTAAACTAAATGTTAATCTTAAAAATTAATTCAGCCAACGCCATTTTAAGCCAATGACCCCAGCAACTCCCCAAATCGATTCCACACTGAATCCGAAAGGGGTTAGTTTTAGGAATGATAATCCAAGCGATCGCCATCAGTGGGGACCCGTGAGAATGGGTGAAGTGAATCCCTAGTCCCTACTGCAAACAAAAATGCAGGGTCCCTGTGGTACAGCAAGATGATGGAACTGTACTGAAGCCCCGTTCACAAGCATACCTACGCACATGCCCCTTCACACCCACACCTAGGCACAGATTTTGGGCCAGGCACGGAGTTCTAGACTCTAGAACTCGGTTCCTGGCTAAGCTTGGGCACATCCCTAGGCATCTCTGCTTGGCTAGGCATGCTTGTGACCGTGGTTTAGGCCAGTGGTTCCCAACCGGTGGTACGCGTACCCCAAGGGGTACGCGAGACCCTTGCAAGGGGTACGGGAAGGAACCAAAATTGATTTAGTCTGTAGCTTCAAAATCACTTGTTCCTTTTTGATTGCCGAAAGCCTAATTTTACCAGCAGAGGCATCACAATGTATCTCAAGGGGCAAAGTTTTTACTGGCCGACAGATAATTTTTACCGACTGCTTTTTTTAAGTAACTGCTTTTACGAAAAATCGCGGCGCTTCGCGCCGACTCTTTTCTTTTCAATCGTCTGGCCGACCTTTTTGGTGGGATGGGTATTGCCAACCCGTGCGTGATTACAAGCCCTAGTGAATTACAAGTTACCTCTGATTACAAGCCCTAGTGAAAGTCAGTGAAATAATATTGATTCGAAAACAGCTAGCCTACTGCTTGACAATGAACATCCAAGATATTTGTTCTTGATACCTGTCAAGTTTAATGCACGCCCGATTATCCGTTCCGAAGTTATGAATGTTACTAATTTCCGGATTCCCCATGTTGCCACTCCCCCATTGATGGTCGGATCGGGGAAGTGATTATTTCCAAGTTAATCCGGTTGGGTCCCTGATATGCGTGCCAAGTTTTATCGTCCTAGGTCATGTGGAAGTGCCCAAACTAGCAAAATGCGGACAGACCGACAGACATTACGATCGCTATATGGCACTTGAGTAAGCTCAAGTGCCACAAAAATGTGCCGCTAACAACGTCGAGCCGAGATTTGACAAAATTTTTGCCACCAAGCAGCCTCTCGTGATTGCCTCATTGATTTTGTATATATTTTTACACATGTATGCCTTATCATTTACGATAATAACTATCGTCTTTTCACGTTCTGAAAAAGGGGGTACGCAATCTTTTCAAACCTTGATTAGGGGTACGCGGTACGGAAAAGGTTGGGAACCACTGGTTTAGGCTACCTGGCTGGTCAGTCAAACCGGTATTTTTACACTACTCATTTGCATATACAGCCAATTCAGTCACGAAAATGCTCCAGATTATGGGCCCGAAGTTCCGAAATTTCACTTAAAAAAGTTCCGAAATTTCACATAAAGAAGTCGAGAAAACGACGCCAAACGGCGACCGCCACCGCCAAAAACACTCTATATGACTAAGTCCAAAACAAGCCAGTGCTCCTCAGGAAGAAGGAGTAAACCTGGGAGCAGCTGTGATGCCACTTCTGGCTCTCCCGCTAGGTACCCGGCCATTTTGCATCGGCAAGGAGAGTTAGTCATCAAGAGTATAAAAACGACGCGGCTTCGGGGTTTGCTTCGGGGACTAGTGGGGGGAGACAGCCCCAATGTTGTCGGCCAGTCTTAAAAAAGAAACGATCCGGAGCGAATCACCGCAATTTTTGATGAAAAACAAAAAAAACATCTGAAAAACAGTCGAATTTTTTTGAAAAACTGTCGGTAAAAATTACCAGCCAGTCGTTAAAAATACTTTGGCCCCCATACAAATTTGGCTAGTAACGCCTCTGCCAGGACAAGACCGATTTCAAGTTTTCATAACTTGCAGTTTCGTGATTTTCAAGATGAAGTTTAGGTTTTCCGGACCTTTGAGGGATTTTCGATTCTAAACTAGCGGTAGCGTAGCGGTTTTACATTTTCAAAAAGCGCGCAAAATGCTGAAGATTAAAGCATTGATTTTTGTGACTACACTTTACTTCTGCGCAGTCAATTATGGTAACTGATTTTGTTTCCTATTCCATCTAAGCTGATATTGTGCCCCGTGATTTAGCCTACCACTCAGTAATTGCAATAACTGATAATCCTGCAGCAGACAAATATTCTAAAAGCTAACATACTGCGAGATTAATGAGGTATATTAATTTAGGAGGCTAATTGATTCTACATAAGCTGCATTTTTGAATTCCTGTGGACTGTAGCCGTAGCAGTTGGCCTGTGTGATAATAAGGCATTTTTGCACGCTTTTTGCCGTAGACTTTTACTTGTGGGTTCGAACAGCAAAAACGCCTAATAAGTTGCTCGAACGGACAGTGGCGTGAAATTTTAACATACCTCTACTGTATTACAGGCAGCGGGCTGTTTTTGTCTGGCTAACTGAAACTGGCAAATTAGTACTTCGGTGAACCGTCTGTGTACTACTCTGGCAATCTAAAAAACAGCTTACTTCCTGGTTTTAAAACTGGTGTGCTAACTAACCAAGTGTGATATTCTGGACACACCACAACCTACTGCTACAAAAAGTTCTGGACCCACCATTCAAAAAAAAATTCCCAGAGTACAGAGAGTTGACAAGCAAACAGCAGTCATTCACAATACTTACATTTAACTTTGAAAAACTCATTTTTGTATTACAGAATTTCCAGATACTCAGCATCCTCCATTTTAGGAACCACAGGCTAGGGCCAAGGAACAACGGCATGAAGAAGGCCTTTGGCTGTAGCCTGTGGATTTCGTTCTTTGGCCGTTGGACTGAGGAGTAAAAACTCCTTATGAGCAGACAGGCTACAGGGAAAGGTTTGGCAAAACACCTAATACAGCTGCTACTCACAGGCGTGCTGTAAGGCATGCCAAAATGCAGTTATAGTATTTTTTTTGGCTGAAACTGATACTCAGATGAAACAGAAAAATGGGATTTTCGATTTTTTTCTTGATCAGCTAGTTATCCCTCTAAGATGATGTGCGAGGGATAAAAAGATTTTGGATATTTTTCACTTCCAGCAAACTGTCCTAAGCGAAAAACAAAACTAAATCATAAGATCCAATACAATACCTACAGAAAAACGGTGGAACCAACAAACCATAAAACAACATGTAACTAAAACCAGAAGAATGATGTAGATTGAACGACATACAAATACAAATAAAACAACGAATATTATCATGTGCAACTTAAAAGTGTATATGTACTAATATTATATTCTTAGCTAACTTGTTACTGCTTACTGCAGACAGGGGCGTCCCAACACCTTCCTGATGGGGGGGGGGGGGTGCAGCTTCAGAATTTTAACAGAATTTTTTGTAGTTCTACTGGATTTTTCCAGGTTTTACCGAAAATACCACTAGTGCTCTACAGAAACTCTAGAATACTGTTGTGTTCTGACTTTCATTATGTGTTACAAACAACAATAAAATAGGCTTGTTAAAGTTCAACTGAAAAGGTAGCTTATTTTTGCCTAACAATGACTATATGAAATGGAATTCTCATGTTGACAATATTATCCGTAAAACCAACTTTTTAATTAAATCCTTCTCTACCCTTAAATCTTTCGGTTTAGGTACTAAATGCCTCCTCTGTTATTTTAAAACTTATATCCATCCTCATTTAGAATATGCTTCACCAGTTTGGCATTCATCTCTTTTTGCAGAGCTCTCTAATCGCCTGGAAAATGTCCAAAAGAGAGCAGTGAGAATCATTCTGGGTGAATGGTTCCTAAATTAACTGACAGCAGAAATACTCTTTCAAAAAATTTTGGAGCAAAGATAATGTGTAATCCTCAGATGACCCATCTATTCCCCCTTCTCTTCCCGTCTTCCGTGCGTCGGTCCAAGAGGAATACTGGCAATCAGTTTTCTCCAAATCCTGCCAATTCTTCTGCCCAATTTTTATGTAGTTTCATCCCATCATTTATTTCTGATCATATCTTGTAAGTGTATTAGTTAATTTGTTTCGTGTCTGTGTATTTCGTAAATATGTTATGCCTCTTCTAGCTTTAAGCTATTTGGGTAATAAACTTGATTGACTGATTTTTAAATCTGATATCTGAATACCTTAAATTACCTTAAATCGCACTTGCCAGCGAAAGGTAATCCTGTCGTGCGCTGGCTCAACTACACTTACATATTTCGACACATCTGAAGGATTTTGTATTTTTCTACCCGGGGCTCTGGTAATAACATTCAGTGTGCGCTGCTTGCACAGCAAACCAAAATTCATCCAGGCGCGGAGAATTTGAGTATGAACAAAGTCCTGCATTTCGATTTTCGGATATGTCTTGCAGTGAATCGGATATTTTATTTTTTCGGCAATGGCTTACATTTCTAGTTGGTGATATTTCAAGCGTATGGGGCCAAGTACATAGAGGCACTACAAATCAGAAAGAATAACTATGAAATCGATTATCCCTGGGCGTTTTAACCGTTTTCCGTTTGTTCACATTCGTCAACTAGATTGATGTGATTAGTAACAGACGCTTGCTGGTCAGCCATTGTTGAACGCAAAGCGGCCTTAACCAACTTCATGTAGTTAGAAAGTCTTTTCCCTTTTGCTGAAGTATGAGAGATTGTCTTAGCGAGCTTGAATGCTTTCCATAGTAGTGGTAAGACATCTTTCAGTTCACAAAAGACTTCGAATGTATCTTCAAAGTTTTTGTTTGTTTCGAGGCTCTCCTGGCGACTTTCGAGATCGTGTCGGAACAAGGCTAACTCGTTTTTGAACTCTTCTCGGCTTATCACCGGAAAAGAGTCGAGAAAGCTGTCAAAACTCGAGTAGACAGTACCGTGATCTTATTCCTGGAATAGTATTTTTGGTTGGAAATTATGGAAATTTCAGTAGGTTGCCTAATTCTTGAAAGCTTCAGAAACTTAGGAGATCCCCGGAATCACCTGATGAATTTTCCGGCACGTTGTGTCGCCTGTGTGCAAGGATCACTGGTAAAGTCTGGTAAAGTTGTGTGCCGGGGTCGCCCTGGCAAGCTGTGAGTCTATACTTATCCGGTAAGCAGTAAAATTCCGGTAGATTCCCGGAGACGAATTCTGGTAGATTCTTAGGAGCAAAGTCCAGTAGATTCCCTGATCCAGCCTCCAGTAAACTCCCGAAGACAAGTTCCGGTAGATTACTTGAGCAAGATTTCGGTAGATTCCCTGGGCAAAATTCCTGTAGATTCCAAAATTCTAGTAGATTTGGCCAAGTCCGGTAGTTCCCCTGATCAAGCCTCTAGTGAATATCCCTGAGACAAGTTCCAGTAGATTCCTGGAGCAAGATTTCGGTAGATCCCCTGAGCAAAATTCCGGTAGGTTCCCTGAGCAATAATCCGGTAGATTCCCTGAAAATCATCAAGTTCAGATGAATCTGACAAATTTTAACTGGCGCTGTTTCGCTTCACCAGTCAAGTTTTACTGAAATATTTTTCCACAGACCTTCTGGGACGTCATTTGAATTAATGAGGTGGTGTTACTTGTATCTGGGAAGCAGCAGAGACTAATATGCTGCCTTTGATGCTGATGCTGTCTCGTCACATATTGGGCCTGGTGCTTGTTAGGGTGTCAGAATCTGGTAAAATGGCCCTATGCACAACTGATGACAAGCATTTGCTACCAAACCCTATTTTCAGTTTATGCCGTCTTTCAGCAAGAGTTAGCAGATCAAGCTCAACTGGGTTCTGCCCCCCCCCCCCCCCAATAAAACCCACCGACCAGTCCCTCAAGCCCCACACAGTCAGTAGTCACAAAAAATACATTCCTATGAAAAGTACATGTAGCTGCGAGCCACCACCACCCGTTTAAATTTAACTTGCATGTCTAGGGAAAATCCTTAAAGGATCCCTCTTGGTTATTCTGCCTTTCATATTATCCCTAGCTCTCTCGTAGGATTATAAGCTTCTGGAAACCCCGCCTTTCGTCATTGGTTTGTTTTGTACCTACAACTTTTTAACGCTTTTTCGGTCCAGTTGATTTTCGACAGTCACACAGCAAAAACTTTGCTGAAAGTTTTAAGTTCGGCTGATTAATCTTTCACACGTAAGGACATTGCAAGCTTCAAATATTGTTTTCATTTGGAAGACACCTTTTGGATTTTCCCCCACATTTTAACCACTGCGCAATCAGTTTCCAAATATTTTGTATCCAGCCGCCACATCAGAGAGCAGGAAGGCTGGTTAGAGTCGACAAACCCCAAAAGGAAATTGCTGATTTCACGTGCCAGTTAATCGTATTTTCGAAACCGATATTTCTGAGGCACATTATCGTGAAAAGATAATTTCTAGTAAGAGTTGTTTCTTAAGTGCTTGCATTCAAAACTGCAGTTTTAAGAAGATTTTCTAATTTTCTATAAATTTGCATTTGAGGGGTGGGGTGGGGGTGGGGGTTGGCACTTGGCAGGGGAGATTGGCCGATACACAGCTTGACCAGGCCATCCTATAAAACATAGCCCTGGATGGCTTTGAGTTGGTCAGTCTGTGCGTTTGTGAGTCCTGGGTGGCAATTCGGAAAAGCATACTCTGGGCAAGGTGGAATGTAAATGCTGTAAACACTGAAGTAGTGTGTGGTCAGTAGGTTAGGTTTAGCAGCATTTGACACAGAGTGTGCCAAATGCTAGATATGCCCAATGTTTTGTACAGGGTATCCTAAAATCAAGTAGTTGCAGTCAGGGGCGTCCTGGGGGAGGGGGCAGCGCCCCCCCCTACGTTTTGGGCATTCGGTCGAATTTCCGCTGAAGGCGAAAATTCCGGTCAAAACGGGCATCGCGGCGAAACCGTGATACCCGTTTTATAAAAACTTTTGTCGCCACATTTCCAGATTGGGTGGTTTAACGTGTTTATTGGTTCCCATTCTTTATCGAATTTGGTAACTATAATCCAACTTTTGTTCAGTCCGCGTCGATTTCACCGCATTCGGTACGTCTCTACGTAAATTTGGTGATTTAACGTATTTATTTGAGGAGGGCGAAAACTGCAAAAGCGATTCCTGGAATAACTTTCCACTTTCGAGCTGGACTGATCGCGAAAACGCATGGAAAGCTGATATCGCCGAGAAAATGTTGAATTGCAAACTTTTTCGAACAAATATGGTTATTTAACGGTTCTTTGATTCTCATATGTTCTATCGAAGTCACCTTAACTACGATTGCCATTTTTTTTTACACTTACACTGTTTTTTCTCCACACCCTCTGAAATTCCCGCCGAAACATTCAACTTTCCGCGGAGCTTTCCACTA
Organism: Branchinecta sandiegonensis; assembly: GCA_030848855.1. Taxonomy (NCBI): domain Eukaryota; kingdom Metazoa; phylum Arthropoda; class Branchiopoda; order Anostraca; family Branchinectidae; genus Branchinecta; species Branchinecta sandiegonensis. The sequence goes on along the minus strand of JAUPMV010000006.1, from coordinate 21,818,027 downwards.
ACCTCGTGGAATCACTTTCCGGGAAAGCTGCTTCGGTTTCCAAAGCGCGAAAACCGGGTTGGAAAGTTCGGCAACTTTCCGAAGAAGCGCGAAAACCATTGGAAAGTGATTCCGACTTTGCTTTCCAGCTCGCGAAAACCCTCCTTTGGTCTCATTCGTTATCGAATTCGGTAATTCACCGGACTTTTCTGAAGTCCGTATCTGTGTCGCATTTGGTCAATCCATTTCATAATTCGGTGATCAGTCATATTCATTTGGTTTTAATTCATTAGCGAATTAGTAATTCATCGGATTTTTGTTTAGGATGCGTCTATTGACTTGCGAGACTTGCTACATTCGGTTGTATTAGCTGGTCCATTCCATTCCGAAATTCGGTCGTTATACCGCTCCCGATCTACTCCTTATTTTTTTAGTTAGTTTTTCGGTAGTACGATTTCATTATTTGGTTCACCCCAGTCACTGAGCTCGGTAATTTAAGTGGCATTTATGTAGCTCTTGTTCTTTACTATTTAACGGTAGCTTCAGCTGTTTGCCATTCATTACTTAACTTTTACTTCTAATAATTGCAGAACTTCAGGAAAAAGCACGTTTCTTGACGTGAAAACTAGCCTATTTTTGTTTGCTGTAAATTCACGATAAATACTTTACCCTGAATGGTCCCTTTTTTCGCCAGACAGCTCTGTTGTTTAATAGGTAGTCTTGGGATCGAAAAAAAAAACACTTTGTCATCACTGTTTCCACAAAATTGGAATTTGGGTGGCTCGAACCAAGTTAAAAGCTAGAATTCGCCAGAAAAAAAGGCGGATTCAGAAAACTTTGCCTGCGCCGCTTTAGTTTCTCCTGGGTACAGCCGTTTGTGACGTTGTCGCTTTGCAGCAACAGCATTTTTTGTCGGCACATTTCCAAGTCTTGTTGGCAAAACTGGACGTCCCCCAAAAGGTAAAACGTTAGTGACGGCGTATCCCTGAAACAAACAAGTGGAAGAGCGTAAAAACGCGCCAAATTTTCTCTAGACTTAATGTTGTACATACTATGCAACTTGTTACATTGTAGCTTCTTGAAGGGAACTCGGTATGTTTTAGACAACATGTTTCATGTGTTAGTGTAATTTTATTATGTGATGTGTAATATCACGAATTAAATAAATTGATTGATTGATTAAATTCAGTCAAAATCAGGTACCGATTCGGTCAATTTTCCCGGGTTCGCCCCCGCAATGGACAGTAGTTGACAGTGTCAAAATAAACTTCCACAAGAGGATATATCACAGTGAAGTTTTGAAACAGAGTTGTTGGACCCATGAACAACCTTCCCACACATGCAGTTAATGTTGAACTGTTTGATAGTTTCATATATGTTACAGATAAGATTATCACTCTGTGAGATCGTTCCCGGTTTTTTTTCTTTGTTGAGGTAAAAGCCTTTTGTGATATGAATATGTTTTATCATTGATGAGTTATGGAAGTATTTTGCCTTTTTTTTCCCACTCTTAATTGCCGAAGAAATGGTTATGCTCTACTTCGTGCTGTTTTTGTCATATTTATGTTGTCTTGTAGGACTTGGCTTGAAATGCTGGAAATGTCGTTCTCTGGAGGACCCCAAATGTGCTGACCCTTTTGACAACACATCAATCCCTTTCTTTGACTGCAGTCAAGAGCCAGAGGATCCTCATTTGCCAGGGGTTAAGGCCAACCTCTGCCGGAAAACTAGACAGAAAGGTACGACAATTGACAGTGCTAAACAGATACGTCAGCTGAATTTTATTACAGCTTGTTTTATTAGTCAGCTTGGGCTGAAAGAATGTTCAGAAAGATATGCTTCTAAAAAACAAGCTATTGTTGTTCTAGCAGTTCCCTATCGATTAATGTTTACATTTGACATTCTTTCGTGTTACACTTTAAAAATTTTCTCCGAATAAGGATTGAAGTTAACTGCAGTATTTGCCACTGGGATTAATCTAATCTCTACTGGGATAAGATTAATCAGAATTAGAGATAAGATTATCTTTTTAGAGACAAGATTAGTCCCAGTAGCAAATACTGCAAGATTTTTTAACAGTGTGTCAGAAACTTGGGAATAGTTGTTAACTTCGGCTAAATCTTTTTTTTTTTTCAGTTGATGGCCATTGGCGTTACATTCGAGATTGTGCTAGGCTTGGCGAGCCTGGAATAGGTGGGGATGAAAGATACTGCATCCAACGATCAGGAACTTTCAACATCCATGTCGAGACATGCACGTGTAATACCAAAGATGGATGCAATACTGGAACAAGTTTCGGGCCATATCTTCCACTACTATTCGTAGGGACTATGTATGTATTGGGAGGATTGCGCATCCACCATTAGATGCTCGCCAAAGCCAAGAGTGTGCTAGAAGACCGAAATGTATAGTTTAGCTTTAGAGAAAAAGCATTCCACAAAGTAACTGAAGCCGTCCTGTATCCAATTTCATAGTGTATGTATCGTGTATTGTTAAATAGTGAGCAGAAATCTTCCAGCTAGATATTAAGTATAGCAGCGTAAAATGATCATCAAGTGTTCATAGACCAGAGTTTTGCTTCTTGTTGCCAAATCTGCCCGTCCTGTTTGCGTCTGAAGATCTGTTTTTTTTTTATATAGAATCTGTTTCAAGTTTTATACAAAAGTTCAAAGAATGTTGACGAATTTAAGGTAGCTTGTTCGAAACGAGAAACATAAGCGTGATCAGTAAAGCGGGCTGATTGAGCGAGTACCTCTTATGGGCTTTGTGTTTTCTTCGTCCGACTCAGCTTCGTTCTCTTCCTCATCTGCACCTTCTTCATCGGCGACTTCATCCTCACTGCTACTCATAACCTTCGAAAGCAAGTTATCATTTTTCGGCTTCCAACAAAACTACCGACCAATAGCATAATATTCTATTACTTCAGTACAAGCACCGTAGTTCAGATGTGTCTTAAACATTGTCCAAATAGGTGTAATAAGCTGAATAGCGCTATACGCGACGTTTACGTCTTAATACACACGCCTGTTCAAATAGGAACTCAATAGGTTCTTATCGATGCAGAGTTCGGTGTTGCCACGCTGATACAGTTTTTCGAGCTTCTAAAGATCAGAAAAAGTGTTCTTAATTACTCGAGTACAATTTGACGCCCTTTTTATTGTAAAAAGCTACTAAATTAACGGATGGACAGGCACTGATCCTCGAACTAACAATAAGCAGTCGTAACAGAACAAAACGTGTTCTTTTGAAGAAAAGTTGTTTCTTCAGCTTCCAACAAAGTAGAACTTAAGTGCTTCCCGTGGCAAACCTGACGACGCTGCTCCTCTCCTCGGCCCGCTGGCGGAACCAACCATGCGATCTGATTGGCTCTGTATGAGGGGAAATAGAACTTGGCTCTATTCTCCTTATTCGCCTTATTACAGCGCGCCCCGAGGAAAAGAGGAATCTGTAATAAGCCTTATACGCCGTAATACACTTTACAACACCTATTTGGACAATGGTTTAGACGTGGACCTGGTTAAGAGGCGCTCTTAGCGCTCGTGTCTTATCTCTAATCCTAGAACCTTCTGCTGAAAACCTGTCAAAGGTTATTTTTGTATTCAGGTATTTCATACAAGCTGACACATGGAAGCTGTGTTGCAAGCGGACGATGCCTCATCTCTGATAGCAATACGCCGGAAAGTTCGCGTACACAAGAGATTACAGAGGAATACTTAATATTAGATAAACAAAACAAAAAACAGTTTATAGAGCCCTTTTAAGTACGCATTTGCACCCGCCAGGCTGCTTGGATGTACAAATTACAATAATATAGCGAAGAGAAATTTCTAAAACTTGGTTTTGGTATACACTGTCAGAAGTTTCATAGCAGATAACACAAGGGTGCGTGGTTTCAACAGACAACACTTGGGATGTAATCTGTTGTCGGGACAAACGTTAGGCACGAAGTGTTATGCATGACAAGCATTGTGAGGAAGATCTGAAAAACCGCCAAAAAAACATCTGCAACCGATCACACGAAAATCAGTCGATTTTTTTCAAAACTGTCATTTTTTGTTGTAGAAAACAGTCGTTTTTTCTGCAGATACAGTCGGTAAAAGTTACCAGCCAGTCGGTAAATCCCTCGCCCCCCCCCAAACATTTTTGGCTAGTAACGCCTCTGATAGGAGTACCCCCTTCTTTTAATTTATTTTCAGAACTTTTAATTTTTATGTCCATGTCCTGTTTAAGAGTTCTCAAAAAACATTAGAAACAAAGAATCCTCCAACAGGGCAATTTCCTTTCATATCTAGTAAAAAAAGGACCCTTGCCAAGAAGGGCCGAAATGTAGCTCTAATAAAATGTAGCTGACTTGCCCGTTTTGCACCGTCAAATATGGCGAGATTTCAGACCCCCCCATCAACTCCTCGAAGCTTGGCAAATCCCTATTTAGTTCTACCAAAACCGGATCACTCATTCGACTTTTCTTCGGGATCTCCCCCTTGATTCTCCCAAGGGTGCCCGGATCCGGTATTGATATTGAAACACTACATACAAACAAAGCATATGGCTGTTCTGCCCGCCGTACCGATCCATCCATTCCGAGAGTGCCCCGAGAATTCCGGTACCCCTTCCACAGTTGGAGGATCGACCCCCACTTACAAATGGGACAACCAGCCTATGTGCTCTGGCGAGCTACCAAGTTTCAAAAAGATAGAATCACTTATGCGAGAGTTACCCATGCCACAAGATCCCCCCCCCCCCTCAGATGGTCAGATCCGGGAATTGATAATTTCCAAGTCAATCTGATCAGACCCCTAATGCGCATGACAAGTTTCATCCTCCTAGCCCCTCTGGAAGAATCCTAAACTGTGATCAGCGGACCATCGGAAGAACAGAACAGCGATCGCAATATAAGGCAGCATAAAATCAGTATTACCCTCTAACCTAGCAGATTAAATTTCGTTTAATTCCGAAAAGTAAGGTGATACGGTTTTCCGAGTCTACGGCTATGAAGACTAACTCGTCGCAGGAGACAAAGCGTTTAAAAAACAGTCCATTCCGGTAAACATTATTATGAGGGCGGATTGAATTTATCCTACGAAATTCGAAGCGACTTGATAAAGCAGTTCGGAAAAAAGATTGAATGTGTCTGGTACACAGGAAGTGCAGTACACAGGTATCCGGTACACAGGTACTGCACTTCCTTTAATAATGTGTTGTCATGTGATTTTTGGGCATCGCCTACAAAGGTTTGAGGTTCTTACCTGACTGGGTAATTCCACCCCCTTTAGATTTCGGTTCTTGAGGTTTCCGATCCAGAAGGCTTCGGTGCACTTGTTAAGCGCGAGCATTGCTTTGACGCGGTACACGAAATTCTCCAGGTTCTTCTTCAGAGCGGGAACGAAAGCAGAGAGTGCGACGTCTTTAGTCACCTAAACAGTAAAGGCTACATCAGAGCAAAATAACACTAGAGAGTAGCGCCAACCGAGCAAAACAACACTAGGGAGTAGCGCCAAGACCTATGCTTTCCATGTTTCGCAAACGGGCCACACTCATAGCACCGCCCTCTATGCTTGCGGCATTTAAAGCGTGACAAACTTGAGGGTTCAGAAATTTCTAGTACAGCAAAAGTGCGTGTCTGCAAGCACAAAGGAAACAATGGAGGTTGTATGATTTTTTTGCTATGTTCAGAAATATGAAGTCATCGGAGCCAGCGCTGGTGCACAACTGAATGAGTTTCTATAGGGAGGTTCTCTATCGCTAGTGGTGCTAGTGTCGCTGCTATTCGAGTGTGTGTCGATTTGGTCAAGTCTTGGCGCTACTCTCTAGTGTTATTTTGCTCTGAGCGCCAAGACCTATGCTTTCCATGCATCACAATCGGGACATACTTATAGCACCGCCCACTACGCTTGTGGTATTTAAAGCGAGACAAACTTGCGGGTTTGGAAATTTCTAGTAAAGCTAAGATCCGGTCTGCACACATCGAAGAAACAGGGGAAGTTAGGAAGTTCTCTTTTTCTTTGCTGTGTTCAGAATTTTAAGTTATTGGAACCAGCGCTGGTTCACGACTGATTGAGTTTCAGTCGGGACGTTCCATATCACTAGTGGTGCTAGTGTCGCTGCTATTCGAGTGTGTGTCACTTTTTTCAAGGATTGGCGCTGCTACCTAGTGTTATTTTGCTCTGGGCTACATCAAAACTAACTGATACCGTTGGTTGTTCCAGTAAAATTAGTAATGCTGTATTTACCAGATGTAAAAAGCAAGAATAATACTACCCGCCGTCACGATTTTTCTGGCGACATTGGCGTTTTTGTTCTTCTTCGTCCAGTTACAGTAGTAACAAATATTATTTTCGAGCATTTTGGTTTATTTGTTAATTAACCCTCAGTTGATTGACATCTCGATTTCTCGCTTCGGTGGAAATGGCCAATATGTGGGTTTACAGCGTGCGAAGTTCCCAACGGACACAAATCCGCAGTTAGGCCCGTCCATTACATTTTCAGTCTGTATCATCACTGTGTGAGTGTTTCAATATTCTTTATGACCAACTCTTCTTACCGATGCAAAATCGCCGAGGAAGAGCCGGAAGCGGTATCACAGCTGCTCCCAAACATCGCCGTGATTGGTTAACACAGGATTGAACTGTTGAGTTTGAGTCGTTAGTGCTACGTTTTCTCGTTCTTCCCGAGGGTCACTGGCGTGTTTTGGACTTAGTCATATAGAGTATCCACAGCTACCATCGTCGGTCTTTACATGCAGGTGGCATGTTAGTGACGACTGGTACACTGTCAGAATTTTTTTTAACAGACAACCCTTGGGATGTAATCTGTTGTGATTTTGAAAACGTTACGCATGAAATGTTATGCATGACAAGCATTGCCGAAGAGCTAAAAAATGGCGAAAACGCATCAGCTGGACTTACCGAGATCATGACAAACGAAAAAGTCAGCAGATGCGTTTTCGGCTATTCGACAATGCTTGTTATGCATAACATTTCGTGGATATCGTTCAAAATCGCAATAGATTACATCCCAAGTGTTGTCTGTTGAAACCGCGCATCCTTGTGTTGTCCTTTGTGAAACTTTTCACAGTGTAGGAGGTGGATATTTTACTCGAAGGTAATTCCTGAAGTGGTTATCTTCCTTTCGTCTTCTAAACATCTTCTTGGACCTTTATCGTCAGTCTACATTTAATTTCGCACCGGAACGTGTGGGAAACCAGCTTCAGATGTAGGCAAGCTCCGCCTAAGGCGTATTCTCGCCATTCCCCGAGGACTCCACTTAGAGCTCCCGCGTTTTTGTTTCTCCCGGGGACTCACTCCCCGTATTCTCGCGAGTCCCCACGGACGAGGAATGCTCCGATATCATCACCATCATCAGAAAGGACTCCTTTCAGATTCGGAGGGGAATCAATTTTTGCTGGTGCTGGTGCAATGTAAAATTATTTAAAAACAATCAGAATAAACAAAACCAAAAATAAAGTGGATCCAGACTAATTTCGTCAACTGCTTATTTTGTTTTGAAAAAAATCCATTTTGGAAGCATTCCCCCTGTTCTCACTGTTTCTGTACGCGGAGTCCGCGTAGAGTGACTCCCTCTATTCTCGCCGTTCCCTTCGATTCCCTGAGGAGTCCTCGGGGAACGGCGAGAAGACGCCTCTATATAGCGCGGACCAATTTGCCCAAGGAGTAACCGGAGCTCTGGACTATGGACATCCTCCCTTCGGATGGTTTAGCGCTATGGTCAGAACTTGTTTGCAACCTATGAGTGGTACCGCGAATTCTCTATATGACTAAGTCCAAAACACGCCAGTGATCCTCAGGAAGAACGAGAAAACATCTCACTAACGACTCAAACACAACAACTCAAATCTGTGTCAGTCAATCACGGCGATCGCTGGGACAGCTGTGGTGCCGCTTCCGACTCTTCCGCTAGGTACACGGCGATTTTGCCTCGGCAAGGAGAGTTAGTCATCAAGGTATTCTTCGGGCAGTTCTTATTCAGCAGAGGTATGTTGGGACGTTTCCCCAACTTAGGAATGTGTTTTGGACAAAACGGTTAAAAGAAAAACCGAGAACATTCACACAGATGGTCTAAGAGCCCCCGAATTGTTGATTTCGTAACAGTGAGTGGAAGAAAATGACATCGTTGATGATGTTTACAACATAGCACAACAATGACAAATTACAACATAGCAGGGCGGAGACACTGCAAGTGCCCAATCCGCCACAAACCGATCATGCTATCTTGTATCTGTTAAAATGGACCTGTTAAACTAAGATTATAGAAACTTGGCATACTTAAGACAAATCGATCGGATAGATTTTGTGTCGGTCACTGTGAATATGGTCCAAATCGCCAAAAGTGCCAAAAGGTGTAAATTTCCCAGAACTCGAATAGTTCGACTGCACTGTCAGAAGTTTCATAACAGACAACAGAAGGATGCGCGGTTTCATTAACAGACAATGCGTAACAGACAACACTTCGGATGTTGTCTGTTGTGTTTGAAAATGTTATGCATAACAAGCGTTGATATCAGAAAGAGCCGAAAAATCGCCAAAAACCATCTGCTGAATTTTCCGACGTCATGGCGACAAACAAAAAAGTCAGTAGGTTCTTTTTTGCTGATTCTGCATAACGTTTCATGCATAACGTTTTCCAAACATAACAAATAACATCCCAAGTGTTGTCTGTTACGCACTGTCTGTTGAAACCGCGCCTCCTTCTGTTGTCTGTTATGAAACTTTTGACAGTGTAGAACCTGGCTGTTATACTTGGGCTTGCACGGTACCAGTAGCCAGGGGCTTCACGACTGGGGGGGGGGGGACGCCCACCCCCAATGCTGTCGGCCAGTCGGTAAAAAAATAACCGAGTCGGCGCGAAGCGCCGCGATTTATCGTCAAAACAGTTGATTTTTGGGATCCCAAAACGTAAGTTGAGGGTACCTATGACTTCGCAAAAGTTGTCCGTCTGTCCGTCTGTCCGTCCGTCCGTCCGTCTGTAAGCACGCTAACTCTCGAAGGGAATGAGATATTTTGATGAAACTTGGTGTGAGGATTCGTTGGGTCGGCGGACCAGTCGAGTTCGTAAATGGGCTTTGTAGCCCTACATTTAGGGGTGGGGGAGGGGGTTCAAATTAAGGGGCAAACAAAATATTTTGAAACAGCTAATGTGATGGTGACACACAACACGATGGTGAAAACCATTTTGTAATCGGACAAGTAGTTCGCCCGGAATCCGGCCAAAACCGGAAAGTTTGTTAAAAGTAAAAGTTTTATTTGAAGTTGATTAGATGTTTGATTTAGAGGTAGGAAGACATGCTGAAGACGATGGTCAAAACCATTTTCTCGACGGACAAGTAGTTCGCCCGGAATCCGGCCCAAACCGGAAAGTTTGTTAAAATTAAAAGTTTTATTTGGAGTTGATCAGATGTCCGATTTAGGGCAAGAAGACATGCTGAACTTATATGTGAAAACAATTTTCTTCCCGGACATGTAGTTCGCCCGGAATCCGGCCAAAACCGGAAAATTGTTAGAAGCTAAAGTTTTATTTCTAGCTGATTAGATAACCGATTTAGGGGTTAGAAGAGACGCTGAATCCGTGTGTGACAATCATATTTTACCCGGACATATAGTTCGACCGGAATCCGGCTGGAGTCGGAAAATTTGTTATAAGTTAAAATTTTTATTTGAAGTTGATTAGATGTTCATTATTGGGAAAAGAAGATACCCTGAGTTCGTTTTTGAGCTTTCTTTTTTCGCCGGACAAGTAGTTCTAGAGTTCGGCCGAAACCGGGAAATTGGCAGAAGTGGCAGGGACTTTTCGTCAAAACAGATATTACTTATACGGGTAAACACACATGCTGAATCCATATCTGAACTTGGTTTTCTCAGATGATTAGCTATTTGGCCTTAATCTGTTTCTGAATTTTAATTGTAAGAATGTTCAAGGATTCTGGCGATGACTGGATCTGGCTAAGACAAGACCCAGTTGTCTTTTTTCTGTACATAGTTCGCTCGGAAGTCGGTCGAAACCGGAAACTTGGCAGAAGTAAAGCAGGAAGTCTCGGTCAGTATTGTCAAAACGGATATGGCTTATAGAGGTATATCTGAACATGGTTTTCTCTGATCATTAGCCTGGCGAAGACGGGATCTGGCGAACACAAGACCCGACTGTCGGAATCAAATATTAGATTTTTGGGATCCCATCGACACCTTTGGTCTTGTTTTTCATGAAAACAGTCGGTTTTTCTGAAAATTGGTCGATTTTTCGTCAAAATAGTCGGTTTTTCTGAAAATCAGTGGATTGTTCTGAAAATCAGTCGATTCTTTTCAAAACTGTCATTCTTTGTTGTTGAAACAGTCGTTTTCTGCAGAAACAGTCGGTAAAAATTACCAACCAGTCGGTAAATGGCTCGTCCCCCCCCCCCCCAAACATTTTGGCTAGTGACGCCTCTACCAGTAGCTCATATGCATTGTGCGTGCTTGCAGAAAAATGTCAACTGTGCCCTTTGCTGATAGACTTTATATCTCTTCCAACAGGAAGACGTAAATCCACATCATTTTCACGTAGCTTAAATTTTTCAACGTCCTTTCATGCGCCACGGAATATCAAAATTTTTCCTCAATCATATAAGCAAAAGACAGGCCTAAGCTATCTCAAAACAAAAACATTTCAGATCCTTAAGGCGTATTCTAGCCGTTCCCCGAACTCCTCGGAGAATCAAGGGGAGCGGCGAGAATAGAGGGAATCACTCAACGCGGACTGAAAACAACGAGAACATGAGGCATGCTTCCGAAATAGATTTTGTTCAAAAAGAATATTCAGGTGACGGAATTAGTCTTGATCCACTTGATTTTTTGTTTTGTTTATTCTGATTGTATTTTACTTAATTTTACACTGTTATTACTTACAACGGAAAAATCGTAACCACAATGAAAAATATACCTTATTCTCAAAATCAGTTTCAAACCATAACCAAACTCAATGTTGATCTCAGAAATTCTTATTAACTATCTCTAACATCTGTTTCCCAAAAAACCAGCAAATCCCAAAACCGTTTACCCCCCCCCCCCCGGACCATTCCCCGTCCGTGGGGACTCGCGAGAATACGAGGAATGAGTCCCTGGGCAAACAAAAAGCGGGGACTCCTCAAAAGGAGTCCTCGGGGAACGACGAGAATACGCCTTTAGCTGATAGTTGACGAACTTACCCGCGTATGTGAGCATATGTGATGCATCTGACGGCTGCTTGCTTGGATGGACTTGAGTAGAGCAATGCATTCGTCCCGCTGCGCTCGGAATCGAGCGTCCAGAACAGGCATGCCGTACTTCAGAAAGAGCTCCAGGAACAGCTTCGAATTCTAGATTTAAAAAAAAAAAAAACAAGTAATTTTAGCTCGCACTGTATACTACGGTAGAATTGTTGAACTTATTTATTTTTACTGTGACGACAGTCAACCGAGTCTTAGCACGTCAAATTAGTTCAGTTCAGCAGCGTCTGAAGTCCGAAGCAATATACACCCGTTTCACTGAATGGAAGTGTACCAAATGGAGTAAAACTACTCGAATGCATTCGACATAAAAGACGCATTGCGTACAAGCTGTGCTTCTTAGCCCTGTGCTGAACATACCTAAACTGTACTCTACACATCAGATGGCGATACAAACCCTTATCACGCAGAGTGGATTGCTAATTACAGAGCCTACCACTCGTGTCCAGGCCTCAGTGGGACCAGGGACCCATAAATTTCCTGCAATGACTCGCCATTCAGGGGGCTTGTCAATAAGAGATTTCTGATGCACTCTTGACCGAGCGTCAGATAGTTCGAGAAATACCCACGGGGATAAAATACCCGACTATCCAGATAGACAAAATTTTTCGCAGCTGTTGTGCTGAACTAGGAAATATTTCTCTGTAATGGAAGAGTATCCTGGATCTTTTGTCCTAGCTTAGGTACCTGGTGGCATGCTGGATAGTCCCAACAAATTTTGTCTATCTGAGCAAGAACGCCGATTCGACCCAAGCGGAATTTTTGGAAACTAGATGAGGCTCGGGCAACATAGCAACATAGAAGCATAGGAAATGACAAGCCCCCTGAATGGCGAGTCATTACAGGAAATTTATGGGTCCCTGGTGGAACCAATAGTCTCAGGCATTATGAATCAACCATGGTAATGCCCAAGGGGATTCCCAAATCTCAATCGAATCATCCACTACGTAGATTTACGTAAGCTACTGATAAGGTCTGAACGGGTGGGGACTTCAGTCTGTGAAACCACAGAGCATATTTAAAGGTACCATCGATAAGTGCCGCCTCCCAAATCAGCAAAAGAAGAGCTAACCAAAAATGAAACATTCTGGATCCGAACCAATCATCGACCGTACCCGGTTTACTGACAGCTAGAATAGGCAGCCTTCTTTAACTATCCGCAACTGACATTAATGCAGAGAACAAGTGCAAATTCTTTCAGACACATGTAATACGTCCCTGGATGAGTGCTGATCAAAAGCTATTTAGAAGCTGACCAGAACAATGTGCAGAGTACGCTAAAAACGGCTGTCAATATTCCTCTCGGACAGAGGCACAAAGGGTGGAAAAAGATACCCAATCCAATTTAAGTTCCCAAGTACTTTTTGGGATCCCAAAACGTAACTGGAGGGATACCTATGACATCGCAAAAGTTGTCCGTCTGTCCGTCTGTCAGCACGATAAATCTCGAAGAGAACGAGATATTTTGATGAAACTTGGTGTGAGGACTCTTTGGGTCAAGGGAAAGGTCGAGTTCGTAGATGGGCTATGTAGCTCAACATTTAGGGGTGGGGAGGGGTTTCAAATTAAGGGACGAACAAGTTTTTTTTAATGAGATTTAGGGGTAAGAAGACATGCTGAACATGAATATGAAAACCATTTTATCGCCAGACAAGTAGTTCGCCCGGAATCCGGCCAAAACCGGAGTGTTTGTTAAAAGTAAAAGTTTTGTATGAAGTTGATTATAGATGTTCGATTCAGGGGTAAGAAGACATGTTGAACATTTATATGAAAATCCTTTTCTTGTCGGACAAGTAGTTCACCCGGAATCCGTCCGAAACCGGAAAACTTGTTTAAAGTCTAAGTTTTATCTGAAGTTGATTAGATGTTCGATTTAAGAGTAAGAAGACATGCTGAATCCGCGTTTGACAATCATTTTCTACCCAGACAAATAGTTCGCCCGAAATTCGGCTGAAACCGGGAAATTCGTTAGAAGTTAAAGTTTTATCTGAAGTTGATTAGATGTTCCATATAGGGGTGAGGTGAGACGCTGAATTCGTTTTTGAGCAATTAGTTTTTGCCGGAAAAGCAGTTCGCCCGGAATCCAGTCGAAACCGGAGATTTGGCAGAAGTTAGGTAGGAAGATTTGACCAGTTTCATCAAAGTAGATATGACGTACAGCCTAGGGCTAAATACATACATGGTCTATCTGAACTTGGTTTTCTCAAATTTTTGGTCAACCATTGACCTTCTTCTGTTTCTGAATCTTAATAGTAAAAGTTCAAAGAGTCTGGCGAAGACCAGATTGACAATACCGAATTGTCTGGATCAAATATTAAATTTTTGGGATCCCATCGAAACCTTTGGTCTTGTTTCCAAGGCATGTAAGACCTTCACTTACCTTCAAGCACACTGTCAAGTAGTTCCTCTGTCCACAGGTCTTCGTCACCGCTACGAAAAAACTCAGCAACTCGGTCGATTTCGACCAAATCTCCAACTGATCCTTTTCTGATGGTTGCTCTGCCTCTAGGCACAGTTCCTTTAAACTCGAAACGAAGTAACTAAACAGGCATTTGTAGAACACGTAGAAGGACTGCTTGCTAAGAGACGGCAGATCCGTCGCGACTGCCGCCTTCGCATTGGCTTCCAGTACCTCTGTCAGAGGACCATTCACCATCTCTTCCAAGTATTCAAATGGCTTCTTGACAAACTTTATCTTTTCACTGACTAGATACTCAAGGGACTGATTGAAAGCAGCGCCTTGTGCCCTACAGCCATCAACCCCTCTCCATTCTCGCTTCAAGTGCTCCGGTATGACTTTCTCCAGAGCTTCCTTGATGCTACAAGTCGGGGATAGCTTGCCAATCTGGGATATTATCTTGCATTGGCTTGTGGCGCATTCGATGTATGGCAGGGTTGGGGCGTAATTGGCATAGTAACTTAATGCGCTTTCTGCTAGTTCGACTGTTTTAGTCTTAGGGGAGAGTGACGGGTCCAAACGCTTGGCACTGAAGAAGAGGACTTCCTTTGCCAGCATATAATTTTCTTTGTCTGTTAATCCACTCCACGAGAAAATAGCTGATATAAGAGTCAGGCAGTTTATGAAGCAAACTCCGATTACAGGCGAGTCGTCATTCAGTACAGTGCTGGCGTCCAGGTCACCGTCATTCACGGCGGATAGGGATTGGAAGTACTGTGAAGCAACTTCGAGACAGGCGCAGACCGGAGCGACAACCCTGCATGCTTGGCGCGCGATCAGCTTGCTCTCCAGCTGATCCACCAGGATGAACTGACCTGACGCTTTATGGCGCCCGAAAGCACGCTTCTTAGGAGCCAGTGTGTGCTGAAACTTTGGCACAATTTCTTCCGAGAGCCATGCAAGCTCCTTCGGACCAAGCTTTTCAAGACTCTCTCTTTCAATAGCTTTCTCATCAACGTCAAAACCACGGCGGAACAGCTGAACTGTTTCAATGTCGAGCTCGCGTAGAAACTCGCGGTAGTGTATAAATTCAATCTTGGCATCACTCTTTTCTTCTGTTTTTGTGGTTTTCTGCTGCGTCTCTCCAGCTGTTCCGCTCTGCGTTTTCTGCTTTTTCGTGCCTTTCCCGTGTGCCGTTTTCCCTCTCTTCTTTGCTTTCCGGGAGCCTGTAGGTAGAGTCAGCTCCACGTCCACCCAGTACTGGCTTCTGGGCGGCACGAACGCTGAGTGAATGTTGAGCAGTCTTGTCAACGTGCTCTCGATCTTGACGACGTGAGTAATTCGTTTTAACACCAGGTGATTGTACTCTGGCATCCGAACTGTGCCAAATGCGTTAATCAGCTCCCGGAAAAAGTTCAGGCACAGGAAAAGACAGTCGAGAATGATCTTTTTCTCTTTCGTGGTTGCCAGGTCAAAGGTTTCGATAGCCTCCGTCGTTGGGAGGTATACCCCACAACCAAGTAGTGCATCGACGTCTTTCAAACTCTCTGCAAGATGAAAATCAACCAGTCGCATCAGCCGGAAAAATGGGCTTATCAAAATAACTTCGTCTGACGAGTCTTTCACCTTCTTGCACACTACTGGGCCAATACTTAGGGCGACGTCGGAAGATTCGAGGTTATACTGGAGCTTTAGGGGGACAATATCGTTCAGCTCGTCGACGTTGGCTTCACCTTGTAGCTCCTTCACGAAACGGGAAAGGAAGTCGTCGTGAACAATGCTTTGGACCCACTCAAGCAATTTGGAGGACACATAACTATGTTGTATCACATTCGAAAGCTCATCTAGAAAGAGGCCTTCCGACTCGCTCCCTTTTTGAATGGACTTGTTGGCAAGCTCGAGGATTTCAATAGCTTTTCGGACATTTGCCGTGACGACGGAACTGGTGCTGCTATCTACCGTCGCACGCGTCGAATCGGAGCCGGTATGTGCCAAGCTTTTGGCCGCCATGACAGCAGAAATGATGCCGATTTTCTTGTACTTCAGATTGGCCTGGCTTAGATACTTCCTGATAAATATGTAGATATCATTGCAAAGCTGACTATTGTCATCGCCGAATATAAAGGCTAGCTGGGATAGTGCATCCATGATTTTCCGCACTTTCAGTAAATTCTGGCCGTCGAAGCTGGGGAACATTCCGGTCAAGTAAGTGGAGTACTTCAGGACTGTTCTGGGATGATCGTTCACAAGCTCATGGAGTAACTGGATGGCGTGCTCGTTGCTACTGACACTGTTGATCCCGCGGGTGACGCTGAACATGACTTCTTGGGTCACGTAACTATCTCTCGACGAGAACATGGATCGTAGAATAGCTAAGCCACCAGCGGCAATCTGGGGGTCAGCCGAATGAAGGAACATTTCTCCGAATTCCAGACAGGACGTTACGCGGTTTCCTTGGATCGCGTCTGAGTGATTTCCAAAAGCGGCCGTGATTAGCTTAGGCTTGATGAGACCCAATTTGATCCTGTTTTTGAGGAAGGCTTCGATGGTCTTCTTCGAGCTGAAGAAGGAATGGAAGGTGATAAGCAGTAGTAGGTCAAAAGACGTGAAGTCGGAGGTTTCGCAGGATGCACTGATAACCTGAAAGTGAACAACTACCGTTAGTAAATCGTTCGAGAGCTAATAGCTGCATTTTCGCTCGTATTGAAGTTCAGTGTCTGGAGTTCGTAAGTTCCACGTTTTGTGCCATTTCCTCAATTCAATTCAATTCAATTCAAATCAATTCAATTTATTTTCAAACCATTCACGGACTAGCCGAATTTTCGGTTTTTTGTCAACAAATTAACTGTCAACTTTCCCGTTTTTATGCACCCTTTATTGTCTGCGTTTGCCACTAAATACAAAGTAAAAACGCAAATTAAAAGCGCATCAAAACTCGTTCACGAAAAAAATCATGCTGCCCGAGGAGCATTTTTGTCTTTCAGTTCACCACGTAAAAATTATATTCATTTGGTCAAAATATAAATAAAACAAAACCGACTTTTTTACACAGTGGATTGTGTTAGTCCCCGGGTTCATTCTAGCGTAGCTTTACGAGCTCTAACCAAATCACAGTGGAACTCCAGAGCCTGTATTTAAAAAAAAGATGAAAAACAGTTTATTTCTCCCTTTGAAGGACACGTCATACTTATTATAGTAATTCACTCTTCTTCAGTAGTATTTCCATTCATTCCCGTTCCCGAGATTTTTCACTTCATGTGTACCCTATCTCCTCTATTAGCAATACACTGATTGTCACGCTTGTCAAGATTCATTCTCCTCACGCGACGTATCAGGCTCCGATCATTGTTGCCAAGGATCTGTTTCCGTCCGAAGACTGGTTATGCACATATTGCCAAGATTGTCATCTAAGACAAGGGGCATGGAAAGAGGTTAAGAACAGCCGAAGCGGCGTTTAATTTTCTGTAAGCACAGCTTAGTTTAGTTGTAAAGTGATCAGCTATCTCAGACAGGGGCGTCGCTATGGGGGGGGGGGGGTGGTTCCCCCCCCCCCCTCGAAGAAAGAAAAAAGCTAAAACGGGCGCTCGCAGAGCGCCCGGCCACAAAAACTTAGCTAAAACGGGCGCTCGCAGAGCGCCCGACCACACAAATTTAGCTAAAACGGGCGCTCGCAGAAGACAGTTGTCAAATCATGAATTTCATCCTGCAGCACACAGTTTTAACCTGAGTTTTAACACGATTTGTTGTGTACTAATGTCTCTGGATTCAAGTAAAAAATCAGCTTGATTTTCCTTGTGGCGTAGGTACATTTCCAATAATTTATTAGTTTCATGCAAAGATCCTTTGTATTTTAGTAGAAAACCATTTAATGATAAGAATTTTTCTCCAGTCCGACGTTTAAAACTAAATCGGTTTCGTGATCAACGAGAGAAGATTTAATGACGGGTCTGATTATTACTATACGTCAATTGATTTTTATTTTGTGCAGAAACACTAAGCAGAAACAGTATGCAGTGCGAGGTGTCTTTTAACTCCCATCTTCTGTCGCCCAACACATCTTTTCGTCTCGTTCCCCGGCACAAGTGGTAATCTGTTCGATTATAAAGCAACCCGGTTCTCCCTCTTTATCCAAGCCATGTACATTGCTTTCTCATTGGCTGTTTTCGAGACGTGTGGTAAACGGTAAAATGGAACAAAATAAACAAAATAATATCCCGGTGTCCCTTGTGGGTGATTTGGTATAATTTAGTTACATAACCATAAAGGTTATAACGGTTTTTAACTTTTTTGCCGGATTCCGGCTGAATATCGGTCCGGCGGACAAAAAAGCTAATTATTTTGATCCAGCGTGTTTTTCACCCTTATACCGATATTATCATCTACTTCACACGAAACTTTTAAATCTCAAAAATTTCCGGTTCCGGGATGTTCTCAGATATGGATTCAGCATGTCAGACCAACAAACAACAGCTATATAGTTAGGAATTTCCAAATTTTTCGATTTTTAGGCGGCTCCTACGAACCTGACCTTTACTTCGACCCCAAAAATCCCCACACCAAGTTTGAAGAAAATATTTCTACCCTTGAAGAGTTATGGTGTTAACAGACGGACAGATAAATAGAACAGCGCGGAGTGCGGACGGACAAAATTTACAATGTCATGGGCCTGGGCAATCAGGGTAAAAATCTAACACTTAAAGGACCTGTCTTACCTATAATTTCAATGCAACGTACTTCCATAATCACTCCATATTTTTCTAAAAACCGGAGACCCCAATTTCTTAGGATACATTCTAACTCCTCTTACAAAACCACGCTGCTTTTCTCAATTGTCATGATTTGCTACTTTCGATGTGCATCACGCTGTCGACGGTTGTCTGCGAGAAGTTTTTCCATCAGAAAAAACGGTTTTTGGGATCCCAAAACGTAAGTTGAGGGATACCTATGACATCGCAAAAGTTGTCCGTCTGTCCGTCCGTCCGTCCGTCCGTCTGTAAGCACGATAACTCTCGAAGGGAATGAGATATTTTGATGAAACTTGGTGTGAGGATTCGTTGGGTCGGCGGACCAGTCAAGTTCGTAAATGGGCTTTGTAGCCCTACATTTAGGGGTGGGAGAGGGGGTTCAAATTAAGGGGCAAACAAAATATTTTGAAACAGCTAATGTGATAGTCGATTATGGGGTAAGAAGACATGCTGAACACGATGGTGAAAACCATTTTGTAATCGGACAAGTAGTTCGCCCGGAATCCGGCCAAAACAGGAAAGTTTGTTAAAAGTAAAAGTTTTATTTGAAGTTGATTAGATGTTTGATTTAGAGGTAGGAAGACATGCTGAAGACGATGGTGAAAACCATTTTCTCGACGGACAAGTAGTTCGCCCGGAATGCGGCTCAAACCGGAGAGTTTGTTAAAATTAAAAGTTTTATTTGGAGTTGATCAGATGTCCGATTTAGGGCAAGAAGACATGCTGAACTTTTATGTGAAAACAATTTTCTTCCCGGACATGTAGTTCGCCCGGAATCCGGCCAAAACCGGAAAATTGTTAGAAGTTAAAGTTTTATTTCTAGCTGATTAGATAACTGATTTAGGGGTAAGAAGAGACGCTGAATCCGTGTGTGACAATCATATTTTACCCGGACATATAGTTCGACCGGAATCCGGCTGGAGTCGGAAAATTTGTTGTAAGTTAAATTTTTATTTGAAGTTGATTAGATGTTCATTATTGGGGAAAGAAGATACCCTGAGTTCGTTTTCGAGCTTTCTTTTTTCGCCGGACAAGCAGTTCTAGAGTTCAGCCGAAACCAGGAAATTGGCAGAAGTGGCAGGAACTTTTCGTCAAAACAGATATGACTTATACGGGTAAACACACATGCTGAATCCATATCTGAACTTGGTTTTCTCAGATGATTAGCTATTTGGCCTTAATCTGTTTCTGAATTTTAATTGTAAGAATGTTCAAGGATTCTGGCGATGACTGGATCTGGCTAAGTCTGGCTAAGATTCTGGCTAATATCTGTCTGGATCAGATATTGAATTTTTGGGATCCCATCGAAAAGTTTGGTCTTGTTTACAATGATTCCCTGTTTTCGCTACAAGTCAACGGGTCTCGGAAAAGGCATAAAACGGCCAAAACTGTGGGTTATTTGCATAGCTTAGCATAGCATAGTTTTAAAGTATGCGAGGGGTCCTTTAAGAACCATGGCCCCAGTTCCCAAGGTAATATACAGATCATAGCTGAATGTTGCTTTACTCTTTCCACAACAAATGAGAGATCTTCTTACTTTCAGCCAAGTATTAGTCAGAGGTTTGTTGCTTCCAAGGGTGGAGGCAAGTAGGTCCAAAATGATCGACTCCAGACTGGCAGTTTCCTTACTGCTAATGGACTTCGGTTGAGTCAAGGCCTGGGTGCCAGCCAGGGTAGATGGCATAGCAACAGTTTCATTAAGATCCACCTTTTCCGCAAACTTCTGGTTCAGAACATCTCGCAACTGAACAACGACCTGAAAGACACATTGCGTGTAAGAATCAAGTAACCGTTCAAGGGAGGTCAACGGTCAACAACTTTCTTTTGGGCACAAGTTTGTGAAATTTGGCTAGACAAAAAGTGCGATGAAATCTATACTGTTTACATATGGAACTTATAAGGAAGAAATCTTGCCAATTTATCATATCTGTGTAACCGCCACTATTGCTGACGCCCACTATCTAACAACGTAACTTACTTTACTTTTTTTTTTCTAACATGTTCTATCGGACGAAATGTTTCGGGCACAAGGAAAACACACAAAGAAACTGTTCAGACGGATGTGAATGGAAAAATTCAAAAGACGGACTATTTTGGACGTTTAGAGAACCCCTCGGATCCCTATATCAACTCGTATTTTCGATATTATCCATTCTCAAATGTCCGGTTTTTACCGGGTTCCAGCGATCCCCATCTGACCAACTACCATCATACTCGGCAGCTGTACGTGCTCCAAGAAAGTAGGGTAGATGAGAACGTCACAAATACCCCCTTCAACCCCGTAGATTCGGACCTAGAAATATACATGCCACACTATCCGATACCCACCCCCCAACTCCCCCTGCCGCTGCCGAATCTGGTTCGGACACATAAATGGATCATCTAAAGCATCTTCTCTTAACGCCTATTAAGTTTCACTCGTATCTGAGCATTTTTCTGAAAATTCGCCCCCCCCCCCCCCCTGCTCGGATCCGGTCCGGACCCTAAAATACGTCATCTAGGGCATATGGTCTCTCTTTTTTCAAGTTTCATTCATTTCATTTTTTCATTTTTTTCATTTCATTTATTTATATCCGCCGTATACGACGAGTATAAAATATATAAAGTAAATAAACTATAACACGATTAAACACTATACATCAATCAATCAGGTTCAGTAGAACTGATAGCCTCACACAGGTTATGGCTAAACATCTTACATTTTTCAAGAAACCGCAAACGCTTACGCTGCATAACTTCAATAGGATCTTTTAAACCATACTTCGAAATCATAAAAGAACTACGCTCATACTTCGAAAACCGGCATAAAAATTTTCCGTAATTAAAAAAAGAAGTCTTAATACTAGCCATATTACCCGACGTAAAATATTTAAGAAAAGGGGAAACTAAAAGAGTCTGAGGCAAAGCAACCGTGTTAAAAATCCGAGCTAGATTTTTTCTAGAAAAATAATCACGTAGTGAAACTACAGCACCAGAACTAGCCGCAATCCTTGAACCCACATCCTTAACATTAAAAGTCCTAGTAAGAGACAGAGTTGTACCATAAAGGACGCCAAGATATCTCATAGAATCAATGGGTTTTAGGACCACCTTGACCAGGCGCTTAAAACTCTCCGGCTTGAACCATTAAAGAAAAGACGCCTAAATTTAACAACAGATTTTGGTAAGAAAATTCTGCAGTCAAACAGATTCCGCCACCTCCTTCCCGAACAACTCCCTGAACCGACTTACCCAACGAGACACTCCAACTTACTCAAGCCGTTTCCAGCATCAAGTACCGCACGTCGGCTCCACTCATTCTCCCCCCTTGTTACTAATTATTTTAATAACCAATAAAATTTCACGTTTGTTGTTCATTTGTGCCTGTTCGGTTCTTGATTTGTTCTTGCTTTGTTTTGTATTTTGTCTTAAGTTTTGTGTTGATGGTTTATTATTTAGATGTTGTTAGTTATTACTGTGTGTTTATTTATTTTCTCCTTCTTGCCTATTGTTTAGCTTTTGCTATTGTGAAAATTTTTCCATTAAACCTTAAACCTTAAACCACCATACAAAAATTATTATGTACAATTTCCGACGGCTTAGGGCCAAAAATAATAAACTGGGATTTCTCATTCAAACTCATTCAAATCGCTCCACTCTTTTGACCCTTATGCGGGCCACAAAATTTCCGGGTCTCCCTCCAACTCCCCCCACTGTGGCCGAATACGCCTTAGACATGTAAATTTCGCATCTCTGGCATCTCCTCTTCCCGACCATCAAGTTTGACTCGAATGGGAGCATATCTGCAAATTTCCAGTTCCCGCTTCATCCTCCTCTTACCGTGGCCGGATCCGGTCCGGACGCCAAAGAATAAATCTAGGCCGTATAAACTCGGTACTGTCCAAATTGCATCCCATTTTGCCCATTTGTTTGGTTTTTCTGCATCTCAAAAAGTTTCTGAAGCCCCCCCCCCCCCCCCTCCCACTCCCCAACCATGGCTGTATGTGGTTCGGATACATGTTTTTCATCTAGGTCATCAGTTCTTATCACCCGTAAAGTTTCATTCGCATCGGACCACCCGTTCGCAACCTATGGAAGTCAGTAATTTCCGGATTCCCCTTCCCTTGACTACCTCAAACATCGTCGGATCCGGGAACGGAAGTTTTCCTAAGGCACTGTGTCGGGTCCGTAAGACTATTTGGTCGGGTCACTAATATAACTTTCTTTCCTAAGTCTAAACGCTTTAGCCACATTTACATACTTCTACGATGAAGTTGGGGTTCGTAGATTTCATGGTACCGGGAAGCGATACGAACCCAATCCCAACAAAGTTTACCGTCAAATGAGAAAGCGCTTGGCACACTTAGAGGAAATGGTTCAAATCCTCCCCCTGCAACTTGCAAAGAGGGCAAAGGTAAGTCTCTCCCGTTCCTGCTTTCCTCCTATTAAAACTTTATTTTTACTGAGGATCGGTAACTATGTATTGTTTTACTATTAGATCGACTCCATCGACCCCTATTCATAATCATCAGTCAGTTTGGTGCATTCGTAAGTTTATGGTTATGTTTGACAGTGCGACACGGATACGTCAGCTCAAATTTCTTTGAGCTATATTTCGGCCCTTCTTGGCAAGGATCCTCTTCAGGCTCAAGCTTAAAAATGAAACATATTTTACAGTGCAAAACGGATATGCCAGCTGAATTTTATTAGAGCTATATTTCGGCCCTTCTTCGCAAGGGTCCTCTTCAGGCTCAAGCCGCTCAAACTGGAAAATTAACTTATGGAAACAAAGTTTCTAGCTTAGCATTAAGTATCTGATATGGTGTGAGGTTGGGGCTGTGATTTTATTTTGGACACGGCTGCTGTTTTTGCTGCTCGATTGGGTCGTTGATAGGATAGAGATTTTCTTGCATTTGGGTTGACTTTATTTTTGTTGTAGGGGAGGGCCTGGGGTCTGAACTTCCTTTCACTGATGATGCCGTTCCATGTTTCTGGTAATGAAGAATGTCGAGGGTTAGCAGGACAAGATGCTGGTGGAGGGTGAGCAGATTTGGATATGTATGAGTAAGTCTATTGATGTTGTCCCTAAATTTGATCTTGATCTTTGGATGGACAGTTCAGCAGAACTAGATAAAATCATAAACAAATATTCCTGCAGCCCAAGGTATCTGCGAATCATCTTTGACTTTTTGGGAGAACCTTTTTCCACAGTGGTTTTAGGATACTTTACGATTCTCTACAACATGTCGCTGCGAATGCTTCAGTACTACCTTGTCCTTCAACTTCTACACCATCTTTGCCGAGTTATCCTGATTCTTGATATTTACGCGTCATCCACTATGAAAAGGAGATATCTCTAGGTCTAAAGGACCAGCATAGAGAAATCCTGTCATGCCATTTAGAATAACAAGCTGTTATGAACGGTCAATGACAGTAGTTATATAAAGCCGATCCTACCCCACCCTCCCCTCAATTTCAAAACCCCATTTTATCATCAATTTCTTAAATTTTAACATCCTTTATTCCAAATTAACCCCTTTTTTACAGATTTTTTAGTTTCATAACTACACGAAATAAGGTGCCAAGAAATGATAATATTACCCCTTTAAGACATACAAACTAATACAATATACCCTAATATATAAGTACACTTATTTTATTAACTATTACAACAATTCTAAATCATATCACTGGTAAACAGTTCTAAATCCACATATGTTTCGTTACTCTTATTTACCCGTACAATCGGTTGCAAAATCAGATTTTTCTTTAGAAGCAACTCATTACCAATTGCATTGTATCTCTTTGGAATAAACAAATCACAGGCTTTGTTATTATGATTAATAACGACAACCAACTTATCACAATATTTTGTCTTAGCAATTATCATTTTAACAATGGCATATTTCAATCCTAGAACTAGTTCTTCTTTCCTGATTGTCTCATTGTATTTATTCATTCTGATTGTATTCATGACTTCCTTCAGCGACTCCATTTATAAGCGGCTGAATTTCTTTAATAAAAATCCAAACTCACAAACTCACATACATATTTTTATTTATAATATCAAGTGTAGCTTTTCTTTCATAATATATAACACAGTAAATATTATATGGTATGGGTTGATTATCTTTTAATGTTATACTTATTTCAATATCTGCAGTTGTTCCATTATAAATATTTGACTCTTGTTTGGAAACATCGAAACAGAATAATGGATATACTTCTTTAAATTCTTCTATATTGACTACACTACCAGTATCAAACGCTAATTGTTTATAACCCAAATGTATGTATCTGTTGTACAGATTAGAGTACGTGCATTTCTCATCACTAAAGTCGCATTTGAGGGGTTCTTCTGGATATTTATCCCCGTTAATTCTAACCTCTATATCCGTCAAATTCATATGATCAAACACCATATTATTCTTTTTTTGGTTGTTATGCTTTTCATTTTTCTGTAACATCACAACGATTTTTGTAGGACTATTTCTCTCAGACACAACTTTCCATGTGTGTTCCTTATTCTGACTAACATCACTTTTATAAGTATTACAAGCTTCCCACATCAGATTATACTTTTTATCCTTTGCCAAACCCTTTTCCAATTCACTCATCATTTCAATACTAGGAGCTATGACAGGAATTTTCCAGGATGAATACTCAATGACTACTTTACCATTAGTATCCCCATTTCTTACAATCATGTTATTATCATCATTTCTTCTTAGACAAATTCTATGCGATGCACCTCGAAAAAATCGTTTGTTTCCCTTCAAGAATCCGAACAACTCTGATAATGGTAAATATGTATTTACTAATTTGCTGTTTTTAGTTCTGTTATATCTCTTCTCAAACCCTTTATTATAATTTCGATTGGGTTTAGAACTGACAACCACAGTTCCTGCTAGTGCTCCACCTGCAGGTACGGTAAATGAACTACTTATAGGGTTGATATTGGTTCCCTGATTATAATCCTTATACCAGAAATGATTTCTAGCTGCACTTCTAGAATAATAATCGGAATATTCAATCAACTTTGTAACAGTAGTTGCAATACCAACATGATTAATTTTTTCAACAGGAGCATCGTTTATTACATACTCAGCGGTACTAAATAAATTGAATCCATTATTAGTTAACGTAGCGGTATCGGTTGCATCTATGTTAGCTCCATTCTCTTTAACTATTCTTACACCCACTTCAAGATAACTTTCACTTGGATAGAAACAGGAATCCAATTTCTTCGTTACGAATTCAAACTCTGTTTTATTGGATACATTCACATCTGTTTCTCGAATTTCTTTAAATTCATATTTGACCACTGTATCATCCACAAGCGGCTCATCAAAAATGTTCCATTGCGGACTGATAACTTTATTCACTGCCATTTATATAAGAAAGAAATTATTCGATAAAAATTATTTCAAAATCTTTAATCCACTTCCAGTCATTAACGTTTTAATCAAGTCCTGACTTCTTTGATTTAAAATTCTTTTATTTGTACCTATAAGATCCTTAATCAATTTCTTATTTCCAATTACATCAAAGAGTTCTTTCCTGTTTACATCAATCAGATCTTTCCCGTATTCTATTGCTCTATTTTTCAACAACTCAAATCTCGGTTTAATAATTTTGTTATACATTGACATAGCTCCATCTTTTATTTGTTTTGCTGACGTTTGAAATAACTGAGAATTGGCAATATTTTTGAATATACTACCGATTCCACTTCCATACTGCTTTTTATAAAGTAAGCGCTTATTATTAATCAACATTTATAGGTAAATAATTTTATTTCACTAATCCTTTAAGCTTTTCTCAAATGCAAAACGTAGCCAACGTTATCACCATTCAAATCGATAGGTCTTCCCAACTGATCAGTAATTGTCATTCTCAAGGAGTAAATAAAGTCTTTTGTGTTAATAGGAAGGTAGATTAATTGTCTAGGATTCTCAACAATTTGACAACCTGGTTCTGTATTCGGAACAAACGTCCAAATGACGTCTGATTTACTTTTGTTTACGATAGAACTGTTTACAAGAGAGCAGTGAATTTGAATTTTTTCAACGCTTCTTGTTATATTCGGAAGCTTTGTACCTTCATTAATTTTCTTAGAAATCTCCCTATCCTTCTCAAAGCCTAAAATCTGACACAACTCACTATTAAATCTAAACACATATTTTTCTTGTAATAGTATGACAAATCTCATAGATGCTGGATTGGATGAGATTACAATAGGACATTTATCTTTTGAAGTATCAAAATACTGAAACAAAAAATAATTCAAACAATCATCGTTATACATCCCATTAGGAATAGTAACATTCATCCATCCCTCCTCTTCATCTTTCCTATATTGAAATGTATTATTTCCAAATTTATCACTTATATTATGCCACGAATACCACAAAGTACACTGATTCAAACCTATTTCATAATCCCAATTACGATTCAATTCGATTGGTTGACTAAATATTATATCAATGATACTTTCATTACCTTCTATGTTTAACAACACCATTTATTAGAAATATTTTTTTATATATTGAATTGTAAACTCTCTTCGTAAAAAATTTATTTCGCATTAACGAATCCAAAATATCAATAGCTTCATTCCTCACCTCATCAGATGTATTCCCGTTTACTCTACTACCTATCAAAGTGTACAATTTTTTAATCATTTCATCACAATTCATAAATATTCCAGTTCCTTGTTGTTTGATAAAGGGTCTACTAGATTGAATATTTTTTAATCTATCCTTATAGTCTTGAATAAATAAAATAATTTTATCATACTTACTAGAACTACTTTTACTTTTCAAACCACCATAACTTTGACTTATAGGTGTTAATTCAGACTTCTATATTCTCTGGGTTATCAAAGTAATAATTAGGCATCTCAAAATATTCTCCTTTATATCTTGTATGATTCTCCCTATATTTTACATTAAGTGCTTTTAATAACTCGTTATCAACACCTTGATCCATATCAACGATTTTGATACTTGTTGGTAAATCTTGAGATGCTTCTAAAGCGGTCGATTGTGTTGACTGCGATTCTACCTCTGAAACTGGAATCTGATAGGGTTGTCTTTGTAAAGCTGTTTTATACGTTTCACATAATTGGAGAAGCCGGCTTCTTGAATTAATATCCACCTCCTCTAATTTTTCGATGATAGCTTCAGTGTTTTTTTGTAATTTTTTGATGGTATCTTTAGTGTTTTCTTTTTCTGCCGTAACAACTGGAGCGTTTAATTCTGAAGCATATTCCCGAAACCCTGCTTTCTCCATCTCGTATTGTTGAACTTTTTTTCTTTGAATTTCTCTGTTCTTAACTATACCCGATAACATATCACTCAAACGTCTTGAATCCATTTATATACACGTAATTTTATTTCATAATAAATTTTGAAAGTTCTTTTTCATAAAACCCTCTTGAATTAATTCCCCACTTTTGTCAGATATTTCATAAGTAATGGGGGTAGTAGGTCTAACGGTTGCTATCTGGAATACTTCATTCGTGTAGTTCGGTAAATAACCTTTATCAAAAATACTTTTTTCTTTTTTAATTCTAACTAAATCTCCTACTTTGTAATTTCCTGTGACTTTGTAATCACATGGAGGAAACAAAGCATTGTAAACCTTTTTCTGATTTACCTTTTTACTAGCATCTACTGGTTTCATTTTTATTGAACGATGATAAGTGTTATTATAATTCCTAACAAATAAAGGTAAAATATCAATCCATTTAGTAGTGTTATTGTGAGTAAAATATTTCCATAACTTTTCTTTCAACATTCTATTGAATCGTTCAACGATTTGCGCTTTCAGTTCACTTTCAGATGCAAACCAGTGTATGTCGTTATTTTTCAAAAATGTTTGAACATTTCTCATTACAAATTCTTTACCTTTTTCAGTTTGTAGTTTCTTAGGAATTCTTTCTTTAAATATATGACTGAATGCCTTGATTATTTCAGCACCCGTTTTATCTTTCAAAGGGACACACCAAGCATATTTACTAAAGCAATCAATAATAGTCAAGATGTAATTTGTTTTATCATTCACTTTTTTATATTTCTGGAGGTCAACTAAATCAGCTTGCCATTGCTCATCAACATGGTGAACATAGACTCGCCTCCTTTCAAAATTGTGATAGGAAGGTTTGTGTAACGTATACACATTCTCATTTTGCAAAACATGTTTTATGTTATCTTTGGTAACGTTCACTTCATTTTCTTTTAATTTTCTGTAAATATCATCAACCCCTGAATAATTCGAATAATACGCCTTTAAAATATTTTTTTCTGCGTCGAGGTTTTTTTTAAAAACAGATTTTTCCTCGATCCGCAAATAACACAATTACCTTTCAGCAGTGGAACATTATTTTTCTGTGACACTGCTTTAAACATTGATTCAGTGTCAGTTTTCTTTTTACATTTCATACAATAAATCTCCATTTATTAGAAAACAATTTTTATAAACAAAAAGACGAGAGATGAATAAACTACGAACTGCGCTTAATGCAGGAAATACAATGCAATCCACAGTTTAATTCATCTATATTTTGGACAGCAAGATTTTCATAAGCTATTTTCTTTCTTGACGTTTTTAGATATTTAATTATTTCTTTTCCTGAGGGTATACCGAAAGAATCAAAAAATTCCACATGGGGTTGATTAGGTAGATTACAGTACGCCACCCAGTGAGTTCCAGGCATTCCAAGTTTATCATAATTAATGACACCGCATTCTAGGTTATTTATATGTTTAGGTAACGTATCTATAGAGAAAACACCTCTAAAATGTGGTATATCCCCTAATCCATCCATAATATCAAAATTGGTTAGAGGTCCTACTTTACTTTTGCTTCTTTTTTGATGTCCCCGTTTTTTGACTTCCTAGGCCTTCCACGTACACCATGACCAACAACTTTTTGCGTTCCAGGAAGTGTAAGCGCACCACCTGTGTTGACATCATCGGTTTTCTTCTTAGGCCTTCCACGTCCCACGACTTTTTGTGTTCCAGGAAGTGTAAGCGCCCCACCTGTGTTGGTTATGTTATCAACCAATTTCTTACCAGCGAATGTACCCAAAGCAGCAGCTCCGCTTGTTAAAGCTGCCTTACCAAGGGCTACAGCTAACGGTATTAAGAATGGAAGTAATCCACCTTTTTGAATCGCTTCTCTCATCTGTTTGTATGAGACATCAATATCACATCCCTTATTATTCATTTTACATGTTTCAATTTTATCAATTTGTCGTTTACTTAAAAGTAACTTGACTGGTTCTCGTTCATTCTGTCTACTATGACTAACACGTATCTGACATTTTTGTTTAGCACCAAAGCATTTCTTCAGCTTTCCTTTCTGAAGCTTTGACAAATAAACTGTATACTCCATTGTTTCAACCATTTATTAGAAAAAAAAATTATCATATAAATTTATTTACCAGCCATAATTTTTTCTATTCTGGAAACGAATGGTTTGTCAACAGGTTTTTGCTCTAGAAGCCTTTTTAAAATGTTTACGATTGCTCTTTCAATATTATCGATATGGGTTTGTTGGTCAGCAATTTTTGTTTCAGTTATATTGTTATGGGTATGTTGACCAAGAAGCTTTTTGTCAAAATCTAAAAGATACGTAATTAACGTTCCTAAATTAACAGCGTCATTTTTGTTTCTAGGGTCTTGAACATTTGTTATCAACTTGTTTTCAGCCTTAATTTCTTTATCATTAACTTGAATTATTTCTTTTACAAATAACCCTTTATCTTTAATCCTTACCAATAAATTATCGAGAGAATCATGTACAGCAGTTAATCTGTTGATATCTTCGCTAAAATATTGATTTATCCCCACTTGTTCTGCGGTCATTTCTTCTTTAAATTGGTTCAAAATAATAGTCATAGATCTGAAACTAATAGCGTCCTGGTCTGCTTTCGCATCCCCTAAATTAATAATTCTCTTATCTTGTAGGTTAATATTACCGTTGTCATCAGTAACTCTCTTTTCATTCGATTCGTTACCAACCTTTTTTCCAACACTACCAAATTTATTCATTTATAATAGAAAAAAAATTATCCAGTAAATTTTTCAAAGTTTTTTCTGTACTTCAGGGTTTTATCTTTTGTTTTTAAATCAATAAAGAAAAATCCGTAACCTTTAGTTGCAACCTCGAATTGTTTCAGAAAGTTCTCACTGTCTATATTAGATACATGATTTTGCCTGAATAATTTTATTTCTTTTGGATTAGAACACTGAAAGAATGCGAAATACTTACACTGAAACAACCTTTGGTGTTTTATGATAGCTCTGTGATAAATAAACAATTGAAGCATTTTTCTTTCTTCCTCTTATGAATATATCTTCTATTTTCTTCTGGTCTTTTTCAGTGACAAAATCATCAAAGATAATCAAGTTTTGATACTTGGGGTCTAGGTTATCAACATCTATAATATCATTAAGGTCATTACTTACAGTTAAAATATTCGTTTTACATTGTGACTCCAAAGTGTTTAAATTGGCTATGAGATCTGTATATTTATCTTCTTCAAGATCTTTTGCATACAAGTATATTCGGTTGAAACAGATGTATTCATAAATTAAATTCAAGAGTAAATCGGTTTTCCCTGTTCCTGAACTTCCACAAATTAATAATCTAAATGGCCACTGAGGTGCAAGGTCGTGTTTGTTCTGATAGTTATTCTTTTCGCTAAAATCATGTACTTTGATTGGTGCCTTTTCATTCATTTATTTAGGAAGAATTTTTCATTAGAAGATTTACTGAAGTAGGTACTTGAAGTTTTTAAGTAGGGACTTGAAGTTTTGAAGTAGGGACTTGAATTTTTGAAGTAGGTACTTGAATTTTTTAAGTAGGGACTTGAATTTTTTAAGTAGGGACTTGAATTTAATGTTTATAACCTAGAGGTAAAGTTGTAATATTATCGCTTGTTACTATCCTTTTATCATCGTTAGGATCTAACGCTTTTTTATTCTGTTCTTCTAGAAACATATTGTGCTTGTATGATCTTAAATTATACTGGGTTACAGAAAGGTTTTCAGTTTTACCAAACAGTACATCCTTATAGTTTTGAATCGTAATTTTATCTTTAACTATGTTCGTTTTTATTCCTTTCAGATTTGTGCTAGCTTTTGAAGGGTCTTGGTTGTCCTTTACATAAGCATATACTTTTGATCGTAATCCTACAAACTCAGTCATAACCTGTCCTGCTAGTTCGTCTTTCATCATTCCTATCACTTTCTTATTTAAATTAGGAAACCCATATGGATTATCTTTCGTATAATCAGATGTATCGAATCTCTCATTCAAATCTTGTTTGATATCTTGATAGAAATCTTCGGTTCTAATGTCGTATATGAAAGAATCAGTATCCATATAACATAAATCAATTTTATCTCCATATTTAGGCTTCATATAATCATAATGGAATGCATACACCAGTAGCTTGGATAGTTCCAATACAGCAAAACCAATATACATTGGTTTATCTAGTTTCCTTTGACATTCTTGCCACAGAAAAGTTTTCACTGAAAATAATTTCAGATTTAAAGTTGGGTTTCTTTATTATTTTTTCTCTTGTTTTATCGTCAGTTATTATTTCCATATCTGCTCGTTTCCTCACATTTTCCATAGTTTTTCCAAAGCAAGCGTTATTCATCAGCTTAAAAAAGTCCTTTTCAAAATCATTTGTACCTTTAGTTCTAAGTGCTGTGTTGTGGTCTATATACCCCTTTAAGTAAGCACTTTCAGTGAATCCTAGTATTCTATGTACTTTTTTCAGTATCAAACCTTTTTGTAAATAGAATTCTAGATTCCTGTGGTGAACTACGTAGTTGTTTTTATCCAGTAAGGTCGTACATAGTTTGCCATTGAAATGTCCGGGTGCTAATGGTAAATCTTTGTGTAACTGGAAAAGTTCTTTGGGGTATTCTAAATCTACTTCATAGATAGCACCTACATTCGTTAATTGCATCACCGAGTTAACATGATTTTTTAGATGGTTGTAATACTCGAGTGATTCGTATTCATTCCTTTCTTTTAAATCATCTGGTACTGGAATGAACTGGAAATCATTCGCTGGTAAATTCTGCGACATCGCCCACCCATGTAAACTATTCTTATCGAAATACATTAAATAGTTAGATGGCTTATCCTTATCATAACTGCTCATATATTTATTATTTGCTTTAGCGTATCTTTTCATACATTGCGATACACCACCTCTTATCCCCTTTTCAATGAATGTATACATGTCTTCCTTCGAGAATAACGGTAATTCTACTTTCGAATGTTTAACGAAAACGTCCCATGTTAGTCCTGGAGCTGAGAATTAATGTAGTGGATCCAAGTCATAATTATGTATACATACATTTCTGAAATTCTCTACAACATCCGACAATATTAACACATCACTTTTTAGGTACAACTTGGTATAATCAAGTAATGTTTCACAATTAAATTGCTTCCAAATAGACACCGCTCTTTTATAATTAGTTTTGTCAATACCTTTTCTCGTTAACCTAGAATAAAAGCTTTCTATGGGTGGTAACTTTGTACAATCCGTTTTACTGAAACTGTCTACGAATTCATACGGATAAACCCCTTTTTTAATTATTTCTTTAAATTCAGCATCGTTTCTGAAACAATTCGATGTATACTTGAAATTCTCTCTCAGATGATTACAGGATTCTTTGCAATCGCATTTTGCTAAATTTGCTGATAACTTGTCCAGCGATGCGGCCATGAATCGAATGGAATCTATGAATCTGATTTCATATTTTATTTCCTTATCCTGTCTTGGGATACTTATTGATTTCGAGAATGAGATGAAACTTTCTGCTGATTCAAATATTCCGTTATCAGGTATCAACTCTTTCACAAATAGATGGGAATCATACTTTGATAAGTTGTGTAGGACTACAGGGATATGCTTGGGAATCCTGTATTTCATGTTACATTCAGCGTGTGTGAAACCTCTATTCTTTCCAGTCATGTGATCGTGATCAAAGTGGGGATTTTCAGTAATTTCAGTCTTACAGATATGGCAGGTCTTATCCATTAGTGTATTCCATTTTTCTGCAATTTCTACAGCTGTATAAGTGTGATTTCTCTGCCTGTTTTCAAATTTGTTTGCAATTACTGTGGATACTTTTGTAACGGTTTTAACAAAATGTTTTGCAGCGTCTTCACCGAAATAATCGTAGTATTTGTTCTGGTTTGTATCAAAGGAACAGCATACCTGAAATCCATAAGCAAATGGTTTCTGTTCGGCTACTTTTATTGTTTTCTTTCCGTTTACCTGATTGTATTCTTCGTTATAAGACTCAAAGTCGGCTATTATGCAATAAGGTACTTTCATTTGTTTTGCAATATTTTTATATTGTATACTTGAACCTTCAGGAGGCATTATAATATCAGGATCTTCGCAATTATTTTTACTTTCATGTTTTTCAAAGTGTTCTTGTTTCGAAAAATGCCTTCCACAAAAAGTGCAGAGGTATGTCTTTTTTTGTCTTTTAGATATTTCAGAACCAACTAGTTTGCTCAGATTCTTTACTAGCACATAATGATTATCAAAATATAGTAAATGAATAACCTGTTTTGCAGTTTTGCCATTGATTGTACTTTTTAGTATATGACTTCTGATTATTTTCTCTTTATCAATTTGAAATAAGCAAATCTTTATGTTGTATTTATTTTCAAATTTATGGATGTCTTTTGTATCCATCGGGAAGTTGGTAACCCCTTTGAAATCAAATTCGTTCTCATATTGTTTATATTTCGAAGTTCTTTCTGCATGATCTTTAGCTGGGTATAAATGTGCTAAGATTGACCAAAGAAAGCATTTTTGATCCTTATTTTCAATATTCAGGCAAGCTTTTTTATTTTTTACGAAATCTGGCAGTGTTTTAAACGTTCCTCCCATATACGATTCTATTCGTGTCATCCTATAATCAATTCCTTCATACCGACTAAATTGTAGCCCAGATCGAGGAGTATTACTTAAAGAACTAAGTCTCTTGTTATTATCATCCAAATGCCTATGAGTAAGTATACTATTTTTATTTAAAATCCAAGAAGTACTGTTGTAAAATACTACTACTTCTTCATCATTCTCCTGTCTATAGAAAATAACCCTGGTTACGAATTGAACTCTATATTGATATCTTTCATTCATTCTTCGTTGTAAATCAGCGAAAACAAAAGCTATAAGAGTATGTTTATCTCTTCCATTGCTTTCAATTGAAACATTTACGGTATACAAATTTTCAATTTCCCTAGAAATAGTAGGCTGCTGCTCTTCTTCCGTTTTGAATAAATAATTAGGAATGGTAGTTTCTTCTTTAATCCGTTTCTTATTTATAAAGAGAGTTGATAAATCGACTACTTTGGGTTTATTTTTATCACTTCTTTCTACTTGAGTTCTAATGATATCTCTATTTTTCTTTATACTATCTTCATGTTTTTTAATAATATTATCTCCAACTCTTTTTAGTACTTCTTCTCGGTTCCCGCGAGTTGATAGGTTCTTGTTTTTCAGAAATTTCTTTAATTCACTTGTCTCTTTTTCTTTGTTACCATTGTATTCTTGTTTTATTTTCTTAATGGCGATATTATTTTCTTTTATCTCATCTTCCAGAATTGTCCGTAATTCCGGTTTTGGGTTATAGTCGGATGGTTTGTTCTTATTGTGGATTCTTTCGTTTCTGCGTCGAATATTAATTGTATCTTCAGCTAGCAAAATATTCTTATTAAGATGGTTTATTATACTATTTGTTATTTCATGTTTCTTAGCTCCATTTGTTTTGATTTTATTAATTTTCACATATGTCCGCAGTTCATTAATTCGGTATTGCGGTAAACTTCGTATAACCGATTCGTTGTTTGATATAATGGTTTTACAACGCTGAATAACCTCTGCAGTTTTCATCATTTATTAGGGGAATATTTTTATTAATGAATTTCCCCCGACTGCGTTTTCTCAGCCGTAAAGAAAATCACTGGTTTCAATATGTGTTTCATAGAGCAAGCGCTACCTAATTATCTCCGACCGATCGAGAAACACAGACAGCACAGTTTCCGAGATGACTCTTGAGTTTTGCGTTTCATAGAGCAAGCGCTACCTAAATATCTCCAACCGATCAAGAAAGAGCAAGTAGAGTTTCGCAGGTGGCGCGTGTGTTCCGAATCGCGAAGCTTTCATTCAATCAAATAATTTTTGAAACAATTTTATTATGTTATAAATGGAAGAATTGGAAAAGAAATTATTCGTTTACCGTAGAAGTTATAAATATTACAATACTGTTAGCAATTGTCTTTTTTTAATCCAAAGGTATCTTTTCAGTAGCAGGTTTGTCTGGGTATCTAATGCTACCTTTAGTATCTTTAAGTCTTGTTGCATTCATTATTGAGTTGATTGAAAAACATCTGAATATTGCTGACAGGAAAGCAGAATACAAGACCACTTATGATTTTTATACTGAATTGATATCTTTGTTAAAATGTGAACAGTTAACGATTGAAGAGGTTATTCAGCGTGAAACTGAAATGCGTAAAACCTTTCGATTTTTTCCTCGCGAAAAATACATGAAACAGGTTCGCTTAAACGGTTATAAATATTGTAAAAATAATTCCATAATAAATCAAGAGAAATTACCCAAAGTGTAGTATATTGCTTTCATAAGATTGAAAACTCTATCCTCATATTCATATACGCATTAATTACCTGCGTCATTCATAACCAGTACCTGAGTAACCCCTCGCCAACCAGTACACCTTTGTCCAAGTGAGTAACCCCTCGCCAACCAGTACACCTTTGTCCAAGTGAATACCCCCTCACCAACCAGTACACCTTTGTCCAAGTGAATACCCCCTCGCCAACCAGTACACCTTTGTCCAAGTGAGTAACCCCTCGCCAACCAGTACACCTTTGTCCAAGTGAGTAACCCCTCGCCAACCAGTACACCTTTGTCCAAGTGAGTAACCCCTCGCCAACCAGTACACCTTTGTCCAAGTGAGTAACCCCTCGCCACCCAGTACACCTCCTCTTCCTGGAACTGTGGTACACCAGTGTCCAACCCCTCACCCAGGCCCCTTGGGGTGGTGGGTGAATTCAGACAAACATTGATTCGTGACGCAAAGCATAATTTTCTCTGGTATTCTCTTCATAAAACGTTCAATGTGCTCCGACTCTCAGATCCAGTTTCTACGCGCAATAATTACCTGTATCATTCATAACCAGTACCCACCATTAATTTCGTAGCCTAATTGTCTCCAGTTTTCTCATCTTAAAACTTTCAACAAAAAATTACCACTAGCTCCGATAGATCAGTTGGCTAGCGTCTAGCTAACGCAAATTGCCCGCTGTGCGACGGCGGGAAAAAACTCTTTGAGTTTCCTCTCCCATCGGAGCTGCCTCCAGACAATAAATACAACCACAACTACAACAACAACCAAAAACTCGGGGTGCAACTCCATCGCACCTCTTAACTTTCCCCATATTTCTTGTCTGGAGGCGAGAGGTTTTGCAACTATTTACGATGACTCATATCACATCAGAAAACGGAAACTTTGCGGATCGGATGAGGACCCCAACAGCTCAGTTGGTTAGCGCTTGGCCGGTGCAAAACTAACGTCTGTCAAGACCTCGGTTCGAATCCCAGCGCTGGCAGTTTCTGTTGGTAGGGATTTGAACAAAAAACTCTAAGGAGTTTCCCTGTTCAGGGGCTCCCCAGACTGATAGCCATCACAGTATTTTGCTTTGCGTGTCTGCTTAACGCAACCATTCGTCACAGTCTGGGGATGTGGGGTTTTGAAGAAATATTCTATAAATTTCAAAATGATGAACTTTTTTGTGTGTTAGTTTCTCTCACCAGATAGTCTGGATTTTTATTAAAGAAATTCAGCCGCTTATAAATGGAGTCGCTGAAGGAAGTCATGAATACAATCAGAATGAATAAATACAATGAGACAATCAGGAAAGAAGAACTAGTTCTAGGATTGAAATATGCCATTGTTAAAATGAGAATTGCTAAGACAAAATATGCTGATAAGTTGGGTGTCGTTATTAATCATAATAACAAAGCCTGTGATTTGTTTATTCCAAAGAGATACAATGCAATTGGTAATGAGTTGCTTCTAAAGAAAAATCTGATTTTGCAACCGATTGTACGGGTAAATAAGAGTAACGAAACATATGTGGATTTAGAACTGTTTACCAGTGATATGATTTAGAATTGTTTTAATAGTTAATAAAATAAGTTTACTTATATATTAGGGTATATTGTATTAGTTTATATGTCTTAAAGGGGTAATATTATCATTTCTTGGCACCTTATTTCGTGTAGTTATGAAACTAAAAAATCTGTAAAAAAAGGGGTTAATTTGGAATAAAGGATGTTAAAATTTAAGAAATTGATGATAAAATGGGGTTTTGAAATTGAGGGGAGGGTGGGGTAGGATCGGCTTTATGTAACTACTAATGACCGTCGCCTCACCTCTCTTGCGCCAGCATCCAGGTCTTGCAAGACAAACTGAAGGGCGTTGGGCAGGTCCTCGGCCCCAAGCGTGGACAGTCTCTTCATAACGTTTGCCCGGACTGAGCCCACCTCTTCCGGCGGGACATAGAGGTCGGCAAGAGCGCCAAGAATGCAAGTGGTGAGGTCAGTGCATTCGTAGAACACAGAGCTAGGAAACAAGGTTTAGTAGAAAAACATTAGAGATTTCACGGAAATGTGTTCGAACCCGGCCAGTTGTACAAACAGCGATCCTACGTAAAAGGTAGGCATTTATAAAAATGGCATTTATAAAAATTGTGAACATACACTGCAAAGGGACACACATACCGGAACACGCTTCTCCAAGAAAGGTGGTTGCTGGCTCCACCCATTCCGCGTAACCCATTTCACGTCATGTCTCTCACCTTGTTCTACACTACCAGTATACAAGGTGAGAAGATAGGACATGATAACTCATGAGTCATGACACTGTGTACAGATGGGTCTAAAACTGGGGACCGGTGTACACTGTAAAAAAAATCTTGCAGTATTTGCTACTTGGATTAATAATGTCTCTACTGAGACAAGATTATTTCTAATTCGGATTAACCTTATCCCAGTAGAGATAAGGTTAATCACAGTAGCAAATACTGCAGTTAACTTTAATCCTTTCTCGGAGAAACTTTTTACAGTGTACTTCGAACTTCAGACCTTCGCATTAGCCACTCGGCAATGATGACTGATCAAGGCCAGGCTTATTAACTCGGCAATCGGACCTGAGCTTCGCAGCCACACCCAGAAAATCTGATGCCTAACCAGTTGTACAGGCATGCATTAAAATGTTCTGCGCTGGTATATAGCAAGAACATATAATCAACCCTATCTCTGTAATATGACCATGCGGAGTCAAACATTTCCCCGTACCCTGACCGATGCAACCCGATGCTACGCGGCACATCAAGTTTCGTTACCTCTACAAATAGCTATATCGCTGTAAAGCCGCGTAGAAGAAGCTTTCAAAGTCGAAGCCGACAAGTTCTCTGGACGCGCTCCAGAGCGAGTCAGCATGCCTCCTGCACGTATTGCTCAGCGATGAGCAACGGCGAAGACGGAAGTAGACGGGTATCAACTCAAAGCTAGAGCAACTACCTCTAGCTCCGCTCAGTTTTGTCGGGATATGCATAGTCGCTGCATGTACCAAAGACGGAGGTCCTATCTGATTATTTGTTCTTGTTTATAGGCAGCACCGTTCAAAATACTGCTAAAATGTTTGGAGAGATAGTGTAAGGTAGCCTGTAAATGTTTATTTACAGCTGGAGGACTGTAAGAACTACATCTGATTTGGGAGGTTAGGTTCTATAGAATTTACAACTTGACTATACTTACCTAAGAAACATGGCGACTTTTGAATGCTGGTTTTCCGCACAGAGACCAGGAAGGACGGTAATTATTTCAATTTTGAATTCTCTTGGAACAGTGGTAATAAGCTGAATCAGCTTTTCAGTCATTGCGTCCGGCTCAACTATCCGCGGTAAGTATCTCATACTACTGAGCATGAGAAGGGCAGTTTTTCTGGTGGTAGCAGTGGGCCTAAAAAAGTTTCGGTTTACCAACAGAAATACTCCGGTCGCCTAGCTCAAAACCCTTCGAAAGATAATCTCGAATAACTATACTTATTTTAGCTTTTTTCACTGGACACAAGTGTTTCACAGAAATTCTGCACTTGCCGCGTGGGACCTAAGTATAAACAACAAGAGCTGTAGGCTCATATTCCGCTTGCAAATATAGGTGGTAGCTAAGTAAGGTTCACGCTATCTGGAGGCATGAATGTTCATGAATAAATCGTTTGGTCAAGAAATCTTTTTTGCACCTTGCGGTTAAGATGCGCACTTTAAGGGGGCTAGGAATACAAAATTATATGGCCCCTTGGGAATCTTTAAAATGTGTCGTTTGGTCAAAATTGTTTTCTCTACTTGATCTGACGTCGTGTAACGTCATAACGTCAGGCTGGGAATTAATTTGTCAGCAAACCCACTGAGGCAAAAATGTTGAGGAGCCCATGGGGATCATTAAATAGTTTGCTCAAAAGTGTTTTTGGGATCCCAAAACGTAAGTGTAGGGATAGCTATGACATCGCAAACGTTGGTAATTCTCGAAGGTAATGAGATGTTTTAGTGAAACTTGGTGTGAGCATCCTTTGGATCAAGGGAAATGTCGAGTTCGTAGATGGGCTCTGTAGTCCTACATTTAGGGGTGACGGTTCAAATTAAGGGGCAAACAAAATATTTTTAAACAGCTAATCAGATAGTCGATTAACGGGTAAGAAGACATGCCGAACACGATTATGAAAACCATTTTCTTGCTGGATATCCGGAATCCGGGTGGCTAAAAGTAAAAGTTTTATTTGAAACTGATGAGATGTTCGGTTTAGGGGTAAGAAGACATGCTGAACACTTTTGTGAAAATCATTTTCTACCCGGACAAGTAGTTCACCGGAATCCGGCCAAAACCGGAAAATTCGTTGAAAGCAAAAGTTGTATTTGTATTTGGTTAGATGTCCCATATGGGGTAAGAAAAGACACTGGATCCGTATATGACAATCATTTTTTACCCGGACATATAGTTCGCCCGGAATCCGGCTGAAACCGGAGAATTTTTATAAGTTAAATTTGTATTTGAACTTGATTAGATGTTGGATATAGGGGTAAGGAGATACGCTGAATTCGTTTTTGAGCTATATTATTTCGCCGGACAATAGTTCCGGGATTCTGCCGAAACCGGAAAATTGGAAGAAGTAAGGCAGGAAGTTTCGATCGGTTTCGTCAAAATAGATATGACTTATAGGGTTAAACACACATGCTGAATCCATATCTGAACTTGGTTTTCTGAGATGATTAGCTTTTTGGCCTTTGTTTTTAAATCTTAAGAATAAAAATGTTCAAGGAGCCTGGAGAAGACTGGATCTGGCGAAGACAAGACCCAATTATCTTCATTAGAAGCTGAATTTTGGGATCTCATCGAAACCTTTGGTCTGGTGAACCGAGCAGTTGAGATGATCACTTTTTCTCCACTTTACGGTTATAACGGAAGCTTCAAGGGGGCTAATAATACATCTGTAAGCAAAACCCTTGAGGCAAACATAACCATGGGCCCTTGCGGATGTTGAAATATCGTTTGGTCAGAAGCATTTTTTTTTTGCACTTCGCGGTTATGATGCGCACTTTAAGGGGGCTAGAAATTAATCTTTAAGCAAAACGTCTGAGGCACAAAATCATCACGGGCTCTTGGTGATCACGAAATTGTATCATTTGGCCAAAGTATTTTTTTAATCCGTTAAATTTGTTTCTTTTCTTTTAAGTTAGTATCTACTTCTGCCCTATGTGTGGAGAAATGAATGAGGATGTATGCCACCTTTTGTTGATTGCAGAGAGTTACAGGGATTGAGGGAGGAGATTTTCGGGGTGGGGGGAATGGAATCCATAAGAAATGGATTATTAAAATGATGGGAAGCAAAGATTTTAAATATAAGAAATGTTCCTCGTTCCTCAAGTTAGCTTTTAATTACCAGAAAGAGTTCTTTTGATAGAGAAGTCATGTTCATAGTGTAAATAAACTGTGGAAAGTACATTAAAACCTAAAGAATGTGTTAGTATGTATGTACCTATGTAAGACTGTAACGTTTCGTTGCATGATGGCCTGATGGCTCTAATGTGCAAATATATCATATCATATGGTATATCAAATATATATCATATATGTCATGTGCACAGCCTCACTTACTTGAACCGAGTTAAGAGGACAACACGTCAGTTCAGATTGTTCAGTTGGGAAGGTGACACCGTGTTTTGCTGTATATTCTTTCGGCTTCACAAACCATACTGTTATTTCGGGCAGGGGAATGACGTGGAAATAAGATAAACCTTAGGAAGTATCAAGGAGCTTACTTTTCCTGGACGGTTGTCAACTTTTCAATCTGGTTCATAAGGTAGCTGAGAAGAAGAGGTTGCACATCAAGTACCAGCAACAACATGCGGATTACTGAGTTCACAACAGTCTTCTTCACAGTCTCTATGGCATCTGCATTCACCTAAATAAAATGATTTTGAGGTAGTCAGTAATCTTTATTTTTAGTTCTCTGCTATACTGTCAGAAGTTTCATAACATTAACCAAGGATTCGCAATCTGGAACAGACATGAGATAGCGCAATGTCTTTTATGTTGGACAAAAATTATGTTTTCAGCCTTTAACTGTTACGTTTGTTGTAAAATGTAACACTAAGGTAGCGTTCCACGAGCTTAATAACTGTAACACCAGGGGCGTCACTATGCGGGGGGGGGGGGGGGGCAAAGGTCTTGAGAAAGTACTTTCGTCGGGCGATAAAGAAATAAAATTTTGTATGATTTTGTCGGGCGTCGTTCGACTCGCCAGCACATCGGGTTCTTTTTACACGCAAGAAATCAAATTCTGCAAACATATGTCAGGTAAAATTCAATAGAAATCGAATTCTGTATGCTTTTGCAGGGCCTCGGGGCTTCTCGTCGGCACATCGGCTTCTTTTCATACAGAAGGAACTGAATTTTGTATACTTTTGTTGGGCGTCGGTCGACTCGTCGGCACATCGAGTCTGCGAACATTTGTCGGGCGCACTCGGGAAGTTTAAGTCGCGTCGGCAAATCAAGTTATTTTTTATATGTAAGAAATCAAGCTCTGTACAGTCTTGTAGGGCAAAACACAGAAGAAATCAAATACTGTCTGGTTTTGTCAGGCGTCGGTATCCTCGTCGGCACATCAGGTTCTTCTTACTCATAAGAAATCTGATTCTGTCAATGTTTAACGAGCACATCCCGTAAGGTTGAGTTTCGTCGGCATATCAGCTTCTATTTACACGTAACAAATAAAGTTCTTTACAGTCTTGTCGGTCAAAACACAGAAGAAATCGAATTCTGAATGCTTAAGTCGGGCGTCAGTATTCTTGTCGGCACATCTCGATCTTTTTATGCATAAGAAATAAATTTCTGCAAACTTTTGTCG
Organism: Branchinecta sandiegonensis; assembly: GCA_030848855.1. Lineage (NCBI taxonomy): Eukaryota > Metazoa > Arthropoda > Branchiopoda > Anostraca > Branchinectidae > Branchinecta > Branchinecta sandiegonensis. The sequence continues at coordinate 21,775,123 of JAUPMV010000006.1, read as the reverse complement.
GGATATGTTTCCATCTTGTTACAAACAAAACAAAAATTTCTTGTTACCCGTAATAAATCAAATTCCGTAACCTTTTTTCGGACCAATCCCAAAAGTTTATATCTCGGCAAATCGAGATTTTTCGGCTCACATTAAATCAAATGACTGCAAAGTTTTGTCGGGCGGAGACCGAAAGCTTGATTAAGCTCGGTTAATTGGGTTTTGGTTTTAACCAAATTCTGCAGACTATTTTATTTCTGCAGACTATTTTTGTTTTCTGGGTGTAAAGTCACAAAACTGCCAAAAATGTACAAATATAACCGACTTACTTGCAGCTGATTCCAGAGCTTACAAGGAATTCTCAGTTCTCACCGTTAATAAGAATATTTGTCAACAACGCAAATAATCCGGAGTGTATAATATCAGTCGGCAAAAAAAGCCGTAAGGATGTATTAGCGAAAATAGGTTGTCTAGGAATCGGCTAATTTCTGATGTAACATCGTATTCTAGGGGGTGGTAATGTGGCATCATGATTGTTTGATCTGCCCATTCAACTTTAAGTTGGCGTTTTAGGCTTTAAATTCTTGTGGGTTTGAAACCCACTGAAAACTAGAACTTGTGTGGTAGATACAGATCAAATTTCTCCGGAAAAAGGGAGATTAAACAAATTTTGCTTGCGGCGCTTAGTTGAACTTGTTCATTCTTAGTTAAACAGTTAGTTTTACACAAAATTTCGCCTGTGACGCCTTTTCTGTTTGAAAGAACGGTGTTTCATTTAGTGTGATATTTTAGGATTGAGATTCTTGGGGGTCTGAAACACATTAAAAGCTAGAACTTGCATGCTAGGTAGGCTATAGCTAATTTTTTCAGAAAAAAAGCAGATTAAAAAAAGTAGCCTGTGGCGGTTAGTTTAACTTTTTCTGGGTACAAACGTTGGAAGCTTCACTTTTTAACCAAGGCTGAAATGAAAAGCCGAATATGTGAATTAAAATATACGAATTTAGATGAAAGGAATAATCTCAACTGATGAACTACAATTAGTTTTACACCGGTTCTATTCTGTGATGGCGGGAAATGTACGCCGTTGCCGCGAAGGTGCAAACTGGAGGCCCCCCCCCCCCCCAAAGGTAAAAAGCTGGTGACGCCCCTGGTTAACAATCGTCAACTTTATTTCGGGGCGGGGCTAATTGCAGCTTTAACGATTGTTAACTTTTCCCAACGATGCTGATAGAATAGAATTTTATTTTTCAAAAGTACCTGTCACAGCGTTACCGCCGAAATTGACCTTTTTGTCATACAAAATGAAAAATGCATAACACTTTGTAACAAATAATAAAAACAAAAACAAAAACGCTAAAAGGGACTAACTTATTGGTTGTTGTACAACTCAACAAATGCTGGAACAAAACTCCTTCTATATCTTTCATGAAGAGGGGCCACAGGGGCTAGTTTGGGGATTTTCTGGGATTTCTCTCGCTGGGGTCTAATACGTATTGGAGAATAGGTGGGTGGGAGAATATTACGTAAACGGGGAACAGATAGGGTTTTAATACCGAAATCGATGCTAAGGCGGGTTCGTCTCTCTTCCAGGGTAGCCAGCTTGAATCTTTTTAGTAGGTAACTGTAAGGCACTTTACCCTCCCCGTTTATAATCGTGAGGGCCCTTTTTTGAATGTTCTCGATACGGTATGTGTGTTCTGAAGAGAGCCCGAGGTGCCAAACAGGACAAGCGTATTCAAGAATAGGTCTGATAAAACTAATGTAAATTTGGAGGAGATCTTTAGAAGGGCAAGAAAATTTTATAAGTAGTTCCAAAACGGCAATACATGGGGAGGCTTGTTTTAAAATATTTTTGATGTGGGCATCCCATTTTAAATCATTGGTTAAAGTAACTCCGAGTAGTTTAATTTTTTTAACGGAGTTGAACACCGTTGACAAGCATGACAAGCATCATTACAAAATAGCGGAAATCATAGATGGGCAGAGCTTAAGTTTCGCAATCAGAATTCTGGAACGCAAAAAGTTACCAACCGTTAGCAATTTGTTAACAATCGTTAAGCTTTGAAACGTAACCTAAATATGGTTTGGAACGTTAATTTTAGTGAAAAAACTATATTCAAAAGGTCACGAAGGAAATATTCTGCATCGTCTTTGTGAAGCTTCCAACAGTGTATAGGGCTAAGTCATGATTCACTATATAAGTGCCTAGCTGACTGCGAAATGGGAATAGTCAGCTGAAATTTAGCTGACCAATGAATAGTCAGGAGAACAGGGAACAGATATATAACGTTTGAAGCCAAGCTGACCATTCTTTGCAAACAAAAATAGAAAAACGAGATTTCGGGTTTTTTTCTTGATCAGCTAGTTATCCCTTCAATTTTCGGATATTTCGGCTGCACTTCCTGAAATTTTATTTATCCCTCGCACATCATCTTAGAGGGATAACTAGCTGATCAAGAAAAAAAACCGAAAATCTCGTTTTTCTACTTTTGTTTTAAGGGAATAGTTAGCTGAGATTTCCTAATAGACGATCAAAAACTTGTTTAGCTACGGCTTGTCCTGATGAGGACAATTGCCAAGAAAGCCGAAATACCACCCATCAAAAAGAATTTCGGTTTAGCGCCACCAAATCTGTTTCTTTTTGCCCACCCTCCGGACAGAGCCATGAGTCATGACTAGCATTCCGCGACGTTCACAGAAGTCCCGCCAAGACGACAGACTCATTTGTGCACTGCAGCGATTTGCAACTACGTCAATTAATCCATCCAGTTCACATTAGATCAGTTAAACTAAATCTTTGTTCCACTCCTAAATGCCACTTTATGCCAGACTCTGACATACTGCCACAAAACTTATTTACTTGGGAACAAAGCAGTGTCAACAGACTCTAGCGTCACTAATACTGCACAGGCTACTACTCGGGGCACAGTATTTCATTCCACTCTAGACGTATCAGAGAGTGGGAAAGGTCGCTCAGGGTACTTGACATTTTAGTCAATGACAAGATTCCAGTCGTCAGAATGCTTCTGAAACAGACGAGTGTATAAAAGGAGGGTCTACACATACCTGAGTAGGCATGAGGGCTTTCATCATCATTTCCTGGTTACCCTCCAGCATGTCAGCCATACTTCGAACAAATCCATTCAAGTTATCTGGGTAGCTTAAATCTTCTTTCAAAAGCTTCCCGAGCTTCTGCACGAATTCATTTTCGTCCAGCTCTGAAAAGATACGTAAGGTATGTAAAAATCAACCTATCCTGACAGGAAGTTGTTCTTGTAGGTCTGACCAAACCCGTCCCGGCTTATCTCAGGATTGCTCGGTGCACTGGGCCTCTTGGTTTCGATGAGAAATATGGATAAACTTGCTGAACGGGCATTTCTGACCGATGAGCTCCAAGGAAGCAATACACGGGAGGCTGATCCGCCAAAAAAGAGGCAAAAACAAAAATAAGCGTAGTGCCATTGGGATCGACAACAATAAATATTCCTTCAGCCCAATCTGACTGTGAATCATATTTGATAGTGCAAAACGGATACGTCAGCTGAATTTTATTAGAGCTATATTTCGGCCTTTCTTGGCAAGGGTCGTCTTCAGACTCAAAGCCGCTCAAATTGGAAAAACGAACTTGCGGGAAAATAAACTAAAGACGCTTAGCGTTAAATATTTGACTTCCGCGAATCCCCTTGTGAGAGTTGCTTGGAGTTAAAAAGATTGCTGTGATTTCATCTTGGACACGGCTGCTGTTTTTGCTGCTCGATTGGGTCGCTGATCGAGTAGAAATTTTCCTGCATTTGGTTTGACTTTCGTTTTGTTTGTAGAGGAAAGCTTGGAGTCTGAATTTCCTTTCGCTGATGATGCCGTTCCATGATTCTGGTAGTGAGTATTCGCCTACGTCTCTGTTGATCCCTGAACAGTTTTTCATAATGGATAACACTGACTCATTAAGTTGAAAACCTTGGAAATGATAAGGGTTAGAACATAAAATAAAGCGGTATTTTAGGTAAGATGGGTCCTTTCTTTCTGACAAAGACGAAGGCAAACCAAAAATCTTGATGAAAAACAGTACTTCTGAGAAAAAATAAACTCAGGCTGCTGAAAGAAAAATGAAGCTGTACCTATTTCATTCGAGGATTTTTCCTCCAGAGTCAAACGACACCCAGCTTTGCACAGGAACGACTTGAACATCCTTCTCAGCAACACTTTAGTGTGTTGCTTGTCAAGTTTTGAACCTGTAAAAAGTAACAAATTACAAGAGACACTTAGCCGACATGGATATTTGGGCTACTTCGTATTGTACATGAAGAAAACGGGGTGAATTTCTAGTGCCCCCCTTGCCTGTAAGTCTTCATTTCCGGACTTTATGAAGAAGATTCACTCCATCCATACTGTCATTTCATCGTTTGGATCAGAGCAAAATAGCACTAGGGAGTGGCGCCAAGACTTGACAAAATTGATACACACTCGAATAGCATGGACACTAGGACCACTAGCGATACAGAACGTCCCTACCGAAACTCAATCAGTCTTTCACCAGCACTGGCTCCGATAACTTCATATTCTGAACATAGCAAACAATTATACAGCCTCCATTGTTTCCTTGGTGCGCGCAGACCGCACCTTTGCTTTACTAGAAATTTCTGAGCCCGAAAGTTTGTTTCGCTTTAAATGCCGCAAACGTAGTGGGCGGCACTATGAGTATGGCCCGTTTGCAAAGCATGGAAAGTATAGGTATTGGCGCTACTCCCTAGTGTTATTTTGCTCTGGTTTGGATATAACGCAGTGGCGTTGCGACGTTGCCATGAAGTAGCTTACACAGAAGACAAACGATCAAACTCTCGAATTTGGCATGCTCAATCTTTTGCCATCATTGCCTCATCGGCAGTGAGTTGGTAAGTAAGTCAATTAATCGGATCCTCGAAAGATAAATTCTGCTTCCATGGTATAGAAATATCAGGGTGCAGGCTGGAGTTCCCGCCATATTGACAGTATAATTAATTCTATACAGGAACGTTAATGTTTTTAATTCTAGGATGGAACAAACTCAAGGAAAAACTAGATTTTCAGCTTGCACCACAAAAGTAACCGCAGTTCAAAGTGAAGTAAGGACAGGCAGAAAAGACAGGAAGAAAAGACAGAAAGACAAAGACAGGAAGAAAAGACAAGACAAAAAGAAGAAAGAAAGCAAAGGTGATAGGTAGTTTATGAATAAGAGACTGATGCAAAATAAAGCCTGCTCTCTCACAACAAAAAAAACTCTTGGCTTTGTATTTTCGTCATAAGCTATTCTCATCACACATAGAAGCACAGCAGTATAGGTAGCCTTAGAACGTCAATTAAAATCGACTGGAGCTACTATCCACTACTTTCAGCCACCCGTTATAATAAACTAAGTTGAACTATTGGCAAGTCAAGCTATTTTAAGTTTAATTTTACGACTTTGCAAAAATCTGACAGTTAGAAGTTAAATAACATTTCCATTTGACGTTACCTAGCTCTGAATGGCACCAACAACAGGGTGAAATCCGAACACATACAGTAGAGGTATCAACTATTGGTTAGCCCAGTCATATGCAAATCCTCAAATTTAGGTCACCCAAATGAAAAATTTGCAGCCTGTGTACAGAATACTATCCTTTAGTGTGCCTACGACTTGGCCAATCTTAAGCAGTGGTATCCAGTAGCATCCTGTCTTGCTAACGTAGCATCCAGTCTTGCTAATAGTAGCATGTAGCGGTAACCGTTACTACTGTATGCTATTAAAACTTACAACCCCATATAACTTATTCTTGAATTTTATTTTCATTCGGCATGGCTTTTCAACGTCAGCCGTCAGGGCATGCCCCAACGTTTGAGTACCAGTACTCATACATTGAGACACCATGCGTTGCAGCAAGGGCACGGCACCGCATACAAATTTTTTGAATTGACAATCTGGAATGGAAATCTGCTTTTCAAACAGATTTTCATGGGATATCATGCCCTTGCTGCAGGTCATGGTGCCCCAATGTATGAGTACCAGTACTCATATGTTGGTGCATGCCCTGATGCTGGAGCACCATGCAAAAAAAAATGAGGATTTCTGTATGACCAAATTAGCCCACGTAGCTCATTAAAGGCCCCTGAATAGTTGTTTTGGATCTTCATTATACCATTTAGCCCAAGACTGCACTGCTCAAATTTTTCCTTTACCTATTCGTGTGTTTTCAGAGGCCCTTAATTACTTACTTTGGCTAGCTGGTAGTTAACTTTGGTCTCAGCAAGTGCATGAAAATGGCAAAGTTCGAAATCAACGAACGTTCAAATACACATACAGGAGGGGTATCCAACCAAGAATTTATATGACCTCGAACTTGGCTTTAAAATGTTACAAGTAAATTTCTGTACAGTTAAAACAGGCCCTGGGTTACTCAGGGTTTCCTTCTTGACAGTTAGGACTGCACTGAAATTTCCTTCCAAGCTTTTTGCGCCAGGTTCGAGGTTGGATACCCATCCTGTACCTCTACTGTGCCTCTACCGTATATTAATGAGCCCAAACAATAACTAAACTGAAATAAAGTAGACTACAGTTAAAGCCTTGGAGTAGCTTTCGCAGACTACAGCAAAATTACGGCATCTCAGTTAGTCTCCTGCAAGAGTTCTGCCTTACTTGCATGATTCTGCAATTAAGTCTCCGAATACAGTAGAGGTATGCTTATTTGAACACTTTTTTAACTGTTCCACTACTTCGATTTTGTTATTGCATATCAAAAAGTAAAACGGAAAAGAAAAATAACAAACTTGATATCAGCTAACAGCAGAGGTGGTGGACTCGGACTCGTCTCGAGATGATCGCGAGATACCTTTTTCTGGGACTCGGACTCGTCCTTTGTGGAGGAGGACTCGGACTCGTCTCGTCTCGAAATGCGGCAGAGCCACCCGAGTCCAAGAGACGTCTCCGACCAGCAAATTCAAAATGAAATTGACGTCTTCGGGGACAAATTCAAGAGATTGGTGAAGGGATGGTGATGTCGTAACCTTTGCAAGTAGGATTAAGTCAAGTTATACCTTGGAGGTCTAAGGATTCATATTAGGAACTGGAGGTAACAAGGTTGTAAAGGCTTTTGACAAAAACAAAACGTATTGTTAGGACTCGCCATGACTCGGTCTCGAAACACCATTTTCGCGGACTCGGTCTCGTCTCGTCTCAAACGATTTTTGTCGCGGAGTCGGACTCGTCTTGACTCGTGAGCGTCACTTCGGTCTCGGTCTTGTCTCGGACTCGATCACAGCGGACACGCAGCACCTCTGGCTAACAGCCAACTATTTCGGGGTTATCCTGGCACAAACTTGATCTAGAAATTCAATTAACTTTCTTTGATTCTGAATTTACTAAAAAGGTCCTTCCTCTTTCGAAGGAATCTGCAGGTTCGGACCGCCATCTTCTCCATTGAAGGTGCATTCCTCATGGCAAACTTTTCAAATTATAAAAAGTAAACGAGGTGTCAGCTGAGTCACTTTCAGCCGTGAATTAGCAAAATATTCAAAAGTGACAAAAGCGTGAGTGATTATTACTAGTATTTATAGGAAAAAATGCCTGGTTTTGGTTTTAGTTTCTTCTTCAACAATCGTTCATTGTTAGCCAACTCCACATGTCTCCCTTCAATACAAGAGAAGAAACCTGCCTGTTCTACCGTCTCAAAGCGAAAACCCTGCTGCTCAACAAAACCCTGTTCGATTGGGGCCTCCATCACACTCCAAACCGCAGACTCTGCCACTAGCAGGATGAAACGGCGCAGCACATCCCAGTCAACCACAAACCCCTGATTTTTGGATACCCTATGCCAAATGCTCGATATGTCTAGCGTTTGGCATACCCTATGCCTAACCCTGGATACACTATGCCAGGTGCTGGATACTGTAACCCAGTAAAATATTGATGATTTGAGTGAAGCTTAAAAATCAACCAATCAGAACTCCTTTATATTGGGGTGGGTCAGGGTTAGGTTACCAACATGTATCCAGCATTTGGCATAGGGTATCCAGCGTTAGGCATAGGCTATGCTAAATCCTAGATATACCCATCGTTTGGCATAGGGTATCCAAAAATCAGGGATTTGTGGTAGACTGGCACATCCTCTTTGAGTGCTCAGCAAACACCTTGGCGACCCAAAAACTCTGAAGAACCTCCCACTGTCTTAAATTGCCCCCCTCCCTCCAACAAATAGCTGATACCAACAGTCTGAAGATACGAGATGAGGAGCTATTGTATGGCGAGATGATCAAAGTCATGCAGGAAGCAGGACTGTCTTAGCATTCAAGAAGGATAGCAGATCAAAAGAAAGGCAGAAAGGGACCGACAGCAAGCTGGACCCAACGCCAATCCAAGTTGAAGGAAGGGAAGGTGTCAGTTGTGTCACTTTGAGCCATGAATTAGCAAAGTATTCAAAAGTGACAAAAGCATGAGTGGTTATTACAAGTATTCATAGTAAAAAATGCCTGGTTTGGGTTTTAGTTTTTTCATCTGCGATCGTTCACTGTTAGTGTTAGCCTGGTGTTAGCAGATGTTAATATAGGCTAATAATAATATAAGCATACCTCTATTGTAGAACAAAAAGATTTAAAAGCTGGAACAGATGATAAAATTTAAGTGATACAAAATTATACCAAACTGTACCAAACGAAAGCTTAATAAACATACACAAACAGAAGATTTTAAGTTCTTAATTTATCATTCCCAATTGGCAATGACAAACTTTTTACCGAATATGTCAGAAATTCTACCATATCCTAGATACATAAATTATTTTAAATCACTTAAACAAAATGAAAATTCTACAAATATTCTAGCATAAATAGTAGAATAAAAAAGCACTTTTCTAGAGAAATTCAGAATTTCAGATAAGCCCATTCAGGTGAGATGTTTTTCTGCTTTTTTCGCCTGAAAGATCTTTGAAATTAGCCTAATTATGAGCAATTTCTCAGGAACTGATGACTCACCGTTACCGTGCCGGCTTTTGAGTTTGAAACAGCTGCCTTCGCGAATATAAATTAAAATAATGATCGCCATCTAGCATGCACGGTTGACTTCGGACAATTTCTGACTGTACATAAGAGAGTACGTTGGCTATATGGTTTTTCTGCTCTGGTTGCTGGTAAAATCGACTTAAAAAGCTCAAAATTTTCAGTCTAGAAACAGAATATGAAACCTGATCCTTCACAGTAAACAGTTAAAGAACTATTTAGAAGATCAAAGAAGTATACCAAAGAGAAGAATGAAAGATTATACAGTCTTCGTTGGCCATTGAACTTTGAAGTGAGGTCGCAATTTTGCTTTAAAGCAAAATAGCCGTTGGAAAATCATCAAGCTGAAAATAACGGTCAGAATCAACCGTTAACGCAGAGTCATGTGCTCATCCTATGTACAAAGCGGACTTCATGTGGTGTACATTGCTAAACTTCGTATGCCATAGTTGCGTTTTTGCTGATACCATGGTATCTGTTACCACGGTCTAAAGTCGTTTTTGCAGTTATCGTGGTATCTAATACCACGGTCAAAAGGCATTTTTGCAGTTATCGTGGTATCTGTCCAGTTATCGTGGTATCAGATATTCAGATACTACGGTGCGACCGTGGTAAAGTCATCTCACTTTCATCAAATTTTGTCAGATTGGTGAGAAAGAAGTTTAGCACTTAGTGATGTAACTGGACATCTGTTTTTCTTTTGGGATGACTTCGAAAAGTGCAATTTCGGCATAGTCGTTTTTGCAGAGCACCGCATATCAGATACCACGATAACTGCAAAAACGACTAATTGCAGATCCAGTTACCGTGGTAACAGATACCGTGGTATCAGCAAAAACGTCTACAAGAAAAGGAATTAAAGCCTGCATTGTAGTCAAAAGGATTAAACTAAGGATAACTCTTATGAATTCATATTAGTTGCGTTTTTGCTGATACCACGGTATCTGTTACCACGGTAACTGGATCTGCAATTAGTCGTTTTTGCAGTTATCGTGGTATCTGATATACGGTGCTCTGCAAAAACGACTATTGCTGAAATTGCGCTTTTCGAAGTCATCCCAAAAGAAAAACAGATATCCAGTTACATCACTAAGTGCTAAACTTCTTTCTCACCAATCTGACAAAATTTGATTAAAATGAGATGACTTTTCAGATACAACGGCCAGTTACCACGGTCGGACCGTAGTATCTGAATATCTGATACCACGATAACTGCAAAAACGCCTTTTGACCGTGGTATCAGATACCACGATAACTGCAAAAACGACTTTAGACCGTGGTAACAGATACCATGGTATCAGCGAAAACGCTACTATTGGCAGCGAAAGACATAATCTAGAAAAAGTATACTCGTAATTGTCTTGTCAAAAGCCGCACAGATAAAGACAATGTATCAAAGATATTGTGAAACTCTACACGAAATAGTGTTATGTGAAACTCTATTCGAAATGCTGCTATGAGAAACTCGATCCCCTTGCCGATTTTCCTCGTTTGCGAAGCGACTAAGAGCGTGTTCCACCCTCGTTCCAATAGTAACTATTAGTTACTAAATCCGTTCCAACCTCACGAAAAGTTACTAGGCTGACCGTTCCAGCCTTCTCGGAATAGTAACTAATAGTAACTATTAGTAACTATTTGCTTACCACGCTCGGGAGCGTGGCAAGCGTAGTAACCACGAATCTCTGTCACGTGATTGGTCGGATTCGCCCGTGGCATGATATTCCGCTGGAAAATAGAAAAATCGTTCCAGCCTTGACGACAAAAAGGCAGAATTTGTGACGTCATGCGTGGTAACTACGGTAAGTAGGATGGAACACGCTCTAAAGTCTCGGCTTCTGGGGTGAAAAATTAGGCTTAGCGTCATTTTAATCGCTCGTTAGTTGCGTGTTTCTTTTCGTCTGTATACAAACCTTTTTCACATCCTATTGCCTCTCCCCCAAAAATGGTTTGAAAAAAAAACGGTAGAAAAACAATTTTCAGTAACCCAATTACTTTCGGGTTCAACTGACTGCGGATTAGCACTCGACTTGTGTAGTGTCCCGCATAACTAAATACCTATGACAAGAATCCGTAACGGTCATAATAAGAGTTCGATCAGTGTTCGCTTAACTTAGACACAACTTCCTTCGCATTGTCTTGAACGAACAGCAGTGTAGTGTTTGAGACTGAAGCTGTGGTGGAAGATGAAAGTAAAACAAGTTGGAAGAAAAGTTCTTTTGTGCACTTTGGCAGCTACGTTCGTGTTCACAAGCTTCACATACCTTCACAGTGATCGAGCTGAACGAGTGCCGCATGCGGAAGATACCTCGACGATTTATGGCCTGTCCGGAGATACTAGTGTTACCGAAGAATTAAGTCTAGGGAACAAGGCAGAAAAGAAAACTTACAAGCCCGCTCCACACGTTTCCTGTGAGAAGAGGTTAGTGACTTACTATATATAAATCTTTCTTGTTCGGTCAAAGTCCAGAAAATTCGGCCGGTGAACGCCACCGGATGTCACTTGGAAGTGCCTAGCCTAGTTGGTGGACTAGATCCCGTCCCGTTAGAGACTTCAAAAACAGGCCAAAACCTAGATGATAAACAAAAGAAATACCTTTATTGGTTCTATTCAATAACAAAAATCATACATTCCTCAAGCCATTTATAATCAGATAAACCATCTCATGAAAAAATACCTAAGGAACAGTATCCTTCACCTACACAGTATTTTGCCGAAAATAACTATAATATTGTCCAGTTAACTTTTCTGACACTATTTACCTCCTTTATTCTTATGCATAGTTTGATTATAGTTTAAAGTTGACCATTCAATTATTATTCTTCACTTTCCTCAGTTTCCCAAGATACTATCTTACGAGTGCATTCACGGCTTATTGCAACTGTGTACAAGTCCATGACAGACAGGCTATGTCGGACGTTCATTATTCTCAGCGTAAAGTATGCTAAACGCTTGTGCATCCCCCCTCATCATTCTTTCCGGATTCTACCCTTACTTCTGCTGTAGATTTTCCGGACCGATTTTGCTCAGTTTCATCATGAAGTTGAAAAAATTTCATGCTTTCCGTATGCAAGTGATGATGGTGTGAAAAATCTTGGTAAAAATCCCGGTCCCAGCTGCAGTTTTTACCCCAACGTGACCAGTTAAACCGGACATCGTTCCAGACTTCTTTTTCGAGTTTTTGTTCAGTGTTATTTGTTCACTTATTTATTTATTTATTTCAAAATACAGCCAGCTGCTACATAACAAATCATTTTATATACACTAAAAAGAGAAAAAAAAACTTAAAAATATCCCTTAAGAATTAAGAGTGTGCCCTTGGGACTAGTAGCCTATCGACGGGCCTGAACTGGTATAAACGGACTAAGGTTTAGTGAAGCTTTGGTCATTCATCTTCGATCTTTTGTTTTGCCATTTTCCGTTTTTCTTTTTACTGTTTCTTTCTATGTTATTCTCCAAAAGCGACAGCGTTATTTTTCTTAACTTGTCGAGATGACCTTTCTTGTTTTGGCTTCTTAAAGGAGTTATATCATAAGCATTCTAGCACTTGCAACGTCTAGAAACCCCCCACCCAAGACCCGAGATGAAGCCACGACTCGGTCCGACCGCTGGGTCATCTAGTGGCGCGGGTTGGAAGCGCCCGACATGGGGAGGCTGAGATCATAGTTTGACTATGGATCCAACAAAACGTTTTTATTGTAGCAGGCATATGGGAAATTTGTAGAAAAATCAAACTAATTATTTGTATTATCGATTCCTTTAAATATTTTGTTTTCTGTTTTTTTCTGTTAATTCCCGTAAGTGAATAGTTAATTAGTAATGGCGGATTGGCGTTCAGGAGTGAATTATATTCAAGTAATGTGTGGATAACGTTGGCGACCGTGAGGATTTTGGGTAAAACAAAGGTAACACTGTGTTCGTAAAAATCCGACCCATCGAATAATGATGGTGTCTCCCACCTTCTCGGCCCACATGAATCGAAGACTTTAAGTTTTATCCTTCATGAAACAAGCAACATGCATTACGCTCCCAAGAAGGTCACATGTCCTGTGTGGGAGTGCACAGCTCTCACTCACTTACAGGAAACGATAGCCTAGCACACATTTCTCGTCTTAACCGTTTTCTTTACCCCCCCCCCCCCTTAAACAACCCTGAATCAATCAACCTGAAAAGCCTAATAATAATTATAAAAATATTCACCTTAAATAAATACCAAATAAATATAAACTTACCTTACTATCCAAAAACGTTTTATCAATCGATTTTTTAACAAAAACTGGTTCTCCGACTCCTTGATTCTCACCGGAAGAGGATTCCAGACATGCACACCCCTACTCTCATACAAGACCCTCCTGTTGACTATCCTCCAGTAATCACTAACCAATAAACTCGCCTTTCTCGTCTTAAGATTAGTTGCATTTTTTGTTGGAATCTCAATTTATTGAAATCGCAAATCTCGATTCTAAATTACCATTTTCTCTCTTCTCGGTTTTGCAACAAGACCAAAGGTTTCGATGGGATCCCAATAATTTTAATGTTTATCAGACTTCTTGATTGAGACAATCGAATCTTGTACATTTCCAAGTCTTTGCTAGACCCCTTTAACATTTTTGCTATTTATCCATAATCAACCGCTTGAATATGTAACCTACACCAAAAATGTTACCATTTTCAACAAGCATGTTTACTCCAATATCTCATATCTAATCGACCTCGTGTTGTTGTTTTTCTACCAAATTCCTCGTATTTTAGCAGCATTCCCGGTGAACTGCATGCAGAGCAAAAGATTTGGTGACACTGGAGCCGAACCTTGCAAATCTTGCCAGCTTATCCGTCAAGGAAATAAAGTTCAAAATTCGATAATTCCCCCGGGCAATCCCCCTCAAGAACCAGTTCCTAACCCCTGATTTTTTTTTTGCAAGTGAGTAACCCCTCGCGTAGACCTGGGATTGGTTCACCGAGCACCTAGGACTGGCTCACACACACCTAGCACCTAGGATTCGCTCACCCAAGTGTCTAACCCCTCGAGTGCTCCTTTAACGGGTAACCCCTCCCTTACTAAGTACACCTTTTTTCAGTGAGCAACCCCTCACTCACCCAGTTCACCCTTCTTTCAGTGAGTAGCCCCTCGCGTACCGTAGCAGTTCCCTCTTTGGTACACCATGAATCAACCCCCTCGCTTGGCTTACCCAAGTGTCTAACCCCTCGAGTACTCTTTGAACGGGTACACCCAATTCATAACCCCTCGCGCGCACCTTGGATTGGTCACGAGTACCTGGTACCGGCTCACCCCACCCCCTACCCAAACAACTTTAGTACACCCACTGAGCAACCCCTCACTTATCCAATACATCTTTTTCCCAGTGAGTAACCCCTCCCCTACCAAGTACACCTTTTTCAGTGAGCGACCCCTCACATATTCCTACAATTCCTACTACATTTCCTACAATCACACATAAGATGTCGCACACACTCTCGCTCTCCAAACATCGGGCAGAAGTAAGGACCAATTCTCCCAATCGGCCTACCCGTGCACCTCCTCCTATCTCCCAGCGGTAAATCAGCACGCATACTAATTAATAATTTCAATTCCTCCCTATCGAAACCTGCTATAAAATAAGCACATTCCCCCCATGTCTCTTTCGCCTCTGTATAAAACCTTAGAGACACCCTTCGACCTTCGATGACGTCACTAAACAAACAAATGATTGTCGACCACGTGCGCAGAGCTATAATCATTTGAGAATAAAGGGGTAGGACCGCTATAGCCGAAAACTGGTCGACAAGTTTTGTGTCTGGTTTTCACCGGATTCCGGGTGAACTACTTGTCCGGCAACAAAATACCTTTCATATTCGGATTCAGCATGTCTCCTTACCACTAAATCAACTATCTCAATAGCTTTTAAAAAATATTTTTTTTGCCCCTTAATTTGACTCCCCCACCCCACCCCTAAATGTAGAGCTACAGAGCCCATCTACGAGCTTGACCTTACCCTTGACTCAAAGAATCCTCACACCAAGTTTCATCAAAATATATCATTCCCTTCGAGAGTTATCGTGCTCACAGACAGACGGACAGACGGACATTTTTGCGAGGTCATAGGTATCCCTCCACTTACGTTTTCGGATCCCAAAAACACTAATTTAGCCACGGGTTGGTACCTGCTTATACGGTTTGAACATCCATACTTTGTTGGCCAATCAGGAAGAAGAACGGAAAAGGAGAATCGAGAATTGACTATCAACGCCCCTTCTCGAGTCTGCAGAATCGCGAAGCTGTCCCCGTTCTCGACTCTGACAAAAAAGCACAAAAGGAGAATTTGCTTCATCTCAATAGTCATAAAACACGAAGTAGGAGAATTGAGATAAAAAGCCCAAATATTATATCAGATCGATGGTGATCTTCCCTAGCTAATATCTATTTTATGTGTTATGTGTGTGTCTAATATCTATTGTATGTGTGTGTCAGGGGCGTCGTAAATGCATTTTCGGTGAGGGGATGCAGAGCCAAAACTTTACCGAATCTTTCAAAATTTTACCGAATCCTAGAACTAAGAATTCGAGCTGTAAATTATAAAACAGAAACGATTACGCAGGAAGAGAAACAACAACAAGGCAGCATGAAAGACGATAAGCCAACTATTAGGTGGCGTTCTGGCGAAGCCCACATGGAGAATATATTCCCGGGCATGATTGCAGTAACAGTTTCAATCTATTATAGCCAATAGAAAATTAAATCGAGCGCCGCAGGCGAAAATTTTCGAAATCAATTTTTTTTTCTGTAGGCTAAAATTTAACTGCTTCTCTTAAAAATTCTATTGATTAAATACCGAGACTCTAAGAAGTTCCAGAAACCGGATGGAGCGAGGTTCCGGCAGCAGCAGAAACTGTAGTCTAGTCAATATACTACCCATATACTACCCTCGGCGCCGCAGGCGAAATTTTTTTTTGCTTTTCCTGCAATGTTTCGAAATCTGAATCCTAAAACTGGCTTAATGACGTCAAATGACGCGCCCTTCCACAAAATAGAGAATATTACGAAAAGTGCTGCAGGTGGAATTTTCGAAATTTATGATCAGATATTCTTTTTGGGATCCAAATAAAAGTAAGGACTATCGATGCTATCGTAGATCATCTCTTTTGGACCAGTATTCACTCGACCTCTTCTGGGTTTCGAGCTTCGTGGTAACTTCCGAACCCTGGCAATTGTAACGAATAAATTACTGAATCCCAGTTATTATACCGGATAAGTTTACACCAGTAGCATGTTCGGGATTATGTATAACTACCGTATCCCGGTTACTATACCGAACTGTTTTGGTATCGAAAGACTACCGAGCAATATTCATATTCGGTATACTTTCGTCGAAACTGGAACAGAGTCAGGATTTGTGGTTAACTTCCTAATCCTGGAAACTATACTGGATAAATTACCGAATCCCAATCATGATACCGAATAATTTTGAGCCAATAGCTTATTCGGGATTCTGTGTAACTACGGTATCTCCATAAATATACCGAATAATTCCGGCATCGAAATATTACCAGATGATTTCAGCGAATTCTCTCACCAAATTCGTTATAACTACCGAATACTGGCAATTATACCGAAGATATTTGTGCAGATAGCCTATTTAGGATTCTGTATGACTACCGAATCCCCGTAAATATACCGAACAGTCCTGCTATCGAAAAAATACCGAACAATTTTGGGCCTCCGGCCCAAGATTTTACCGAATTTCAAAAAGGTGGGGGGGGGGGTACCCTAGCTCATATCTATTTTATATGTGTTCATGATAGGTCAATTTATAATTGGAGGTATTCCTGTTTAAATGCAGATAAGTGAACTTAAACCGACGTTTATGGAAATCATACTCCAGGGTTCCGGAAAAATTGCAGCCAAAATTCTACGGAAATAAGAAACTTCGTAAACAGCCGTGGTACAACGACCATCAGTGTAAACAGTTCGAAACGAAGTAAGTACTTTGACACCTTAATTTTGTGCGTTTTTGCAGATACCATGGTATCTGATACCACGGTCTAAAGTCGTTTTCGCAGTTATGGTGTCTGATACCACAGTGAAAATGCGTTTTTGTAGTTATCGTGGTATCTGGCCAGTTATCATGGTATCAGATATTCAGATACCACGGTCCGACCGTGGTAACTGATCGTGGTATCTGAAAAGTCATCCGACTTTCATCAAATTTTGTCAAATTGGTGGGAAAGAAGTTTGACACTTAGTGATGTAAAATTTGACAAGTGCAATTTCGGCAATAGTCGTTTTTGCAGAGCCACCTTGTATCAGATACCACGGTAACTGCAAAAGCGTACATAGTCGTTTTCGCAGAGCCACCTTGTATCAGATACCACGGTAACTGCAAAAGCGACTAATTGCAGATCCAGTTAACGTGGTAACAGATACCATGGTATCTGCAAAAACGCAACTATTATTTATGGCACTGATGACGGACAGCTACTTGTGGTAGAATACGTGACACTTTTCGAATAGATCTGTCTCTAATTAAGTACTCGATCCTTGACAGTGAATGCCTGAAGGCGATACACTGCAAGATTTTCACGATTACATCGTGCATTACATCATTGTACATCATGTCCTCTACCATGTCACTTTTCCTCTTTCGCTACCTTCTTGAGGATAAATTAGTGCCTTGAAAAATAAACTTTAGTTGTTAGGTACTGCAAATACATATTTGCACGTGAGTTCTTAGTTCTTACCCTTTTGCCGTAAAATGTATTAGTTTTGTTTTGTTTAGTTTTATTTATTACGCTCAGAAAAGAGCCCCACCCCTCTAACTGCTCCCACCAGAGGCGTTACTATCCAAAATGTTTGGGGGGGGGGCAAGATATTTACCGACTGGCTGGTAATTTTTATCGAATGTTTTTGCAGTAAAAAACGTCTATTTTTAAGAAAAAACGACTGTTTTGACGAAAAATGGACTGATTTTAAAAAATACCGACGGTTTTTAAGAAAAAATCTTCTATTTTTACGAAAAAATCAACTTGCACTCTCTACTACCAGGGACCCATAAATTTCCTGTAATGACTCGCCATTCAGGGGGCTTGTCATTTCCTATGCTTCAATGTTGCTATGTTGCCCGAGCCTCACCTAGTTTCCAAAAATTCCGCTTTGGTCGAATCGGCGTTCCTGCTCAGATAGACAAAATTTGTTGGGACTATTCAGCATGCCACCAGGTACCTAAGCTAGGACAAAAGATCCAGGATACTCTTCCATTACAGAGAAATATTCCTTGTTCAGCAGAACAGCTGCGAAAAATTTTGTCTATCTGGATAGTCGGGTATTTTATCCCCGTGGGTATTTTTCCAACTATCTGACGCTCGGTCAAGAGCGCATCAGAAACCTCTTATTGACAAGCCCCCTGAATGGCTAGTTATGACAGGAAATTTATGGGTCCCTGCTACTACCGAGACGTATGCAAAACCTCCATTACATGGGAAGCAGAGGGCAGATTTTTACTCATCATCCTGGTGATCTATTCTACTATGTCTGAGGCAAGATGGTTACAAGATTTCGAATGCTACCCCCCCCCCCCCCTCCAACCCCCCATAGTTATCGGATCCGGTCTGGACTTAAAATGGAACATTTGAGAAATCAAGTCGTCGTTCGCGTCTTTTCTAGGCGTGCATTGAAGAAAAGCCTACCTGTCGTGGCTCTACCAAGCTACCCAGGCAGTGGAAATACTTGGGTGCGTTACTTAATTGAAGCAGCGACTGGAATCTTCACAGGAAGTATTTACGCGGACTACCATCTTTACTTTGAAGGTAAGGTAGTTTGATTTCTAAGAAATTGTCCTAGCCATTCAACCTGACAGTATCAAATATTATCCTGGTTGTGGGATAACAAGACAAACTTCTCGGACACAACATTAAAGTTTTAAGGTTTTTGGCGGAAGGTTTGACCCAAGAGATGACTGAGGTGTACAATAGATCCCCTACCCACAAATCTTAAGTGGCGGATCTTAGTACCCTTGGTAGTTACAGACTCATTGGTTTGGCCCCTATTGTAAAAGTGAATTGTTGGTATAGTCAAACCCTAAGTTCAAGCTTTTGATTGCCAGTTACTGAGTTTTGTCAATTTTTAAGTGGAGTGTTCATTTATGAACAATACGCTCTTGCGGCCGCGGTAGCAAATTTTCAGTTTTCCGTCTTAAACAGTTTTATGAGTCACCCATAACTCGTGAACCCTGACTGGTATTAAGTTGAAACTTGGTGTACTTGTAAGGATTTAGGTCTCGAGATGCCTTTGAGGGTGCCACCCGCCACACTCACAAGAGGGGCAATTGGGCCCAGATTGCCCAGTGACTAATGTTTGTAACTTGGCCATAAGTAGAGATAGGATAGTGAAATTCATTGTATCTCTACATCCTAGAGTCGGGAAGGCATTTTTGGAGTTGCTCCTCTGCCAAACTCCCCGTTCATGGGCAACTGGGCCCAGGTTGTCCATCAGTTAAGGTCTAAAACGTAACAAGTATTAAGTTGAAAGACACACTTGTAGACATACCGGTCAAAGTTTGTGTTTTATGGCGTTCTGCCCCCCCCTCCCCCCCCACACACACACTTTCTCGTCAGGGGCAACTGGAATGGACCCACTCCGTATCTAGCGAACTATGACTGGTATCAAGGCTGAACTTGGTATACTTGTCGGTATTGGTGTCTATCTATGCTTTTGCCCTCCCTCCCCCCCCACCCACACCGACCCAGTTCATCAAGATGGCTCTGTGTTCCAGTATTTTTTTTTGTGGGTATCATCACCCGCCCCCCTTCGGTGCAAGCGCAATTGGCACATTTTCCACGTTTTGGGCGCTTGCGCATTTGTTTGTAAAAGTCGATGATCCACTATATTTTACTTTCTTCTTTACCGGTGTTAGTGTGTTTTATTGCTTGAAGGCTGCATTTGACAAGAGCAAATCATGAAAAACTGATGGAACAACTTTTTGATCATGAGGTGGATCCCTACACGTGCTGACACTGTCTTGTTGATTTCAGAATCAACGTTCTGAATGGGGTGGGGTGGGGTGGTTCAAAAACAGGTCAGGCATGGTAGTGTCCTGTCTCCTCTTTCGTATATAATTTGTATTTATTCAATATAGTTTGTACTAAGATAAACTTAATGTGAGGTTACCATACTTAGCACAGTGCTTCCAATATCCTTACACAAAAAAAAATCACGCAATGGCTACTTAAAAGCAAGAGCATAAATCATCGGTAGAAAAATTAGGTAAAAATTTCGCAGACACGAACCACAATTACACAGTAATACGCTGTGTTACTTGTAGGGATGGGATCCCAATACGTTAGTGACGGGAAAATTGTGACTTCGTCAAGTTCGTCCGCCTATCCGCAAGTTAGCACGATAACTATAAGAGGAGCTGAGAGGACCTACCAAAAAGAGGCACGGCACGAAATAGTGGAGGAGGCACGAGTGTTGAAAAGAGGCACGAAAACTAAAAGGGTCGCATAAGAGTGAGGGGCTGGAGTAATGTTCTAACGTGCCTTATTTTAGGCTCTGAAGTTACGAACTCCCACATACTTGTCTACTTTTACTACTTTCTAATCTCTTTTTAATTTACGGCACGGCACGAAATAGTGTAGGAGGCACGAGTACTGAAAAGAGGCACGAAAACTAAAAGGGGCCTTTCAGGCTTTGGAGTGAGGGACAGGAATAATGTTCTAGCGTGCCTTATTTTAGGCTCTGGAGTTACGAACTAACACATACTTGTCTACTTTTACTACTTGCAAATCTCTTTTTATTCCTAGTGCCTCCTGTGCCATACCGTGCCGTGCCGTGCCTGTTTTTAGTGGCAGTGTCTATCGTTCCCGTATCTGGGAATCGGTCCTCCACAGGCTATTGTTCCCCGTTTGTCGGGGAATCGATGCGTCAGGAGCTAGTCTTCCCCGACAGGTCGGGGAATCTACTTGCCCTGGGCTAATCTTCCCCGCCAAGTCGGGGAATCGATGTGCCCTGGGCTAACATTCCCCGAGTGCTCGGGGAAGCGAAGTGCCCAGAGCTAATGTTCCCTCATAATCAGATAATCGATTTAGAGATCGGGGAATCGAAGTGTGAGGGGCTAATGTTCCCCGACATGCAAATATTGATTTTGTTGAGTTGAGGTTAGGGAATCCAAATGCCAGGGGCTACTGTTCCCCGACATGAAAATAATCGATTTTGAGCTCGGGGAACCGAAGTGTGAGGGGCTAATGTTCCCCGACATACAAATTTTGATTTTGTTGAGTTGAGCTCGGGGAATCCAAATGCCAGGGGTTTAATGTTCCCCGACATGCAAATATTGACTTTGTTGAGTTGTGGTCGGGGAATCCAAGTGCCAGGGGTCAATGTTCCCAGATAAGCAAAAATGGCTTTTGAGGTCGGGGAATCGAAGTGTGAGAGGCTAATGTTCCCCGACATGCAAATATTGATTTTGTTGAGTTGAGGTCGGCGAATCAAATTTCCAGGGGCTAATGTTCCCTCAATACCAAATAATCAATTTTGAGATCGGGGAATCCATGTGCCAGGGGCTGATGTTCCCCGATAAGCAATTATGTTTTTGAAGTCGGGGAATCGAAGTGTCATTGGCTAATGTTCCCCGACATGCAAACACTAACTTTGCTGAGTTGAGGTTTTGGGAATACAAGTGCCATGCCATTTGATTAAGCGGGAGCATTAGCTCGATGCTTCGATTCCCCGACCTAAAAAACCATCATTGCTTATCGGGCAACATTAGCCCCTGGCAGCTGGATTCCCCGACCTCAACTCAACAAAGTCAATATTTCCATGTCTGGGAACGTTAGCCCCTCACACTTCGATTCCCCGATCTTAAAAATCGATTATTTGATTATGAGGGAATATTAGCCCCTGGCAATTGGATTCCCCGACCTCAACTCAACAAAATAAAAATGTGCATGTCGGGGAACATTAGCCCCTCACACTTTGATTCCCCGACCTCAAAAACCATAATTGCTTATCGGGGAACATTAGCCCCTGGCACTTGGATTCCCCGACCTCAAAAGCCATTATTGCTTATCAGGGAACATTAACCCCTGGCACCTGGATTCCCCGACCACAACTCAACAAAATCAATATTTGCATTTCGGGGAACATTAGCCCCTGGCAATTGGATTCCCCGACCTCAACTCGACAAAATCAATATTTGCATGTCTGGGAACGTTAGCCCCTCACACTTCGATTCGCCGATCTCAAAATCGATTATTTGATTATGAGGGAATATTAGCCCCTGGCACTTGGATTCCCCGACCTCAAAATTGATTATTTTATTATGAGGGAACATTGGCTCTGGACACTTCGATTCCCCGACCTCAAAAGCCATTATTGCTTATCAGGGAGCATTAACCCCTGGCACTTGGATTCCCCGACCACAACTCAACAAAATCAATATTTGCATGTCGGGGAACATTAGCCCCTCACACTTCGGTTCCCCGATCTCAGAATCAATTATTTCCATGTCGGGGAACATTAGCCCCTGACATTTGGATTTCCCGACCTCAACTCAACAAAATCAATATTTGCATTCGGGGAACATTAGCCCCTCACACTTCGATTCCCCGATCTCTAAATCGATTATTTGATTATGAGGGAACGTTAGCTCTGGGCACTTCGATTCCCCGAGTACTCGGGGAATGTTAGCCCAGGGCACATCGATTCCCCGACTTGGCGGGGAAGATTAGCCCTGGGCAAGTAGATTCCCTGATCTGTCGGGGAACATTAGCTCCTGACAGATCGATTCCCCGACAAACGGGGAACAATAGCGTGTGGAGTACCGATTCCCAGATAGGGGAACGATAGACACTGCCATTTTTAGTCGATCCTGGATCGTCAGCTATCATCTGGAAACGACGTATCCCAGAGTTGAAAAGTCTTGTCCGCAAAGACCAATTTAGTCTCCTAATCATGTTTAATTTTTCATTCAAAGCCACACGTGTTAAGAACACTTTCAGGTTTTTCTGATAGTTTCCGCGTTTTTACCTCATTGGGTCTCTTTCGTGAAACTTGCCCAAATGATACCCCGGGGCCCGGATTTATAACCATGTCCCATCTTTCTAGGTTTTGGGGGCGAGTTGGCAGATTGGCAAAGTGGCCAGACCGTGGTTCAAAAGACACATGAATACAGCCGAGTGCATATTCAAAACTTCTCAGCCAACGGTGAGACCGCAGCTATTCTGATCGTGCGCAACCCATACGACGCATTAATATCCTATCACAACTTTCTTTACGGGGGACACACTGGATACGCTCCGAAGGATGACTACAGGCGGCCAGGTGGGATATATTTATACTATATATTTATACTTTATACTATGCATACGAGGTGGCGGTTTTTGGGATCCCAAAACGTAAGTGGAGGGATACCTATGACATCGTAAAAGTTGTCCGCCTGTCGGTCTGTTAGCACGATAACTCTCGAAGGGAATGAGAAATTTCGATGAAACTTGGTGTAAGGACTCTTTGGGTCAAGGGTAAGGTTAAGTTCGTAGATGGGCTCTGTAGCCCTACATTTAGGGGTGGGGGGGGGGGGGGTTCAAATTGAGGGGCAAAGAAAATATTTTTAAACAGCTAATGTGATAGTCGATTATGGGGTAAGAAGACATGCTGAACACGATGGTGAAAACCATTTTCTCGCCGGACGAGTAGTTTGTCCGGAATCCGGCCAAAACCGGGAAGTTGGTTAAAAGTAAAAGATTCTTCTGAAGCTGATGAAATCTTCAGTTTGGGGCAAGAAGTCATGCTGAACACGATGGTGAAAACCATTTTCTCGCCGGACGAGTAGTTTGTCCGGAATCCGGCAAAAAACGGAAAGTTGGATAAAAGTAAAAGTTTGATTTGAAGTTGCTTAAATGTTCGATTTAGGGGTAAGTAGAAATGTTGAACACTTATTAGAAAAGTATTTTCTACCCGATCAACTAGTTCGCCCGGAATCCGGCCAAAACCGGAAAATTTGTTAAACGTAATAAGGTTTATTTGAAGTTGATTAGATGACAGATTTAGGGGTAGAAGAGACGCCGAGTTTAGCGATGACAATCGTTTTTTAACCGGACATATAATTCGTCCGGAATCCGGTTGTAACCGGTTTTTTTTTTAGAAGCTAAAGTTTTATTTGAAATTGATTAGATGTTCTTTATAGGGATAAGGAGATACCGATTCTGAATTTTCTTTTTTTGCTGGACAAGTAGTTCGCTCAGAATTCGGCCGAAAATTTCGCAGAAGTAAAGCAGGAAGTTTCGGTCAGTATCGTCAAGATAGATATGGCTTCTAGAGATATATCTGAAACTGGTTTTCTCTAATGATTAGCCTGGCGAAGACTGGATCTGGCGAAGACAAGACCCAGTTGTCTGGATCAAATATTAGATTTTTGGGATCCCATCGAAACCTTAGGTCTTGTTCATTTGTGAGACCAATGATTTGGCGAGAAAATCCTGAAACTAATTCTGCTCATGACCGAGACATACAGGCGATCGTCCAGTGTCCAGTACCGAAGGTCCATAATAATAGAGAATTAGTTGTACTAGTATAGAAGACCCGTATGTCCAAGGTGAGTGCGCGTTTCCCCTCCTTCATGGTTTTCAATGTGGTATTTAATAAGGTAGAATACGACTAATAATTAAAAGAGACTAAATTACAGATATATTGACTTCTTCTCAGACTTCTTGCGAGTCTTGAGACAGACGGCGCGACGATCTAATTTGAAACAGTCCTAAACACTTTGTCATGAATGTTTTGCCTCGTTGTCTTTACGGTGGACACGAATGGAATATTCTACACTTTACTTCACTTTACTTCTACTACATTATTACATTTACTGGTAATGTGTACTGATGCTCTAATAAGCTGACCGTTTGCAGTTCTCCGATGACAAGCTAAAAGGACCTGTTTTACCTATAACACTAACGCGACCTACTTCCATAATCACTCCATATATTTCTAAACCCGGAGACCCAAATTTCGTACGGTACATTCTAACCCCTCTAACAAAACTACGCTGATTTTCTCACTTGCCGTGTTTTGCTATCTTCGATGTGTATCACGCTGTAGACGGTTGTCTGCGACAACTTTTTTCATCAGAAAAACCGGTTATGTAAACTGTTTTCCTGTTTTCGCTACAAGTCAACGGGTCTCGGAACAGGCTTAAAACAGCCAAAACCGTGGCTTATTTGTTAAAAGTACAGCCTAGTTTTAAAGTATTAAAATAGTTTAAAATACTGCAAGATGAAGAGCAAATAGTGCGAGGGGTCCTTGGCTTCAGCAACAGAGTACCAACTTTGTTTTTTGTGAGCAGATTTTACACTACCGTCTATGTGGTTTATACGAAACATATTTATCTCTCGGCGATCCGACCTGTCACAAAGTGACCGTCGCTGCGCACGACCGCTGCGCCGCATGAAGGCTTTGACATCTCCTTCCTAAACAAATTTTATGCACAGTTTCACACAAATTACGATCAACCCTCATTATCTCAAATAACATATGTCCAGCTCACCGGCTTTTTACACACAACTTTGGCAGGTTTCCAAAGCAGTTTCTGGCATATTTGAAAGACGCTATGTGTAATGAACCAAGCTATAAATTTATTCTGAAACCAAAGGGAAGCCGATGATCGGTCATCATAAACAAAAGTTAAACAAAACTCAATAATGAAAATATACCTCAACAGTCACGCACAGTTTACTTCGTTCATAACCCAAGACTATTGGGTTAATATCGTTGTAACTGCAGCCCAGGGTTGGTCACCAAGAACTAGGTTGTACAATTTACTTCAGGATACTTTGGGTTACTCAGGGTTACTTTGGGTTACTTTTGGTTACATTGGGTTACTTTAGGTTACATTGGGTTACATTAGGTTACATTGGGTTACTTTGAGATACTTTTGGGCTACTTTCCAGGGTGTACAAAGTTACTTTTTGTGACCAACCCTGGACTGCAGCAAGCTGAAACAACTAGTAGGAAGTGTCGTATTTTCGCAAAAGGATTTTGTAGATACGGACACTCGTGTATTGTTCAGCATGTTCCGATCGGTGAAAAAAGAGAAAACAGAGTTTGTGCAGATTTCCTAAACAGTCAACGTAGAACAAAATAATGTCCGTTTCGACATATCTGCCGTTTGTTTTTAAAGGTTCTTGCACAAGAAGTAGCTGCAGATTTAAACACGTAAATGTGTGTAGCAAATACCGTAGTGGAGTGTGTTTCGGATGTGATGACGCGCATATCGGTGAACCTTCGCAGTCTACAAGTAGAAATGCCGCTTTTTTAGGTAATTTTTCTTTCAGGAGTGATGCAAAAATTGAGCAAACTAAAAAAAATTAGTGGAACTCCAATAGAACTGATCAAGGCTTTTCCCGATAAACTGGCTTTACCACTCACGAATATATTTAACACAATCTCCAAGACTGGGATTTACCCTGACACTGGGAAGGTAATTTACATGACACCGATTCCCAAGAAAGACCCGCCAATAGGCTTCAACTCTGTCCGACCCATCACCCCCACACCCACTTTCAGCAAGGTATGCGAATGGTTTGTAGCCAAGTGGTTAAAAGGTGAAATTCTTGGGAAATTAGATCCACGACAATACGCCAACAGACCGAGTCGTCTACATTCCATTATCTAGTCAGTTAATTGATTGTATCTAGATGATACAGAAAAATGGGGAATTGACTTTACCAAAGCGTTCGACTTAATAAACCACAAAGTACTCGTGGAAAAGTTAATTAAACTAGATGTAAGCCCCTACTTGATTAAAATTTTTGTTAGATTCCTCCCAAAAAGAAAACAGAAAAACAAGTAGAAGGGTATTTTTTCAGAAGAAAAAGATTTCTTTTGTGGAGTGCCACAGGGGACTCTTTTGGGTCCTCTCCTATTTTTAGTAGTGATAAACGATATTGCAGTAGATGAAGAAAACCGTTGGAAGTATGTAGAAGGCTTGAGTATTGTTGAAATCTGTCATCGTTCCCAAATGAAAATGGGAAGCGCACTGTCAGGACATGCTGAAACGTGCCAATGCGGGATAAAAAAGTCTAAAACTCCTTTCAAAAATGAAAATACTCCAATGTCCCCTTCTACGAGTTTATACTTCTTTCATTAGACCCACCCTGGAATACCCAGCACCCGTTTGGCATTTTTCATTATTGCAGGAACAAAGAGATAAATTGGAAAGAATACAGGAGCGGGCTATTCTTATTATTAATATAGTGGACGGAAGCTTTCATACTCTTACCTTTTAAAACACTTTAACCTCAAAGCACTGCAGGAGCGCAGAAAAGAGCTAAGCACTGACTTCGGTTCAGCCATGATATCTCACCCTCTCCTGCACTTCTAAATCCTCCCCCCCCCCCTCCCTACCAAAATGTTAGATATCGACCAGAAAGAGTGGTAAGTTCTAGGGTACCCAAGCTCTGTCCTGTACCTACAAAACACGCTGGATATGCAAAAAATTTGTTCCAGAGTTCGTGAAATTATTTTAATGAAGCATGACATATTTTTAAATGTATACTGACATATGACACATATATTGTAATTTCTTCTGTTTTTTTACAATAATCACAAATTTGGTTTATAGCCACGAAAGTCGATTTTTCCAATAAACTTTCTATCTATCTATCTATCTATCTATTACCGGTGTTCTTACGCCACAAAAGAAAAGAAAATAAAGTTTATAATAAATTAATGAAACATATTCGTCTTAGACACCACGCACTCTTTACTGTTATGAACTAGTTGAATACTTTAAAACAAGATTCCTTTAACATATAAGACACGACTTATGTTGTGTTAAAGGACCCGTCGCACTATTTACTCCTCAACTTCCAGTATTTTAAAATATTTGAATACTTTAAAAGCAGGCTGTACTTTCAACAAATAACCCACCATTTTGGCTGTTTTAAGCCTTTTCCGAGACCCGTTGACTCATAGCGAAAACGGGGAAACAATTTGCAGAATTGGTTTCTCTGATGGAAAAATTTCTCGCAGACAACCGTCGACAGCGTGATACGCATCGAAGGTAGCAAAACACGGCAACTGGGAAAATCAGCGTGGTTTTGTTAGAGGGGTTAGAATGTACCGTACGAAATTGGGGTCTCCGGGTTTAGAAATATATAGAGTGATTATAGAAGTATGTTGCGTTAGTATCATAGGTAAGTCAGGTCCTTTAATCCTTTCTACAGTCCCACTCCTGGCAAAAATACAGACAAATTTACATAACCGTTTTTTAAGACGAACGAGCTTCTCACGGACAATCGCCGGGAGCATGCTAGGCGCCAAAACTAGCGAATTCGGGACTCCGAGTTTAAGAATGGATGGAGCGATTAAGGAAGTAGTGTTACAGGTACGACGGGTCCGTTAACGGTCTTACAAAACTCGCTTCCATCAGTTCGCCGTATTCCAGTTCATGACTTCCTAGTGGACTGTTTTTTTTTTATAATCCTCCAATGCCACGCTTGTGGATGAGTCTGGTTCTATAGTATTCAGATAGTTTCGAATAACGGAATATAAACAGTAAATAGTGCGAAGTGCGATTTAATGCGTGTTCTGTACTAAGCTTATTTTTCAAGAGTGGAGAATATACCTCTTCAGTCAGTTGAAGAACTGGATTGAGATCATCGTGAACTGGGTCACCATGAGTGACAGGATCCATGTTCTGCATTATGAAAGTCTTCAAAAAGATCCTGCGCGAAGCCTGAAAGAAGTGGTCGAATTTCTAGGACTTCCCCTCGAGGAGGGACGATTGGACTGTATCAAGGTAAGCTATACACTCACAACGGTGCTGATTTTCTTTTCATTTATTTCAGTAGCCCACTGAAGACGCTATCCGTACCGTTTCATCAGCGAAGCATGCCGACGTAAACGCAATAGGAACGAAAGCAAAGTGCAACCACAGTCCGATAAGACTTCGATGCAGAAATACGCGTGCCAAATTTGCGTCACTCACCACGCGCCCTTCACAAAATTTCTTCCAGATTACTTATATTGAGGGTGGAGCGGGGGGTTGCATCAGAAGTTTTCCCATCCGAGTGATACTTGATGGTGGGGATGGCAGAAGGTGCCAGATACTGTGGAATGTGTTCGAACCTCTTCTAGCAGCTGTGGGGGGCTTGGAAGGCGGAGAGAGGAATTTTATGAAACGCCTAGGGACCGAGTTGACGATTTATACTAACAAACGAAACAAGGATCCCGATTTGCCGACAATGCTTTTTACCGACGATACGGTGTCCAGGCACATTAACCAAAAGGGTAGTTAGTGGGTGCCAACCGAAAAATGACCCAAGCAAAAAACAAGTTTGCCGGTTGGTCGATTTACCGACAATGAAGTCTATATCGGTGTTTTTCCCGAAAATAGTTTACCGACTTACAGATGAGAGTTTTTCGGTCTCCACACACAAATAGTCTCGCAACGACAAACGATTTCATATCTACTGATTTACCGATAAGAATTTCGTCGATTCAAGAAGGGAACGGAATGAAAAAGATTGTTTCCTTTTTGCCGACAAAGACTTTCTCCAGTCACCGCAAAAGTGAAAAACAAACGAAGGAGGATCTCGATGTGTCGACAAGGCTTTTGCCGATCATCGGCTCGATTTTCCGACAGCACTTTTGTCAGTAGCGGAAACGTAACGGACCGAAAAAACAGGATTCGTCCGACAGAATCGGAAAATCACCAGCAAACGAAATCAGGGATCTTGACGACAAAGCTTTTCCGAAGAAACTTTCGTCGGTTCCAGAAACCGAATGAGAAACGGGTTACTGGTGCTTCCGATTTACCGAGAAGGCTTTTTCCTGTCACCGGAGTGCAGCTGCATGGATCACTCAAATGTGGGTTGTTCGTGTGCGCTTACTGGTAAATGACCAACAGACGAAGCAATGAAAACTATTTGCCGGTGCGGAGCCGACTTCGCGTCATGCAGTTTCCAGATTTACCGACACAGTTGTTGTCGGCACCAGGAATGGAGTACGCACTAAAAAACACTGTCGATTCCCGACAAAAAAGCCTGATCGCCGATTTACCGACAATAAGTTTTCTAATTTATCAAAGGACTTTTTTCGGTACCAGAAACTGAATTAGGAAAGTGCCGCACCGAGGAACACTACTGATTTACCGACATGATGATTCGACCCGAACGATGATTCGAACCCCATCTCAACCAATCAACGGCGTGTGTTGGGGACAGTTGTGATGACGTTCCCTGCTCTTCGCTAGGCATATGGCGATTCTTCATCGACACGAAGATTTAGTCATCTTGAATATTCTGGCTTCCGACTTCAGTGCTGACTGCTGGTTGACTTTTCCACTGGGCTCCTGCGCGACTCGGTATGAACCGAAAGCCTAATCGCTGATTCCCCCTTCAGATAACCTATACGGCGTCCGAGACGGCCTAGGCGCGTCTGTCGCCTTCTCATGGGCTTATTCGTCTGTTTGACTATTAATTAGATTTTGTTTGTATGTGTTGTGTTTTGCCTAATTATGTCTTCATATATTCTTTTGTACTCCACTGTTTTCGTCTTGTACGATTTGTGGGTTAAAAATAAATTATTATTATACCAAGATCTAACGTGGGACTATTATTGTTTCTCTAGCGAATCTGGCGTCAATTGGTCAGTGAATTATATGAGAGGCCAATGAGGAAACATGCATGCGATGCGTCAAAATTTTGGAGCGAAAGGGAATATTCGACTCCGATTGCGGAAATCAGACTGTGTGTGCAGGTTCAGCCAATCAGATTTCTCCATCAGACTGAAAGTCATAGGTATATGCTACAGTCTAACAAATGCCTGATATTTGAACAGGCAATGCCATAGAGTAGCCTACAGTCCTGGACCTGTCTCCTATTTTTGTCATCTCTCTTTGGCCTACACACAACCAAGAACCATGACTTACTCTGACTATCATAATACCACTGCAATTAATGATACTTATTTATCCTTGCTGATAATACGCCTTCCGGCAGATAGTAAGATTTCTCGTTTATACATCCTTGAGCAGCAAACAAATCCGCAAGCAAGCGGACGCTTGCTTCCATGCATGACCTGCACGATTCTTGTTGTCAACATATCTAATGTATCCAAGTCCCATGCCTCCGGTGGCGTCAATGCCCTGTAGCTTTTCGAGAAGCTGTGCTTCTCAAGGGTATGCCAATGCAGTCGTTCCCCTGCAGTGCTGTTCTACAAATCGCCATATTCTAGTTCAGCGCTTCCAAGCGGACTAGTTTCTGTAAGCTTCCCCATGGCTCTTTTTTTTTTAATTAATATATAAAATTCATGGCTCTTTAATATTATTTGTCAGACATACGATATAGAAACTCTGCAACAATTAATAGCTTAACCGAAATCCTACAATTGTTTGTACATATTTTGTACTGTTGTGCCAGCAAAACAAGGAGCATGTTCCACCCTTCTAACAATAGTAACTATTAGTGACTATTTCCGAACCAGCCTCGTGAAAAGTTACGGCGCTGACCGTTCCAACTTTGTCGAAATAGTAACTAATAGTAACTATTTGCTTACCACGCTCGGGGCGTACTAAGTGTGGTAACTACGAATCTCTGTGACGTGATTGGCCGGATTAGCCCGTGGCACGATATTTTGCTTAAAATAGAAAAATACGTTCCAGCCTTGACACCAAAAAGCCAGAATTCGTGACGTCATGCGTAGTAACTAGGATAGGTAGGGTGGAATACGCTCAAGGTGTTAAATTTCCTAATAATGTAAGTTTTCACCTCTCTGGGGTAAAAGTTAAAATTACTATTTCTGATCACTAAATTATGGATCTATTCTACTATCTGTCACAAATGTTGATAATGATGCATGGGAGGAGAGGGGACTTACAGAAACTAGTCTAGTTATCAATTCGAGTAACTAGTCCCAGGAAGGGAAACGGGTTTGCGAGGTGCAGAAAGTTCTCCGTCTGTCCGTCCGTCCGTCTGTGAGCACGATAACTCTCGTCCGGAATCCGGCCAAAACAGGAAAATTTTCAAAAGTGAAAGTTTTATTTGTAGTTGATTAGATATCAGATTTAGGGGTAAGAAGAGAAGCTGAATCCGTATATGACAATAATTTTTTACCCGGACATATAGTTCGCCCTGAATCCGGCTTGAACCGGAAAATTTGTTATAAGTTAAATTTTAATTAGATGTTCGATATTGGGGAAAGAAGATACGCTGAGTTCGTGTTTAGCTTTCTTTTCTCTCGGTGATTAAAAAGCCGCATTATTTTGATGGCACTAGGCTACTCTGCAGGCATTTTTTTAAGGTCAACCTTTTTTATGCTAAAATGCAGAGAAACTGTACCGCAGGAAATAATGTCAAAAACCTGTTTTCCGCTAAAATTTGCACAAAAGCTATGTTCACAGCTACGTTCAAACTGCGAGCAACAGTGCGGAACTTACGACCCGGTTGGTTCTATTAGTTGGTCTACGAATCAGCGCGTACGTCTGAATGATGAGGCAACTAAAGCTAATTCAGCAAAGATTAGTATTTGATGATAAAATGTTCATGAAATTAACTTTTACACATACGAAGAAAAATTCAGAAAAACTACAGAATTTAAGATTTTACGCAAGATCTTCTGAAATCCGTCAAAAATCCAGAAATCCGACGTATCAAATTCTCATCCGTCAAGGACCCAAGAAATCTGTTTTTGAGGGAAAAGTCCGTCAAAGTGTAAACGCTGTCTATATGACTATGTCCAAAACATGCCGGTGAACCTCGGGAACGACGAGAAACGTCGCCCGAACGATAACTCAAATCCTGTGTCAACCAACAAACGGCGTTCGCTGGAGACAGCTGTGGTGCTGGTGACGCTTCCGCTAGGTACCTATCAGCATCCATCGTACAACAATTATGTCATATAGATATAATATAAGTTAACAAACAGAAAAGAGAGGCTTTCATTTGTTAAACTGAGGTTGTGCAAAACTCTCATCGTCAAGGAGGTTCACACTTTTTTTCTCTGATGAAGGAAGTTAGTTTTGTTGCAAGGTTAGAAGTTTCCGAAAATCCACTTTTAAAGGCAATTCGTGAGAATGCAGAATGCCGTTCCGGCCATTTCTACCGACTTTTCCGTCGACTGTGCTATTGCCCCGAGCCACCGAATGGATAAAATGATTGTATATATTTAGTAAATAAAAGTCCTGTGTTAATGTAATTTTATTATGTGATCTGTAATATCACGAATTAAATAAATTGATTGATTGATTGATTGATAACTAAACACATATTCTATCTGAGTTTTAATTAAGGGTTACTGATAGTGACAATGGGGACGACTACAGGAACGAAATCGCATGTCGGCGCTGAATGAAATAAGGAATATTACGAAGGAGACTTCTGACAGGGTAGAAAATAAGAAAGGGGTTCCTATGCCCAAAAATACATGAGTTTTTGCAGATACCATGGTGTCTGGTACCACGGTCTAAAGTCGTCTTCGCAGTTATTGTGGTATCTGATACCACGGTCAAAAGGTGTTTTTCCAGTTATCGTGGTAGAAACGTCGCCCGAACGATAACTCAAATCCTGTGTCAACCAACAAACGGCGTTCGTTGGAGACAGCTGTGGTGACGCTTCCGCTAGGTACCTGTTAGCATCCATCGTACAACAATTATGTGATATAGATATAATATAAATTAACAAACAGAAAAGAGAGGCTTTCGTTTGTTAAACTGAGGTTGTGCAAAACTCTCATCTTCAAGGAGGTTCACACTTTTTTTCTCTGATGAAGGAATATAATTAAACACATGTTCTATCTGAATCTTAATTAATGGTTACTGATGGTGACAATGGGGACGACTACAGGAACGAAATCGCATGTCGGCGCTGAATGAAATAAGGAATATTACGAAGGAGACTTCTGACAGGGTAGAAAATAAGAAAGGGGTTCCTATGCCCAAAAATACATGGATTTTTGCAGATACCATGGTATCTGGTACCACGTTCTAAAGTCGTCTTCGCAGTTATTATCTTGTGATCAACTCCGACCCATCTCAATAACTCCGAACCTTTCTAAGGTGGCAGGAACGTTTATATACCGTGAACTGATGTCACAGGTCTCTGGATCCCTCGACCCGTACCAGTATGGATGCTTAAAAGGTAGCAGCACAACTGTCTACTTAGTGCGTCTGTACCACCTCATCGTCGAGTGGCTCGACCGAGGAAGTGCCATCATCGATCTTCTCCTTGTGGACTACCGAAAAGCTTTTGACCTTATTCGCCACTCCACTGCTATGACAAATTTGCGCACCATGGGTGCACGCAAACATATCCTCCTTCTAGTGACCGATTTTTTACGAGCCCGTTACCAGTGTGTGTACAGTCTTTTCCCAGGAGACACTGATTCCGAATGGGCTGAGCTAACGTGCGGAGCTCCACAAGGCACAAAACTTGCGGAACTTTTGTTTTTGGCAGTGATAAATTTTGTCCTTTCTGGGTTCGATGAAAGATTCAAGTATGTTGACGACTTGTCAGTTCTCCTCAAGTACATTATCGAGAACTCCGAGGCAGTTCCTCAGTTCCGTGACGAAATATTCAGCAATTTTAAAGACCAATGTGCTACTCACAGCCTACAAATCAACGAAGGGAAAACCAAAATCCTTCTTTAATCCCCTGAAAAGGGATTTTGTGTGCCCTCCTCCACCGTATCCTAGTGAACCTTCGGCTGTTATTCTCGGCGTCACGTTTAGCGTTGATTGCTCGTTTAGTCTTCACGTTGATACTATAGTAAGAAAAGCCAACTGTGACCTTATCTTAATGCGTCGATTCGGTTTTTCAGTGTCGCAACTAAAGCTGGCGTACCTGACATATATCCGACCAATTGTAGAGTATGCTTGCCCTGTTTGGGGGCCTCAAGTCAATAACACAGGATACTTAAGTGGCCAACTTGAGTCATTACAGAAAAGAGCCGCTAAAGTAATATTGTGTGAAGCATTTACTGATTATGAATCAGCATTATCAACCTTACAACTACCGTCCCTTTACGACCGTCGGTTCAATTTGATATGCAAATTTGGCCAATTCCTTCTACGAAGTGACAAACATAGGGCCATACTACCACCGGTCATGTCGAATCGAGTTGACACTAGGTCTAAAAACAAAGAAAAACTGGCACCGCCTACCACACGAACAAATCGGTTTTCAAACACGTTCGTTCCGTATTACACGTCAGTGTTTAATAAGTGCTGAAATTTCTGTTTTTATTTGTGTCCTCTTTTAATTTGTAAGCCCAAGCGCCATTTAGTTGAGTTCTCTTCTTGACTATGATAGCTTGTGTAAATAAATGATTCTGATTCTGATGATTCTGATGTTATCGTGGTATCTGATACCACGGCCAAAAGGCGTTTTTCCAGTTATCGTGGTATCTGATATTCAGATCAGGTCCGACCGTGATAACTGATCGTGGTATTTGAAAAGTCATCTCACTTTCATCAAATTTTGTCAAATTGGTGAAAAGTCATCTCACTTTCATCAAATTTTGTCAAATTGGTGAGAAAGAAGTTTAGCACTTAGTGATGTAACTGGATATCAGGTTTTCTTCGACTTCGAAAAATACAATTTCGGCAATAGTCGTTTTTGCAGAGCAACCGTGTACCAGACGCCACGGTAACTGCAAAAACGACTAATTGCGGATTCAGTTACCGTGGTAACAGATACCACGGTGTCTGCAAAAACGCAACTATGGATTTCTAGTTTCAAAATCAACTTTCAGGATCATCCAGTCGGAAAATTCAAACGGACAACAACGTCGAAGGATTTGACCGAGACCGAAGCCGAACCCTTCCCAGAGGAATTTAAGGTGGTCATCGACCGAAGCATCAGATACGTCGATTTCATCCTACGCGAGCGCTGTCTTACTCCAGTCCCGCTATCACTCTACTCTTACTACGGTGGGGCTAAAAAGAAGAAACAAATCCAAGCAACGAGCAAAGGAAAGATCTCGGACCCAGAAAAGTCATTATGGATTACGGCACTTTTCGAATGGGTGCCGAAGTTTGGCACTGCGATAGGCGTTGATTGCCTGAGCAGTGTCGTCCACTCTCGCTCAATAGGTAACGCCTTTGACACAGAAGTTCCTAGCGAATTTGGAGAGCGCGAGCTACTGCTGAACGACTTTGACAGCATCAACAGAACAATATTTTCTACACTACCGACAGATTTTTTTTCCCCTCGAAGTGTAGCTAAGCACATGGTACTCGGGAAAGGTTTTCTCACAAGAAACGGATCTGAGGCTGACACGGACAGAGACACTTGAGCAGAAAGACCAGTCAACGGTCCGAAGCCCGAACTGAGGAATGACACAAATAAAGTGACTGCACTTTCATGAAAGACTATATCGTCCACAATGACCATACTATCAAGATCCTAAACCTGACTGAATGCTATTCCGCAACCGATAGAGTGCTAACTAGCTGACCAGTGAAAACTAAGTAAAATCTTTGAGAGCTTGGTCACACTTGGCTCATTTCCTGGCTTTTTGGGTTGCAAAAGTAGAAACAAGATAAAGAAGAAGATACAACTAATTCTGAATGTTGTCGTTTTAAATTCAGGAGATCAATTAGAGCAAAACAGTGTGTATAATTACGTTATAGGAACCCTAATTGCAGTCTGCTCATGATCCCCAAGCTGCCACAAAGCCCATCAAATCTCACGTCCCCTAGGGATTTTCAGTCGTTTGTTGAATAGGCTGGTTTTTGAGCTTAGTGTGACTAAGCTGAGACCATTACTCAGCTAAATTGAGTACTCCACTGCCAATCGTAAGGCCGTCGTACTGCGCTCGTCCAGACCCGGAACGTTGTCATCGGCTGAAGGTCGCAAAAATGGCCGCTTACGACGCGTTACGATGATTGCCGACAGCTTACGATTGCCAGTGGAGAACCCACACAATTATTGTGTCACTTAATTACAAGTATGAATGCCAAATCGTGTGCCCTTGTTATTAGTAATTTTGTGATTTCACGCGCACAAAGAAAATAGTGTTAACTTGGATCACGACCCGATAAACTTACCACTGTGATTTTGTGACGTTGCTATTAGGCATTATGCGCTTTCATGTGAGCCAATAAATAACGTAAATTCGAATCAGGACATTAACCGCAGGCTAGGTCTCAACTGTCAAGATACACTTTTTAATTCCCAGATAAACTGTCTCAGCTAACCACTTACTGATTACTTTACCGGGAACAATTAGTCTATAAATAAGTCGAGTAAGACAACTAAAACAAAAAGCATGTGTAAAACAGTACGAGATCCCAGCATAAACATATCAAGCAACCGTAACCACAGGCACAGATTCTGCTTGTAAATTCTATCAATACCGCAATCACTTGCTAGGAGATAATTGGACAGGTTTACACGAAACTGTCGAAACGCAAGTGAGTAAAATTACGAGTAACAGCATCTGCCAAAGAAATCATTGACCACAGCTGATACTGCGTATGCATAACAATTTTCACGTTCAACCTGCGATGTGTTTCTGCGCTGAGCGTCTGAGCTCCAGGGGCGTAATTTACCATAGGGCAGGGGGGGGGGGCAACTGCCCCCCCCACAGACCCCAATTTGCCCCCCCCCCCGAGCTTGATGTTTGCCCCCCCCCCCAAGCTGAAATTTAGCTTCTTCAAAACTCTCGTCGAAACTAAGATACGCCTACAAAATTCAAACATCCACAGAAACAGATCGGTTTTCTTAGTATACCGTTGTCTTTATGGTAAGATTGGAACACGAAAGCCTTGAAACTTTTATAGCGATATGCATACGCTATGAAGGGTTAAACATGTCTATGTCAGACGACCGACTGAGTGTTTTTTTGTTTTTGGTCATCGGCAGAGGCGTTACTAGCCAAAATGTTTAGGGGGGGGGGGGCAAGGAATTTACCGACTGGCTGGTAATTTACCGACTGTATTTGCAGAAAATTCGGCTGTTTTCAAGAAAAAAACGACAGTTTAAAAAAAATTGACCGATTTTCCTCGCGATTTTCAGAAAAAAACGACTATTTTGACGAAAAATCGACTGGTGTTCAGAAAATCGAAAAAAATCGAGGCGCTTCGCGCCGACTCGGTTAATTTTTACCGATTGGCCGACAACATTGGGGGGGGGGCGTCCCCCCCTCCCCCCGGTCGTGACGCCCCTGGTCATCGGTACCCAATCTTTAAAAGCGAAGAAGCTTGACGTCAATCGCGCAGTCGACAGTTTCGCGAATTTGAAGAAGCATCGTTTCGCCTTGGTCGATTAGTAAAACATCTCTTTGTTTCTTTTTTTTTATTACGCTTTTCTTCTTCAAATAAAACTGCTCATTTTCACTTGACTTGGGAGAATCGGCTCCAACTTTGCCCCCCCCCCCCCCCCCCAGGATTTTGACGAAATTATGCCCCTGCTGAGCTCGTCTAGCCTATAGGCAAACATAGCTCTAACAAAATTAGGCTGAGGCATCCGTTTTGCACTATAACTAGGCAAATGATGTAAAAAAAGTCAAGGCATGGCTTCTGATGGTTTCAAGATTGAATTGCTCCTTCAAAAATTTGAAATATGTCTCAGACGTAAAATTTAAAGGAAAGAGATGCAAACGTTAAAGCACGCCTCGTGGTATTTACTGTTTATGGTTCAGTGTTTAAAACTAGTTGAATACTGTAATACTATATAGGCTATAATTTTCACAAATTATCCACGGCTTTGGCGGTTTTAAGCCTTTTCCCAGGCCCACTGACTTCCAGCAAAAAACTCGGCAAATTCGGATAACCTGTTATAGGCATCAGTAGCATGTAAACACTCGTCGGGAGCATAATGCGCATGGAAAATAGAGAATCATGTAGTGTCAGAAGTTTGATAACAGACAACGCAAGGATGCGTGGTTTCAACAGACAACACGCAACCGACAACACTCGGAATGTTATCTGTTGTCGCGACAAACCTTATGCATGAAATGTTGTGCATAACAAGCATTGCCAGGAAGAGATGAAAACCGCACCAAAAGTATCTGGTGAATTTTCCGATATCACGACGACAAACAAAAATGCCAGCAGATACTTTTTTGGCGGTTTTTCGGCTCTTCCTGGCAATGCTTGTAAAGCATAACATTTCATGCATAACGTTTGTCGCGACAATACATAACATTCCGAGTGTTGTCTGTTGAAACCGCGCATTCTTGTTTTGTCTGTTATGAAACTTCTGACAGTGTGACAAGTGCAAAATATTAGTGTGGTTTCGTTAGCGGGTTTAACATGTAACATATGAAATTTAGGTCTCCAGGTTTAAGAATTAATGAATGCAATTGGGAAGTAGGTTGCATTGGTATTATAGGTATCACGGGTCCTTTGATATTGCCTTTTTAATAAACACAAAGAAACCAGGCACAGATAGCATTAGAGCGTTTCGATCTTCGAAGAAACTGGAACTAACTAATTGGTGTCAGTTTCGGTCACCATATAGTCTTTTTCGGACACAAACGAACTCGGCTGTCCTCAAAACCTAGTATCTGCACCTGAGTAGCTTCCGAGAAAAACGCGAAAACGTTGTTTTTTAAAGCTGCTTATTTTTTCGTCTACATTCAGCAAACTAATGTAGTTATGTGAACAATAAAGTGATGATGCTGGTGATTTTGTTGCTGGTGGAACATAGGTTTGTCAGATACTAGGTTCTGGAGCAAAATCAAATTTCTGCCCGCAAATACGAGGTAAAGCCCGAAAATAAAGTTGAGACCTTGTGTAGATACTAGATGAGATCTAAGAAACTAAGCCTCGTAGAAAAATTCTGATTTCACCACTGAATTCCTCGTGATCTGATTTAGGTGGGATCCACTCCTAACTAAAATTCGATTTTTTTTTTATAGATGCTACGTTTTGTCGGAGGACAGCAGAACTCCCCTCCCTCCCTAATTCCGGCTACGAGCTTCGTAGAGAAGGTCTCATCTAGATAAATACTCCTTGAGCCCAAGCTGACTGGGAAACATAAATTCAAATAATGCATTAAACGAAATACGTCAGCTACTATGCTTTGGCAGCAATATTTCGGCCGTTCTTGGCAAGGGTCCTCGTCAGGCTGTCGAACTTCAGGGTCAACGTTGCGGAAGGAACGAACCTGCAATCCTGAAGTTCAACAGCCTGACGAGGACCCTTGCCATGAAGGGCCGAAATATTGCTGCCAAAGCATAGTAGCTGACGTATTTCGTTTTATGCTTTATTTGAATGTCATATGAAGGTCTCATCGCTGTAACTACGACAGCACCTAGAACCGATAATACCTAACCGACCGTCTCTAGCCAGTGTAATCATAAGAACCGATAATTCTCATTCGAGAACTTGAAAATAGCCTTGCAACCATTTCTATTCTAATACCCCCCCCCCTCCCAAATGAGACAAAATGGAGGGTGGTTATCTCACCATGTGATTTCTTGGGATTACTTTTGCTTTACACAATAGCCCCCAAGTTCTGCGTTCGAAGGATGAAATCTTAACAACGCGGTATTTTCGACAGACATTCAATATTTTACAATCCGAGGGGGGAGGGGGTACAATGCCCAATGAGGGGTAAGTAATTCACAGCTTCCCCGCGCGTCAAAACCTTACTCAGAACGCTCATAGTCTTGGATCCGCGAAATACTCAATCTTATTCCACTGTAACGTGTACAGTAGGAAACAGATCGTTCGGGTCAGCACCTGCTCACTAGCAACGGCAAATATTTGGGGATACTCTATATGACTTTGGGATACTCTATATGGCTAAGTCCAAAACACGCCAGTGATCCTCAGGAAGAAGGAGTAAACGTATCCGTAACGACTCAAACTCAACGACTCAAATCCTGTGTCAAACAATCACGGCGATCTTTGGGAGCAGCTGTGACACCGCTTCTTGCTTTCTTCCGCAGGTACCCGGAGATTCTGCATCGGCAGGGAGAGATAGTCATCAAGAGTATTTATGAATCAAACAAGGTTCCGACATCGAAATGTATCAAAGACGAAGAATTGCACTGGATCAGGCAGGGGTCCTGTCTTCAGCAGAAGAGGAAGAAAATAAAAAATGGGGTTGTCCAATAAGAACAGTTTGAAAAAAATACATATATTTGCTTTTGTAAAACCAGCCCAGCGGTTCGTCACCGGACAGGTTTACTTCAATGACGACGGATGGAAAAGCCTCACACCATTAGCTAGCTTTAGTACTGATTTTACACGAATCTACTAACCGGAAAAATTACAGCATATTCAAGCAAGGCAAACCTGATTATACAAAGTTGACGCCCTATGCTTTGAAAGAAATTGTTAGGCAAGGATTCGCTTGTACAACAAGCTCGAGGCGTGGCTCAACAATGAGCGAAACTGCGAAGTGATGACAGAGTAGCTTCTAACCACGGGATGGGGAAGTACAAACCCTTGTTCCGCAATTATAAGGCGTAAAAGTGTCTTCATTCCAAAAAAAAAATACGGATATACAGAAAGTCTTAGCGGTAGAAAAGTACAGGAAATCCTGACTGGAACTAGTCACTGACAACCGGAAAAGCCCCGGTTTTCTCTGTATGACTGGAAACGATCTTTCTCCAATTTTGCATCCCTTTACTAACTCCTAAAGGCTTGTTGAAATTCAACTAGTCGAATTCAAAATCCTTTCAGAGCATGGTATACGACAATTATGGCAAACACAAGTTTCGGAAAAAATGTATTAACTTGGGCAATTTAAATCTAAAATACACAAGATGCAGCGCTGCATGAATGTGTGAGCATTCTTGCTGAGCGTTTTAGTTTCTGCACTTTCTGCCAAGGTCATAACAACACTAATAGAAAAGCACAGTGAGATGCATGTAATATTTGTTGCATCGTTTCCTTGTTCCAACAGTCAGTCTCTGCAAAAACAAGACCAAAGGTTTTAATGGGATCCCAAAAATTTAATATCTGATCCAGACAATTGGTCTTGGAAATATCCGGTCTTCGCCAGACTTCTTGAACATTTTTACTATTAAAATTTAGAAACAGAATAAGGCCATTAGCTAGTCATCTGAGAAAACAATGTTCAGGTATGGATTCAGCATGTGTATTTACACCTATTCGTCATATCCACTTTGACGAAATTTATCGAAATTTCCCTGCCTGATACTCTACCACATTTTCGGTTTCAGCCGAATTTTGGTCGAACTACTTGTCCGGCAAAAAAATAAAGCTCAAAAACTAATTCAGCACATCTTACCCCTGTATCGAACCTCTAATCAACTTCAGATAAAACTTTTACTTTTAAGAAATTGTCCGGTTTCCACCGGATTCCGGGCGAACTATATGTCCGGCTAGAAAATGATTGTCATATATGGATTCAGCATGTCTTCTTACCACTGGATCGGAACATCTAACCATCTTCAGAGATAACTTTTACTTTTAACAAATTTTCCGGTTTTGGCCGGGTTCCGTGCGAACTACTTTTGCGACGAGAAAATGATTTTTATATAAATGTTCAATAACAAATAACCCCTAAATCTAACATCTAATCAAATTCAAGTACAACTTTTATTTTTAACAAACTTTTCGGTTTTGGCCGGATCCCGGGCGAACTTCATATCCGTGTTCATCATTTCTCCTTACCACTAAATAGACTATCTCATTATCTACTAAAAAATATTTTGTTCGCCCCTTAATTTGAAACCCCTCTCCCGACCCCTAAATGTAAGGCCCCAGAGCCCATCTACGAACTCGACCTGTCCCTTGACCCAAAGAATCCTCACACCAAGTTTCATCAAAATATCTCATTCCCTTCCAGAGTTATCGTCCTCACAGACGGACAACTTACGTTTTGGGATCCCAAAAAGAAAACCAGAACGAACGTCTGATCTGTTTGGTAAGCTTTGTGAAATTAAACAATTCGACTACGTTTATCTTTCTATTTTCTGCCAGTTTTATTTTTAGATGGCTCTCACGTCAGTAGGGAGTGGCCAAAACCTTTAGAGATCGCCGTACCGACCCTCGCGAAACAGTGACCTCCCCCCCTTTTATTTGATGCAACGAACTTACCTGACTAACCGACAAGGCTGAAGTCTCTTATTTTGCATTTTACCGGGATGGATACGGTAGCTAATAATAATAATAATCTCCTGAGGCCCGCTATACAACAAATGAAAGAGCAGAGTAATAGAAAGAAAGAAAAATGAATTACACATAAAGAAAACGAAACACTATATAAACTTTATAAGACTTATGGATAAGTTAGGCGAGTCGACGACGATTCTATGTGTTTTTGAAAGCCCGGGATCTAGCACGACACTCTATGGTTTCGCACTTAGCGGAAGCATCGATACTGTGGTATTTCTTCGAAAGGGCCGAATTAGACTCCCATGGGGGAGTCCGAGAAGGTATTTTGCCAGTTTGTAATATTTTTTCCGAATTTGACTTTTCTCGGGAATATTTAGCAGATCTCAGAATGGAGAAATGTACAGAAAGTGCGGTGTGACCAAAGTGTTGAAGAGGAGCCCT
This sequence comes from Branchinecta sandiegonensis, assembly GCA_030848855.1. Classification (NCBI taxonomy): domain Eukaryota; kingdom Metazoa; phylum Arthropoda; class Branchiopoda; order Anostraca; family Branchinectidae; genus Branchinecta; species Branchinecta sandiegonensis. The sequence continues at coordinate 21,731,683 of JAUPMV010000006.1, read as the reverse complement.
AGGAGTAGTCTATTTACTGTGTTCTTTAGTGCTACAGCTTTAAACGCTAACCTTACGCTCTGTAAGCGGTATTTGAGATACGTCCTCTGAGCATACGGATATCAGAACCGTACACAAGGCCCAAGTATTTCAGCGAAGCAGACCGAGGTATAACAGTATTCTCATTTACACGCAACCGCGGATCGTTATTAACACGTCCATTACAAACAAGATACTCAGTTTCGGAATAATTTGACTGGTCAATGCTTTTATACATATCGACCAAAAGATGGAGATTGTCTTCAAGCGCGAATAGCGAAGCACTCAAAAGAAGTAGGTCGTCCGCATACGAGATATAGCTCGGGTCAAGCCCGTCAATAGAGAAGCTTCCTTGCAGGTTTCGCGTGACAGAATAGATTGCACTGTTAAATAGGATAGGGCTCAAAACTGAACCCCAAGGCCGTATCCAGGGGGGGGGGGGGGGGGGGGTAGGGGTTGACCCCCCCCCCCCCCGAAACATACAAAAATAGCCATTTTTATAGGCTTTTCCCTCTGATCTATGTCTTTTTTGTGCTTTTTTGTCCAAGCAGCAGGCAACCCCCCCCCCCCCTTCCGAAAGGCGACCCCCCCCCCCGAAATAAATTCCTGGATACGGGCCTGCTGAACCCTGTCTTACACCTTTTCTAAGCGGGATTTTGTCAGAATATACCATACGAGAAATTCCCTATTCTATCGAATTACCACGACAAATTAAAATTGCTTCGTAGCTGTAGTGTGGGATTTATTGTCAAAAAAACACAGGGGCAAAAGTTGTAGCTTCACCAATCTTACGATGAGACGGTACCCTTCCGGCTCTGGATCATTTCCCTCAGGTTGTTTTCACTATCCTTCAAGCTCCTTTCCAAGTATTGCTTGTTGGCCTATAAGGATGGAACTGTCAGATCACCGGAACAAAAAGACGCAGAAGCAGCCCCGTGTCAATTCGAAACATCTATAGCTTCTAAAGCCTTGTTTCCACTGACCAAATTCCTTGAAAAGCCGGCGGAAATGCCGCTATGTCATGCAAATACTCTATATGACTAAGTCCAAAACACGCCAGTGATCCTCGGGAAGAACGAGAAAACTTAGCACTAACGACCCGATCCTGTGTTAACCAATCACGGAGATGTTAGAGAGCAGCTGTGATACCGCTTCCGGCTCTTCCGCTAGATACAGGGCGATTTTGCATCGGCAAGAAGAGTTAGTCATCAAGAGTATCCAACACGATTTTCTGGTATTCTGGCTCGACAAGGAATAACACAATTACCACAAAAACTACGAAAGTTTATCCAGTAAATCCCTTCCCCTTTCTCTAGTTGCGTTTTTGCAGATACCATGGTATCTGTTACCACGGTAACTGGATCTGCAATTAGTCGTTTTTGCAGTTACCTTGGTATCTGATATACGTTGGATATACGTTTGCTCTGCAAAAACGACAATTGCCGAAATTACGCTTTTCGAAGTCATCCCAAAAGAAAAACAGATATTCAGACACATCACTAAGCGGTAAACTTCTTTCTCACCAATCTGACAAAATCTGATGGAAGTGAGGTGACTTTTCAGATACCACGACCACGTACCACGGCCGGACCGTAGTATATGGATATCTGATACCATGATAAATGGCAAGATACCACGATAACTGGAAACACGCCTTTTGACCGTGGTATCAGATACCACGATAACTGCAAAAACGACTTTAGACCGTGGTATCAGATACCATGGTATTTGCAAAAACGCAACTCCTGTGACAGAACGTAACAAAAATAAGGTTATCTGGTGGTTGAAAATCAAGAGATTAAAAATTAAAGCAAACTACCGTGGAAAGTAAAATATCAAGAATTTGGACTTAAGTTTCTTTCTAGAGACTGGTTTATTTTTTCGTCCGATCTTTTCATCTGTCATCTAAAAGTAAAAACGACCAGTTACAATATTTCTACCTCTCCCCCTTTCAAGAGCCGGAGAAGGCACAATTTGGACAGCCGATCACCCAGCTACTCCGATTACGGAAGCGACCCTGAATTACAGTAGAGGTATGCTTATGTGAACGTCGTCTAACAGTGACCGGTCGCCGAAGAACAAACTAAAACCAAAACCAGGCAATACATACTATAAAATACCTAAAGAAGCCCTTTTTCCATCCACATTTTTGTCACTTTTTGAATATTTTGCTGATAGCACAGCTGATAGTGACTCAACTGCCACCTGGTTTTCCTTTCCCAATTCGATTACTTTGCCAGGAGGAACGCACCTTCAACAGAGAAGATGGCGGTTCGAACCTAAATACGCCTCAAAAAGAAGAAGCTTATTCGTTAATTCAAAGTAAAACATTGTTTCTACTCCAAGTTTGTGCCAGAATAACCCTGAAATAGTTGGCTGTTAGCTGATATAAAGTTATTTTTCCTTTCCATTTGACTGTTTTATATGCAAGTAACAAAGCCAGGGTACTGAAACAATGGTTCTAAGTGCTTTCGTCCTATATCCGGCATCGTTTCGGTACTACGATGAATATCTCAAATACAGCATCACTTACCTCTAATGCTTTAATTTTTTCTTCAGAAGTGGTTATTTTCTTCACAAGGTTCTGTCGAATATCAGCTACATCCTTGAGCAGGAACATTCTACCAATCCCTTCGTATGTTCGTGTGCTTGGCTCCAACTCCTATGATAGGATACAGTAAAAAAATTGACCGGCAAATGCTCGTTTAAAGCACAAAAGACATAACAAAATACTTTATAAAATCTTTTGAACAATGCTTTAGGGTCAGCCTTGTTAGGGTCTACCAGGCTCAATTTTCTAACCAGATGCCTGTCACGTGTCCAAGGTGGGACTTTTAGCAAGTATTTCAAGTACCGAAACTAAAGAGAACGGTCTCGAGACTGCTCGGTAGCCAAAAATAATATCCAAAATGGGGCCAGATATAGCCAATATAGGCTGTGGATATAGAAGTTTTGCTACTAAACTATTATAACTGAAAGATCTAAATTTTCGCTTCGAAACTCAGTAATTCGGAAATTGAATATTTATACTTCTAATTTGGACATTTCACAGTCAATTCAAACAACCAAACGTAAACTTAAATTTATGTTGTTATACTGAGAATTTGTTTCGTGATAAGTGCGCGGATTGACTTTGGGAGGTTAAGTTTGTTCTTAGGGATCTACAACGCAACTGTCCTGCCCCCTGTGGTGATGGGTCTTGTGGGGATGCTGGTCACCGGGCTAATCTGATAACCCTTTATATTTCAGTAATAACAATCCTTATTGGCAGTGCTTGCGAAAACCTACCCTATGCAGGTAGAGTATCGCAGGCAGGCCAAAGAAATGTGGTTGCTGGTTGGTCCACATACGTAAAGGACCAGTATCGGGCAGCAAAGCTGGCTTTTCTAGCTTGGCTGTGGGCTGGCAAGCAGCCTGGTGATGAGCTTGATGCAAGACGTCGGTCCCTCAACCGATCGTTTCGAAATGCGTTAAGGTGGTGCAGAAAGAATGTGGAGAGCCTGAAAGCATCCGCCCTTGCCAGATCACTACTTCATTGTAAGTTTAAGGAGTTTTGGAACCGTGTTGCCAAATGCAATAAAAATTCTGTCCCTAAACCTGCTGAGACTGTGGGGGGGGGGGGGTGTTTCAGGTCCTGTCCAGACTGCTGAGCTTTGGGGAAGGCATTTTGGCGAGGTGTTTTCGTCAGTGCCGTCTTATACTGGTCCGATGGAGCTATCTCTTAGTGCTACCCTTTCTAAAACCGACAAGCAGCTGATAACATGCGAGGATGTTGCTAAGGTGGTGTCTGGGCTGTCTGGTAGTAAAAGTGGTGGACTGGATGGGTTGACTGCTAATCACCTGAAGCATGCAGGACCGATGCTAGTTTGCATGCTCACCGCTCTGTTTAATGGTTTCTGGCTCATGGTTTTGTCCCGGATGGTCTAACGGAGGTCTGTCTAGTACCTATCCCCAAATCCTTGGTGCTGGATCTTAGTAGTACTACTAACTATAGACCTATTGCTTTGGCGGCTGTGATATCTAAGGTTTTTGAAAAATGCCTGTATGGGATTGTCGAACCCCAAATACGGTCAGCTTACCAATTTGGCTTCAAGTCAAGACCTCTACTGAATTTTGTGTATTCGTACTAAAATCGGTGGTGGAATATTTTTGAGATTTTTCAACCCCCGTATTTGCTTGTTTTATTGACGCGAAGGCTGCTTTTGACCGTGTTAACCACGAGAAACTTCTTCGTAAGTTGCATGATAGGGGAGTAGACCCCCGTATTTTACTAACCCTTGCATGTTGGTTTAAAAACCAAAGATTCTATGTGAAATGGGATGGGCTGCTTAGCTCCCCATTTCGTGTCCTAAATGGTGTTAGGCAGGGGGGGAGTACTATCCCCACTCCTTTATAACTTATATGTGGACGAATTAAACAGTGCGCTTGCTGATGCAGGGGTAGGTTGTTTTATCCAGGGCAGTTGTTTTAATAACATTAGTTATACAGATGATTTGGTGGTAATGGCTACTACCATTCATGCCCTAAATGAGTTGATGAAAGTTTGTGATGTGCTTGCTTCGGCACATGACGTGATATTCACCACGAAAAAAACCCTTTGCATGGCATTCGTCCCACGTGGCCTGAAGCTGGTTCATCTTCCACCCGTTCTACTGTCTGGCCAGACATTGAAATTCGTGGATACTTGTAAGTACCTTGGATTTATTTTTACGCCAACGCTGAATGATGATCACCATTTGAATGCTTTAGCAAGGTCATTGAGCGCTAGAGCGAATCTTCTTATTCGTAGGTTTGGGTCTTGCAATGCGTCTGTCAAGACGTTCCTTTTCAGAATGTACTGTTCCCAACTATATTGCTACTCTCTTGTGACTAACCAATCTCACAAGCGCGAAAAGACCTTTCGTGTCTTGTATAACAACTCTTTCCGGTGGTTACATGGGCTTAGATGGAACTGTAGTGCTTCGGGTATGTTTGTTGGTGAAGGAGTCCCTTCTCTCCCTGAAATCCGTAGTTCCTCCGTGCTTTCTCTTCAGTCTCGAATTCTGACGTCGAGCAATCCTCTGCTGGTGATTCTGTGTGGTCCGCAAATGCGCCTGTCTCTGCCTCTGTGGCAAGCACGGGGGAAAGAAATTTACTGTGGGTTCGACCCATCCTGATTGAGTATTTTGCTTGTTGGAGGCTTCGTGCCTTCTGAATATTTGTTTTTTTAGTGTATATAAATGTGTTGTTATGTAGCAGCCCAGTTGGCTATATTTTGAAATAAATAAATAAATAATAATAAAAGTCAACAACGTGTGCTCCCTTCCTCGTGCGTCGGTCCGAGAGGAACACTGGCAATCAGCTTTCTCCTTATCCTGGTAATTCTTCTGTCCAATTTTTACATAGTTCCATCCCGTCATTTATTTCTGGTCATATCTTGTAAGTGTATTAGTTAATCTGTTTCGTTTCTGTGTATTTCGTCAATATTTAGGTATTTAATGCATAAAAGCCAACAGGGCCACGCATCAAAATCAACAAAAAAGATTTTTGTTTGTTATGTAAGGATACCTATACAATTTTCCCTGTGTCCTAACCCTATCCGGATATGTGTTTCAGTGCATTATGTTTGACGTAAAGGTCAAATTCGGTGAATACAGATACCTTTTAAGCATAATATATCTTTTTAACACTATAGTTGCAGAACTAATTAAATTTCAAGAAAGTCAAAATTTTTCAGCATTTTACTGGATTTCAAAGAAAAGCACAGTTATAAAATACAATGAAAAGCACAAAGGCTTCCTTACCTTGACCTGCCTATCAGTGATCTGATTGTGCGCCACAGTCTTTTTTAAGGTTTCAACTTGAATTTCTCCAAGTTTTATTTTCTGACTTGTTTCAATCATTTTCTGCTGAAGTTCTTCAAACGCCTAAAAAAAAGTCACACTTAGCCTAAGGTTCATATCTAACAGCAGAACCTTTGCTAACTCGACAGGGAGGCAAAGCTTGCGCTCCAACCTCTAAGCAATAGGTAGCCTACTCAAAGCTATTATTTTGAATGAAAAGACTAGAATAAAGGCGACAAAGGTGATAGCTTCTAAGATCAGGAAGCTGGAAGTGGAACACACCAGATGTATAATGAATATTTTTTTAAATTGTAAGTATCTTTCGAGGCAGAGCCAGGAATGTCACTGCAGCATTTTTTAAACTGCAAAAATGTCTTCCTGATGATTTAATCTATAGGTTAGCAATGCAGATGTGGCGATAAACATAGACAAATCAGTTGCAGCCTTTCTAGAAATGTCTCAATCAATCAATTTTATTTAGACCCTAATAGCACCAGGGTCGTCACTACGGGAGGGGGGGGGGGGCTTTCTTCTTGAAGCGCCGAAAAACACAGAAGAAATAAAATTTTGTATGCTTTTGTCAGGCGTCGGTCGACTCGTCGGCACATCAGGTTGTTTTTATACGCAAGAAAAGAAATCCTGCAAATATTTGTCGGGCAAAACACTGAAGAAATCGAATTCTGCATGCTTTTATCGTACCTCGGTATTCTCGTCGGCTCATCGTGTTCTTTTTATACATAAGGAATCCAGAAGAAATAAATTTGTTCGGTTTTTGTCGGGCGTGGGTTGACTCGTCGGCACATTGGGTTATTTTTATAGGCAAGAAATGAAATCCTGCAAACATTTGTCGGGCAAAACACTGAAGAAATCGAACTCTGCATGCTTCTGTCGTGCCTCGGTATTCTCGTCGGCACATAGGGTTCTTTTTATACATTAGGAATCCAGAAGAAATAAATTTTTTATGCTTTTGTCGGGCGTCGGTCGACTTGTCGGCACATCGGGTTCTACTTATACGTAAGAAATCAAATCCTGCAAACTTTGTCGGGCGCACCCGGGAAGTCCAAGTAACATCGGCACAAGGGGTTATTTTACACTAAGTAATCAAGTTATGTATAGTCTAGTCGAGCAAAACACAGAAAAATCAAATGCTCGATGGTTTTGTCGGGCGTCGGTATTCTCGTCGGCACATCGGGTTCTTTTTACACATAAAAAAACAAATTCCGTAAATTTTTACCGGGCGCATGCCGAAAGTTCAAGTCTCGTCGGTACATCGTCTTCTATTTAAACGTAAAAAAGAAAGTTCTTTACAGTCTTGTCGGGCAAAACACAGAAGAAATCAAATTCTGAATGCTTCTGTCGGGCGTCGGTATTCTTGTCGGCACATCGGGTCTTTTTATACGTAAGAAATCAAATTCTGCTAACATATGTCGGGCGCAAATTTTCCGTATAAAATACAGATTTAATTTTTTTTTTGCCGGCGTGGCTTAGTTCAACTTGTTCTGTGTGCAGTCGTTGGTAGCTTCGCTTTTTAGGGAAAGTTGAAACGAAAAGCCGAATATGTGAATTTACATCCAGGAACAATCTAAACTGATGCATTACAGTTAATTTTACACAAAATTCCGCCTGCGGCGCATTTTGTAGTATTCTCTCTTTGAAAGAACGGTGTATCATGTAGTTTTCGTTTTAGGACAGAAATCTGGGGTTTGAAACACGTTATAAGTCGGAAATCGTATGGTACTATCAAGGCCGTATCCAGGGGGGGGGGGTTAGGGGGTTGCCCCCCCCCCCCCGAAATATACAAAAATCATCATTTTTACAGGGTTTCCCTCCGATCTATGTCTGTTTATACTTTTTTGTCCGACCCGCAGGCACCCCCCCCCCTGAAAGGCGAACCCCTCACCCGAAATAAATTCCTTGATACGCGCCTGGGTACTATAACTAAATTTTCCGGAAAAAAGGCAGATTTAAAAAATTCAGTTCAGTCGTTGGAAGCGTCGCTTTTAGCAGAAGAGTCGCTTTTTAGCGAAAGCTAAAATGAAAAGCCGGATATGTGAACTTAAGATACGAAATTATATCAAAGGAATAATCTCAACTGATGCATTCCAGTTAGTTTGCACAAAATTTCGCCTGCGGCGCATTCTGCAGTATTCTTCATTTGGAAGAACGGTGTTTCATTTAGTTGACGTTTTAAGATTTAAATTCGTGGGGTCTGAAAGACGTTAAAAGTTAGAGCTTGTATGGTAGATATAGCTAAATTTTTCCGGAAAAAAGGCAGATTTAAAAAATTTCGCCTGCGGCGCTTAGTTTAACTTGTTCTTGGTACAGTCGTTGGAAGCTTCGCTTTTTAGCGAAAGTCAAAATGAAAAGCCAAATATGTTAACTTTAATATACGAAATTACATCGAAGGAATAATTTCAATTGATGCATTACAGTTAGTTTTACCCCGGTTCTATTCTGTTCTGGCGGAAAATGTACGCCGTTCCCGCGAACGGCGCGTTTTTTCGGCATATTTTTGAGTCCGTCGGAACAAACCGGACGTCCCCCCCCCCCCCCCAAAGGTAAAAGGCTAGTGACGCCCCTGAATAGCACTAGGAAAACTGAAAAAAAAACACCTGCAGAAAATACAGAATAAAACACAAACTAATAAACAAAGAATGTGAAGCACAGTTAATAAATACAAATTAAGTAGGCTACTGTCTAAATGTTTAACGAAATACAGGACAAATGACTTTAGGTATCTTTCTGAAGATTCGATTGGTGGAGCAAGCAGCCTATTTCTCAGGTCCCTCAGGTCATTCTTGCTTCGCATGTCAGGGCCAGGAGAGACTGAAATGAAGTAGGAAGGATGGTAATGTGGTGTCCACAACTCAAAATTCGGCGACCAAAATGCAGGGAACAGAAATCTGTGTGAAATATCTAGAAATCTCTGTTTGAAAATAAGTCAAAAGCTACTTTGGATGTTTCCATCCCTGTTATGGATTCCACTGAGGGGAATCATGTTACAGCAGCAAATTTCGGTGTCGCCTAAGTTGTATCGGAATTCCAAACAGTTGTGACGTATATAGTGAAGTCATTTGATTGATGACTCAACACACGATTTGACTGTCCCTAGGTCGTCCTGTAAAAGTAAACGCCACCGGCGCCTCGCTGGCCGCTCCGCTCTAGGCTATACATATATTCACCGATAGGAATAAACTACGATTTTCCATTTTCTGAGTAAAATGGATCAAATGAGTGCGACGTCACGTTTGTGTAGAATTCCGATGCAACTTACTTTAGACCTTTTTTTTACCAGATCCCGGAGACATCTTCTGATTAGACACTGAATTCCTCAGATTCCTGCAGTGCAGTGCCATGACTTTCTTTGTATCTTGGACTGGGCTTCCAGCATTTAATACCATAGAATTTAATACCATCTAAGAGGCAAGTGTCTCAGCTTTCTTTTGACACAAACAGTATGATCAGGTTTGCCTCATTTTGTGTTGGGATACTCGAAAAAGTAGCCTAACAGAAGTAGAACACTTCTGATACTGTAATTTGGTAGTCACAGTACAAAAGCAACTGAGGAACAATAAATCAAAGATGAGAACATGTGGCTTTAATCTGACTTTCCCTTAGGGTATCTTGCTTAATATTGGTCTAAACTAAGTTGTATCATTCTTCCATTCAAGCGTGAGGTCGTACCCATTTGATCTATTTTACCTCAGAAAACCGAAAACTGTAGTTTATTCCCATCTGTGAGTATATATTTTAATATATATATACAGAGCAGAGCGACCAGTGAGGTGCAGGTCGTGTTTACAATTATAAAACGACCAGGGACAGTCAAATCCTATGTTGGGTACTCAATCACTCCGCATCACTATTTACATCAGGACTATATGGGATTACAATACAATGCTGACACCCTTAATGTTTGCTAGGTAAGAACTTCATCATACTTTTTGGACTCACTTAAATTCAGTTGCAATCCATCACAAATCCTTGATTTTGGTCAAACATTGGGTATTTATTTGTATTATTATTCATAGTAATAACTGTAATAACAATGATAATATAATAACATCTCCTGTAGGCTATATATCATCAATGGTAAAAAAAATTAGGAGCAAAATTTTCAAAATTTCAGGAACAGCAGAAGACTTTTCACCTTTAAGCCAGGACTAAAGTCCCAGAAAGAAAACTCTGTTTATCATATTTGACTGTGCTAAATGGATAAGTCAGCTACATTTTATTCGAGCCGTAGCTGATGTAGCTGACTTATCCATTTAGCACTGTCAAATATGATTTGCAGTCAGCTTGGGTTAAAGGAATATCTATACTCTGTATATCCATGGCAGTTGCTCAAATTTTGCTGAAATTTTTTACCAGACATGCAAGACTCAGCTGCAGACAGGGAACTGCAAATAACTCAATTTAAAAAAAAAATATTGCCTGTACAACCAGCGTCATTTGAATCTGGATGGAATACCATACCAGTAGAGGTATGTTTATGTGAACAGTTACTTTAATGTGAACAGTGCAGTTTTGGGCTAAATGGTACAATGAAGATCCAAAATACCTATTCAGGTATTTTCAGATGCCCTTAAATACCTATTTTGGCTAACTGGTAGTCAGTTTTAGACACAGCAAGTGCATGAAAATGGCCAAGTCCAATGTCAACAGACGTTCACATAAGCATACCTCTACTGTACATCATCATGTCATGTAACTGAGGAGCTAACATAGGGTTTGATTGTTACTACGATGGTTTACAAATGTAAATGAGTCTGGCACATCACTGGCCGCACAGCTCCACATTTATAAACAATTGATAGTGTAGTGATAAATTACAGTTTTTATGTGTTCGGACGTTTAACCTGGGTTTGACAGATTGAACTTCTACCCAGATTTAAATAAGGCTTGAAAAACACTGCTGTAAAACCAGCCTTATGGAACAACACTGGCATTGCAGAAAATGGGAATGATCGTTTCCAACAAAAATATGAATTCTCACAATTTCTTTACCTTCTTTAATTCTGCATCAACTGCTTTTGCCATAGTCAGTGGATATTCAGCTAATAAAAATTCCCAGTAGGTATTAGTGGGAGACTTCGTGGAATGGGTAATGGGTTGACTGCCTGTCTGAGCGGAAACCTAACTAAAGGCTGAAATGTTTCGGAGCACTTCTTTCTATATGGGGAAACCGTTTTGAATTTGATTTGATCTGCTTTTCCAGATGGCAGGTAACTCTTCTTGCTCTGGAATAAACACAAAACGCCGTGCCATCTACAGGCAAGACAAGTAACTGAAAGATTTTTCCAGGCAGGCAACTCTTCTTGCTCTGGAAAGACACAAAACGCCATGCCATCTAGAGGCAAGAAAAGTAATTGAAAGATTTATGTTAATTTGACATCATCCCAGTCGGATAGAAAAGAAAGCCCAATAATAGCAGCAAGCAGCTTTGGCACCAGAAGAAGGCGTTCTCGAAAAAGCTGATTTGATTAGCTTCGACTTGAAAGTGGTTACCCTAGGCTAATTGCTGGTAGAAAACGTATCTTGCCTGCTTCGTTTGATTTCCTCAGACTTGGCACAGTTGCAAATGCTTAGAAGTTTTGGAAAGCTTTTTAAAGGTATGTTGAGTTCTTTTCGCTTGTTCTACTGAAACACACAAATTCACCTGTGCTGAAGTTTATTTAGTTTCAATACAACTTTTTTGTATGATTCTTTGTGACAGAACAACTGCTTGATACTTGCAAGATACTTGGACACTTGGTTATAGGCAGCTAACTGAGTCAGGGGGTGCTTTGATCTTGAATCATATTGTTTAGTATTTCATGACCCAGAGAAGTTTAGTCGTGATGGGCCTGTGATGGGCCCCATTTGACACTGATTAGTCTACATGGTTTGTGGGGAATTGTTTCCATTCCATAGAACTATTTGTTTGGTCCACTTTACTTCTCTTCCTTTGCATTGCATACAGGCACAGCTCACTGTATTGCAGCTGCAGGGTCCCCTCAGCCACCATATTTTTTTTTAGCTGGAAAGTTATTGTTTTTATCGGCATTTGCTCTAATTTGAGCATTTTGGGGGTTATTTTTAAATTTTCCAAAACTTTTTGCAACTTTTATACCACAAATCATCAGCATTGTTATGGTACAGTCTTCGGTTGAAGTGCCATATAGCAATAGTACTGGTGATCTATCTGTCTCACTTTTTGGTACATCAACTCCACATAAGCTGAGACGATGACACTTGACATTCTTATGAATGCTCAGCGGAACCCTGTTTCCCAGATTACATCCAGTCATTTGTGTGGCGTTGAAGGGAGGGGGAATACAGAAACCTGTGCCCACATGACCCCATTTACAGGAGCAGAGTGATATTCTGTTTATAAGGCCAAATCACATTCGACCACTGGGGTGAGGGGGGACCCCAGGAATTTTGGAATTTTGTGGTGGAATAAGGATTCCATATTTGAAACATGTGAACAATTTGGGAACATAAGTTGCAAAGGGATACAGGGATTGGGATGAAACTAGGATGGTACAAAGATTATGGGTGTCAGATGTGTGATTTTGATGTCTGGACCGAATACAACCTTAGTGCAGGGAGCTGGAAGGGGTGTACTTCGATTCAGGAAAAACTTGGTGGTTGCTGTAGATGCAACATAAATTTTTTTAATCCGATCCTACGGGGGTGGGGGGGGGAGGCCCAGAAATTGTTTAACATACGTAGCATCCTAAGGTCAATTAACCTAGATATGTTATTTTGAGGTTGAGACCGGATCCGGTCTCATGGGGGGGGAGTTGGGTGTCACCGAAAATTTTCCGGATGTTCTCCGATTCAAGGGCGAATTGTTCGGTAGTAAGTGAAGTAGATGCAACATTTGCATGTCTGAATCGTGACTATGGTGGTGGGATGGATGGAGAGGGTCTGTAACATGCGTAGGAACAAAATGGATGGAGGGACTGGGATGAAGCTTAGATTGTGCAAAGGTTATGAGTCCAAGGTCTGGAAGTGCTTCCATTCAAGTGACCCGATGGTTGATAGGAGCAGGTGATAGGAACAAACGTGTCCGAATCGCATGGGGACACGGTGGTGGATGAGGGAGGTTCTGGAAGTTTTCTGATGCGCATACTGACCAAAAGAAGAGAAGGAGCAACATGGAAGGCACACGTGCCACAGACCCAGATGTGCTAGTTGAGGTCTGCTAGTTGAGAACCGGATGCGACTGGATACCGTATAGATGGAATACTACTCAAGTGACTTTACAGTGACAAATCAGCTGGTTTATTTGTCACAGGACAAGTCCCTCGTTTAAAATTTCATTTACTATCTAATCCAGCGACATGGGGATGTGAAGTGCTTAGATAGATTTGTCTTCGGCGGGATCACTGTTCCTTTGGCCTGCTTCTTCCCGACCGTTATAGTGGTTTGTGAACTAAGTTCAAAAGCCCTCTATACCTCAGTGGTAGAGCAGTGGCCTTGAAAGCCGAAGGTCCTAGGTTCAAATCCTGGCTGTCTAGGACCCGTGACCGTTTCTGCGATGCATGCAGGTCACACTGTCCTGGATTCCCCCTCCCTCCCCCCACGCACGGTTGGTCGTATCCGGAAAAGAAGGTTTCGTTGCGTATCAGTCAGGTCCTTTATAGTCGTTCATAGTCCTAGCTTGTATGAAAATGGCGGAACTAGCAAAGCTAGACATAGGGATAGACGAACCGACGGAGAGAAATCATGGTCGCTACATGGCGCTTGAGTCGAAGGCTGCAAGTGCCCTACAATCCTTGAATTTTTAAGCATACCTGCTGTGTTACGATAAATAGAATTTGTCGAGGGCATTTGGGGAATCTGGAATTCTCCAGCAATTGAGTTTTGAAGGGAATTCCAAAGTTTGCCAACGTTCAGTGAAACTAGGCTAACGTCCTGAAGGAATGACAAGTTTCACCATCCTAACTGGTCAGGAAGTGTCTGAACTAGCACGAAATTTGGAATTCTCCAGCAATTGAGTTTTGAAGTGAATTAAAGTTCGCCAACGTTCAGTGAAACTAGGCTAACGTCCTGAAGGAATGACAAGTTTCACCATCCTAGCTTGTCCGGAAGTGTCTGAACTAGCAAAAGTTGGACAGAGTGACGGACCGACAGGCAGCATGAACATATAATTTTTGGTCGAAATTGTCATGAGCAAAAACAGAACGACAACCTGGAGCCTAGGGAAGATAAAGCTCAATGGAAAGAGAATCTGATACATATCAGCTAAAAAGATCCGGTGTTAGAATTTCAACGGCGGGCCGCCGCCGTCGCCCCCAACGGCGGCGCGCCGAAATGTTTTTGGCGGCGGCCCGCTGAGTTATATTCGCAGCTTCGGGACTAGTCTGTACCCTATACTTGTTCTCAGTACAGTTGTGAGCAACTACTTAAAGCTGCTAAGTATACCTCATGTACTGAATATCGATGCCCTGACAGAGCTGAGCAGACCTAAGCTACTTGCTGAGCTTTGAGTTGATGCCTGCCTACTTCCCTCCTAGTCGCTGTACACTAAGAGGAAAAAACCATAGCATAGTGATGTCACAATGTTAAACAACCAGTAGTTGCTTACTCTCGAATTTTCTTCCCCGGGGCTCTAAGCTGTTAGTAGAGGTCCCAGAACCGTCAAACCTCTATTCTGGTATGGCGTGTGTAGGTATACGGAATGGAACGAGTCTTTCTTTCTTTTGTGTGCATATTTACAGAGGAACGACTCATTTATATTGTTTATAGAGTTAGTGTTTAAAATGGGGCCGAGCTAACGAGCTGGTATCCCTGCCGGCCCCAGTGATCAAAATATATTGTCACGAAGTATTTTTTAAATTAAAGAACCTGAACCTGGGAGGTTTGGCAGACCTATGAGATCATATCACTGCAAAATTGAGGCAAACCTGCTCAGGAAAACACCAGAGTAGCCAGATTGGCAGAAACCCGCAGATAGCAGGTTCTGTTGATACTGGGACAGAACTCAGATTCAGGAGATTACTTGACAGCCAGATCAGAGGAAACCTCCCAGGTAGGAGACTACAATAGTGTTATAGACTTCGTCCCGCGTAGCTCCTAACTTTATACAAAAGAGACATTTGCAAAACAATGGAAGGCAGTGGCCAATTTCTAGCATATCCATGTCTCTTACAGTTTCCCATTTCACCACTCAACAGCTCCTGTGTGTATACCTGTACGACTGAAAGCTCTGCGATTGAAGTTTTAAGCAGCAAGTCGTTTCAGGTTTCATCTACACTGCAAGGAAATCCGAGCATGTGTTGGACCATGGAATACAACTTTAATCATCTTTTCAGGACACAGAACCAATGGAAGTGTTGGAATTTTGGAGTCAAGGAAGCCAGAAGAAGATGTAGACGTGGTGGAAGTCAACCTAGCATCTTTGTGTCATACACAGAATGAAAGGAAAGAACATACAGGCTGGCAGAATGCCAGATCCAAGTTTTATTCGAAAAGAGACCAGAGCAGCAACCAAAATGATTTTGGCAACAGGGATGGTGCAAATAATCAGGATCACCAGTCTTTCAGAAGTATATTTTCTGTGAAAGATGCATTAGGTTTGGTGAGTAGGATTGGTTTTAATGGCCATCAAGACTTTAGCTCCAGTAAACTTAGTTATTTTCCTACATTCCAGGGATTGGGAAAAAGCCCTTTGTTTTCTTGAAGGATGATATATTAGAACCTAATGTATCAGAGCTTTATGCTAATTAGTGGTCAGGCAGCCTCTCTGTTATTTGGCATTGCCTGTGTGGACCAAAGTCAGTTTTGGCATCACACTGTCAACAGGAGACATTCAAAGTTTTTGTTCATTTCAACAACTGCTTTGTTCTTCAAGACTCATTCTCCTATCTTTGCAAAACTGTCCAGTCTTCGGCCCAGTCAACAACCCAATCTTGCTTTTATAACAAAGCCACTAGTTTTCCACACCCAGGATGCAACTGAAAAGGGTTCTCACTTGACATTCATTCTCCCATGATCCAGTGGATGACCGCCGGGATCAAATAGGCATTAAGGCCTAGCACATCCATGATTGTCTTTTTTTGTAGGGCTCTGTTGCTGCAGTTAGCCTCAAGGCATGCCAGTTACCCGGTGAAAGAAGGAAGACATGTATACAAAGCCTAGGCCTACCACCCTACATAAAGAAAGCTGCAGTTGGTTTAACCGTTACTAGAACTGCCTTTGCCCAGACAGGATCGGAAGTAGCAGGTCTCCCAACCTCGTCGAAATTTTACGGTCCTGCATCAAGCTCGGGAGAGAGTAGTCGCTCCAGTTCTCCAGATGTGTGGTTTCGTGATGGCAGCGATAGTGAGGACGACATCGGGACAAGTTGTTTACGTCTACCAAGTACCGAAGCATCGATTCCTTCGTCCCAAGTTTCAGCGACACAAAGTAGTAGGAGACCTAGGGATCTTGAAAGCGTGAGTGTTGTTCGCTTCGTGTTTATAACTCTTTATAAAATTTATATAAGTTTATAAAATTAGTATGCGTGCTGATATTTTACCCCTGGGGGATAGGAGGAGGTACACGGGTAGGTTGATTGGGAGAACTGGTCCTTACTTCTGCCCGATGTGCGGAGATATGAATGAGTGTGTGCGACATCTTATGTGTGATTGTAGTGAATTGAATGACTTGAGATGTGAAATATTTGGAGTAAATGAGTGTGATCAGGAATGGATGGAGCAAATGTTTAAGAGTGAGTGTTATGCTACTATAAAGAAAGTGGGTAGATTCCTCAAGCTGTCAATGATGCACAGAGAACATTTTTTGTAGTTTTAGTAGTGGCTAGAAATAAGTTCGTCAATTTTTTTTTTTTTTTTCTGATTGTATTGCCATGGCGCTTGGGCTTTTAGTGTAATAAATATCATATCATATCATATCATATGGGACACCATAGAAGGAGGGGGGGGGGGGCTGCATTTGCTTCAAAATATCTCAGGGAAAAGCTTTATCGATTCTCATAAGAGACTCTTGCGGCCGACCAGCAAGGGACCATAGTATAACATAACTGGATCTGCAGTTAGGAGTTTTTGCAGTTGCCGTGGTATCTGACATACGGTTGCTCTGCAAAAACGACAATTGCCGAAATTGCGCTTTTCGAGATTATCCCAAAAGAAAAACTGATATTCAGTCACATCACTAAGTGCCAAACTTCTTTCCCACCAATTTGACAAAAAGTGAGATGACTTTTTCAGATACCACGATCAGTTAACACGGTCGGACCGTGGTATCTGAATATTAGAAACCACGATATCTGCAAAAACGCCTTTTGACCTAAAAACGACTTTAAACCGTGGTATCAGATAACATGGTATCTGCAAAAACGCAACTATAAACTCTTAGAAGTAGAGCTGAAAGCTTAACAGTCTTTACTCTATTTGTAGCTCCTGTAACAGCTTCTGTCTGTCTGCTAATTTGATCCCGGATGCTAACTGACCGTGAATTGGATACATCGCGCGGGCCAATCCCAAAGACCCGTTTCGGTATTCATTTCCTGTCTGTTGCCTCAGCCAAAGATCTGAAAAGTGCCCGCTGCGATGCAAATCGAAAAGAAAATAGCAGGAAAAACAGATTTATTTTTGTCACGGGTTTCAGCAACAATATGAGACAATCATGGACGCGGAAGCCTTGTCCTGGAGATGAATATGGTATGATATAAGAGGCAAGCCCCCAGAAAGACATGACATGGTCAGCGTCATGCGTCATCAGCATGGTTCTCACCATATTTTTCTATCATGGGTTCATGGCATCATTATCTACCACATATCGATTGCAGCAAATCTTTTCCAAATATAAAAAAGCAACTTCATTCTATACTTATAAATAAATTCAAGAATCGACGATAAATTCAAAAAATTCAAGTAAATTTTTATTTTGTCGGTTGTAAATTTTTGGGTGGGGTCCTCATAAGTTGACGGCCATCGGTTACCGTCGCTTGCGCATTGCTTTTTGTTTTTTTCGTGTGTTTTCGGGTTGCCTTGCTGATTGTCGCTGGGTTTGTGGTGCGGGTTCCCGTCTAGTGGTGAGTCATGGAATTATTAACATTTATTTTTGGAATTAGTTACATGTAAAACAGTTTTCTTTTATATTGGATCGGGTTTTTGTCAATCGACCTAGTGTCTCCGGCTTGACCCTATATTTATTATAATTTTATACAGAAGTGTAGTTAAAGCCTTGAACCTTGAACCTCCTCAGCTGTGGCATCAGTATTATGTGTATGTTATCCTTCATTGAACTTGTTCAGCGTTGCTAAACCTTCTTTTGCAGATCATAGACGAAAACTTGTTGGCCTTGGGAAACATTGAACAGCAGTTTCTTTTGGAGCTGGATGGTACCAGAGTTGCATCGCATGCCAACGCTTTAAACAAGAGAATTCATCTCACGGCTGCACATGGTCCCTTCGCGGTTCGTGATCCTTTCGATGACCCGGATAGAGAAGCATTTTTATGTTTTAAGAAGAATAGCAAGCTGGGCGTTACTAGTGCCACCTATAATCTTGCTGTTTGCTATGAAAGAGGAGTAGGGACAGAAAAGGATCTTCGACTTGTTAGTATTTTTCGTCTTTTCTATTGGGTATGTCTAGGAGCATGTTCCACCCTTCTATTAGTTACTAGTTTCGTTCCAACCTCGTAAAAAGCTACTACGCTGACCGTTCAAACCCTCTCGAAATAGTAACTAAAAGAAACTATTTGCTTACCATGCTCGGGAGCGTAGTAAGCGTGGTAACTACTAATCTCTGTAACGTGATTGGTCGGCTGGAAACAAAAAATCGCTCCAGCCTTGACGGCAAAAATCCAGAATTCATGACCTCATGCGTATTAGCTACGGTAAGTAGGGTGGTAAACTGAAAACTTCCGTCATTGTCGTCTTATGATGCTCGCACGCAGCCCCTGGCCGTACCATCAGATACGAGAGAGGAGTATAAACCACGAAACCCCATAAACAACATACGCAAATAGACACAATTAAAAATTGGTCTAAACTGGGCTGTATCGTTATTCCATACAAGTGACGTCACACCCATTTCATCTATATTACATTTCAGAAAACGAAAATTTGTTGTTTATTCCTATCGATGAATATATATTTTGATATATATAGTGAGAGAGCCGAGCGCGTTTACATTTATAAAACGACATTGGGACAATTAAATCCTATGTTGGGTCCTAAATCACGCGACGTCACTAAGTACGTCACGACTGTATAGAATTCCGATACAATTTTGTCGACACCTAAAAAATACATTCCGACTAGAGGCACCTATACCTATGGGCTAGGAGGTAGGACTACCGTGATCTTAGGAACCTCACCAACTGTCCTACATCATCAAAACAACTCATCCCCTGATGCTGCACGTCCAGCACTTATTTGCTTCAAATTCCATTCGCTTCAAATATTTTGGTCTCTGTTCACTCAAACTTTCACATTCACACTTCACATGCTTTAAGTTCTCATTCATACAGTTACCCATTGATGTAAGCAACCTGCCTAAAGTAGCACGTACCGATCCTGGATCTGTTCTTCTTTGGGGAGAAGGATTGGGGTACGACGAGAGACAGCATTTCAATTTCTTTATTTATTTGTTTTTGACCCGCTTTTCGAATAACAGCGGAGTGTGAGTAAAATACACAATGTAAAATACAAATATTCAAAGCACTAAACAAAACAATGTAAATAAACATGACTAGATTCTTTTCATAGAGTTAATAACACATTAAACAGACTTAAAATCTTTACACAGTAACAATCACATTAAACGGGTTCAGGAATGCCAAAACTGGCTAATAATTTCGTGGGCTGAGGAGCGGGATGTTTGTGGAGGTTAAATAAATTTGAATGCGAACAATTTAGCGACCAGTCGGCTAAATTTTTTGTCGACGGCTTTGCTTATCTCTTTCTGTTTTAGGCCGTCCAGTTGTATAAGAAAGCAGCAGACGCCGGTCACGGCTTGGCTCAGTTCAACCTTGGTGCGCTTGGCGTGAGTGGTAAAGTACCTGGTCTTACCCAGGAGGACGGCTTGGCCTTGATTCGCCAAGCAGCCAAAGCAGGAGTCGAGGAAGCATGGACTGCCCTCTTGGAGAATATCGAGGAAAGAGAAGTGGTCAGACAGCAATCCGTCATTGGTTAGTGTTTTACCCCCCCCCCCCCCCCCCCCCAAAGTACCATGGTTTCAGTATCCTTCCTGTTATCTTTTTTTCCTAAAGGAGGACTTCAACCAATAGTCAACCGACCACAGAAAGAAAAAGTCGAAGAGGGTCAGTGGAACCCAATGACTATATGAATGAATGAATGATTTATTTGCACATTAAAGCCATCCGGCCATCATGCAACAAAACGAAACAAAAAGTGAACAGTCTTACATGCGCATATCCACACTAATACACTCTTAATATTTTTAATTTACACTGAATGCTTTATTACCACTAAAAACACAACTTCCCCATCAGAAGAAATCTTTCCGGTGTTTAAAAGCTAACCTGAGGAACTTCCCAATATTTCTTATTTCTTTAAAATCTTTACTTCTCATCATTTTAATAATCCATTTCTTATCTAGAAGAAGAAGAAGCGGATCTTTGTATTTACGCGGCAGAGTTTCCGCTGTGTTTGCATGGCTGACGTTGCTATAGAACAAACAGCGGGGAACTAAAAAATCCACTCGACCATTATTGAGAAACTAAATATTTCATGAAATGCAAGAGATAGTTGCTGAAGGCCTTTCCGACGAATCTGTCGTGACATCCGGAAAAGGCTCCCCTCCCTCTAGCGTCGAAAGCCAGAATATTTGATTTTGTCTTGTTTCTAGTTGATCGTGCAATGCCAGAATATATGGTAACAAGTATATCTGATCCAACCAACTTTTCAGCATGTATCAGTGGTATTTGCCGAAGCTTCCTCAAGATCCAATGAGATTGCATAGCCTTTTCCCTATAGTTATTTATGTTCCGAATTTGCCGGCCAGTAAGAAAACGAACTTGGTCTGCGGGTACGAAAGGAATGAGGACCTTTTTTATTTCTAGATTGCCACGAAGACCTTACGAAGGGTTTGGACGTATTGTTCAGAGTATCACAAGGTAAATCCCTACCCCAGAGGAGACCCCGAAGATCTCTCAGCGAACCTCGGAATCTGGAGTTGGTTGATACAGGCTACGCGTCAGTGG
The DNA here is from genome assembly GCA_030848855.1 of Branchinecta sandiegonensis. Classification (NCBI taxonomy): domain Eukaryota; kingdom Metazoa; phylum Arthropoda; class Branchiopoda; order Anostraca; family Branchinectidae; genus Branchinecta; species Branchinecta sandiegonensis. The sequence continues at coordinate 21,710,679 of JAUPMV010000006.1, read as the reverse complement.
ACGTGAAACTCTCCCCAGTCTCGCCAGGGCACAAGACCCCCTTTCAGCATGAAGCAGTACCCTTTAGTGTCCTGCAGCCCGTTGTGACTGACACTGGGGCAGTTTCAGCGCACGTAAATGCCTGATTAAAGTGATACTGTATAATGCTTGCAGTAATCGCGGATTGCGGTACGAAGAAAGCTGGTGACCTTTTCAAGTGCCATTTTGGGTCAGTTTGCAGGATGTTAAAGGGGTTTCGGTGCTCCGTTTTAGACCATATGTTCCTGGAGTAAAAGTTCTGGAGACCACACTAGAGCTAAATCGCTTGACGGTCAAGATTATCGACACTGATCGACATGCGTTTGACCATCCGCTTGCATTGTTTAATTACGTGGCCGCATCTTCAGATGTGATCGTAGTGCACACATCTGATCCTGACAGAGCTATCGCACACCATTTAGGCCATTGTGGCCTAAGTGAGGACATTTGTGCTCCAGTTTCAACTCTATCGGCAGTGAACACTTTCGGTTCTAGCAGTGTCCTTGCGAACTTTAAGGGGATGTTTGGTTGTTTAAGAATCGTGATTAGTATAGTACAAATCCGTTGTTTTATATCCCTAGACGCTCTGATATTAAAGAGAGTCATGACACAAACGGACTGTGACTGTACAACCTGGAATAAAGATGAAAATGCGAGGGGATCGCAACTGGGCTACCATCCCTGTTTTTTGGAACGTCAGTACAGAACTTCAGGGGCTTCGAAGAAGTTCAGTACTAACCTTGCGTCTTAGCTAGATGGACCTGCGTAAAGTTGCGGAACGATCAGTTTTTTCTTGTTCCCCAAAACATAGTGACGTGATACCTTCGACTATGTAAAGTTTGTCCGTCCGTCCGTTTTTCTGTCTGTTAGCCGCTCTCGAAGGAGTTGAAATATTTTATTGAAGCTTGGTGTCAGGGTCCTTTGGGTCTTAGGACAGGTCAAGTTCGGAGATGGGTCCCGTAGCCCTGTATTTAGGAGTTTCAGCTTCCGGGTAATTTTTTCTGCTAAATCGATCGTCGATTTAGCCGGAAGAAGACATGCTGAATCTTAAATCTAAAGTGTGCCTTCGTGGCGATAATTAGTTCGTCTGAAACCCGTCAGTTCCTGATGAATGCGATTCCGGACGTTATCCGGTGAAATTTGTGAGAAGTACTTTCTTTTTTCGGTAGTGTCGATGATAGATGTTGAATCGGTCTTTCTGCTTTGTTTTCCTGCTCGGTTGATACTGTAGACAAAATCCGCGAAAACCGGAAATTCCGTAGTTATTGTGCCATGCCTGTATTTGGTCTTCAGAGCGATCTGGTTATTATGCATACAAAACTGATTCTTCGTTTTCCTACGAAGTTGCTAGTTTGGCCGGATTCACCCGAGTCTGGTGAAAACTGGAAATTTGTCCGTTCTTATAAACGCCTTTGTCCAGCTCTTACAGGAAATATCGGCAAGAATAAATCCTCCGTTAAAACTTAGAAGGTTGTGTGGGCTATATATAGATAGATTATGATGAATTAGAATATTGTATCAGTGTTTGATTAGCATCGATATTCCGGCCGTAATCTAGACCGGATATCAAAGACAGAAATAAATAACCTTGTGAATCGGGTAAGCCGTCGATTGATCAGATTAGAGATAACGTGCTTTCGGGACCCGGCGAAGACCGGGAATCGTGAAGACCCGATAGTCTGGATGAAAAAGTCCAGTAAATATTCCATTCTTTGTCCCATCGAAAACCTTGGACTAGTTCTTTTAAGCAGCAACTTCTTACCATTACATGAAATGCAACTACCTGGGTGTCTTCTTGTTAGCAAATAATTCGCTGTCGAGCAATTAATTCGCGGGTAATATGACTTTCCTAACGAAGCAAACGCCCGCGAAAACAGCTTTATAATTTTCTGCAAGTGATCAGGGGCGTCACGACTAGAGGGGGGGGGGGGGACGCCCCCCCCCCCTCGAATGTTGTCTTCCAGTCGCTAAAAATTGCCGAGTCGGCGCGAATCGCCGCGATTTTTCGTGAAAACAGTCGATTTTTTTTAAAACAGTTTGTTTCTCGTAAAAACAGTCGATTTTTCTGAAAAATAGTAGTTTTTCTTAAAATCAGCCGATATTTTGTCAATACAGTCGTTTTTTCTCAATAATAGTCGTTTTTATCTGCAAAAACAGTCGGTAAAAATGACCAGCCAGTCGGTAAATACCTTGCCCCCCCCCCCCAACATTTTGGCTAGTAACGCCTCTGCAAGTGATTGCCATTTTCCACCAGGAACTGCTAAAATAAGTATAACCAAGTCGGGTTGAAGCTGCGTTGCTTCTAGTCCGTCATGGAATAGCCAGAAGGAAGTATAAAAGAAGACTGGCTACGGTAGTATCCATCCATTTTCCTGCCGAGCAAAAGAAAACCGCAGTAAAACACGGTAGATATAGGAGTGACTGCACATATATGTGCAGAATCTTAGTTCAGGCAAGTCGCTAATTTTCACGTTCGCGTAAGAAAGCTGCATTCACACGCATGCCTAGTGAAGCACATATGCCCAGGCACCGATTTCTAGAGCCTACACTGCAAGTATCTCCGGGTAAGGATTAAAGTTAACTGCAGTATTTGCTACTCGGATTATCCTTCTCTACTGAGCTAAGATTGATACGAAATAGTGACAAGAATAATCCGGGTAGCAAATACTGCAGTTAACTTTAATCCTTACTCGGAGATACTTTTTACAGTGTAGAACTGACGTGAATGACGATGCTAGGCGCGTGCCTACGCATCTGTGCTTGGCTAGGCATGTTTGTGAACGGGTCAACGCAACCGAATACCTCTTGTTGCAAAGATTATCATTTATTTCCAAAATGAGCAATACAATAGACTAGAATGTGTTTGTTCACAAACAAAGTTGGACGGAATGGTGCGATGCAAGTGCAGTGATGTAAAAATATACATAGGCTAAAAATGGCAGTGAAATATAATGAGATTCGCGAACCTGGGCATGTCAGCATCTCCATTACGACGCTTTAAACGAGACTTAGCCCGCCTGACTGCTTCATAATATCACTAACTTTTGGACGGAATATCAATTTGTGCTAAAAAAAAATATCATTACGTGTGAAAGGCGACATCAAAAGGCGATTTTCTGCGACCAGAACCATTCTGGGTGAGGAGCCGCAATGAGAATCTACGCGGATCTTTACGACGGAAAAACGCCTCAAATTTGAAACACTTGTGTGACATTGAATATCTTTTTGATTATGTAAAGCACGTCCACGGGGATCCTTAGGCACTTTACTCGCAAGCCATTTTGGGGTCGAAACTCGATAGGGCAATAGCAAATGCTTGGATGGGGGAAATAGGCGAACGGATATCCAGGGTGAATACGTCTTCTGAGATCCTTCCAAACTGAAGAACAACCATTTCCGCTGAAAGAAAAGATAGCGAGAATGAACGAGAATGGTTAAGTAAAAAAAAAACTAGAATCTTCAATGCCCAGAGGCGAACCTGTAAGAGATTAATTACCCTCAAAACAACGAGGGAAACTTCGACAAAAATAAAGAAAAAAAGGGAAAGGAGCTTGACTACCCGGTCTGGGACACCCAACCAAAAAAATATTTCACAGTCGTTTACCAACCAGCAGAGCTGAGCGAATCGAACCAGAAATGATCCCGCCTAACTCTATAGGCTTAACTTCGAATCTAAATCCAGCTTTTCTGCTCAGGATTTTAATCATGATTCCACTCCACCTTCCAAATACACGTTATACAGTCGTTGAAAAAAAATGTCTCCCATGCCCTCTTCTGGAATAAAGCGCGTTGGGAACTAGGCCAAGTGCTATATAGCGATTGCAATTTCTGTCCGTCAGTCGTTCTGTCTGTCCGAACAGATTGACTTGAAAACAGTCTTTTCCCCGATCCGACCATCGTTGGGGGAATGGGTGGATGGGGATGAGGGAATCAGGAATCTAGTGGCATGCATAACTTTTGAACAGGAGATCGGATGGTATCAGGGCTTTTCGACGTGTTTCTATGTTTTCCGTGCTGCTAATGCATAATAACCCCTAGGTAATAAGTCACTGTAGCCGGTCAGTAGCGTGAAGACCAAGACAGCGACTGCAAAAATACCAATGGTCAACACAGCATAAAGCGCCAAACAAAAACAGCGACTAAAAAAATATAATTCTCTAACACCATGAAGCGCCGCAGTCACGAGAATTCAACTGCAGCATTTAAAGCGGGTCACAAAAAATGGTCTTTCTACCACACACAAAATGGTAACCATCCCTACTGTCACTATGAATGTTCAAAACTAGACCCCGGCGCCGCGCCGAAAACGACCGCGACGCCGCCGATTTGACCCCGGCGGCGCCGCCGCCGAAAATCCAGTGGCGCGCCGAACACGCCGCCGCGGTGTCGGCGTGACTACGCCGCCGACAGCTTTATCGGCGTATAGCTTTTTTTTTTTTACTTCCGAGTTCGGGTTTTAGGGATTTGAGAACATACAGTAGGGATAAAGCTTCATGTTGAAAGACTGTTTCTCGCTAAAATTCAAAAGTTCTCCCACCTGTGGCTTAGTTTCATTCAGACACAGTTTAGATCAAGTGGATATGAGCTTTTCTGTGAAGGATTTCGGGCATCAGCCAATTGAAAAGTTCAAAGTCAGTACAAACAGTGCAAGGAAAAGCCATGCATGGAAATTTTTTGGAGATCTGCAGTGCAGTGTGGGTGCAGAACTCAAGGTAGTTGACTCTGGCTTTGTATATTGCAAACTGTGTCTCCATCAGTCGCAAAAAGTGGACAAAAATGCTCCCCTTAAAAAAGTGTATTCGTGTATCATACGTTACAAAAACTCTGTCAGCACAACAAATATGGTTTTGCATCTAAAAGCTGCCCATGCCAACGAAGAGACAGTCCAGAAAACTTTTTACCTGGAAAAGGAGCAAGCAGCTCAAGTTAAAGACAAAGAGAGTGGAAGCAAAGTCCCAGCTAAGACAGAGAATTCAAAAGTGTCTGATTTTTTTGTTCCAAAAAAGAGGCAACGCTCTTCTCTTCAGATGTCTACATCTGAAAAGCACCTCTTTGGACGAGATATTGCTCTTTTTTGCTGTAGGGATCTGCAGCCATTTGGGATAGTCAACCAGCCTGGCTTCAGAGATTTTCTTCAGAAATATGATGTTATCGGAAATGGCAAAAATGATATTCCATCTGAAAGAACACTGGCGAAAAGTGCCCTACAGGACATTTATGATAAATCTTTCTCTCTGATTAAAAATCTGGTTACTGATCCCAAAGAGATCATGGATGGAGCAGGAACTTTAGCTATTGATATTTGGACTGATGGCCACAGGCGCCTTGGATACCAATGTCACAGACTTGTGTACCTGGATTCGAAGTTTCAAATGAAAGGTGTGACTCTGACAACATCATGTCTGAATGCAGAGAAACATACAGCAGAAAATATTAGAAAAGAATTCAGAGCATGCATGAAGCTTTTCGGAATAGAAGGTATGTACTCATATTTTATTTGTAATTCTGAATACACAAGCTCTGCCATTTTAGCTGAACTTTTTCTGAAAAAAAAAACTACAAATGTATCATATTAGTTAATCCAGAGCTTATCACATCACTTGATCATCAGTTAATGATTGATTTTGAGTTAATAGCCTAAAGGATTCGCTTACCTGTTCTTCTTAGACAAAGTGAAAAAACCAGGGCATAACTAGTTAGTTCAAGTGCTTGAGGCAATCTGGAAAGTAATGGGGTGAGCATACCAGTTTAACCATGAAAGCCCATGTTAAATTCAGATGAGCTTCTACCTCTGCACCTGCTTCATGCACATGTCAGATTGCCTCAAGCACCTCTACAAAGATTTTTCAGAATCAGAACCAGAAAATATTTAAGTTTCAAGGGTCTTTATTTATAACAAAACTGTCGCCTAATCCTTTTCTTAGCCCATCAGGTAGTTAACACATGGGAGGCTAAGCTAAAACTTGTACAGAACAACCTAATCTGTACAATGTATTATATAGAATTGTGTTATATTTTGATAAACAGAATGTAGATTTTCAGCTTTTTGTGAAGTCTTCGGCACAGTACAGTAACCGGGAGTCTGGGACATACTGTTTGTGGTATCTGTCTCTACCTGTCTCCTCTTCATCTAGAGAGGCGCAACATTTTGCCTGCAGTTTTGAGTTGTTGTTTTTCTTCTGGCTATTTGACAGTAAATCACTAGCAGTAAGCTAGTTGCAGTTCTTCTGTAATTCTGCAAAGGTCGAAAAACTATTAAAGAGAGACCATAACTAGCGGGGATCAGCATTGTTTATTTTATTTTTATGTTTTTTCTGCAGGCAAGCATCTTACTCTGGTTCACGACAGAGGTGCAAATATTGTGAAGGCATGCTACCTTGACAGAAACGAGTCAGGTTCGAGGGATTGTTTGGCCCATGGTCTCCACAACCTTATAACAGTGGATGGGATTTCCAAGGTTGCGGAGGTTCAGAACCTTGTAATCAAAAGTCGAGAAATCGGCAAAAGCCTTGTGTACAGAGGAGCAGAACTTGGAAAAGAGATTGCTGATTTGAGGTCAGAAGACTTTTTTGTAGTTGAATCTATTTCGCAAGTTGCAGAGATTTTAGAAGCTGACGAAAGCATCCCAGTTTATCAGGTAGCGTCTGAGCTTCAAAGCACACCGCCTCCAACGTTTATTCAGCCGCGAAGTTTGTCCCGTGATTTGCCAACACGTTGGAGTGCCACTTACCTGATGCTGAAAAGCTTGAAAAGCCACATATCTGCTGTCAACATCCTCCTTGGTAGATTGGGAAAACGCGAGCTAATATTTGACGACGACGAACTTAACCTTCTCACAGAACTCAACAAGCTGCTAGGCAGCTTTGCTGAAGCGGTTGAAACTCTGGAAGGTGAGCAGTATCCAACGCTTAGTCTTGCTCTTCTGTTCAGGGCTGTACTTAGAGAAAAGCTCGAGATTTCCGATGACGACAGCTTTCCTATCCAGGAGCTGAAAAGATGTTTAGCGACAAAATATGAATACCGAATGCCGCGTGACGATGACATGGTTTTAGCCGCTCTTCTAGACTTTCAGGTGTTTCAGATTAAAGAAATAGATGAACATCTTAGTGTGAAAGATATCTCGAAGCGAGAGTTCCTCTACCATGCTGTGAAAAATAATGTTAAAGCCTGTGATATTGCTGTGTTCTGTGACGAAAGTCCTGAAGCCAAACAAGTTGTAGTTGCCAATGTTGAACCGAATAGTGACGAAGATTGCGCCTCTGAAACTGATGACCCCTGTTCCAAGAAACCACGACAGAGTAGGGTAAGAACCCTTGCCAAGAGGTTTGCGTCAGCTGCGTCGTCTGACTCCGACGCTCATGATGAAATAATTCGGCGCCAAATCGATCTGTACCTGACGCTTGCAAGTGAAAGCGCAAGAAGCAAACCCTGGAGCGCACTCGAATTTTGGAGGACATACTCTGGCCAAATCCCTTGGATTGCCGCACTAGCTCGCAAAAAGTTGTCCCTTTCTGCCACAAGTGCCAGTGCGGAAAGATCTTTTTCAATCACGGGCATCATTTTGAGTCATAAACGAGCGATGATTGCTCCTCACAGGGTCAATTTCATCCAGTTTGTACATGATAATTATGATCTCTGCAAATCGCTCGAAGATCCTCAAATACCGTAGCTATCTGTGAAAACCGCGATCCTACTCCGTGAAGGGATCCGATCGATGATCTGAATATTTCCTTACTCACTTACCATTGCCACAGAACTAAAGTCGAGGGCTTTTTTTTGTGTTGATTTTTGGTCAGTCTGATTTGTGCAATCTGGATCTTGTGCACTGTGATGGTATCATTGTGATCAGTAGTAATAGTCTTTGGCCCTGAATGAATCTGGGGCTTGATTTGAGCTTTTGTGTGTAAGCCACTACCGCGTAGTTGAAGCTGAATAAGTTTTCTAGTTTGTCAGTTTTACAGCAAAGGTTACTTTTAGTTTTTGTTTCTTTTTGGACTCAAATTGCGAATGGGCACGTCCGGACGCGGGGTTGAGAGTCGAGTTGCTATCTGTAGAATCGAAGTCGATTCCTTTTTTCTTTGTTTTACTTACCTTCGAAGTCAGAGCGATTATTAAGATTAGCTCAAACATCTCATAGGCTCGAACGGAAAAGTATGAAACGAACGAATGTCTGTTCAACTCACGAACTCTCACACACGAAACCCGTGTGCTATCATAATTTACAGTCAGGCTCTTCTGTTTCAGGAGATATTTGTTTTTCAGAACTTCAGACCTGTGCGTTGGCAGACTTTGTTTGTTGATCTCGTGGGGTAGTACTGTCGCCGCCATAAAAAACGGACACTTGAAATCCCACAAGGAAAAAGTAAATCTCCTTGAAAATGCTCTCAGAACCTCAGAGTTTACCTGTTTGGGAAAACAGGTAAACAATAAGCGAACTGGTCTGTATGCATAAACGATATCTTTGTAAGTTCCGAAAAGGCATACACCATAGTGTTAACGAGAGCCAATTTCCTCCTTATGGAATTTCAAGTGTCAGTTTTTTGTGTCGGCGATAGTACATCAGTGTCAATATTTATTTGGTCACTTTGCAGAGATTGCCCATTTTAGTTGATTAAAAAATAAGAAAAATAATGCCTTTTCTAGAATATCCTAGGCACTGCAATTCCCAAGATGGCAAGGACAGTGCCATCTTCAAGTACTGCACGCGTGTCGCGTACGGTCCCAAGCAGCCGCGCTGGGAACCGGTGAGATTTCTTTCAGCAAAAGAACTGAAGAGTGGTCTTCGCATTTTCGCAAGCTCGCCATAATAAACGAAATTTTTATTATTGTGATTCAGCTCTGATCTGATGAGCCATGCTGAGGAAGATAATAACCTCAGGATCTAGCTAGTTACAAAGAAATTTTATTAGCAAAAATAACACACTTCTTCAGACTTTCTCGGGCTTACGTACACCTTCTCGGGCTTACGTACTTAGAGATGGCACTTATGGTGTGGCTATTCGTTCGTAAGTGAAGCTGCGCGTTCCGGAAGAACCAGTATTCTAACACTACCAAAATTTACCATTTTTTAGTGTTTTTCTATATTGGTCGCATTTATTTTCGGAAACGCCGACCTCCGCCGGCGGCGGCGCCGCCGAAAAATTTTCCGAAAAATTTTCCGGCGACGCAGCTGATTTTAGTATTCGGCGCGGCGCCGGGGTCTATTCAAAACCACTAAAAACACCGTAAAACAATGAGCAAATAAAAAAAAAAAACCACCAAATTTCCTAGGTTTGAATTAACTCTGTCTGGATCTCAGCCGATTATCCCGGACAGCTGTTCTGGCACGTAGGGAGCCAAGGGTCAAAATAATAATTTCCATCTAATGCTCCAACTTTTTATTACAAATACAAATAAATTATAAAACCAAGACCAGCGTGGTACCTCTAAAGACATACAAAAATTATCAGTTAGGTCTTATAATTCTTTGCTAATCAATCCTGGAAAATTCCGCCATCTAGAAAAGAAGACGTTGTGCGTGGGTTTTTTCTCGAGCCAAAACAGCAACTCGGAAATCGAGTTCAAATCTAAACAAACCCGTGGCCTGCGATTACTAAGAGAAGGTAAACAGAATGTTAAGATTAGGTCTTTAAATAAAGAGGTGAGATGTACTGTCTTTGCTTTATTATTAATAATTCTTTGATCGAGTCGTCGCTCGAAGTAGGCATGTTTGTCGGTATTTTTTAATGCATCTGCTCAAAGGATTAAGTTGTAAAGGCCTCTGAGATAACAGTAGTAAGTTCCCTCTGACGAAAGTACCAAGAATGGTTGTGTTGGTCAGAAATACGTGCACGTTCTCGACGTGGATGGCTACCTCTCCCGGAAGGGTGAAACCCGATGTAACGCACTGGAACGGACGGACCCGAGAACAGCATTCCGGAAACACACAACCATTCCGGATCCTAACACACATGTGTCGCAGAATCAGAAAATTATCCGAACTGAGATTTAGAAAATCCCGCACCACAATGCCCATGCAAATACATAACAATAATGCACTGGAATGACTATAATGGGTACTCACGATCATCCTCTTGGATAAGCTGGAAATTTTTCACGGAGGCTTGCGTAACTCTCCCGTGGAAATTGAGAACATAGGACTGTGTATCATCGTTCCAGACCGGTGTTTTGTTGTGGAGCACGAACAGATTGTCAAGCCTTCGCGAACGCCATCTATCTGAAAGCAGTTACTGTATTTATCTTTTTCCTGCAAGGAACCGATTTTCTTTTTTTTTACGTCAAGGATAGTTTTTATCCAGGTTTTATGTCATTACCGTTTAATTATAGTGGGCTTCAGTTATTTACAAAGAAGAATGACAGTAGCTAAATACGAAGTATTTCAGCTTGAGATCGAACAACAGTACTTAAAAATTTCAGCCAAAACGCAAAGGCGACATTCTCCATACATCCATCACTGACAACGCGGTTATCTCCCCATACTGCTCAAGCGGCATGCTACTATACCACATACTGAAATGTACGAAAATTGTGCTGTAGAGGATAGTGGAGGTCAGAGGCGTCACTAGCCAAAATGTTTGGGGGGGGGGGGGAAGAGGCATTTACCGACTGGCTGGTAATTTTTACCGACTGTTTCTGCTGAAAAAACGGCTGTTTTAACAACAAAAAATGGCAGTTTTGAAAAAAATCGGCTGATTTTCAGAAAAATTCACTGATTTTCAGAAAAAACGACTATTTTGACGAAAAATCGACCAATTTTCAGAAAAATCGACTGTTTTCATGAAAAAAATCAACTGTTTTGACGAAAAATCGCGGCGCTTCGCGCCGACTCGGTTATTTTTTACCGACTGGCCGACAGCATTGGGGGGGGGGGGGGGCGTCCCCCCCCCCAGTCGTGACGCCCCTGGTGGAGGTACCTTATCCTTCTTTGAACAATTTTCTAAATGTCGGACTACCTGAGTTTTGCTTTTCAACTTGAATGATAAATTGAGAACTTAAATCTGATAAGAGACAAGATTTTCAGGTTGAAACAAAGAACGAAATCAGATTCGTCTAATTTCGTCAGCTGTCGTTCTTTTTCTTTAGATGGGATGCTTCGGATGCAAAATCGTACTTCGAAATTAGAGTGCCGTTCCTCTTACTTAAAGGACATGTCTTAGGTATAATACTAACGCAGCCCACTTCCGTAATGTCACATGTCATTTTAATTCACGTCCGTATTTTCATGAAATGTATTTTAAACCGTGAATTGTATAATAGTAGTGACATTATCACGAATTATTTTTGTACTTGTCATTGTAATTCGCGTTCGTATTCTGATGAATTGTATTTTAAACCGTGAATTGTATATATAAATCATAGGTTACCATTGTAAATATATCCCCTGGCTGATCTTTTTATTTGTAATGAGATGTCTAGCACTATTTTTTGTCTGTAAAAGATATCTATGGATAAATAAACCGAATTGTAAATTGTAATCACTCCAACCATTTGTAAGCCCGGAGGCCCGAATTTCGTACGGTACATTTTAACCCCTCTTATAAAACCTTGTTGATTTTCTCACTTGCCGTGTTTTACTACATTCGATGCGTATCACGCTGTCGATGTTTGTCTGCGAGAAGTTTTTCCATCAGAAAAACCGGTTATGTAAATTTTTCCTAGTTTTCGCTACGAGTCAAAGGGTGTCGAATAAGGATTAAAACAGCTAACGCCGTGGATAATTTGTTGAAAGCAGAGCCTAAGTCTTAAAGTATTCAATTATTTTTAAAATATTAGGAGTGGAAGAGAAAATAGTGAGAGGGGTCCTTTAAAGGACCCGTCGTGTCTATTATGCCGATGCAACCTACTTCCGCAACTACATTCATTAATTTTTAAGCCCGGAGAACCCAATTTAATATGTTACATTCTAAGCCCGCTAACGATACTTCACTAATCTTTGTACTTGCCAAGATTCCCTATTTTCCATGCGCATAATGCTCCCGATGAGTGTTCGCGTATCATGCTATTGAAGCGTAAAACCGGTTAGCTGAATTTTGCAAAGTTTTTCTAGAAGTCAATGGACCTGGGAAAAGGCCAAAAGCATGGATATTTTGTTATAAAAAAGAGCCTAGTTTTACAGTATTCAAATAGTTGTGAATCCCGGAACACAAACTGTAAGTAGTGCGAGCTGTGCTTTAAATTATAGTTTGCGCTTACGTCTGTGCATTAATGTTCTCTAGATTGCTATTTCATCTTCTTTGCCACCGTCCAAGTAACATACCTCTACTGTGGTTCTACAAACTGCTGAAACATCGTTGACCCAAAAGCTGAAGGTGACGTTCTCTAGCCATCAAGAACCGCGAGCTTATTTGAATCTGTAGCCACACAGAGATGAAGACACGGATTCCTCTGTAACGCATGCTTAGACAAAAGCTGCGTTCGATTTGAGTCCTCCTTGTCTTCTTGTTACTGCCTTGTCATGGTTTAAAGCCGTTTTATTTAGCCTTGTCAGGTGAATGACTCAGCGGACAAGCATCGCAAATAAAACGCAGTCGAGAAACTACCCGAGACCGGACCAAAACTTCCTCCGAGAGCATTTCATCATACACGGCGTCCTGTCTGACAGGGCACTGACAATACTCTTGATGACTAACTCTTCTTACCGATGCAAAATCGCCCTGTACCTAGTGGAAGAGCCGGAAGCGGTATTACAGGTGCCCCTAAACACCGCCGTGATTGGTTAACACACGATTGAGTTGATGAGTTTGAGTCGTTAGTGCTACGTTTTCTCGTTCTTCCCGAGGATCACTGGCGTGTTTTGGACTTGGTCATATAGAGTATTGTCAGCTGACAGGACAAATAAAACGGCATTAAGCGGACAAGTAGTTAAACAAAACGGCATTTCGCTGACAGGACCGGACAAGGCTAAATCTAACGCGGCTAAAGCCCGGTAAGTGAATCAAACAGTTTCAGAGACAACTGCTTAAAGTTAAACTGAAAGGGCAGCTTATTTTTGCATCTGATATTTTAATACACCGAATTATTTTGACTCCCGGGGTTCTGGTAGAAACGGCCGGAATGTGCACCGTCTGCATGACAACCGAAAATTTACTTAGTCATATAGAGTATTGTCAGCTGACAGGACAAATAAAACGGCATTAAGCGGGCAAGTAGTTAAAAAAAACGGCATTTCGCTGACAGGACCGAGACAAGGCTAAATCTAACGCGGCTAAAGCCCGGTAAGTCAATCAAACAGTTTCAGAGACAACTGCTTAACGTTTAACTGAAAGGGCAGCTGATTTTTGCATCTGATATTTTAATACACCGAATTATTTTGACTCCCGGGGTTCTGGTAGTAACGGCCGGAATGTGCACCGTCTGCATGACAACCGAAAATTTACTTAGTCATATAGAGTATTGTCAGCTGACAGGACAAATAAAACGGCATTAAGCGGACAAGTAGTTAAACAAAACGGCATTTCGCTGACAGGACCGAGACAAGGCTAAATCTAACGCGGCTAAAGCCCGGTAAGTCAATCAAACAGTTTCAGAGACAACTGCTTAAAGTTAAACTGAAAGGGCAGCTTATTTTTGCATCTGATATTTTAATACACCGAATTATTTTGACTCCCGGGGTTCTGGTAGTAACGGTCGGAATGTGCACCGTCTGCATGACAACCGAAAATTCAACCAGACGTGGAGAATTTGAATTCAACTAAAGCAAGCATTTCCATGCCTAAAGACGATAAAGCTTGAAGAAAGTAAGACAATGACGTTAAGATACGTCTTGCAAGTAATCTGTCGTTTTTAGTTTGTTTTCCAGCAAAGGCTGACCTTTTTGTTGCTATATTTTTCAGCATAAACGGACAAGCACTTTGAGGTACCGCAAATCCGAATGAATAAAAGGTACCGCAAATCCGAATGAATAAATTCATTCGACGAAATTTATCATCCATGGAGATAGTGGGCGAAGGAAGTAACGCATTCTAGGTTTTCACGCCTATGTAAGTGAGTAAATAATCTGAAACTAAATTGTCGGGTATCAGCCTATTCGGTTCAACTTTAAAGATTATTTAAAATGTAAAAAAAAAGCAAAAACAGACTCCTTAAAAAGAAATAGTCAACTCTGAATCCTAGCCCGGCTCTATCCCCTATGACGTCCTAACGGTCTTACCTGCAAGAGTAACGTTGAGATCGTCGCGGTTCCTCGATTCGGCCTCTCCCAAGTACGGTAGTACTGCTGTCATTTTTCTAGGTCCTTTGAAACCAAGTACATTTGTGTCCTAGAATGGAGACAGGAGTATCTGTTATCGAACCGAACAAACACAAGTCTCGAACCATCATATAGTAGCACCAGCCCAGTGAGGGGGCGAACCAAGAACGCTACCAGGAAAAACAGACGGAGAACAGAGCAGCCCTTCCACCTGAATTCAGATCTTAAGTCACACGACAAGAACAGAAAATGTGCATGCGCAACTACGAGCCCCCTGCTTATGTCTATACTACCAAATCTGGGACGCATTCTAGCATTTCGTAAGCTCTATATTACCCATGTCTAAGTCGCGGGTTCATACCAAGACTAGGCACGATCGTGGCGATCTAATGGCGCAATCTAGAAGCACGTGAATGGGCAAGCTCGAAACAGATCTTAACTAGAAAATCAGACAAAAAAGACAAACTTTTAGCTGGAACATTAATAAAAAGTAAAAAAAAAGCGGAATATTTGGCAGTAGGCTATTTATTTATTTCAATAAACCGTTTTGAGGTTGTCTTATCATTTCTGTTTAAAAGTCCGCCAGAAGAAGAAAAGGTGTGTCCGCTGGGATCCGTCATAAAATGAATCATTTAACAAATTACCGGATTAAATGAACAACGAATGAGCTGTCGAGGAAAAGGGGAAAAAAAAAACTACAGGAGAAGAAATCTACGGTATCACTGCCCCTTCGTGCTAGGTAGATGTGTTCTTGGTGCAAGATGATGACACCTTTTGGTACCTAACAACGTTAGTGACTGGGTAAACACAACTTCGTAAAGTTGGTCCGTCCGTCTGTCAGCACGATAAATCTCGAAGTGGTCGAGATTTTTTTTCAAACTTTGTGTGAGGATTTTCTGGTTCAAAGTGCAGGTCAAGTTGATGATGGTCTCCGTAGGTCTGTATTCAGGCGCGGGATGGGTTCAAATTAAGGGATGAACATTTTTTTTTTCGAGCTCAAAAGGCTGTGGATTTTAAGGAGACATGCTGAATCCGTATCTGAGCTTTGTTTTGCGCCTGACAAGCCATTCTCCCGGAATCCGGCAAACGCCAGAAGTGAGTGAGTTTGTGAGAAGTGAAGTTTAAATCAACTGTCTGCTTGGTTTATACTACGGACGGGATCCGGCGAAAAACGGAGATTCGGTACGGTAACAGCTTCGTTTTCCTTCGAAGTGGGAAATTCGTTAGTTCTAACAAATGCCTTTCTACAACTACTCGTGTACAATTCATGAGTTTGATTTGTTTTGTTTTAATACCGGGTAAAAGGCAGATAGTCTGACGAAAACCGGAAATTTCGGAAAGAACAAACCGTCCAGTAAAATTTACAAAGTTGTGTATGTATGGATAAATTGATCAGAATGTTCTTTTGATTTTGTTCTGACTACCATCGATATTCCGGCCGCAAATTAAATACAAAAAGGAATTATCTAATGGATCTGGTAAGGCGGTTGACTATGGTTAAATAAAAACCTTACGGGGCCTGGCGAGGACCGGAAATCCGCAGACCCCGAATGTCTTGATGGGTAAGTATAAATACAAAAATACAAATCAGGTCTCAAAACCTTTGGTCTCGTTACCCCAGATGGCGGCTACCACAACACGCACTGGATTTTGTAGTTCGATGCCCCCTGCACTCATATATTTTATGCAATGGTGCGTTAGCATAGCACCTGCAGCTCCTAGTGCCATATACCGATCAATTTCCGGTGGGTCGGGCGGTCCACTGTTCTCGAGCAGAGCAAATTAACTCTAGACTAATTAACTTTAGTATTGTTTTGCTATGATCTCGAGTTACTTCCACATGTGCTAGGACGACAAAACTTGGCAGGCATAGCAGGGACCCGACCAGATTGATTTGGAAATGTCAATGCGATCCGACAATCGGGGGGGGGGGGAGGTTGGGGGATTCCGGAATCTTTGTGGCATGTAGAACTTTCGAACGGGTGATCGATTCGGAAGGGGGATCGGAAAACTCGTGACACGCTCGTAAGGGGTCCAGATTTAACCTACTTCCAGATGTGCTAAGACAACGAAACTTAGTAGGCTTATAATAATAATAATATATTGCTAAAAATCAGGCCACAAAGCCTCTACAAAATTCGCTTAAAACTGTTAAAGCACAACTCTTACTAGAAATGATCTTTCCACTATTAAATGGATCAGAGAAAACTTTTTCGAAAATACTATTACTTTCAACCTAAAAATGAGCGATTTTCTTGTTAGCACTTGTCGACTTTATCCAGCCTTCCTACTATCCGACGCGGCGGCTGGGCGCAAAACATTTGAAAAGTGAACCTGCCGTGGTTAAAAAGTGGGAAAACTAAGCAAATAACAGAAGTCAAAAAGAGAAGATTCTCATCTCTTTTTGTGTGAAAGAGTTATCAGCGGACGTTGAAGATTCCGGCAAACTTTGCTTTGTGTGACAGACAAAGCTCGGCACGGCCGAAAAGCCCTAAAAATTCGTAGGCACGAAATGAAACAATGGATAAAGGCGGGGATTTCGGAAGCCTACAATTCCAGAAAGGAGCTAGGTATATTTTAAAAGTCAGAATAAGCAAGAGGGGTTCTTTAAGTTTAAACATTTCTTCCTGAAACATTCTGTCGATACGACTCTTGAACATGTTGAGTGACTGGCAATTGGCCGTTTCTTCCGGAAGGCTATTCCAGTGAGCAGCTACACGATTCTTGAATCACCATTTCCCAATGTCGTCAATCTAGGACCCGACATCAAGGACCCGACCAGACTGAATTTGAAATAGTCACTGCATGATCCGATCACGTGGGGGAGTGGAGAGAAAGTGAAATGGGAATCTTCTGTTAGGCATAACTTTCGAGCGGGTGATCGGCTCCGAATGTAACTTGATAATTGACAAGAGCACGTGTCTTTGATGTTCCGTTTCAAGTCCGGACCGGATCGTGCCTCAAGGGTTTTGCTTCCAAAAAATTTCATAACCCCCCTTATAGTACTAAAATAAAAAAAATAATACTTTTAACCAAACTATACATTATCACGATCGCCAACGGCCCATGGTCATTTGTGCCTCAAGGGATTTGCTTACGAATGATTACATTAAACCAACGAATTTACAAATTCCCAATTTCATCGTCTGACCAAACCTTGGAAGTGCAATATGGGCGTCTAGCTCTTGTTTAAAGTTTAACTGAAAAGCCAACTATTTCTACATCCTGAATTCGAATACACTGAATTAGTTTGGCTCTTCTAATGGATTTTCATTTTTTCATCTTGGGTTCTAGTAGTGACGATCAGAACTGTGCTGCTCGCACGATAAGTCAAAACTTATCCAGCCGCGGCGAATTTGAATGTCAGCATGGAATTCGATAGCCGTCAGGGTGGATTTCAACAGCAGACCAAGGCGAGAGATGAGGGCGTATGAGGACTGAAAGTAAAATATTTCGAGCAGAGAGGTATAACGACCCAGAGGTACGACAAGTCCGTAAGAATAACTTCATTTGATAAAATAAGATTATTCGGAAACAGGCCAGTAACGAAGTAGCATAGTTTCGTTCTCGTCAGGCCGTCAAGCCTATTTAAGTGAATAGATGACGGATAACTAGACTGTCGTATCTCAGCCCTTTCGGTTGAACTTTAATCTTTTTCTTTATATAGTTGATTATGTATATTATTGCATTTATTTTTTTCCCTTTTCTTTTTTGTTCCCAATCTAATTATGTTAGGTGATTAAATTAGCGAGTCCTACCACAAATAAATCTGTATAGATTTTCACGTGGCAGGTCTGTTGATGATTTTGAATTATTTTTTTTAAAATTCCATTATATATTAAACTTGTCTCTCTCCCTCTTTCAGAAGGTGTAGGCATTCCTACCAAGAATGTATTTGCAAACTGCCAAAAATCCGACCGTATTTTTTCAAATCCGAGGGTATTTTTCAAACCCGAGTGTATCTTCCAAATCCGCGCGTATTTTCAAATCCGATAGATTGACCTACTGTTTCGCTATTAGAGATTCTCGTTGGGCAAGAACAAGCGTAAAATACACGTGTATCTGAAATACGCTCGGAAGTACACAAAGTGGAAACCCAACATCAATATTTCCTTACTTAGATGGGCTACCTTTGTTTCTAGTTTCTTTTTTAGGTCTACTCTTCTTGAATCACATTCGAAAGACAAGCACCTGTTGGCTTTCTCATTGGTAGACAAGTAGCGAGGAATCAATATTCACGCCTTATTGGTAATAGACATTTGTTCATACGCCTATTTGCGAAAAGGGAGTTGCGGATATTGAAGTTGCCTTGGTTACAAATCAGGAAACAAACGTCCAACTGAGAAGAATTGGATAGACTACGCTGCCACAACACAACGAAATTACACAACGGAATCTCGCGGCGAATCATTTTTAGAATACTGCTTAAGGTATTAAATCATTTCTGTAGTAACGGGATTATCTCAAAGCTTAAAAAGGTTACAGAGTCCGACAGGCGGACACGTGCCCGACTATGCTGGGGATGCTGAACTCGTCAACTCAAATTTCAGCCAGAACGGTGAAAATAACGCCTGAACATGCGGCATATTTCTGCAGGGCGGATTATCAAGTTCCAATTCGGATTGCTTCTTTTGCGGGAACCGTGAATTTCAAGCAACATAAAGGTCAGCTGATGGGCTAAGAAAGAAAGAGTCAAAATCTTGATTGCCTCATCCCACGTCTTGAATTCCTGAACAGACTAAAATGAGTTTTTATGGCACTTACAGCATCGCTTAAGTGCAATATACCGATCACTTTTCGGTCGGTCGGTCGGCCTGTCAGGCCATACTGTTCTTGAGTTTAGGGTCCTTCCAGAAGTGCTAAGACGATGAAGCTTGGCAGGTATATTAGGAACCCGACCAAACTAACTTGGGAATAGTCACTTTCCCGATCCGACCACCGTGGGGGAGTGGAGGAGGGGGGGGGGGGAATCAGGAATACTGACGTATGTATAACTTTTGAACTGGGAATCGGATCTTAATGAAACTTGGTATTTGGAAAGATCTCGTGTCTCAGATGTCACACTTCAAGTCCGGAATGGATCCGGTGACTTCGGTGGGAGTTGGATGGGGGAACGGGAAACCGTGTGACATGTTCAGAGTGGATGGGTCGGGATGTGACTTGGTGGGGAGAACAAGCATAAGCCCTAGATACACAGTTGACAAGACCGGACCGGATCCGAGCACCGTGGGTAGTTAGAGGGAGGGTTCCGAAATTCCGGTGATCTCGAGTTAAGATGCTCACACATGTGCGAGGACTATGAAACTTGGCAGACATATTAGGGACTCGAAAAGTTTTAACTTCAGGACAGTCGTTTCTCCGATTTGACCACCGTGAGGGGAGTGGAAGGAGGGGGAATCCGGAATCTTGAGGTATGTTCAACATTTGAACGGGTGACCGGATCTTAATGAAACTTGATATTGATCAATTGGGGGGAGTCGGGGGAGGGGGGGGGGGGGGTGATCGAAGACCTATCGTACGTTTATAGAGTCTCCGACCCCTCGTCATTCATTATTTCTCCGGCATCTTGCCATTCATTCCGTTGTTTCATTTACGTGTCTGTACATAAATGGGATGGGACTCGGTACTTTTTATTCAATTAATAATAAAGTTGTAAATAAAGCAGTTCCCATAGCAAACAGAGGGAATCGGAAATTTTGTGACACACTTAGAGTGTAGCGATTGGGATGACACTTGGTGGGAAGAAGAAGCATCAGCCCTACATAGTGACAGCGGATTCGGGCACTCTGGGGGAGTTGGCGGGGGGGGGGGGGGGGGAATTCCGGTGATCGCGATTTAAGATAACCTACTTCCAGATGTGCCAGGACGATGAAACTGGATTTAAAATTAGACACCTGACAAGATGGCTTAGAAATTGTCACTTCCCACATCCGACCATCCCTGAAAGTACTCATCTTAACCGCAAAGTACAAAACATACTTTTAAGCAAATCTACATTTGCGTGGTCCCCATGAGCCCATGATCATTTTTGTCTCAAGGGTTTTGCTTCGAAATAAATTTCTAGCCCCCTTAAAGTGAGCATCTTAACCGAAAAGTAAACAAAAATACTTTTGACCAAACCATGTATATTCATGATCCTAAAGGGCCCAGGATCATTTTTTACTCAAGGGTTTTGATTACAGATGAATTTCTAGCCCCCTTAAAATGAGCATCTTAACCGAAAAGTAAACAAAAATACTTTGACCAAACCATGTATATTCACGATCCTAAAGGGACCAGGATCATTTTTTACTCAAGGGTTTTGATTACAGATGAATTTCTAGCGCCCTTAAAGTGCGCATCATCACATCCAATTGCAAAAATAAAATACCTTTTACCAAACAACACATTCTCGTTATTTCCAGGGGAGATTCTTATCTCAAGGGTTTTGCTTACAAATGATCACAACAAACCCACGAATTGCCAAATTCCTACTTTCATCCTCTTACCCAGCCTTGCAAGTTCCATAAGAAAAATATTCCTTGAGCCCAAGCTGACTTTGAAACATATATTTAAATAATATATACACCGGATACGTCAGCTACGATGCTTCATCAGCGATATTTCGGCCCTTCTTGGCAAGGGTACTCGTCAGGCTGTCAATTTTCAGGGTCAGCGTCGGGGAAGGAAACAAATCTGTAATCCTTATTAAACCTGATTGTAAACCTGAATCCTTATTAAACCTGATTGTAAACCTGATTACAGGTTTGTTTCCTTCCCCGACGCTGACCCTGAAGATTGAAAGCCTGACGAGGACCCTTGCCAAGAAGGGCCGAAAATCTGCAAACAAGCAAACAAAATCTGATTTCTTCTGTTTTGCCCAACAAAACTGTACAGAACTTGATTCCTTACGTGTAAAAAGAAGTGGATTTGTCGACGAGACTAATACTTTCGGAGTTTGCCCGAAAAAAATTACAGATTTATTTCTTACGTGTAAAAACAACCAGATGTACCGACAAAATCATGCAGAATCGGACTTCTGCTGTGCTTATGGGCTACGAAAGATTAGGTTATGTTACTTGAGATTTCGACGTTTCGAACGTTTCATTGGTTAGTCGGTACTTTTGTTTTAATATTAGTCTTATCTATTTGCGGCTGCCACGTCCCTCAGGAAACCAAATCAAAGGGTTAGCAACCAGCCACTGGCTCACATATCTTGGCTACCTCAACCCCCATAGATATATTAACTTACATAAATAACTGCCGCAAGCTCGCGCCGAGCTCTGAGTTTCTCTCCGTTGTCGAACAGGGTAAAACAAGTCCCTAGCACATTCGACCTCAATTTTCCCAGGAACGAATCCCCGTGTCGCGTTAGATCTGTCGGATCCGTAGTTATGACATAATTTGAAGTTCTGCTCTTCTTTCGCTTTCTGCCAGCCAGCAAAAAGATCTGAAAACAAAAGGATTAAGCAAGCGTGGAGTATGATAGCCAGAAATTTCAATCGCTAGGTAACCATGACAGAATCCACTCTAGCCTAAGGACGTTAGCAACAAAAAGGACAAAGTAGGACAAGATTTCCTTGTGAGATTTGTATGGCACTTGTGGCGTTCGGCTAAGTGTCATAGAGCGATCGTATTGTTTGTCGGCCTGTCCTTCATCCAAGTTTACTAGTTCAGGCACTTCCATACAAGCTAGGACGATGAAAGTTGGGACTTGGGATCCTCTAGGAAACCTTCCTTTCCCAGATCAAATCATCGGTGGAGGGCGGAGGGAGGGGGAATCCGGTATATATTGACACTCGGTAAGTTGCGATCGGGTGGTTTGATTCGATTGATACTAGATGGGAGGTAGGATCAGATGTGCTAAATGTATTTGTTACGTGTCCGAACCGACCACGGTGGAGGCAGCCGGAAGGGGTGGGGGTTGAAATCTTGCGGCATGTCTAAATACCAAACGAGTGCACCGATTGGAATGAAACTTAAGGTTCAAAGGGCTTACGCCCTTGATTTAATTTATCTGGATCTTGACAATATTGGCTTTGAACCAGACTTTGGCTTTGGTACCACACAATTCTGTGGACGGGGTACGTGATATTTCTCAAAACTCGATGGGTGTACCTCGAAAGCCTGTCTCATTTCTAGGTCATCGTTTAGGTCTCATCGGTAGTTCTCATTTCTTTTCATACATAGCTGAAGTGATGGACGTATATAGTGTCAATTCTGCACGACGACTTCAATCAATAAAACATCTGTCTTTATATCTCTCCATTACTCGGAAGATGTCACCTACTGTTCGCGCTTTCCGAATAGCACTTCGGAAGTTGACCGGGAGATGAGTTTCAAGTCCGCGAGGATGCATAGGACTCTTTTGCTTTTTTTTCTCTCTTCTCCTACTATCGACGGCACACGTGTGGCACCTACTCTTTTCATTTTTAAGGCACTTGCTCTTCGGTCAAGTGCCATTTAGCGATCGCAATTTCTGTCCGTCCGTCGGTCGGTCGGTCTGTCCAGGTTTTGCTAGTTCGGGCCCTGCCACATAAGCTAGGACGATGAAACTTGGCAGGCATATCAAGGACCCCAAAAAATTAAGTTGGAAGTAGTCACTTCCCCGATCCGAGCATCTGGGGGGGGGGGGGGAGTGGAGGGAGGAGGAATCCGAAAAAATTTGGTATTTTTTACTTACGACCTGGTGATCAGATGTTAATGAAACTTGATACACAGAAAGACCTCGTGTCACAGACGTCTCATTTTAAGTCCGGACCGGACCCGGTGACAATGGGGGGGGGGGGGGAGTTGGAGGGGGGTGGGGGACCAGAAATCTTGGAAAACGCTTAGAGTGGAGAGATTGGGATGAAATTTGGTGGAAAGAACAAGCACGAGTCCTAGATACGTGATTGACATAACCGGACAGGATCCACTCACTGTGGGGGAGTAGGAGGGGGGGGGGGGGGTCCGAACTTCTAGAGATCCCGCGAGTTCGGTAGTTCCTGCTGTGGTAGGACGATGAAACTTGGCAGGCGTGTCAGGGACCCGAACAGATTGACTTGAGAATAGTCGTTTCCCCGATCCGACCATCTGGGGGGGGGGTCGGAGGAAGGGGGAATCCGGAAAATTGAGGTATTTTTAACTTACGAACGGGTGGTCGGACCTTAACGAAACTTGATATATTGAAAGACCACGTGTCTCAGATGCCCCATTTTAAATATGGAGCGGATCCGGTGACATTGGGGGGAGTTGGAGGGGGAACCGGAACTTTGAAAACTTTGTGACATGCACAAAAACTTAACGGATGTGCCGAATGGGATGCAAGTTGCACAGTACCAAGTTTATGCGGCCTAGGTTTGTCATTTGGCATCCGAACCGGATCCGACCAAAGTAGGGGGAGGATGAAGCGGGAACCGGAATTTGAACATATGCTCCGGTCCGAGGTAAACTTGATGGGCGGGAAGAGGAGATGTTAGAGATGCGAAGTTTATGTGTCCAAGTCGCCACAGTGGGGGGAGTTGGAGGGGGAGTCCCGGAAATGTTGTGGCTCACATAGGGGTTAAACGAGTGGAGTGATTTGAACGAAACTTGGAAAGTAGAGAGATCGTATGAGTTAGATGGTACATTTTAGGGTCCGGACCGGATCCGAGCACGGTGGGGAGGGGTACCGGAAGTACCGGAAAAATACTCAGATTTATTTTCGCACTTCTCACACCACCTGCTCGTAACAAGTGCCATATGAGCTCGTAGCTCTTGTTAGTTTACAAATATGATTTCTCTAGTACTTCCTTAATCTAGCCTTTCCATCATAAAATTCAAATCAACGAAAAGCATTCAAACACGAAAAACGAGTCAAAACACGAAACTAAACAAAATCAACTCGACAAAGGAGCACAACCCAAACCGAGAGGCGCCCTTCCGCTTCGAGTACCTCTACCATGGTGGCAAACCAAGACAAAAGAAAAACAAGACTCGAGCACCTTTACAATAAACTTGGGCTATCCTTTCTTGAGTATCTTGGTATCCTTACTTGTAGTGAACTAAGAGGTGTAACGACCCTATAAGAGCAATCTACCTTCCTGCGCGGACTAACTCGCATAATGGGCGCGAGTGAACACTTAAAGAGCGTGTTCCACCCTTCTAACAATAGTAACGATTAGTTACTATTTCAGTTCCAACCTCATGAAAAGTTACTACATTGACCGTTCCAACCTTCTCAATAGTAACTATTTACTTACCACGCTCGGGAGCGTAGTAAGCGTGGTAACTACGAGCTCTGTGACGTGATTGGCCGAATTAACCCTGGGCACGATATTTTGCCAAAAATAGAAAAATTCCTTCCAGCCTCGACACCAAGAAGCCAAAATCCGTGATGTCATACATTGCAGCTACCGTAAGTAGGGTGGAACACGCTCTAAGTGACAGCGTTCTGCCACAGAAGGTGGCAAAGCCCTTCCGACTGACAAGTAGCCTAAAGCTAAGTGCACACACGGTCCTGTAAGATTCCGCACGCGAAAACGCGCATACGAAATTCGCGTCACGATGCCCGACAGGTTTTTCAGATAAAACGAAATTCAGACGTGAAACTTGGCCCCCCGTTTGAAAAATCCACTGCTTAGCCTACAATCAGACAGGGGCGTCACGACTGGGGGGGGGGAGGGGGGGGGGACGCCCCCCTCCCAATGCTGCCGGCGAGTCGGTAAAAAATACGAATCGGCGCGAAGCGCCGCGATTTTTCGTCAAAACAGTCGATTTTTTTTCATGAAAAAAGTCGTTTTTTCTGAAAAATGGTCGATTTTTCGTCAAAATAGTCGGTTTTTCTGAAAATCAGTCGATTTTTTTCAAAAATGTCACTTTTGTTGCTGAAAACAGTCGTTTTTCTGTAGAAAAAGTCGGTAAAAATTACCAGCCAGTCGGTAAATGTCTCGTCCCCCCCCCCCCCCCCAAGCATTTTGGCTAGTAACGCCTCTGCAGTCAGATGATGCTGATTGATTACCGAATGAATAAATGCAGCTGACATTAAATAGGTCGTATAAACAGTTGAAATTTCAAACACAGCTTCTAATTTTTCAATTCTCAGGGCACAATTTCGCATGCCTTTAAAATTCGCTCCGGTAAAAGTAGAATATTTTCTACTCAAATCGGAACGAAATTATCGGACCGAATCCGCATGCGATGCGTCAAAATTCCGGAGCGGAGAAGGACATTCGCACCGGACTGCGAAATTCGGACTGTGTGTGCACGCTACTTAAAGGAGATATAAATAGTAAAGGAGAAATCAATTAGCGGACAGTGGCTTGCTTGGGGCGGAAAACACTCACCTTCCGTCCATCCTCCCTTTCCATATGGAGAAAATAGGTTGGATATAAGCCTCTGTCCATACCCTTCCTGTCACGAGTAACTCGGCATTGTACAAGGACATCCTTTGGCGACACTGAGTACACAAACTGCTCAAGATTTTCGACAATCTCTGACGACTGAAGTCGAGAAAGAGATCCGGAAAAACCCTGAAACGTTAAACAACTTATGTTAAGGTGTAAACTGTACAAGGGATTTGTTTCAATCACGTAGCCTATTGGGAGAGAGCCTCACAGAGAATCCCCCCCCCCCCCGGTGAAAGCCAAGGACTTGATCTGAAGCCAGGCGACCTTGAGATGGAATTGTACTTGGTGAACTGAAAGATAATAGAAATGCTCCCCCCCGACCTTCACTTCCCGAGACCAAAGACCAGAAACATTAAAGCACAACTGAAGACCCGTGATACTGCATTATCCGTCTCCCACTAATCTATGTTACCACCAACGGTAAAGTTGATTTGTACTTTCAGTCGTATTCGCTCTAATTACGGAATCCAATTAGTTGTCCGATATAGAATTCGTATCAGTGCACACCCCGAGCGCTTTAGGTTAATTCGAGCGGAGACGTGCGAACCAATCCCTGACATACTTTTGAAAAAAGTTGTCTCGGACCTGGTAATAGGCATCATGCTTTTCACGTGCTATGAAGCCTAGACACCTTCTTGCAACCGATGCGATGATGCCGCAATCATTCCAACCTGAATTCAAGAGTATTGCGTGACGACTGGATCCATAGTCCGTACGGGATTTCCGAAAACTATAGCGTGACGACTCAATCAATAGGTTTATTCAGGGCCTACTCAAATATTCCAGTTAGTACGAAACCAAGAACAGCGACGGCGACCATACAAAAAGACTAACGTGTGTAACGTGTGTAAAACAGAAAGAAAAAAAATCAGGACAAGCCATGAACAAGTGGGCTTACGTTTCCAGAAAAGACCGACTTGAGACTTCTGCAACTATCAGCACTGCTTGGCTTCGTTCCTGATAGACTTTCCTCTTCTGTGGCGACACTGTCTGATGTTATACTTCGGGGGATAATGTACGATTCGGCATCCTCCTCAATTTCCGAATCTGTCAAGAAAGCCCCTATGGATCTGTAGCTTATATTTAGCTAGTGGCGAAACTATCCCATCTCGGGGGGGGGGGGGGGGGGGGAGCCCAGATTTTACCAACAGGACTTGACAATTTACCGACTCACATTTCTCACGTTGTCTTAGAACCGTTGTAATAATACACTGTGATTTATCAACTAAGATGGTTTTAGTAAGGAAAATTTGTGAATTTGGCATCCACTCTCCTCACATCAGATTTTACCACATGCAACCAAGAACACACCATGCAGTAAATACATAGCAAACCAGAAAAGTCGTGATAGACACTGCGTTAAATTAGAAGCACTGCACTAGAAGCTTTTGCTTTAGAACTTACCGACAAGTTTTATTTATTTTTGCAACAGATTCCAGAAGGAAACAGAACGAAAAAGAGAGTTTCCGTTTTGCCGAAATGATTTTCCCGGTCTCTATCGAAAAGTGGAAAACAAACGAAATAAGAATATCGGTTTACCGACAAGTCTTGTTCCAGTAATCGGTTTGATTTTCCGACAAGGTCTTCAATCAATCAATCAATCAATCTTTATTATTCGAGAAACATTCCTTACGGTATTAACAAAAAAACGAATATTTGTTCTCTCGTCAAACATAACAATATACAATTAAGCTTTTACATAGTCAAATGTTCAATAATTACACAAAAATAAGAATTGCAACAAATTAAAGCGCTAAATCTCAATAATTAACATTAAAAATAGGAAAAGAATTTAAAATTTCTTAATCGTATGGGATATGGGATATAATTGTATATGGGATATAATTGTATAATATATATCCTCCGTATGGGATATAATTCCAGTTGAAATTAGAAATTCGAGTCATCT
This sequence comes from Branchinecta sandiegonensis, assembly GCA_030848855.1. Lineage (NCBI taxonomy): Eukaryota > Metazoa > Arthropoda > Branchiopoda > Anostraca > Branchinectidae > Branchinecta > Branchinecta sandiegonensis. The sequence goes on along the minus strand of JAUPMV010000006.1, from coordinate 21,683,216 downwards.
GGCATCCTTCAAGGCTACAGCGAAGAGATTTTTTCTTGCAAAAGAATAGTAATTGATGCGTGAGTGTTTTTTGTAAGTAGAATGTTGTTGTATATGTGTGAACCGTGTATGAATGGCATGTATAATAATATAAAAGTAGTGTTACCACATTATGTAGAATAGAGAAGACTGCCACCTGCGGCCAACAAACCCTTTGGGGCTTTCTTAGCAGGTGCTGTAAAATGTTTTGTATACATGTGTAAAATAAATCTAATCGTAAAAAGGTCTAAATCGGTATGCTACTAGAAACGGAACGAAAAAATAGGATACGTCGGTGCTTAAGGATTATCGACAAGAATTTTTCGGGTGATCGCATCGGAAAGTCAACACGAAACGAGGGATCTCGACTTGTAAGTAAGTAAGTAAGTAATTTATTTGTAACCTGCCATTTCTAGAAAGCACAGTAAGTGAAAGAAAATAAATAAAACACATACTCAAAAAAAATCCAGTCCCACCCGTGGAGCAAAATTCTCAGAGTTTAAGTGTATATGTATGTTATATGTAATCGTGTTCAGTTTTTCGTCAGTCAGAGAGTCTCAGTTTGTATTGTCGATTTTTTGTAAGTTTCCTATGACAGTGTTACGTTTTGCTTTTCTTTTCATTTTTGTACTCCTTCTTTTTTCTGTTTGAAATGACGGGTGATAAATAAATACATAAAAGACTCCGGTCATCGTTTTTTAGCGGAGTAAATGAAAGGAAATGAATAAAACACATAAAAGACAGAGTTTTTCAGATCATCGGTTTTCCCGACGAAGGCTTCGTGTATACCAGAGAGGAATGAGCACTGTGTTTTACCGACAAAGCTTTTGTCGATGATTGGAAGTGCAACAGGATCACTCAAATGCGGATCATTCGTCGGAAATAAGTGACAACCGACGAAACTGGGAAGAACTGCTGATTTCTGACCAGAAGTCTCCTGTTTCACCAACATAGGTCTTGTCGGTACTAGAGCCAGAGATCGGACCGGCTCCGCACCGACACAAACACTGCCGATTTCCCGACAAGAAGTTTCCTTATTTATCAACAGAGCTTTTTCTGTACCACAATAGGAACGATAAATTTACATGCCGACTTTCCGACAAGAATTTTCTTGGGGGGCAGCTTCCCCCCCCCCCCCCCCCCCCTCTCCCCTAGTTTCGCCACTGCCTTTGGCAATACTTTAATATACAGGAAACCAAATGTCGCTGCATCAGCCTCTGAGCTGCCAAATCACAGTAGGAATGACAATTCGCTATCTTACAATGCGCTTGAAAGCCATTCCCGAGCCCCAGATACCGCTGACCCATACGCCTTACAACCACCAGTAATAACTGGGGGTTTGGGATCCCAAAACGTTAATGACGGGATACCTATGACTTAGTAAAGTTTGTCCATCTGTCCGTCCGTCAAGACAACTCTGAAAGGAGTTGAGATATTTTGTTCAAACTTGGTATAGGGATTCTCTGGGTCGAAATACAGGATGCTCCGTAGCCCTATACATAAGGGTAGGGATTCAAATTAAAAGGCAAGTTTTTTTTAACTTTTTAATACTATAACAGTCGGTTTCGGAGTAAGGAGACCTGCTGAATCCATATCTGCATATTTTCAGAAAAATAGTTATCCCGGAATCCGGCAAAAACCGGACAACTGATAAAAGTCGAAGTGGATTATGGTTCGATATTGGGGTAAGGAGACATGCTGGGTCCGTTTTGAACTTCAATTTTCTTGCTGAAAAGTTAATTACATTGAAGTTAATTACAGGTTTGGTATAGGGCCAAGGCTGGGCTAAGGGGACATGCTGAGTTCACTTATGCTCTTTATTTTCTTGCTGGACAGTTTGTTCACCTGGCATCCGGCCAAAACCGGAAATTCATATTTGACACTGCAAAACGGATACATTAGCTACACTTTATTAGATCTACAATTCGATCCTTCTTGGCAAGGTCATATTCAGTCAAGCTGGAAAATAAACTTGTCCGCTTTGCAGCGTCAAATATGATCTGCAGTTAGCTTGGACCGAAGGAATATTTAGGCTACCGGAAATTCAGTAAAATATTTCTTTTCTGATGGCTAAATGGCTAAAAACCGTGTGATCATCGTAGTTGACTAACGGCATGTTCCAGCCTTCTATCAACAGTTGCTGTGTATCCCTAAATAGCCTACAGGTGGGGCTAATCGGATTAATCAGCAAACAAATTTATTCAGCGAGATTCTATCTTTCTTGGCAAGAGTTTTCTTCAGGTCGTAACTAGCAAGATTCCTTAGGGTCAAGCTAGAGCAAAGAAAGATTACCTGAAGTATCAGCCAAATTTAGTTTGGAATAGGTAGGTTCAAGTCTCTTCCCGATTTCAACATCAAAGTCAGAACTCTGGCCTATGACGGGCAGAACTTGCACAGGTGCTGAATAGCCATTCCGAGATATTGCACTTCTTGGGGGCTTTTGTTCTGAGGTATTTGAGACTATACCGAAACTTTGTCGCCTATTTTTTTGACGATTATCCAACAGCATTTTCTAGAAGAGAAAAAAAAATGAATTTGTTAGAACAACAACAACCGAAGTGCTCATAAACAAAATACTCCTGGCAGGTACTGGGACTACTCGCCCTTGTTTTAATCTGCTGCAACTATAGCAACTTAATCCATCTAATCAAAACAGATTAAGTACGAGAAGATCAAAGGGCAGCATATCTTGGCGGGACGGGGAGGAAATGCTTCACGCTGACATGGACATGCCCAGGCACAATGGAAGAAAAACTTGACCTCGCTTCCTGCTGGCTGTTTGCCTATTCCAGAAAAAGCAACTCGACGAGGACTGGCACGCACAACCGTGGAGAGAGGACTGAAGCGGTTCTCAGAAGCAACGGAAGGAAATAATCACCATCATCAACCGCAAACTATTCATCCGGATACTAAATCCGTACTGCTTGCAAGTGCAAATTAAGATAAGGCAAATGGAGCGACGGGTTGTCGTTCTTCAGTCAAAAATATTCCACCGGCAGCGGAAGTCCAAGACAGGTATACCCAATGAAAAATGTGTGGCCTGCGTAGTTGTATGATAGTTTTACCAAAAATTCGCTTGTACTGATATGTGATAGTAAAGAATACAATCATTTAACGTGTCACAGACTGGGCCAATCTTAAGCTGTTGTATCCAGTAGCATCCTGTCTTGCTATAGTAGCATCCAGTCTTGCTAATAGTAGCATGTAATAGAATGCAGTAACACGGTAGCCTTGACATGGAAGCATGTAGTAGCATCTGTTCGTACTGCATGCTACTTTTTCGTACAACTTTATTCTACTATTTTGAGATAAATTTTCATCGGGTAAAACCCTTTTTCCGCGGCGTAACTGAGGGCGACACACTTCTGAGTGTTTGCCGAGGAAACACGATTGTGTGTGGCGCAGTAGAGCCACAAATTGAAATTTGCGGAAACGCCGTTGTGTCTGGGCTTTTTTTTGGAAGTAACTTCGAATGTCTGAATCGAAAAATAAAACCTAGGTAAAATCTAAATGGAGAATCCGGCTGACGTCCATACCGCTCTGTGGAAAAAGCATCCTCAGTTTATGTATGTTTGCTTGATGAAGCAGTTAATTTTATTATTTAGAATTTAACTTGCTGTTTAATCTGAATTCCCCGCCAAATTCGAGCCAAAAATCGAGAATCTCCTCGACAGTTCTTTGTCAAATACAAGCCACAGAAACCTCGTTGGTCGCTTAAACACACTTGTGGGCCACACCAACGACCGCGGAAACACCCTTTTCGAGCCACAAACACTTTGTGGCTTCGCAGAAAAACGCCTATACAAGTCATCTAGGGTAAAAGGCCTGCAAAAGACGAGTCCAAAGGTGACAGAAAACACCAAAGCTACTTCGTAACACATATTCTCACCTGGTGTAGGAACTTTTCAGATCTGTTATCAGCCGAGTTAGAAAAACCATCTTCATGCATAGTAGCACTTACAGTCATCAATTAATCCTGCTCCTGCAAGAAAACTAAATCAATTGCTTATGTCAAACAGTTACCAATACCTAATCGAGTACTCGTCGTCTGGAACCTAAATAGGCATGCAATTGCTTTTGAGATATCATTCTCCCCTTTTATCAAACTTTTCCATCCATATCTCGACGTTCACTTTTTGTTTCAGAAGCTGGTTGGAAAAGTCATGGTCCGCCTAACGCACTGAGTTCTTTTGACATCACATGAATTCCTAGGCTTTGATGGATGTTAAACCCACCTTTAGGCAGCCTAGGATAAATTGTGCTTCGGGTAGGCAGAATGCTGGAGCACCTTGATCATCAAACATATATCCCTGACTTTGGACAACATGGTGGCAATGGCTGCACTAACTGGCGTAGGGTGTGTACTACAGTATGTCAAATGCCATACCAATGTAAATGAAATGTAACACTGCCTTGACTGTTTTTATGGCACTTGCAGCTTCGCTCAAGTGCAATATACCGATCACTTTTCGTTCGGTCTGTCAGGCCACTGTTCTCGAGTTAAGGTTACTTCCAGAAGTGCTAGGACGATGAAACTTGGCAGGAGTATTAGGAACCCGGCCAAACCAACTTGGAGACAGTCATTACCCCGATCCGACCACCATGGGAGGAGTGGAGTGAGGGGGGATCCGGAATATTGACGTTTATATAACTTTTAAACGGGGAATCCGACCTTAATCAAACTTGATATTTGGAAAGAACTCATGTCTCAGATGTCAAACTTTAAGTCCGGAATTTATCCGGTGGTTTTGGGGAGAGTTGGGGGGGGGGGAAATCATGTGACATGTTCAGAGTGGGCGTTCAGTTCAGTTCAGACATGAGTTGGAGGGGGTATTCTAGAAATTTTCAGCACCTCTAGGTATCAAATGAACTGAATGATTAAGGTGAAACTTTGAGAGTACAAAAGTCATTTACTCTAGATGATAAGTTCTAGGATCCCGGCAGGATTTGACATTTTGCAACACTAGTTGGTATGGGGGGAGGGGGTGCAGGACATTTTGAGGAAATGCTCAGATTCGAGTTATAAGTTGACGATTGAAGTAGAAATATTAGAAATCTTCTTTCTAGGTCCAAAACATATTTTTCAATGGGGAGGGGCTAGGGGGGGGGGGGGTGACTTTCTCCCCTACTTTCTTGTAGCACCTAGTTATAACATACCAAGTGCCATGGGCTCGTAGATTCCTCTGATGTAGTGTATCTAAGCTGTCATGAGCACATCTGCTTACTTCACATATTAGTAATTACTTTATCAAAGGATTTGATTGGTTGCTAGAAAGTTCATTTTATTTTTAAATTGCTGGCTTGGGACATTTACTTGGACTCATGACTAAGCTGGTTTTCAAGACGAGTCTGAATCCTGGTCCGTGAATGATGAGCAGAAACGTGTCTGAGTCCATTAAAAAGGCTTCTTGGGACGAGTCAGAGTCCACCAGCTCTGCCTCGCAGTGCCAAACCTCTTTTTGGGAGGTTTGACAGACCTAGCTTAGGAGATTATATCACTGCAAAGATGAGGCAAACCTCCTGCTTAGGAGGACACTAAAGCAGCCAGATCAGAGCCAGATGGCACAAACCAAAGATGAGCTGCGTTTTTGCCTGCCTTACAGCACGTCTGTGAGTAGCAGCTGTGCTTATTAGGTGTTTTGGCAAACCTTTCCCTGTAGCCTGTCTGCTTATAAGGCATTTTTACTCCTCAGTCCAACAGCCAAAGAACGAAATCCACAGGCTACAGCCAAAGGCCTCTTGATGCCATTGTTCCTTGGCCTTAGCCTGTGGTTCCTTTCAAAATGGAGGATGCTCAGTATCTGGAAACTCCGGAATACAACAATGAATTTTTCAAATCTAAATGTAAGTATTGTGAATGACTGCTGTTTGCTTGTCCACTGTCTGTATTCTGGGAATTATTTTTTGTATAGTGGGTCCAGAACTTTTTGTAGCTCTCGGTTGTGGTGTATCCAGAAGAGCAGAAGAGCACACTGGGTCAGTTAGCACACTAGTTAAAACCAGGAAGTAAGCTGTTTTTTAGATTGCCAGAGTAGTCTGCAGACCGTCCACCAAAGTAATAATTTGCCATTTTATGCTTATTATGCTTATAAGGCATTTTTGCTGTTCATACCTGGTTCAAACCCACAGGCCAAAGTCTACGGCAAAAAGCTTGCAAAAATGCCTTGTTAGCACACAGGCCAACTGCTAAGGCTAGCCTACAGTCCACAGGAATGCAAAAACGCAGCTATGGTTATGCAATGGTTATGTAGACACAGAGAAAAACCTGAGATTCCCTTGACCGCCAGATCAGAAAAAAAAATCCCAGGTAGGAAACTACAATACCATAGTGTTATAGGCCTATCGAGGCCTATGTGGACCGGTTACAAGAGCTTAAGCACAACTACAGTACAACTCATTTCAGTCTAAACTTAACGTCTTAAGACAAATGCAATTTCTTTCACAACTTTCCTAACACAAGAAGCACCCATCATGACTTAAGTCTAGCCAATAGTTGCATTTTCGCTGATACCATGGTATCTGTTACCACCACTGATACACAGTGCTCTACAAAAACAACTTTTGCCGAAATTGCACTTCTCAAAGTCATCCCAAAAGAAAAACAGATATCCAGCTGATATCCAGTTACATCACTAAGTGCTAAACTTCTTTCTCACCAATCTGACAAAATTTGATGAAAGTGAGATGACTTTCCAGATACCTGGATACCACGGCCAGTTACCACGGTCGGACGGTAGTATCTGAATATCTGATACTACGATAACTGGCCAGATACCACCATAACTGCAAAAACGCCATTTGAATGTGGTATCAGATACCATGATAACTGCAAAAAATGACTTTAGACCGTGGTAACAGATACCATGGTATCAGCAAAAATGCAACTAATATTAATGATATTTCTAGGAAAGCACATTGACTCTATCCTAGTTCATACCTGCATGAAATTATAGTAACCCACTGTATCTCCTACTTCTCAGTTCAAGACAGCAAAATAGAGTTTGCTCTGGTTCAAGAGAATTCAGAATTCCCTCTGACTCAGCGTTGCCAGCGCTCATAAAGAAAAGGTACCAGAAAAAAAAGACAGAAAAATGTACCATTGACCATTTCCCAATTTTTGCCGCGTGTTGCGCGCGCAACACGCTGACCATTGGCGATGTCCAGTACAGCATATCAGATATTTTATTTTCACACTTGGTTCGTTGCTGAAAATATTAAAAAAAAAGCCAAAAGCTTTCCTTGAAATTATTCTTATCAGTTAACTAGAAGAACAGGCTTTTGTCGAAAACTGAAGTTGGAATTTTTGGTCTGATTAGTGATGCGACAGCATAATTTAATCATATTTATTCCTGCCAACAAATTGATTTCGAATCAGAAAACGGTAACTAGAAATGGATTTTTTTAGGAAAATGTGTCGACAAAAAATGTCTGTCTGCTTTTGTCGTGGCTTCCAGCCAATTGAAGCTATTTTAAAACTGTGCCAATGGATTCCACCCTACCCCCCCCCCCCCCCTTAGTACCTCTGCTAAAGATCCGAGTTTTCAAAAGGGACGGTACTCGCATTTGTAGATTGTTTATACCTTCTTCAAATATTTCGCCAGTTAGGGTGTGTCACCATCAGGGGTGCGCCATCGGCAGAAGATTCTGAACTCCGAGGAGCAGAGAGAGTCTTTTTGGTCCCAATGAAAAGTAAGGAAGCTATGAAATCACAAATCTGTCCGTCTAAAAAGTGACGAAATAGTGGCCACTGAAAAAACAAAAGCTACGAGCCCATATGGCATTTGTACGAGTAAGAAAGTAGATGAGAACGTCATAAAATACCCCCATCACCCCCCCCCCCCCCCCTCCCAAGGATCGGACCTAGAAATAGGATAATATCTAGTCTGAGCGTTCCCGGCATCGCCTTGGATCATCTAGGGTTAATGGTGCATCCGACTAGTTTGATCCCTAGGAATTCTACGCTATTTCCGGTACCCTCCCCCTCAAACTCCCCCTTCAGCGGCCGAATCTGGTTCGGACACACAAAACAGATCATCCAAAGCATGTTCTCTCACCGGCGATCAAGTTTCAATCCAGCCTGAAGATTTTTCGGAAACTCCTGCCCCCCCCCCCCCCAGGCCCTCCTTGCTCAGATCCGATCCGTGCCATACAATCTGACATCTAGGGCATATGGTCTCTCTACTTTCCGAGGTTCATTCAGATCACTTTACTCGTGTGACTCCTATGCGAGCCACAAAATTCCCGAAACTCCCCAACAGACTAGGCCGCATTAACTCGGCACTGTGCAACTCGCATGCCATTCGACCCATTGTTTGGTTTTTGTTCATGTCACAAAGTTTCCAGCCCCCACCTCCCATTCCCCTAGCATGATTGCTGTCTGTGAATCAGGGACAAGTTGTGCATATCTAGGTCACTAGTACAGTTTCACTCGAATCGGACCACCTGTTCGCAATCTATGGAAGTTAGTAATTACCAGATTCCCCTTCCCTTAACTCCCCCAAAAGTCATCGGATCTAGGAACGGAAGTTTTCCTAGGTCATAGTGACAGGTCGGGTATGTTTGGTCGGTCACTAATATGCCTGCCGAGTTTCATCGTCCTTAGCACACGCGATCACCGGAATTTTGGGACACCCCCTCCAACTCCCCTCAAAGAGCCCCAATGCGATCTGGTACTGTCTGAACGTATCTAGGGCTTATGCTTGTTCTTTCCACCAAATTCCATCCCGATCCCTCGACGCTAAGCGTTTCTCGAAAATTCCGGTGAACCCCTTCAACACCCTCACAAGTATCGGATCCGGTCCGGACTTGACAAGGAACATATGAAATGACACCTCTTTCCACTTGTCAAGTTTCATTGAAATCCGATCGCCCGTTCAAAAGTTATTATAATGTCATTAGATTCCGGATTCCCCATCCCTGCACTCCCCCCCACGATGGTCGGATCATACAAACGACTATTCTCAAGTTGGTTTGTTCGAATCCCTGATATGCCAGCCAATCGTCCAAATACATCAGAAAGTACTGAACTCGTGGGATCACCAGAATCCCTCCCCCCCCCGCCCAATTTCCTCCAGAGTTCTCGAATCCGGTCCGGTTATGTCAATGGTGTATCTAATACTTGTGCTTGCTCTTCCCACCAATTTTCATTCCGATTCCTCCACTTTAAGCGTTTCCTAAGATTTTCGGTTCCTCCCTCCGACTCCCCCCGAAGTCACCGGATCCGGTCCGGATTGTCATTGGATAAACCGAGACACGAGCTCTTTCTAAATATCATGTTTCATTAAGATCTGAACACCCGTTCAAAAGTTATAACACCTCAAGATTCCGGATTCCTACTCCTTCCACTCAACCCCCACGATGCTCGAATCGGGTAAGTGACTATTGCCAGCCTAATCTTTTGAGATCCCTTATGCGGCTGCCAAGTTTCATCGTCCTAGCTTATATGGAAGTACCCGAACTAGCAAAACCCGGGTCGACCGACCGACGGACGGACAGAAATTGCGATCGCTATATGGCACTTGTCGAAGGGCAAATGTCAGACAAAACCGATACAAAGCAGATTTGTTGGGTTTAAGATATGCTTACTCAGAACAGAATGAGGAAAATAGGTTTTCCGGTGAATTAAAAAAATAAGAAATTCAGATTTATGAGCGCAACAAACTTTCGTTCTTCGCCCGACAGGACATGTGCAGATATAAACTTGACTTTTAATGTTTAAAAATACACCGATTCGCGGAAGAGACTTGAACTTTTCGAGGGTAGTTTAACTGTAGTTTGACGTGTTTTGTTTAGTTATGGAATTGCCGTGTACCGCACAGTTTTATTGGTCCATCTGAAATACTGTACTTTTATAACTAAAACAAATGTACGTCATACCATACTGTGAAACTACGCCCGAGAAACTGCAATTTTAAACTGGTTTGCAGAATTTGATTCCTTCTATGCAAAAAGAAAACCCGACTCATTGACGAAACGAACTTTCACCTTTCATTATTCTCTATCTTTCCCCTATGTAGCATAGTAAAGCACATATGAAAGGATGTATCTGCCTCCCTCCTTCATCTGCGACCTCACCACCAAATCACGCCCGAGTTTCACTACGCGACAGAAGAACTATAAACAACAATTGAAAAACGAGAAGTTCACTTTAACAGATATCATTTTCGAGTTGTAGGAGTGTCCTAATATTTTCATGTGATGGACTTTGGAATTTTGCAAAAGCTTTTCAGATGTGCTTTAGAACTAGCATAGAAGCCAAAAATTTAACTCCCGACTTAAATGAGCTATTCCAGGTACCCACCTCACCCTCGCTTTACAATCGACATTTTTTCACTGTCCTGGGTACACTTGTTACGTGGGTCTCCTGTCTCTCGAATTCTGATGGCTTTTCCATGCTGTTATACCCACAAGCCATGCACATAACCTTGTCTCTCGCTTTTGGTCTATAAGGTTTATTCATATCATCCCATCCAGTCAGACACAGACTTCACTTGAACCACTAACTTTTCACAATTTGACAGGCTAAAATCTAAAAGACCCAAGTTAGACATATAGATACAAATCACAAGGGAATAAAACAGGTTTTAAAACAAAGACGAATGCTGCCATGACGAATCATGTCTCCGACCTAACGGGGTTACGAAACCTGGTTTAAACGAGTCAGCTCCTTTGAAGGGACGGGCTTACGACTAAAGCTGGGTAGTGCCAAAATTAACAATTTTTTCCGGGTTGTCGTTGTCTGTAATAAGGAAAGGTCCCCTGCCCGGGACCTCGGCGAGGCCAAAATAAACTACTATTACGACTGAGCAAAAGGCGGGGGGGGGGGGACTCACCCCCCCCCCCTTTCTGGCCACTCCTGGCCACCATGCTCATGAGAAGCCTCCAGTTTGGGGCAACCCCTCTCTTAGCACTCACAGGAGCATTCAGGGTTTAAGTAAAGCCGAGTTTATTAGATTATTAGACCCTCCCCAAAATAATAAACTCCTCAGTGCACCTAAATTCCAACTCAGCTTCTGACGAAAGCCCCGTTTATTTGTACATTTTAGAAGTAGGGTACAATTAGATTTTTGTGTACCTATGTTAAGGAAAACCGACTGATTTAGCGAACAAGAGAGATTTGGTTTCTGTTTTTATGGCACTTGCAGCCTCTGGCTCAAGTGCCATATACCGATCACAATTCCGTCTGTCGGTCTGTCGGTCTGTCGGTCTGTCGGTCTGTCGGTCTGTCGGTCTGTCGGTCTGTCGGTCTGTCGGTCTGTCGGTCTGTCGGTCGGTCCGAGTTTTTTTGTCCCACATATCCGAGTTAGGGTACTTCCAGATGTGCTAGGACAATGAAACTTGGCAGGCATATCAGGGACCCGACCAAACTAACCTGGAAATAATCAGTTTCCCGATCCGACCATATGGGGGGGAGTGCGGGGCGCTGGAAACTTGCAAATTTAGGGCATTTTGTCACTTTTTTTCTGAGTTGGGGTATTTCTAGATGAGCTAGGACAATGAAACTTGGCAGGAATATCAGGGACCCGACCAAACGAACCCGGAAATAATCAGTTTCCCGATCCGACCATATGCGGGGGAGTGGGGGCGCTCGAAACTTGAAAATTTAGTGCATTTTTTCACACTTTTTCGAGTTAGGGTACTTCCAGATGAGCTAGGACAATGAAACTTGGCAGGAATATCAGGGACCTGACCAAAGTAACCTGTAAATAATAAGTTTCCCGATCCGACCATATGCGGGGGAGCTGGGGCGCTGGAAACTTGAAAATTTAGGGCATTTTGTCACACTTTTTCGAGTGAGGGTACTTCCAGATGAGCTAGGACAATGAAACTTGGCAGGAATATCACGGACCCGACCAAACTAACCTGGAAATAATCAGTTTCCCGATCCGACCATATGGGGGGGGAGTGCGGGGCGCTGGAAACTTGAAAATTTAGGGCATTTTGTCACACTTTTTCGAGTTAGGGTACTTCCAGTTGTGCTAGGACCATGAAACTTGGCAGGCATATCAGAGACCCGACCAAACAAAATTAGGAATAATCAGTTTTCTGATCCGACCATTTTGGGGGGGGGGGGGGTGGAGGGCAGGGGAATCCGGGAAACTGAGAAGTGTGTAACTTTCGAACGGATGATCGGATTGTAATGAAACTTCATAACTGAAGAGAATATATATCTGTAATGTCCCGTTTAAAGTCTTGACCGGATTCGGTAGCCAGGGGGGAGTTGGGGGGGGGGAGACCGGAAATTTCAAGAAACGGTTAGAATGGAGGGATCGGAGTGAAACTTGCTGGGAAGAACAAGCATCTGCTCTAGATAAGTCCTTTAGACCATTGTACTGGATCCGGACACTTATGGGGGGGGGGGGGGGCCGGAATTCCGGTGATGGTGGTTTTTTGGATTTTCACGATGAAACTTGGCAGGCATATCAGGGACCCAATTAAACTGACTTCAAAATAAAAATATTGTCGATCAGATAATGGTGGGGGAGTGGAGGGAGGGGAATCCGCAGGGGAATCCGGGAAATTGAGAAGTGTGTAACTTTCGAACGGATGATCGGATTGTAATGAAACTTCATAACTGAACAGAATATATATCTGTAATGTCCCGTTTAAAGTCTTGACCGGATTCGGTAGCCAGGGGGGAGTTGGGGGGGGGGGGAGACCGGAAATTTCAAGAAACGGTTAGAATGGAGGGATCGGAGTGAAACTTGCTGGGAAGAACAAGCATCTGCTCTAGATAAGTTCTTTAGGCTATTGTACTTGATCCGGACACTTATGGGGGGGGGGGGGGTCACGGAATTCCGGTGATGGTGGTTTTGGGGATTTTCACGATGAAACTTGGCAGGCATATCAGGGACCCAATCAAACTGACTTCAAAATAAAAATTTTGTCGATCAGATAATGGTGGGGGGAGTGGAGGGAGGGGAATCCAAAATTTTCAGTCATGCGTAATTTTGGAATGGTTGATCGGATTCGAGTGAAATTTAAGAATTCAACAGAGGACATTTCTCCGATGATTTTTTTCATATCCGGACCGGATCCGGCAACTATTGGGGGGGGGGGGGGGGAAATACGTGACCCGTTTAGAATGGAGGGATCGGGATGGAACTTTGTGGGAAGAACAAACAGATGCTCTAGGTAAGTCATTTGCTGAATCGGATTGGCTACGTGCACCGCGGGGGAGCTGGGGGGGGGGGGGGTGGACCGGAAATCTCGAGAAACGGTTAGAATGATGGTATCGGAATGAAACTTGCTGGGAAGAACAAACATCTGGTCCATGTAAATCTTTTACATAATTTGACTGGATCCGGAAACTTGAGGGGGGGGGAGGAGGGGGTTTCCCGGAATTCCGTTTTGGGGGATTTTCACGACGAAACTTGGAAGGCATATCAGGGACCCGGTCAAACTGACTTGGAATAAAAAAAAAATCCTCGATATGATAATCTTGGGGGGGGGAGTTGAGGGAGGGGAATCCGGAATATTGAGTCATGCGTAACTTTGGAACGGGTGATCGGATTCGAGTGAAATTTAATAATTAAACAGAGGACATTTTTCTCTTGTGACATTTTTCATTTCCGGACCGAATCCGGCAATTATCGGGGGGAGGGCGGAAAATACTTGACCCGCTTATACTGGTGTGATCTGGATCGAACTTCCTGGGAATGACAAACAGATGCTCTGGATTAATCATTTACAGAACAGGATTGGCTCCGGTTATTATGGGTGGAGTTGGAGGAGGGGGAGGGGGGTCTGGGATTCCGGTGATCGCGCGTTAAGGTACTTCCTGATGTGCTAGGACGATGAAACTTCGCTGGAATATTGGAGACTCAACAACATTTGCTTAGAAATTGCTACTTCCCAAATCCGATTATTCCTTAAAGTACCAATCTTGACCGCAAAGTAAAAAAAATACTTTTAAGCAATATATGATTTCGTGATGCCCATCAGCCCATTAGCAGTTTTGCCTCAAGGGTTTTGCTTACAAATGAAGTTCCAGCTCCCTTATAGCGCGCATCTCAACCGCAAAGTCGAAACTTACTCTTGATCAATCAAATCATCTTGACACATGCAAGTGCCATATGAGCTTACAGCTCTTGTTATGGCACTTGTAGCCTCTGGCTCAAGTGCCATATACCGATCACAATTCCGTCTGTCGGTCTGTCGGTCGGTCCGAGTTTTTTGTTCCACATATCCGAGTTAGGGTACTTCCAGATGTGCTAGGACAATGAAACTTGGCAGGCATATCAGGGACTCGACCAAACTAACCTGGAAATAATCAGTTTCCCGATCCGAACATATGCGGGGGAGTGCGGGGCGCTGGAAACTTGAAAATTTAGGGCATTTTGTCACTTTTTTCCGAGTTAGGGTACTTCCAGATGAGCAAGACAATGAAACTTGGCAGGAATATCAGGGACCCGATCAAACGAACCTGGAAATAATCAGTTTCCCGATCCGACCATATGCGGGGGAGTGGGGGCGCTCGAAACTTGAAAATTTAGGGCATTTTGTCACACTTTTTCGAGTGAGGGTACTTCCAGATGAGCTAGGACAATGAAACTTGGCAGGAATATCAGGGACCCGACCAAACTAACCTGGAAATAATCAGTTTCCCGATCCGACCATATGCGGGGAAGTGGGGGCGCTGGAAACTTGAAAATTTAGGGCATTTTGTCACACTTTTTCGAGTTAGGGTACTTCCAGTTGTGCTAGGACCATCAAACTTGGCAGGCATATCAGAGACCCGACCAAACAAACTTATAAATAATCAATTTTCTGATCCGACCATTTGGGGGGGGGGGGGTGGAGGGCAGGGGAATCCGGGAAATTGAGAAGTGTGTAACTTTCGAACGGATGATCGGATTGTAATGAAACTTCATAACTGAATAGAATATATATCTGTAATGTCCCGTTTAAAGTCTTGACCGGATTCGGTAGCCAGGGGGGAGTTGGGGGGGGGGGGGAGACCGGAAATTTCAAGAAACGGTTAGAATGGAGGGATCGGAGTGAAACTTGCTGGGAAGAACAAGCATCTGCTCTAGATAAGTCCTTTAGACCATTGTACTGGATCCGGACACTTATGGGGGGGGGGGGTCCCGGAATTCCGGTGATGGTGGTTTTGGGGATTTTCACGATGAAACTTGGCAGGCATATCAGGGACCCAATCAAACTGACTTCAAAATAAAAATTTTGTCGATCAGATAATGGTGGGGGGAGTGGAGGGAGGGGAATCCGGGAAATTGAGAAATGTGTAACTTTCGAACGGATGATCGGATTGTAATGAAACTTCATAACTGAATAGAATATATATTTGTAATGTCCCGTTTAAAGTCTTGACCGGATTCGGTAGCCGGATTTTCACGACGAAACTTGGAAGGCATATCAGGGACCCGGTCAAACTGACTTGGAAGAAAAAAAAAAATCCTCGATCTGATAATCTTGGGGGGGGGGGGAATTGAGGGAGGGGAATCCGGAATATTGATTCATGCGTAACTTTGGAACGGGTGATCGGATTCGAGTGAAATTTAATAATTAAACAGAGACATTTTTCTCTTGTGACCTTTTTCATTTCCGGACCGAATCCGGCAATTATTGGGGGGAGGGCGGAAAATACTTGACCCGCTTAGACTGGTGTGATCTGGATCGAACTTCGTGGGAATGACAAACAGATGCTCTGGATTAATCGTTTACAGAACCGGATTGGCTCCGGTTATTGTGGGTGGAGTTGGAGGAGGGGGGGGGGGGTCTGGAATTCCGGTGATCGCGCGTTAAGGTACTTCCAGAAGTGCTAGGACGATGAAACTTCGCTGGAATATTGGAGACTCAACAACATTTGCTAAGAAATTGCTACTTCCCAAATCCGATTATTCCTTAAAGTACCAATCTTGACAGCAAAGTAAAAAAATACTTTTAAGCAATATATGCATTTTCGTGATGCCCATCAGCCCATTAGCAGTTTTGCCTCAAGGGTTTTGCTTACAAATGAATTTCCAGCTCCCTTAGAGCGCGCATCTCAACCGAAAAGTCGAAACTTACTTTTGATCAATCAAATCATCTTGACCCATGCAAGTGCCATATGAGCTTACAGCTCTTGTTATGTCACTTGCAGCCTCTGGCTCAAGTTCTCACGATCGCAATTCCGTCTGTCGGTATGTCGGTCTGTCCGGTTTTTATGGCACTTGTAGCCTCTGGCTCAAGTGCCATGTACCGATCACAATTCCGGCTGTCGGTCTGTCGGTCGGTCCGAGTTTTTTGTCCCAGATATCCGAGTTAGGGTACTTCCAGATGTGCTAGGACAATGAAACTTGGCAGGCGTATCAGGGACCCAACCAAACTAACCTGGAAATAATCAGTTTCCCGATCCGACCATATGCGGGGGAGTGCGGGGCGCTTGAAACTTGAAAATTTAGGGCATTTTGTCACTTTTTTCCGAGTTAGGGTACTTCTAGATGAGCTAGGACAATGAAACTTGGCAGGAATATCAGGGACCCGACCAAACGAACCTGGAAATAATCAGTTTCCCGATCCGACCATATGCGGGGGAGTGGGTTCGCTCGAAACTTGAAAATTTAGGGCATTTTGTCACACTTTTTCGAGTTAGGGTACTTCCAGATGAGCTAGGACAATGAAACTTGGCAGGAATATCAGGGACCTGACCAAAGTAACCTGGAAATAATAAGTTTCCCGATCCGACCACATGCGGGGGAGTTGGGGCGCTGGAAACTTGAAAATTTAGGGCATTTTGTCACACTTTTTCGAGTGAGGGTACTTCCAGATGAGCTAGGACAATGAAACTTGGCAGGAATATCAGGGACCCGACCAAACTAACCTGGAAATAATCAGTTTCCCGATCCGACCATATGCGGGGAAGTGGGGGCGCTGGAAACTTGAAAATTTAGGGCATTTTGTCACACTTTTTCGAGTTAGGGTAATTCCAGTTGTGCTAGGACCATCAAACTTGGCAGGCCTATCGGAGACCCGACCAAACAAACTTATAAATAATCAGTTTTCTGATCCGACCATTTGGGGGGGTGGGGGTGGAGGGCAGGGGAATCCGGGAAATTGAGAAGTGTTTAACTTTCGAACGGATGATCGGATTGTAATGAAACTTCATAACTGAATAGAATATATATCTGCAATGTCCCGTTTAAACTCTTGACCGGATTCGGTAGCCAGGGGGGATTTGGGGGGGGGGGAGACCGGAATTCCGGTGATGATGGTTTTGGGGATTTTCACGATGAAACTCGGCAGGCATATCAGGGACCCAATCAAACTGACTTCAAAATAAAAATTTTGTCGATCAGATAATGGTGGGGGGAGTGGAGGGAGGGGAATCCGCAGGGGAATCCGGGAAATTAAGAAGTGTGTAACTTTCGAACGGATGATCGGATTGTAATGAAACTTCATAACTGAATAAAATGTATATTTGTAATGTCCCGTTTAAAGTCTTGACCGGATTCGGTAGCCAGGGGGGAGTTGGGGGGGGACCGGAAATTTGAAGAAACGGTTAGAATGGAGGGCTCGGAGTGAAACTTGCTGGGAAGAACAAGCATCTGCTCTAGATAAGTCCTTTAGACCATTGTACTGGATCCGGACACTTATGGGGGGGGGGTCCCGGAATTCCGGTGATGGTGGTTTTGGGGATTTTCACGATGAAACTTGGCATGGCACATCAGGGACCCAATCAAACTGACTTCAAAATAAAAATTTGGTCGATCAGATAATGGTGGGCGGAGTGGAGGGAGGGGAATCCGCAGGGGAATCCGGGAAATTGAGAAGTGTGTAACTTTCGAACGGATGATCGGATTGTAATGAAACTTCATAACTGAATAGAATATATATTTGTAATGTCCCGTTTTAAGTCTTGACCGGATTCGGCAGCCAGGGGGGAGTTGGGGGGGGGGGACCGGAAATTTCAAGAAACGGTTAGAATGGAGGGATCGGAGTGAAACTTGCTGGGAAGAACAAGCATCTGCTCTAGATAAGTCCTTTAGGCCATTGTACTGGATCCGGACACTTATTGGGGGGGGGGGGGTCCCGGAATTCCGGTGATGGTGGTTTTGGGGATTTTCACGATGAAACTTGGCAGGCATATCAGGGACCCAATCAAACTGACTTCAAAATAAAAATTTTGTCGATCAGATAATGGTGGGGGAGTGGAGGGAGGGGAATCCGAAATTTTCAGTCATGCGTAATTTTGGAATGGGTGATCGGATTCGAGTGAAATTTAAGAATTGAACAGAGGATATTTCTCCGATTATTTTTTTCATATCCGGACCGGATCCGGCAACTATTTGGGGGGGAGGATACGTGACCCGTTTAGAATGGAGGGACCGGGATGGAACTTTGTGGGAAGAACAAACAGATGCTCTAGGTAAGTCATTTGCTGAATCGGATTGGCTACGTGCACCGCGGGGGAGCTGGGGTGGGGGGGGGTTGGACCGGAAATCTCGGGAAACGGTTAGAATGATGGTATCGGAGTGAAACTTGCTGGGAAGAACAAACATCTGGTCCATGTAAATCTTTTACATAATTTGACTGGATCCGGAAACTTGATTGGGGGGAAGAGGGGGTTTCCCGGAATTCCGTTTTTTGGGGGATTTTCACGACGAAACTTGGAAGGCATATCAGGGACCCAGTCAAACTGACTTGGAATAAAAAAAAAAATCCTCGATATGATAATCTTGGGGGGGGGGAGTTGAGGGAGGGGAATCCGGAATATTGAGTCATGCGTAACTTTGGAACGGGTGATCGGATTCGAGTGAAATTTAATAGTTAAACAGAGGACATTTTTCTCTGGTGACCTTTTTCATTTCCGGACCGAATCCGGCAATAATTGAGGGGAGGGTGGAAAATACTTGACCCGCTTAGACTGGTGTGATCTGGGTCGAACTTCGTGGGAATGACAAACAGATGCTCTGGATTAATCATTTACAGAACCGGATTGGCTCCGGTTATTGTGGGTGGAGTTGGAGGAGGGGGGGGGGGGGGTCTTGGATTCCGGTGATCGCGCGTTAAGGTACTTCCAGATGTGCTAGGACGATGAAACTTCGCTTGAATATTGGAGACTCAACAACATTTGCTTAGAAACTGCTACGTCCCAAATCCGATTATTCCTTAAAGTACCAATCTTGACCGCAAAGTAAAAAAAATACTTCTAAGCAATATATGCATTTTCGCGATGCCCATCAGCCCATTAGCAGTTTTGCCTCAAGGGTTTTGCTTACAAATGAATTTCCAGCTCCCTTAGAGCGCGCATCTCAACCGCAAAGTCGAAACTTACTTTTGATCAATCAAATCATCTTGACCCATGCAAGTGCCATATGAGCTTACAGCTCTTGTTTTGTTTGTCTGGAAAATTGAAGGCAGTTTGTCGCACATTTTCCAGTTAGGGTACTTCCAGATGTGCTAGGACGATGAAACTTGGCAGGCGTATCAGGGACCCGACCAAACTAACCCGGAACTAATCAGTCTCCCGATCCGACCATCTGCGGGAGAGTGGAGGGCGGGGCAATCTGGAAAATTGAAGGCAGTTTGTCACACATTTTCGAGTTAGGGTACTTCCAGATGTGCTAGGATGATGAAACTTGGCAGGCATATCAGAGACCCGACCAAACTAACTTAATCAGTTTCCCGATCCGACCATCTGGGAGGGGGGGTGGAGGGTGGGGGAATCCGGAAAATTGAGTAGTGTGTAACTTTCGAATGGCTGTTCGGATCGGAATGAAACTTAATAACTGAATAGATGATTTATCTCTGATGTTCCAATTGAAGTCTGGACCAGATTCGACAGCTACGGGGGAGTTGGGGTGGGGGGGTGGGGAGAGACCGGAAATCTCGAGAAACGGTTAGAGTGGAGGGATCGGAGTGAAACTTGCTGGGAAGAACAAACATCTGCTCTAGATAAATCGTTTACACAATTGGCCTGGATCCGAACATTTTTTTTGGGGGGGGGAGGGGATTTCCCTGAATTCTGGTGATGGCTGTTTTGGGGATTTTCATCACGAAACTTGGCAGGCATAGCAGGGACCCGAACAAACTGACTTGGAAATAAAAATTTATCGATTCGATAATCGTGGGGGGAGTACAGGGAGGGGGAATCCGAAATATTATGAGCCATGCGTAACTTTGGAACGGGTGATTGGATTCGAGTAAAATTTTAAAATTAACAGAGGACATGTTTCTGGTGGTTTTTGTCATGTCCGGACCTGACCCGACAATTTTTTTTGGGGGGATGGGCACTGTGGGGGGAGTTGGAGGGGGAGGGTCCAGATTTCCGGTGATCGCGAATTAAGGTACTTCCAGACGTGCTAGAACGATGAAACTTGGCTGGAATATTAGAGATTTAACAAGATTGGCTTAGAACTCGTCATTTTCAAAGTAAGAAAAATGCTTTAAAGCAAATTATACTTTTTCATGATCCCCATGAGCCCATTATCATTTTTGCCTCAAGGGTTTTGCTTACAAATGAAGTTCTAGCTCCCTTAAAGTGCGCATCTAAACCGAAAAGCGAAAAAATACTTTTGACCAAACGGTATATACTAATGATCCACAAGGGCTTGTTACTGTTTTTGCGTCAAGGATTTTGCTTACAGATGAATTTCTAGCGCCTTTAAAGTGCGCATCATCACGGCAAAGTTCAAAAATAAAATACTTTTTACCAAACGATACCTTCTTGTGATTCAAAGTCCATGGTCTTTTTTGTCTCAAGGGTTTTGCTTACAAATGATCAGCACAAACCCACGAAAAAGGCAAATTCTATATTTCATCTTCGTAACCATGCAGCCTTGCAAGAGGTGCAAGTGCCGTGTGAGCTACCAGCTTTTGTTGTGAATTTTCACAATGCACCCACTTGTGCCTTGTGAAAGTTCCACCCCGATAGTTCCAACATAAGTACAAAAAAATCGAACTGACAAATTGTACCATACTGTTAAAATGTACCAATAAATGTGTGATTGTACCAGATTGTACCAGCAGAGATGAAATTTACCAAAATGGTACAATTGTACCCAGAGGCGTTACTAGCCAAAATGCTTGGGGGGGGGGGGACGAGGCATTTACCGACTGGCTGGTAATTTTTACCGACTTTTCCTACAGAAAAAACGACTGTTTTCAGCAACAAAAATTACATTTTTGAAAAAAATCGACTGATTTTCGGAAAAAAACGACTATTTTGACGAAAAATCGACCATTTTTCAGAAAAAACGACTTTTTCATGAAAATAATCGACTGTTTTGACGAAAAATCGCGGCGCTTCGCGCCGATTCGTATTTTTTTACCGACTCGCCGGCAGCATTGGGGGGGGGGGGGCGTCCCCCCCCCTAGTCGTGACGCCCCTGATTGTACCACTGTTGGCAACACTGATATTATTTAGTGGGTACAATGGTAGTATAGCCACCGGCAGTAAAAATTTGCTAGATCTAGTAAAAAAAAAAAAAAAAAATCAAGTAAAAATCGAGGATCTAGTAAAATTCATTTAATCTAATAAAAAATCCCAATTTCTAGTAAAAAAAAAATGGTTAAAGCTAGAAGTTGTTTCATTTTTTTTTACAAATTCTAAGCATAATACAGATACATAGTACAGAGATATTAGGATCCACTCTTGCTCCTCACTCTCTGCAGCTGGCCCCATACACATCCAGAGGCCAGAGCGACAGTTGTAGATTTCGTCTGTAAACCAAATCAAGGATCAGAGCTCTTTGACCATTGTGCTAGGTCTTCAGTCACTAATGAAAACGAACGAACCAACTGTTTTCAGAAAAAACTGTTTGAAGAGAATTTGAGATGTTTAAAGAAAAAATAGAATGACTTTAGAAAAATCGCGGCGCTTCGCGCCGATTCATATTTCTTTACCGATTGGCAGACAATATTATGAGGGGGCGCCCCCCCCCCGACATTTGTGGCGATTCTGCTCTTTATGACCGAGTCCGTGGTCGGAAATCTTTTGGATGCTTTCTTCAGGGGCGTCACTATGGGGGGGGGGGGAGGGGGAGGGGGACTCCCCCCCCCCAATGGTCTTGAGAAAGTACTTTCGTCGGGCGAAAGTTATAATACACAATAAAATTGTGTATGCTTTTGTCAGGCGTCGGTCGAATCGTCGGCACACCGGGTTCTTTTTATACGCAAGAAATGAAATCCTGCTAACAGTTGTTGGGCAAAACACTGAAGAAATCGAATTCTGCATGCTTTTGTCGTGTCTCGGTATGCTCGTCGGCACACATCGGGTTCTTTTTATACATAAGGAATCCAGAAGAAATAAATTTTGTTATGCTTTTGTCGGTCGACTCGTCGGCACATCGGGTTCTACTTATACGTAAGAAATCAAATTCTGCAAACTATGTCGGGCGCACCCGGGAAGTTCAAGTCTCATCGGTACAAGGGGTTACTTTTATACGTAAGAAATCAAGTTCTGTAATGCTCGATGGTTTTGTCGGGCGTCGGTATTCTCGTCGGCACATCGGGTTCTTTTTACACGTAAAAAAAATCAAAAGTCTGTATTTTTATCGGGCACATGCCGAAAGTTCAAGTAGTCTCGTCGGTACATCGGCTTCTATTTACACGTAAAAAATAAAGTTCTTTACAGTCTTGTCGGGTAAAACACAGAAGAAATCGAATTCTGAATGCTTTTGTCGGGCGTCGGTATTCTTGTCGGCACATCGGGTCTTTTTATACCTAAGAAATCAAATTCTGCAAACATTTGTCGTGCGCTAATTTTTCCGGAAAAAATACCGATTAAAAAAAATTTCGCCGGCGTACTTGTTCGGGGTACAGTCGTTGGAAGCTTCGCTTTTTATCGAAAGGCGAAACGAAAAGCCGAATATGTGAATTTAAATATATGAATTTTCGAAGGAAAAATCTCAACTGATGATTACAGTTAGTTTTTCACAAAATTTCGCCTGCGGCGCATTTTGTAGTATTCTCTATTTGGAAGAACGGTGTATCATTTAATTTTTGATTTAGGATAGGAATTCTTGGGGTCTTAAACACGTTAAAAGCTGGAAATTGTATGGTACTATAGCTAAATTTTTACGGAAAACGGCAGATTTAAAAAATTTCGCCTGCGGCGCTTAGTCTCACTTGTCTTGGTGCACTCGTTGGAAGCTTCGCTTTTAAGCGAAAGCAAAAATGAAAAGCCGAATATGTGAACTTTAATATACGAAATCATACCAAAGGAATAATCTCAACTGATGCATTTCATTTAGTTTACACAAAATTTCGCCTGCGGCGCATTTTGTAGTATTCTTTATTTGGAAAACGATGTTTCATTTAGTTGGCGATTTAGGATTGAAATTCGTGGGGGCCTGAATAGGGCCTCACAGATTCGCCTCCGGGCATTGAAGATTCTTTTTTTTTTTTTAATAAACCCTTATTCATTCAAAAAAAAGCTAGAAATTATGGTACTATAGATAAATTTTTCCTGAAAGAAAGGCAGAATTGAAACATTTCGCCTGCGGCGCTTAGTTAAACTTGTTCTTAGTACAGTCGTTGGAAGCTTCGCTTTTTGGCGAAAGATAAAATGAAAAGCCAAATATGTGAACTTTAATATACGAAATTACATCAAAAGAATAATCTCAAATGATGCATTACAGTGATGATGATGATGATGATGTTTATTCAAACAATGTTTACAACGGGTACGTCAGCTACGATTCTTCATCAGCGATATTTCGGCCCTTTTTGGCAAGGGTCCTCGTCAGGCTGTCAATCCTCTGGTTCAACTTCGGGGAAGGAAACAATCCTGTAATAATCCTGTAATAGATTCAGGATTGTTTCCTTCCCCGAAGTTGAACCAAAGGATTGACAGCCTGACGAGGACCCTTTTCAAAAAGGGCCGAAATATCGCTGATGAAGAATCGTAGCTGACGTACCCGTTGTAAACATTGTTTGAATAAATGTTTCAAAGTCAGCTTGGGCTCAAAGAATATTTATGATGATGAAATTTTATTTACGCACTTAAAAAGAGGAAAATAGTGCAGTATAGACGGATAAAAGGAAAACATACACTGAGCTTTCAATAATGTAGTAAATGCACGAAATCAAAAAATTAACTTTTAAAAAAAGAAAGAAAAGGGGGGTCCGTATAAAATCGGGTCTAAAAATTCTTCTTCCTAGATGGAGTGCGGAAAAATGGCCAAGGGCAGAAACATGAAGGTCCTGGGCAATTGAAGATAACTTCGCACAAGGGTTTCGCACAGTTAGCTTTACCCCGGTTCTATTCTGTACTGGCGGGAATGCGGCAAAGGCGAAGCGGCAACGGCGTGTTTTGTCGGCACATTTCTTAGTCCGTCGGCACAAATCGGACGTCCCCCCCCCCCCAGGTAAAAGGCTAGTGACGCCCCTGGCTTTCTTTAGCCTCCAGATCAGAAGTGTGACTGACTCAAAATTAGTGCCTCAAAATTCAACTGTTTTTCGATGTATTTCTTCAGTGCTGAAATGTTAGTAAATTTCGAGTTAGTAAATTTTATTAGAATCTAGTAAAAAAAATCTCCAGAATCTAGTAAAATTATTTTGGTCGGGTGGCAACACTGTGGCTACTGGAGAAGACTGATCAGGAAGCTGAAGAAAACGGCTCGTTCACAGGGTTGCCACCGGTAGTACAATTGTACTCTTTTTAGTACATTTTTTTCAATGTAGTGAGTTGGTAGCACATCTGAAAAAAGTAGTACTTGTGCAGTACATTTGAGACAGGTTGTACTATTCGAAAAAAAAAATATCCTTTCTGTCAAAGTTTATGTGGGCCTAGTTGTATTTTGCCCATTTTATCTGAAATATATGATCTGGTTAATCTGGTTCTGAATGGAACCCCTATTTTTGATGAAGGTTCGGTTCAGGTCATATTGGTAGGGTCGGGCTAAAGTGATTAAAGAACAGTGGAGAACAGTGCGCGAAGTGCAACCCGCGCACAATTTTTTTGGGGGTAGTACATTTTCTCCTCTGGTGGTACTTTTTTGCTACTTCGGTAGTAGATTTTATTTGAGTCAAGTGGCAACGGTGCTCGTTTAGTGGAACTGGACTGGAACAAGAACCTGAAGAACTGTCCATTTGTGTCAAAAGAATGAAATTTGCCAATTGTTGAAGACTGTATATATCAAACCAACACATCTCAAATGGATTTTTCCTTCGATTCGGCATTACCGGTAATTTGATTTTTCTTTCCTCTTTGCAGCTAAGGGCTTATGCCTTTAGGGCTTTAGGCATTTAGCATATACAGTACTGTACACTCATAGCCTATATATGCGAAGTGAGTCCTGTACAGTAGAGGTATGCTTATTTGAACACTTTTTAACTGTTCCACTACCTTGGCTTAGTTAGGCTACAGTACAGTAGAGTTATGCTTATTTGAACACTTTTTTAACTGTGTCACTGCCTTGGCTTTCTTACTTGCATATAAAAAAGTAAAATGGGAAAGAAAAATAACAAACTTGATATCAGCTAACAGCCAACTATTTCAGGTTTATCCTGGCACAAACTTGAAGCAGAAATTCGATTAACTTTCTTTGATTTTGAATTTATTAAAACGGTCCTTCCTCTTTTGAAGGCATCTGCCGGTTCGGACCGCCATCTTCTCCATTGAAGGTGCGTTCCTTGAGGCAAACTTTTCAAATTATAAAAAGCAAACCAGGCGTCAGCTGAGTCACTTTCATAGATGAATTAGCAGAATATTCAAAATGTGACAAAAGCGTGAGTGATTATTACTAGTGTTTTAGGAAAAAATGCCTGGTTTGGGTGTTAGTTTTTTCTTCGGCGATTGTTCACTGTTAGCAGACGTTCACATAAGCATACCTCTACTGTACTTGTACTTGCAAATAAAAAAGTAAAGGAAAAGAAAAATAATCAACTTGATATCAGCAGGGTTCAGGGTTATCCTGGCACAAACTTAAAGTAGAAATTCAATTAACTTTCTTTGATTATGAACTTACTAAAAAGGTCCTTCGTCTTTTGAAGGCATCTGCAGGTTTGGACCGCCATCTTCTCCATTGAAGGTGTGTTACTCATGGCAAACTTTCGAAACTATACAAAGCAAACCAGAGTTGCATTTTATTTGATTTTCACAGTACAGCAGACTGTTCGTTGTCGTTTTATTCGCCAGTGGGCCGTACGCTGGGAAGGCACAGGGTGCCTGAAGTTGTTTTATTTGCAGGCAGGCCGCCCACTGAGTGCCAGCAGACCCGCTAGTTTGTATGCTGGGTGAGGCAACAGTTAAGTACCTTCTGACGTAGTCCACCAGGAATAAAACGTCTATTTACAGTTCACCATCCGCTCCCGCTGTACTATGAGCTTCAAATAAAATGCAACTCTGATGTCAGTTTAGTCACTTTCAGCCATTAATTAGTAAAAGTGACAAAAGTGTGAGTGATTAAGACAAGTATTCATAGTAAAAAATGCCTGGTTTGGGTTTTAGTTTTTTCTTTTGGGATTGTTCACTGTTAGCAGATGTTCACATAAGCATACCTCTACTGTAAATAAGGTAAAGCAGTGATATTCTACAGATATTTATGTTCTTTTTCTTCTATGATGTCTGTAAGGACAGTGTTGCCTGTACAGCTTTGTGAGTTAGGTTGGCTGAAAGAGCAGAATGATGCATGTTTTCTTGGCCTGTCCCAGATTTTTTACTTGCTAGAGGAGAGGCACCCAACCTCAGACAAGATTTAAAATTTCCAGAGAAGTCTTCCTTGAGAAAAATCTATCTGGCTTAAAAAGGAACCAAAAAATATGTCAGACATAGAGCGTGTTCCACCCTACTTACCGTAGTAACTATGCATGATGTCACAGATTCTTGCTTTTTGTCCATATATTTTTGCCAAACTATAGGCTAAATTGGGGTAGGCTAAGGAAAGATTGGAATAAAAAGAAATAGGGTAGATCAGTGGTTCCCAACTGGGGTACGCGTACCCAAAGGGGTATGTGAGACCCTCGTAAGGGGTACGCGAAGGTCCCAAATCTCTGAATTCGAAAATGTCTGCTTTCGTCAAGAAATTAGAGTTTTGGCTTACGAAGTTTCAAATAAACAGCGCAAGTGTCTTTTTGATCCTTGACCAGTTTATGGACAAGAATGAAATTGACAGCCTTGCAGCCTCAAGTATCCCTTTTATTTATATATATTTTTACACATTAATTGCTTACCATTTATGACAATAAATGACGTCTTTTTGGTGTTCCGATCTGGACAGCTCTTAGTAAAATAATAGAACAGTGATTCTTCAAAAAGGGGTACGCAACCATTTTGAACCTTAATTAGGGGTATGCGATACGGAAAAAGTTGGGAACCACTGGGGTAGATCTTTTTCTAAGATATTGTCAATTTTTTGGGCAGCTTTGAAGAGAGAAAAGAACATTGAAAGCTGGAGACTACTTAGAAAATACGATGGAAAAACCCTGTGATCTTGTAGGCTACGCCAAAATACATGCTAAAGTATGCCAAACGCTGTGTGCACCAGTCTTGCCTTCCACAAATCCCTGATCTTTATATTAACTACAGGAGGGGTTGCCAAACTTGAAATATCTTACCTTAATTCAGTCTACCACAGATCCCTGATTTTTGGATACCCTATGCCAAACGCTGGGTATATCTAGCATTTGGCATAGCCTATGCCTAACGCTGGATACCCTATGCCAAATGCTGGATACCTGTTGGTAACCTAACCCTGACCTAGCAGTGACCTACCTCAATATAAAGGAGTTCTGATTGGTTGATTTTTTAGCTTCACTCAAATCATCAATATTTTACTGGGTTACAGTATCCAGCACCTGGCATACGGCTTTTTCCGCGACACAATTGTGGGCCACACACTTCTGAATTTTTGTCGCGGAAACACGATTGTGTGCCACACAGTCGAGCCACTAGTTGAAACTCGCGGAAACGCCGATTTGTCTATTTTTTAGGCGGTAATTTCAAATATCGGAAAATAAAAATAAAATTCTGTAAAATCTCAATAAATAGAACTCCAGGCTTATTTCCTTACCATTCTGTCCATAAAGTACCCTCAGTTTTAAGTCTATATACTTGAAAAAGTAGTTAGATTTATTGTTTAGACACTATTTTGCTGCTTAATTTGAGCTTGCTGCTTAATTTCAAGCCACAAAATCGACAATCACCTCGTCAGTTGTTTTTCTAATTTGAGCCACAAAACGAGCCACGAAAATCTTGTTGGTCGCGGAAACACACTTGTGGGCTGCACAAAAGGTCGCGGAAACACACTTTTCGAGCCACAATCGACCCACAAACTGTTTGTGGGAGCGCGGAAAAACGCCTATAGTGTATCCAGCGTTAGGCATAGGGTATGCCAAACGCTAGACATATCCAGCGTTTGGCATGGGTTATCCAAAAATCAGGGGTTTGTGGTTGACTGCCTTAACTCACAGCTTGGAGTTTCATAAACATTGTCCTTTCGGTTAATCACTCCTCATGATAATTATTGTATAGGCCTATCTAGTTGATTAGGTGCAAGATTCTGTGACATCCCAGTCAGATTTCCATTGCTTATCCCTCCACTCAGTATCTAGAGGCCTATTCTCGCCGTTCCCCGAGGACTCCTCGGGGAATCGAAAGGAACGGCGAGAATAGAGGGAGTGACTCCGCGCGGACTCCGCTAAAGAAACAGCGAGAACACGGGGAATGCTTCCAAAACGGATTTTGTTCGAAAAAAAAGATGCAGTTGTCAAAATTAGTCTGGATCCACTTTCTTTTTGGTTTTGTTTATTCTGATTGTTTTTAATTAATTTTACATTGCACAAACACCAGCAAGGAAAGGGAGTCCTTTTTGATGATCGTGATGATAATCTGAGCATTCCCCGTCCTTGGGGACTCGCGAGAATACGGGGAATGAGTCCCCGGGACAAACAAAAACGCGGGGACTCCTTAAGTGGAGTCCTCGGGGAACGGTGAGAATACACCTTAGGTGATATTTGTTGACAAGTAGCACTACTTTGAAAATGTCTGCAAAAATGTTTTTATGCAGTCGAAAACTAAAATCATACTATTTTGAGCTCAGGAGAGAATGAGGTACTTCTGAAAGAAGTTCCAAATTCTTTTTAATGAAACATGTTGAAAAGAATTGCTTTTCCAACATGTAAACCGTTATTTTAGTTTCAGTCTGGTATTTTTCTTGAAATTTGAAGTTTGGTATGATGCTGGGTCTGAGATAAGTATAAGAATTTCTTAGGATTATAAATTGGTTGAGAAATTAAAGTTTATTATAGCGAGCAAATGAATTCTAAGTTGGCAAAAAATAAAATTTTGGCCTTCTTTGCTGACAGGGAAAAGTTTCTAGAATTTGTATCTTGGGCTACAGCAATTTTTTTTTTTTGCAGCCCCATTTTAGACCTGAAGAAGGAGATATCACTATTGAAGATGAATATGATGCTTTGAACAATGAAACTTTCGGAGATATACAAGCTGAAGGTAAATATACACATATGTAGGAATTGGTCTATGGGTTTGTTCTAACTTGCTACCGTCACTCATTAAAAGCAACCAATGTAATCACCAACGAAAAGCACCAACCTGTATGAAAAACAAATAGGTTGGAGTAACAAGCAAAGCCTTTAGTAATTATTGGCATGAGATCGTAACATACCCTGTGTAATTTAGATCTGGCCTAGCTACTCATAGTTTAGACACCATTATTAATTTACCTGATTGTTCAGAAATGAACTTCGTAAGATGGATAGGAAGTTCTAGTTAAGGTTTTAAGGTGCAAAAAGGCTCAATCACACTCAATCCCTACACACAACTAGGCTTTTTTATGGCAGTCGAAGCAACTGGCCGAAGTGCCAAACAGCAATCGTGAGTTTTGTCTGTCAGTCTAGTCTGTTGGTCTATCCAACGTCGTGCAATGTCATGCGTGTACGTCGTGCGTATGCTACGTCGTGCAGTATATATATAAGCTAGAAGGATGAAACTTGCGGGATGGAATGGAAGTTTTCCCGATGGTTGAAAGTATGAAATTCACTATTAATTCAAAGGTACGCCGCAAAATACATGATTCACTTCCAAGTAAATCCGTTGAGTCAACTTTTTGAGAATCTTATCTTTCTATCTTTACTGTTTTCTCTGCTATCGAAGAGTAGAACTGAGCTGGTTGCGGCACTCGGTTGCTGAACTGATATAAACCATTCTCGCTTGTTGACGAAAAATCCCAAGATAAGAAAAGCATCTTAGATAGGCCACCGAACACAAAAGAAATATGCAAGATTGAAGAAGAGATGAAAAAGAATGGGTACTCGCCCAACAAGGAGTATCTCAAGGGCAGCTAAGAAAGCTCAGCTAATAACCCGCTCGCTCATAGCAGTGAACACTATTTGAACTTACTTGAGCCTTATTTTATCCGCAATTTTAATGTGAATTAATCAAATTGTTATTGGATAATCCCGTGCATTTTGTGTTATCAGAATTTTGGGAGTAAATGAATTGTAATTGTAAAAGCTTTCACAGGCTAATCATGTGTTTCTTTCAGGGGGTGACTGGGAACCTGAAGAGGTCGAGTATGACGCCATCATAGGTAGAGGAAAGGGAGACCTGTCTGATGAGGTAAAAACATGATTATTTTATTTCAGCAGCTTTAGTCCTGACACCGGAGTTGCCAATTCTGTCTGGAAAGTGCCGGAAGAAGAAGATAAAAGTTTTCGCTGGGATCCCAAAGTTCATTATTTATTGGATCGATCTTGTATATTTCCGATCTTCATCAGTCCCTTAAACATGTTACTTTTTATCCCCACCGCTTGTACTTCAAGAAATGATACCGGACTGGTGTTTAGTGGCAAATCGTGGCCAAAAAGCTAATCAGCTCAGAAACCAAGTTCAGATATGGATTATAAATGTATATAAATAGCTCAGAATGTATATATATATCCTAAATTTTATCGAAGAAGTCTTTTAATTTGACAAAACGACGGAATTATTCTGGATCCACTTTTGTTTTTGATTTTGTTCATTCTGATTGTTTTTAATTAGTTTTACATTTTAATGCTTACAAAAAAGAATCGTAAATACAAGGAAAAAGATATCTTTCTGTCAGAATCAGTTTTAAACTATAACCAAACCCTGACCAAACCCAAAATGGATCTCAGAAATTCTTATTAATCATCTCTAATTTCGTTTTTATCAGAAACAAGAACACCAGCAACTTCCAAAATTGATCCCCCTCCGAACCTGAAAGGTAGTCCTTCTTGACGATGGTGATGACAATCGGAGCATTCACCCTCCGTGGGAACTCGCGAGAATACTGGGAGTGAGTCCCCGGGACAATAAAAATCTCGCGGACTCCTCAGAAGGAGTCCTCGGGGAATGGGGAGAATACGCCCTAAGCAGGAGCCGTTTGGTTCAAGAATGTTAATTCTCCGTGTGTTTTGGTTGAAATGAGAAGTGGAAACCGATTACCGGAATAGGTTCCCTGGTATTTTTGCGAGGCGCATTGCTTGCCCAAAAATGATTCCGTAGTCTCTGGATGACCTTCCGAAAGTGTTACTACACCGTCAGAAGTCCTTACCTTAAAGTCCTTACCTTACCTCAAATCGCATTGTCCAGCGACAAAGGTAGATGGATATAATATGCATAACATAATAGATAACACAAAGATGCGCGGTTTCTGCACATGAAAACTTAAGATATTATCTGTTATGTTTTTTAAATGTTACGCATTAAACATTATTCACAAAAGGAGCCGAGACACCACCTCAAAAACATCTGATGACAATTTTTGTTGGTCATGATATCGGAAATGTCTGCAGATGATTTTTCGGTGGTGTTCCGGCTCTTCGTGACAATGCTTGTTATGCATAACGTTCCCAAAATCAGAACAGATAACAACCCAAGTGTTAAGTGTGGACATTGTGCATCCTTGTGTTATATGTTATATATAAACCCTTTCTGGGTTTTACCCTATATTTAAGAAAAAAAGATATTAGTGATATTCGATCTTCTTACTTCCGATTCTGTAAATTTCTTCTCTATCTTCCTCTGTGGTACAAGAATCGAAAGATAGTTAAAAAGTGTTATCTTCCCAATATTACTGAGAAGCTGACTGACCTACACAAAAAGCTCTCAGAAACAGCGTATCGACGTTTGTCGCCTCACCACGGTCTGATCCGTTTGTTTGATTAATGTTTTGTTGACTCTAGTTTTTGTTTTACGCCTTTTTCCGTTTTGTTTTTCCTTCTTCATGTTTATACTCCACTATTAATCTTTTTGATGTAAGTGGGTAATACATAAATGTTATTATTATTATGCTATGAAACTTTTGACAGTTGTCTTCTGACGACCTGATTATTCATCTTAACAATACGAAGTGGGCCCTGGATAATATTTTTTTTTCAGGGAGTTGCTTTGGAAGCTTCCATTTCTCAGTTAGTGGATGATGATGATAGTATCATTGGTGCCCGACCGGTCCCCATCAACTTCAGCCAGGTAGACCTTATTTCTTAGTGTTACGAGCCATTTCTTGAAGCTAGTATAGGCTCAAGATGCGTTGTTGATAGTTAGTCAGATGGATACTCCACTAATGTTCTCTGCGATCTTGTTTCCTGTATTATTAATAATAAAAAAAATTATTAAAAACTTATAATTATTAAAATAAATAGTTATTAAATTCCTCCTTATAAGGTTCACGGTACAAAAAAAATTATTTATTTATTTATTTATTATCACCAAAAGTGGTAAGTCATAAAGACTTGTCACTACATACAATGTGAACATAGGGCACTAGTAATACAAATAAATCTATACAATGAAAAATAAACGGAATTAAACTTAAGTTGGCAAAAATGGGTCTGCATAAGCACTCGAATAAAATGTGGACGAAACAATCGATCGTTTGAAAATATCTACGTTTTCCGACATAACAGTTTCATCTGGTAGTGCGTTCCAATCTTTACAAACCCTATTTTGAAAACTATAAATGCCAACACGTCGGTTTGGCTTTGGCTGATAAAGTTTAAATCTGTGCTGACGTGTTGACGGGTAATTTGAAAAAGTAAATAAATCTTCAGGGTTAACATTGTCAACTCCTCGCAATATCCTATATACATTCAACAAATCAGCACGTTTACGCCTGAAATCTAGGCTAGGCAACTCTAAACTTTTCATTCTACGCGGATACGACAGATTTCTCAAATAAGGTACAAGCTTTGTTGCGCGTCTTTGAACTTTCTCAATGCGTAATCTATCCGTTTTATTCATAGGGTACCAAACCGAAGAACTGTACTCCACCAAAGGCCTTACCAGCGATGTATATAACGTTTTGAAGCTTCGTAGGTTGAATTTTCTGAACGTACGTCTAATAGTATGGACACGAAAGTTTGCATTGTTACTTGTGGTAGCTACATGTTTATCAAATTTCAAATGCTTGTCGAAGTAAACACCTAAGTCACGAACCACTTCTGTAGTGCAAATGCTGGATGAACCAATACTGTACTGAAATTCCGTTCCACTACTTGACAAATAATGAACTACAGTAGTCTTATCTACATTTACGAACATGGAGTTGCGGTTTGACCATTCATGAAGCGAATCAATATCATCTTGCAGCAGTTTACAATCGGACTGATTTTCAACCTTCCGGTATAACTTGACATCGTCGGCAAATAATTTTACTGTAGAATTTTTAATCACGAGAGGCAAATCATTGATGAAAAGACAGAACATTACTGGTCCAATGCAGCTACCTTGTGGTACACCACTCAACACTTTTGCTGAAGATGACAATGCACTACCTACTAGCACTCGTTGACTCCTATTTGTTAAATAATCCTCAATCCATGCTAACGACCTTCTACCTATTTTATAATTAGAACATTTTTGTAGAAGAAGTCGTGTTGAAATTTTATCGAACGCTTTGGAATAGTCAAAATAGACGCAGTCGAACAACACACCAAGATCACCCATTTTCTGAAAATCTGATACAACTTCTAGAAGCTGCGTGTTGCATGATCTTTTCTTTCTGAAACCATGCTGTGAAGGGTGCCATAGCCCATTCTTCTCAAAATAATCCTGAATACGAGACACTATTATTTTTTCAAAAATGCGACAAAATATGGAAGTGTTGGATATTGGCCGATAATTACTTAATTTCGACTTTGAACCTTTTTTATGCAGTGGCTTTACTATCGCTTCTTTCCATGCAGCAGGGCATCTTCCAGTCGCTAAACACTTATTATACAAAACAGTTAAAGGAGCAGAAAGGACTGACGCAAGGCGAGAAATCATGACGTTTGAAAAACAATGTATATCATGAGCTTTGTTACAATTTAATTTGTTGAGTATACCGAGTACCGTCTCATTTGAAACATCTCCATCATCAAAAGTTACTTCCGGTTGGAAATCTGGGGTGGAAACAAGAGAAGCTGTTAGGGACGGAGATACGAAAACAGACGAAAACATGTTATTGAATGCTTCCGATTTTTCTTGATCGTCATGTATTTCACCACCAACATCATTCATAAATGAAATTGAAGAAGTAGATACTCTTTCAATATTTTTATTAACGTACTTCCAGTATCTTTTTGGGAACTTTTTCATAGATGCAATTACTGAAGTTTCAACATTTTCACGGTTTATTTTAAGAAGCTTGGTTGCTTTATTTCGTGCTTTTTTGTATGAATCCCAGTCTTCATTAGTTTTACCTTCCATGTACCTCCTCCATCTACTATTCTTCTCTTCAATCGCTTCCAGAATGAACTTTGGCAAAGTCCGCCTTTTTTTTCTTCCCCGAGGCAATACTTTTCTTGGTACAAACTTATCTCTACCTTCCGTAAGAACACGTCTTAAAAGCTCAAACATCTCATCTGGTCCTTTCCCCTCCTCACTGAATTTAGTAACTAAATCAACTGAAGCAACATATTCCTTAAAAGAATCATAATCAACTTTGTGATAATCGTGTTGTACATTAGTGGTGGGCATAGTCGGGGCTTCAGCATTAAATTTCATAAACAAAACTGAATGATCACTTTTTCCCAACGGTGAACCAAATTCGAAAGAGGACAGGTCCGTTTCATTTTTAGAAATAACAAGGTCAAGAACCGAGGGGTGATTCCCACCACGGCCGCGAGTAGGGCCTTTCACATGTTGAAATAAAAAAGACTGGTGTAACGTGTCAAGAAACTGTGACTCGTATGACTCAGAACCAACGGTTGGTGTTCCCGTCAACCAATCAATACGAGGTAAATTGAAGTCACCAACGACCAAAATCTTGTTTTTAATAACTGACAACTCTCTCAAATACTGCAAAATTAACTGGTCATTTGCTTCAGAACTGCTATCTTTTGTAGGGCTTCGGTAAATGGCTACGATCCGCAGTGGAAGACTTGATCGAGGTAGCTGGACGTCCACACACAGGCTTTCAACAATATTTGAACCGATTTGATTGGTTACCTCACTGAATTTTAAGTCCTGACTAACATAAATCACAATACCTCTTCTAAATTTCTCATTAGATAATAAAGTATACCCTTTGAGCTGACGAAGATAAGAACTTGGATTTAAACAATTTTTTGGTAGAGCTTCAGTTACTACAATAATAGATGGTTGCTTCACTACAACTACAGATTCCAATTCTTCATATTTGTTCGAGAGAGAATCAGCGTTCGTGTACATGACCAGGAGATTATTGTTCCATTTGCGAGGTCTCTGAGGAATTTCCCTGGACACGAAACTCCTTTTTCTTCACAGTTTCATAACCACTACGTCCCCTGCGAATTCGCCAACTGTCATCTCCCGCCTTGAACTTTTCAGCTAATTCCTGCTTGAGCTGGTCATACTTTTTCTTGTCTATGCGCTCAGCTTCCGTTTTGTCGTGGCTAAAGTTGAAATTATTGAATTGTGCAACAATTTTGGATCGTTCAGTTGCTAAGAACACAGCTGCTATGTCGCGTTCAACTGCCTCACGGAACATAACTTTGATTGGCCGTGTGCGACCAACAGAGTGTTTACCAACTCTGACAGTGAAGGAGGTTTGCACGGGTGCAGCAGACAAAAGAGTTTGGTTCACGAACTTCAGGTCGAAACTGTTCTGTTCAGCCTTGGTTTTGCAAGACGGATTTTCTGGAAGGCCATAAATCATCAAGTTTTTCTGCTTATTCGCTAGATCGGTAACTAGGTCCACCGATGAACATGGTTGCTGAGAACCGTGTCCTGGGGCATTTGCACTTATTTGTGTCAGACGAGCGTCAATTCTGCCTATTTCTCCGGAGAGTTGATCACTAATACACTTCTGAACCTCGTCGACGGAACATTTAGTTATGACAGATTCCTCCAGTATCTTCAATCGCTCTTGAATGGGAGAAAGCATGGTGGCAAATTCGGTGCGTAACTCGTCCTTGAGCTCCTCCTTGAACTCCTGCAACACTTCCCGCATAGAAGACTTTATAACTTCTCTAGAGGGGCCATGTGTCTCAGAGCTGGGCTGTTGCTGCTGAAGCTTGCAAGTAACGCAAAACCATTGCGAATCAAATCTGCGTGTCATTTTAGTCCAGAGCTCATACTGTGGCTCTGTAATGTCTAAGCAACTAATGCAAAGCCACGATCGACACAAATCGCACTGGATTGCTGGATCATCATCCTCCAAACTTAAATCGCATGCTTTACATTTGTCCACACCTTTTTTTGGAGATTCTCGTTGCCTTTTATTTGGACCGGACATTCCGGGATTGACTGTTGCACAGTCTAGTGGTCGTTAACGTAATCTCCTGTAAACGTTCAGGAACTGTTCGCTTACTCAAGCTAGATGGCACTGGCAATTACCGGAAAATGAATCAGGAACATTCAGGAAGTGTTCGCTTAGTCAAACTAGATGGCACTAGCGATTTCCGGAAATGAATTCACGAAATACTCGAAAATGACGATCACAGTTGTGAAATGGTTGCTTTAAAACTGTCCAAGGCAATACCTTTGATAATATTTTTATTTAGTTCCTCCTTCGCCTTCACTATTTCCACCGTATTTTTAATTAATTAACACAAGCAAGTTTTGAAGACTAGTGCCAGTTTTGACCGCTAGAGATTCTAAAGCACAACTCTTACTAGAAACGATCTTTCCCCTATGAAATGGATCAGAAAAAATGTTTTCGAAATTACCATTACTTTCCACCTGAAACTAGCGATTATCTTACTAGCGCTTGTCGACTATATCCAGCCTTCCTGCTCTCCGACGCGGCGGCTGGGGGCAAAAGATTTAAAAATTGAACGTGCCTTGGTTAAAAAGTGGGAAAACTAAGCAAATAAAAGAAGTAATAAACAGAAGATTATCACATCCTTATGTGTGAAAGAGTTTTCAGTGGACGTTGAAGATTCCCGGCATTTTTTCGTTGGGTGACGGGAAAACTCGGCAAGACCGAAAAATCGCTAAAAATTCGTAGTTCCGAAACGAAACAATGGAGAAAGGTGGGGATTTTAGAAGCTTATAATTCCATATGGGAGCTAAGTATATTATAAAAGGCAGAATAAGCAAGAGGGGTCCTTTAATAACTTATAATTATTAAAAATAAATAATCGTGGCCAAAAAGCTAATCAGCTCAGAAACCAAGTTCAGATATGGATTTCTTTAATCGAAGAAGTCTTTTAATTTGACAAAACGACGGAATTATTCTGGATCCACTTTTGTTTTTGATTTTGTTCATTCTGATTGTTTTTAATTAGTTTTACATTTTAATGCTTACAAAGAAGAATCGTAAATACAAGGAAAAAGATATCTTTCTGTCAGAATCAGTTTTAAACTACAACCAAACCCTGACCAAACCCAATATGGATCTCAGAAATTCTTATTAATCATCTCTAATATCGTTTTTATCAAAAACAAGAA
This sequence comes from Branchinecta sandiegonensis, assembly GCA_030848855.1. Lineage (NCBI taxonomy): Eukaryota > Metazoa > Arthropoda > Branchiopoda > Anostraca > Branchinectidae > Branchinecta > Branchinecta sandiegonensis. The sequence goes on along the minus strand of JAUPMV010000006.1, from coordinate 21,645,415 downwards.
CACCAGCAACTTCCAAAATTGACCCCCCTCCGAATCTGAAAGGTAGTCCTTCTTGACGATGGTGATGACAATCGGAGCATTGGGGATTTTAGAAGCTTATAATTCCATATGGGAGCTAAGTATATTATAAAAGGCAGAATAAGCAAGACGGGTCCTTTATTAACTTATAATTATTAAAAATAAAAAATTGCTAAATTCCTCCTTATAAGGTTTACGGTGCCGCCAGATGCAGAAGCAACGACACAAGTAGACGGGGCTCTGCCCGTTTTACTTTAGATAGATAAAAGACCGATTTCGTCTTAGTAAAACCAAAAGGGACATCCGTGGAAAAGCAGTTTACTCCATCAGTCAATCATCAATCATCGGATTTATTCCTGAATATCTATCTTACGACATGATAACATAGGACTGTCAACTTAAAGCAAATATAGTTGATATGTACAATTCATTTTAAAATTTGTACGACTTCACAACTTTTGTAACATGATTAAACGATATGTCAAACATAAAAATACAAAATATGTAATTCTGTATTAATGGTCAAAGTATTATACGTGTCTTCACTTGTTAAAACTGAACGACGAAGTTGTGCTAAGGTAGGGGACATAAGTGATGCTAACATTAAGTTCGTATCAAAACCTTGACGTCTGAACTCCAGCCTAACTGTCGGCTTTTTCTAAAGTGGCTTTGATAGATATGATAGATAGATGGATAGATAGATATCGCTTTTATTCTTTTCGAACTATCGTGGTGAAATCCAAATTTGTCGAAATCGTCATATATACATGTAGACACTCGTATATAAATATGTCAACGTCATATATAAAAGTAATCACTAAATAAGATTAAAAGTTAAAGTAAAACTGTAACGGCTCCGGATGGAAAATCTGTCAAGTGCACTCCAGTATTTATCCTCCCGGCCCATATGTGAAGGGTATAAACTTATAAATTTTGTTTACATTGTGAAAGCGGGTGTCGAACTCTACTCTGAGCGTGAGTATATACAAGAATGTACCCCACACAAGAAGGATAGTCTGAGGCGAACTTCGTTGTTCGTTTATTTTTAAAATACGTTACGACTTGACTATTTTTCTCTTTTTTTGGGGGGTGGGGGAGGAAGATAGCTGGAATTCCAGAAAAAAGCACGCCCAAAACTGCTGGAAAATTGTCGTTAGTTACGACTTTTTTCTTGTCATACGTGGATTGTTTTTAAGTAGAAAGTGCATCTATAAATATTTACAGCTTGGCTCCAGGGGCGTCACGACTGGGGGGGGGGGGGAGGGGGGACGCCCCCCCCCCCCCCAATGTTGTCGGCCAGTCGGTAAAAAATTACCGAGTCGGCGCGATTTTTCGTCAAAACAGGTGATTTTTTCATGAAAACAGTCGTTTTTTTCAGAAAATCAGTTGATCTTTCGTCAAATCAATCGTTTTCCCTGAAAATTAGTCGATTTTTTTCAAAAATGTCTTTTTTCTTGAAAACAGTTGTTTTTTCTGCAAAAACAGTCGGTAAAGATTACCAGCCACTCAGCAGCCACTCGGTAAATGCCTTGCCCCCCTCCTCAAACATTTTGGCTAGTAACGCCTCTGCTTGGCTCTTCCATTTGTTTGTATGCGTCATCTTGTATACCCACGTGGCTCTAAGGTCGAATTACTTCCTGTTCTAAAAAATAATAATTGTAGGCGTTCCGGAAAGTGTCTCCTCCACCTCCAATGTTTGGATCAGACGTGAGTGGATCGCCGATTGGGAAGTCGATATGGGCTTCTGACGACATTCCTCGCGTCCAGAAACCACCTCCCGGCCTGGCAAACATCTCCATGTCTCAGAAGCTTGTAGGCGAAACCAAGGTAGGTTGGCTGCGGTGTGAAGGATAGATGAGTTTAGGAGGGTTTTCGCGCGCTGGAAAGAAAAGTCGGAATCACTTTCCCATGGTTTTCGCGCTACTTTCGGAAAGCTGCCTAACTTTCCAACCTGGTTTTCGCTCTTTGGAAACCGAAGCAGCTTTCCCGGAAAGTGATTCCACGAAGTTATTGGAAAGCTCCGCGGAAAGTTGAATGTTTCGGCGGGAATTTCAAAGGTGTGGAGAAAAAACAGTGCAAGTGTCACTAAAAATAAATAAAAATGGAAATCGTAATTAAAATGACTTCGATGGAGAACTCAAAGAATCGTTAAGTGAACCATATTTATTCGAAAAAGTTTGTATTTCAGCATTTCTCGGCGATATCAGCTTTCCATGCGTTTTCGCGATCAGTCCAGCGGGAAAGTGGAAAGTTATTACAGGAATCGCTTTCCCACAGTTTTCGCGATGCGCTTTGCTCGTCGGAAAGTGATTCCGAGATCTCGCGAAAACCCTCCTTTTGTCTTTACTTATTATACTACTCAGCGGCCAACAAAGCTCGAACAATTTGGACAACTACAATAGCAATCAAAGATTTGGCCAGGGAAAAAATTTCAGCATCGAATCTTCCATCTCCACAGCCACACCAGGAGCACTGGGACCATGTTCGTTCCACCCAGGACAGCCGGCCAATGCCTTCACCAACTAACATTAAGAGCGTATTCCACCCTTCTAACAATAGTAACTATTAGTTACTATTTTCGTTAACCTCGTAAAAAGTTACTACGCTGACCGTTCCAACCTTCTCGAAATAGTAACTAACAGTACTTATTTGCTTACCATGCTCGGGACCGTAGTAAGCGTGGTAACTACGCATCTCTGTAACGTGATTGGTCGGATTCGCCCGTGCATGTTATTCTGCTGGAAAATACAAAAATCGTTCCAGCCTTGACGGCAGAAAGCCAGAATTCGTGACGTCATGCGTAGTAACTACGTTAAGTAGGGTGGAACACGCTCTAAAAATGCAGACCACTTCCGCTTGTACCCACGCTCCCAACTGAGATATTTAATGTACACGTCGCGTAAGGGGTTTTACCGAGTCGACTGACACCAACGGTATTAGCAAGAGAGATACAGTACAACTCGTAATGGTATTTTCCAGCCAACACCATAACGCGCTGTGGTTCTTCTACGATTTTTCAGATCACATTCGCTTTTGAGTTATATCATCATACCCCTTGCTCTCTCCTTGCATACACTCAGTTCAGAATAAGGCGAGAGCTATAGGCGCATTCTCGCCGTTCCCCGGGGACTCCACTTGAGGAGTCCCCGCGTTTTTGTTTGTCCCGGGGACTCACTCCCCGTATTCTCGCGAGTTCCCACGGACGGGGAATGCTCCGATTATCGTCACCATCATAAAAAAGGACTCCCTTTCAGATTCGGAGGAGAATCAATTTTTGCTGGTGTTGATGCAATATAAAAATAATTAAAAACAATAAGAATAAACAAAAACAAAAATAAAGTGGATCCCGACTAATTCGTCAACTATACGATATGATATGATATGATATTTGTTTGTCTTAAAAGCCCAAAGGCCATAACAAACACACATAAATAACAACATGTAAATACAAAAATAAACGGTCACACTACTACACTGAACCCCACTTCAACACTTTTCCCCGTGAAGACTGGCCACTCTGAGGAACCTCGCCAGGTTTCTTATACTAAGAAAATCCCTACTCCGCATAATATTTAACAACCACTTCCTCCCATGATAAAGTGAGAGTGAGATGCGAGCGAGCCATCTAATGTACTAGTTTCCTGATCGTTTGTTGAGAAGCGTGTGTTGTGTACATGTCTTTGTTTCAGGGGGGTATTCAGACGCTCGAAGACCTCGAGCGAGAACTACTAGAGGAATCTAGGAAAGCCAGCGTGATGCCGCAGAGGCCGGCTCTTGGGACCAGGATCCGTTCGGCAGAGGAACTAGAGAAGGAGCTGTTCATGGGAGGAGAAACGCTGGTAATTTCTCTCTACAATACCATACGAGCTTTGTTTCTTGCATGAGTGCAGTACTTGTAGAATTTATCATTCTTCTTCCGTAATCGCTTGCTAATACCCGAAAATTGGGATTGGGGAGATATACTCCACTCTGATGACCTTTGACTAGTTTTTGCTTCTAGCATGAGCGACTCTTTTTGAGACCGTCTTGGTCCTTCACATTTCCCGTGAGGCCGACTTTGCAAATTGCCTTGCTTTTTCCGTTGAAGTGGACTATATTTGAATAGAGAAAAAAATTTCAAATAATGTATAGAACGGATACGTCAGCTATGATGCTTCATCAGCGATATTTCGGCCCTTCTTGGCAAGGGTCCTGGTCAGGCTTTCAATATAAGAAATAATTTTGTTCAGAAGTAAATTTTGTTTTCGCAAGTAATTTAAGGAGATATAAGTTAATAAGATATAAGGAAACAAACAATATGTGCTGCTGCGCGTCCTTGAAATCTTCCTGCCTGTTTTATTCAAGTATTTATTTATTTACTAAAGTGATACAACACTGGACAACTTGAGGAGGGTTTTTGCGAGTTGGAAAGCAAAGTCGGAATCACTTTCCAATGGTTTTCGCGCTACTTCGGAAAGTTGCCGAACTTTCCAGCCCGGTTTTCGCGCTTTGGAAACCAAAGCAGCTTTCCCGGAAAGTGATTCCACGAGGTTAGTGGAATTTGTGGGAAAGTTGAACGTTTCGGTGGGAATTTCAAAGGTGTGGAGAAAAACAGTGCAAGTTTCACTAGTAAATAAAAAAAATGGCAATCGTAATTAAGGTGACTTCGATGGAATATATGAGATTCAAAGAACCGTTAAGTGAACCGTATTTATTCGAAAAAGTTTGTAATTCAGCATTTTCTCGGCGATATCATCTTTCCAGGCGTTTTCGCGATGAGTACAGCGGGAAAGTGGAAAGTTATTCCAGGAATCGCTTTCCCACAGTTTTCGGGATGCGCTTCGCTCGTCGGAAAGTGATTCCGAGGTCCCGCGAAAACCCTCCTTTGGTCTATTGGCCTAGAAGGAAAAGAATCTTGTGTAGGCCTGTTGTAAACTCTTGTTCTCATTAGACACAAGACAGAAGCAGGGAAGGGTTAAGCGTGATGTCGTATGTTAAAGAGTGAGAGACCGCCATTTGACGTTTTCGTCCTTGACTTGTTGATATAATATGCTTAATAAGTGTGTAAACTGGAAATTTTGAAAAACAAACACTGCATCTAGCGGTTAAGAACCCCCTTCGCCCAAGCGAGGGAATCCAAAAGGAATATGTCTTTGAGAATGCGATGATCCAATGTTTCCCTTATACTGGAAATGAACATAATTTTATCACAGGTCTCAGAGTTGTATAAAATGACAAATGAGCTAACTTGTAGATAACGATATTACCAACGGAAGAGTTAGCTTTCTCATACGATTATCGTACATTGGATTCCTGTTGGAAGTTTTGGATCTTGATAATTTGCGTGGTCCGCAGCTAATATTTGATTGGGTTAGTTAGCATTTAGCATACTGCATTCACCGTTAGGCATAGGGTATGCCAAACGCCAGCATTTGGATAGGGAATTCGAAAATCAGGGGTTTCTGGTATACTTGGGTAATCAGGCAACATCTTTCGTAAAAGAAAAAATACAAGGTTTCTTGTTATTGGTAACTGAAGCGAAAATTCTCTAAAAATTTTTATAAAGTTACGTAGGCTACCCATCCTTTGGCAGCACCCAGGCAAGGACCAACTTTAACTTCTACAGGCTCCATGCAGTGAGATCTTCTTCCCTTTGAAAAAACAGGAACATTTACACAAGGGTTAATAAATCGCATGTCTAATCTGAATATTATTAAAGTTCCATCTTTCCATCATAAGGCAAAAGAAAAAATATTTCATTGCTCTCTACTGTCCGGCATGATTCTCACAGCAGATTTTGTGCAATTTAGTCCCAGTCCCTTTCAATTATTTGCCTTTTGTTATTGCTTTAAACCTTTTTAAGATGGGTATTTCTGTTGTCAACTCTTTCTTTTCAACATTATTACAGCATGGGATTTAAGTTCAGAAGAGATTACATGAAAAGGAAATCATTACGTCTGACTTTCATGTGAACAGAAGCGATCCCGGGGAAGAAACATAGTGTGAAATTGAGAATGTGGTGACTGAAAATGACACAACGGAAGTTCTGGCCCGTACCTTGCCGGTTTCCATTCTTTGGAAGCTCAGTAAACGACAAGAAGGTTGCTTAAATTATTTAATCTACGGCATAGCTTTATTTGGCTATACAGGAATTATGCATTGTCTCACAGCAAAGTTAAACATGCGGATAGATTTTGCTAGCTTCCACCGATTTCAAGTAAATCCTCTGAAATGTGCATTGTCATTGTCAGAAGTTTGATAGCATTTAACAAATCGATGCGCATCCTTGTATTAAATATTGTGACGAGTGCGAGAACATTAGTGTTATTAAAGGTTAAGCTTCTGACATCGTGGTTGGTAATGGAAAATAACACCGAGACGGTCATTGAAAATAACGTATCCGAGCCGAAGGCGAGGTAGGCTATGAAAAATATCTACCGAGCCGTGTGTTAACTGTTATAACTTTTTCGAACCGAACTCATTTCTGGAGGCTGATATGACTTATATCATCCTCTCCGGAGGCTGATATGACTTATAACATCCTCTCTGGAGGCTGATATGACTTGTAACATCCTCTCTGGAGGCTGATATGACTTATATCATCCTCTCATTTCTACCGCTAACTTTCTGTTTGAAGATTATCGTAAAATAACTGACCGTGGGTCATAGGAGGATATGCATTACACCTGTTCGAAAAAAGTTATTTGTTGATATTTTTAAAGGCCTTCGAGCTTGTTATTCCAATATCAACTGAGATGGAGGTATGTTAACTATTATAGCTTTTTCGAACGAATTTTAGTTTAGGTAGTATATAGCCTGCTCAATCTTTGGTAGTATTTTTTTGCTACTTTTGTAAGGAATTTTTATTTAAGGAAATGGCAACCCTATAGCATACAGTAGACATGAGCAAATAACTAGCCTACTGGGCATTTTTTTTTCTAACAATACAATATTTAACCGATAGCCATCTGTTACATTTGTGGCGAAGCATATGCCATCTAGCGGCCGGCTTTTAGAGAGATGTAATTAAACAGATTCAATCAGTTTTGCTACTGGTCGCAGAATTTTTAGATTTGACGTACATTTTCGTTTCGTGAGCAAAACGAGCCAGAATTTTGCGACCGGTTCCTTACCAATAAATACAAAAATAAGGCATATAAGCTGAGGAGTAGGCTTTTGTCGCCCGGCTTTCGAGCCAGTCTCCCTGCTGGCGGCTGCTGGGGACGTTATGTAAATAGTTCCTTACCAGTAAATACAAAAATAATGCATAAAAGTTGAGGAGTAGGTTTTTGCCGCCTGGCTTTCGAGCCAGTCTCCCTGCTGGGGACGTTATGTAAATAGCGTTAATATGTATATTCAAACAATAAAAGAACTTGAACTTGAACTAGGCTACAGTTACGAAGATGATAAAGCGAGATTTCGCGTTAATATTTGGTGAAAAGGACCTAGTTTCATAGGCGCCAGAATGTTACGGTTTGTGCAGCCAAAAGTCACAGGTTCCGTCAGAACAAAGTGGCAGCACTTTTGAACTGAAAGAAAAGACGTGGACTGTTGAAAAATTATAGCAAAATCAAGAGAAAAGACATCGATAATTGCTCAATGGCTACCTTCTCGATAGCAAAGGAAAGTAAGGTGTTGTTTCAGTTGACAAGTTGTGTTTTCAGGGGAAATTTGATTAAAACAAAGTATGGCCCAGATTGGTTGGCTAGGGGAGCAAGATTTCAATGTTGAACATTTTTCTGTAATGTTTTTCAACTTTATGTATTATTTTTTTGTGTTTTTTGTTTTTTTTTCTATCTGAGACTGATATCTTTTACTTACTTTTTGGAGGCCAGGTTCTACTTTTCATTATTTGAGGAAGAGTGCTCGATGAACTTCTGCGGAGGTTGATATGGCTTCGTATCATCCTCTTTGGAGGCAGATAAGATATCGTAACAACCTAAAAAAAAAACTCATTGTTATAATATAAACCTGTGGGAAGTAGGAAGATTTGCATTACATACCTGTTCGAGAAAAGCTATGACCCTTTAAGTGTTACGTTTCGCGAAAAGAGTCATGTAAACATGCTCCGCATGATTGGATTTGGGTTTGGAGGAATGGTGAGAAAAGGGGAAAGAGTAGGTGGTTGCGGGCTCTACCCTCCGATACTTAACAACCAAGGACGGGTTCATGCGGTTTGGATTCGGAATATGTTACTATTCCGAACACGAACCGCTGAAAACCCGGACAGTCGCTTCCCGAATCTCAGCCGGGCTGTGATTAGGGGTAGAGAGAGAGAAAAAAAAACTGTTTATAAGTTTTACGATAAAGTGAAGTGGAGAAGATTGGGAAAATATCCATCTTGGCGCAGACCGTCCTGGTTAAACCGGGTCTGCGTTTCATAATATTTAACACAAGGGTGCGCATCCGTATGTTAAATAATATCAAACTTCTGACAACGTGGTTTGTGCACAATATCTAATGTAGTTGCTTTTAGCCAAGAGTCCCTCCCCCTGGACTCGTTGGACCGTGGTCATCGGCCCAGCAGCGACCTCCGCTACTACCACCTTACCCTCCCGACATTCTTCGGCAGTTGGGAACAACTCCAGAGGGACTACCGAACGGTAAGTACTACTGCAACTCAGATGAAGTATTGGTAATAAGACTTCGGAGATTGTCAGATTATAAGGGTACATGATTTTCCTCCGTGGTCATACAAGAAAGCTACGTGGATAAATATTCTTTGAGCCAAAGCTGACTTTGAAACATTTATTCAAACAATGATTACAACGGATACGTCAGCTACGATTCTTCATCAGCGATATTTCGGCCCTTCTTGGCAAGGGTCCTCGTCAGGATGTCAATCCTCTGGGTCAACGTCGGGGAAGGAAACAAACCTGTAATCATTATTACAGGTTACATGATTACAGGGTTGTTTCCTTCCCCACGTTGACCCAGAGGATTGACAGCCTGACGAGGACCCTTGCCAAGAAGGGCCGAAATATTGCTGATGAAGAATCGTAGCTGACGTATCCGTTGTAAACATTGTTTAAATAAAAGCTACGTGTTTTTTTCGGAAAGCCCTATTATTGGTATTGAAGATCAAGTCGCCAACCTTTCGATTCTTTGAAACTTTAAGTTGGAACTACGGTGGAGGCACAGTCGTGCGAAAATTTGGGATGGGAATTTCGTTGGTTTCTTCGTTGATATTTTGTAAAAATTTGGGATGCGAAAATCCCACTGTATCGAATAAAACTTGGTGCCCGCAGGACGCGCATTCGCATTCGCCTATACTAATTTGGGGTCACTTTACCGGTAAAATTCGCTTCGCCTGGCAAAATTTTACTTCGCTTCGTTTCAGCTCAAGTATGACTTTTTTTCGCGTCGCGTAACCATTCGCCAGTTGGAAAGTAGAAAAGGCATTTCAGGGTTTTTTTTATTGACGTCGGTATGTGTATTATGTGTAATATTACCATAGATACCATAGTGTTATGCTAGATCCCGGGCCTTCAAAAACACATACGAATCGGTCTAACTTATCTGCAAGTCTTATAAAGTTTATATAGTGTTTCGTTTTCTTTGTGTGTAATTCATTTGTATTTCTTTCTGTTACTCCGCTCTTTCATTTGTTGTATAGCGGGCCTCAATAAATTATTATTATTATTATACATGACAATGATATCATTTAAAGGACCCCTCTTGCTTATTCTGCCTTTTTACAATGTACTTAGCTCCCATATGGAATTATAAGCTTCTAAAATCCCCACCTTTCTCCATTGTTTCGTTTCGTAACTACGAATTTTTAGCGCTTTTTCGGCCTTGTCGAGTTTTCCTTTCACCGAACGAAAAGTTTGCCGGAATCTTCGTTGTCCGCTAACAACTCTTTCACACATAAGTATGTGGTAATCTTCTGTTTATTACTTCTTTTATTTGCTTAGTTTTCCCATTTTTTAACCAAGGCATGTTCTGTTTTCAAATCTTTTGCGCCCAGCCGCCGCGTCGGAGAGCAGGAAGGCTGGATATAACCGACAAGCGCTAACAAGAGAATCGCTAGTTCCAGGCGGAAAGTAATGGTATTTTCGTAAACATTTTTTCTGATCCATTTTATAGGGAAAAGATCATTCCCAGCAAGAGTTGTGCTTTAAGATGCATTTTTTATTTGTTCCTGATCTGCGTTTTCCTGGCTAATTCGTTGAAGTATTCGTTTCGCTTGGGGGCTATGAAACTCATTCGTCGAGCGGCGCGAAAAACAAACTTGTAAGCGGAGAAGTTCACACTCCGTAGGCGCCAAGCTTAATGCCCGAAAAGTAGGCTACTAACGGATTTTTGGCTCGTATTTGAAACTGGAAGCAACTTAATTTGACTAACTAAGAATTTCCAACTATCACGTTACTTTGTTATCTGTTCTTCTGCCTGGTTCCCGAGAACACGCTCAGGAGAATAAATTTACCACGCAAGTTAGGTCTTGAAAATGACATCATCAGCTCCAGTTTGCTTAGGTCATCAGTTCGTCTAGTGAGAAAACTGGTTTTACACAGAGGCCATGGGGCTTATCCTTTCGATGATGATGAAATTTTATTTACGCACTTAAGAAGAGGAAAATAGCGCACTACAGACAAATAAAAGGAAAAAATATACTGAGCTTTCAATAATGTAGTAAATGCACAAAATGAAAAAATAAACATTTAAAAAATAGAAAAGGGGCCAATCGGGTCTAAAAAATCTTCTCCGTCGACGGACATGGATGATCGCTACACGATAAGCATTCGTGGAATGGGATATTTTTGTCTTATCCTGACAAAACAGACGAACTCCTAGCGAGATTGTCGATCTCTCTGCAGGCGTCTTGACCTGACTGCATCTTCCACGGGCAGCATTGGGGGTGTACAGTCATGGCAGGCTGTTTGCACCCATGTCGCTCTCTGCATCGTCACCATGACATAATAAAGCCCATGGGTCCGACCCCCGATTACCATGAGAGTTATATTCGTCACTGCAAACTGAGGTGGAGATTCTGTTGCCTACATTAAGCATTGTTTAAATTGGTGTTTCAGCTAACTAACTACTACACCCCAAGTGAGCACTGCCCGTAACGGGTGACAGTATTCATTCATTTGTCAAGAAAAGAACTACAGGGAAAAAGAAAAGAAGAAGAAGGGAAAAGAAAAGAAAACAAACGTAAATTAATCAAACAAAACATAGAGAACTATCGGTAGAAAAAGTTAGGATCCAGTTCGATATTTTCCAATAAGAAACTTTTAATCTTACTATTGAACTCTGGTATGCTATTAGCATTTTTCAATGTACTTATTTCGGTGTAGTAAGCGACATAAGAGCTAGACGCGTCAGCTTAGACTGCGAGCTCGACTTGGCGGGCGTGGATAAGAAAAATAAAAATAGATCCTGTTTTCTGTTAAGCAGCTCTAGTCAAATCGCCAACTGCTTGAGTTGGTATAGCTAGTAAGGAAACGATGACGTAGAAAATCCTTATACAGCCTATTTCACTAATTTGAACAGCGCTTCAGTCTATTCTTGGTCCTAGTTAACAGGTTTACGAGTTAACGATGTACGGTCTTGGATAAGGTCGCTCCTCCTCTAAAGGCATCGTTGCACATAACTCATTTTTTCTGATGTTAACCCACATTATTCTACTTAGTGTCGTTTCATGATCTCGCCGTATATTTCAGTTCCTCCTCCCGGTGTCGGTGGAATGATGTCATTCCCACATGGCTTCCCTCCTACACACATGATGCCCCCTCCAAACCTGCTTCATCAGCACATTATGACCCAGCAGTACCAGAGGGCACTCCATGAGCAAGAGAGAATGAATGGGCGACAGCACAGTCAGCGGCCGCGATACGACAGCAACGGGTAAGCGTTGACATGTCAACCCTTCTTTTCTTAAAGGACATCTGAACAATGAAACCATACTTGAACAGACCATGGAGAATGCATTTACAGACATGGCCACGGAGAGCATTCTTCTCCAGAGCGTGACGTTTTCAAAATAGGGATGTTCGTTTCTGAAGGTTTGCACATGCAGACTCCAAGACAAAAAGCGCAATTCATTCAAATCTTGTACAGCGGTGGCCGGATCGTATTGGAATTTCTTCCAGATATACGTTTGGGCTTAAATGGTTAAAAAATATTTCAGAAGAAGGGTTGATTGGAGACATTTGTTCATTTCTAAAATTGTTCGGTAGTGAAATAAGGACAGATGCAAAATGGAACAAAAATCATAGCTTGGAAACACTATTTCGTATTTGGATTGTTTTTTTGCAGGCAATGTTAACGGAAGTCATACAGATAGGGATGATACTTGTTACTCTTCATTCAGGTGTCATTTAGTATATCGGTTCCCCCCCGGCATGTATGGCATATATCGGCTGTCCCCACCCCCCGCGTCTAATTGCAGTAGGGAGGGGAAGGCGAATGTGAAAGCCGTCATAGTGTACGACGGGTCCCTTAAACGAAAGGATAAATACGGCAAAATCAAGCTTATTTATCTTTTTGTAGCATCGACTGGATAGTGGTTTTTCGGCTTGCTTGAAAGTATTAGTGTATGTTTGTAATGCAAGTTCATATTTTACTGAAAATAGTTCGGCAACATTTCAGTTTTACAAAAAAAAAAAAATCAGTTTACAATTCGGTTTATTGATCCATAATATCTTTAAAATAAAAATTAGTGCCTGATTCGTTATCAACATTGATCGATGAAGTTCAGAGCTAAGACATATGTGACCACAGTTAATTTTTCGATGGTGTCAGCGTTTCTTAAGGGAAGGGATTCCAATACGTTGGAGACCATCTTCACATCTGAGACACGCTGAATATGCAGAGGCGGGTAATAGGCTACTGTAATACGGTAGAAAAGATGTACCTTTCGACTACTAGCCATGCACTGTGTTCGGTAGCGTGGGGGAGGCTCGTGGGGTCTATCTCCTAGGGCGTTATAGAGTCAAACGAACTAGAGTGCGAGTATAGGTTTAATAACTGTTACGACTTACTTAATACATGAAGTGCGTACACTTGTAATTCCACTATAACACTGTTCAGTATGTCATTGATTACGACGGGCTTAAGATCGACTGACTTACTTAATACATATATATTTGTCCTTATATACCTGCTTTCACTTACATCGTTTCGTCATTAACTTAAATTGTTTCCTCTTTTGCTTAAATCATTACCACTTTTTTGACAGTGTAAAAACAGCTCTTAAGAGCAGGAAATACTGGAAACATTGCACGAGGGAATTTGGAAGTAAAAGTAAGAGATGCTTTGCAACAAAGAGGAACTTTGCGAGAGTCCCTTGAATCAACCAACGATTCGAAGGACTTTCGCCGGTTTGGGTGTCATTTCGGGGGGCGGGGGATCGGGGTGATCTTGGGGAGCGCAGAGCCGCCTCTCACTACACTACCATTGAGTCTGAAAGAATTAAGGTTTCTTGTTACGATGATCCTGCGGTCACCAGTAATCATACAGACTTCGCCGAGTTGGAGAGTGGCTGTTCGGCCTGTGTCAGCATTTATTATACCCACGTAAGAGCGCGTTAGTCTTAGGTTCGACTGTACATGGGCTATTCCAATAAATAAAAATGGCGTTGGCTGGACATGTGCCATCTCATACAAGTGGTCTCGCCGTTCTGTAGCTACTACATTGAAGCCCTTATTCTGTTAGGAGAGTTTGAAGGCGACGATTTAAGCCGCTTTCACAATGACGCGTCGTTGCGTATGCGATTTATCTCGCGTTGCGTACAGGTTGCGTAGCGTATCTTTTACACCTGCGCGAGAAGCTTTCAACGCTGGATGCTTATTTTCCTTTCTCGGTTTCTTCTGCTGAATGCTCGTTTCTTTCACCATTAGTAAGTTTTTCTTCATCATTAGTGGGTATTTCTCCAGTTTTTCTTCAAAAACTATTTTTTTTTTCTTTGAACAATCTGATGCGTACGCGTCGACAGGTCTATTCTTGCGTTGCGTTGTACTTGTCTGCGTAAGCTCTGCTTTGCATCGATGCAAGCGTGACGCAGATGTTTCGTAGCTCAGTGTGAAAGGCTCATCGCGTCAATGTGAAAGCGGCTTTTATGTTTTTTAGCTATGATGAGTACAACGAGGAAGATGAGTATGAGAACCTGATGTCAAGACGAGAAAAACAGTGGCTTATCAATCTCATCAACAGTCAGCATGTATCGGATAACCCGTATGTGGACGACTACTACAATACAGTAAGCACACTTTCCTGGCTTGATAGTATCGTTGAAAAAAAAGGGCAAAGTATCAGCGGGGTGATGTGGTTTTGAGGTTGGTGGATAAGGCTAGATCTGGAAAAGGGTCGCTGGGACTTTGTAGATAGCGTGATTTTCTTCTGAAGACCGGCGGGCCTGACCTTAGATTCCACTCTCAGAACCAATCAACAAAACCGGGAAACCGTAGGGATGTCCTAGGGAGCCTACGGCTGATAGGCACCGTGCTCTTCTCTCACAGAATAAACCAAATATTATACTTATCGATAATTATATAAAATCAGGATCTTTTTATCTCCAAGATGTAAACAAAGATTATGTATCAGTGATAGCCTGCCTGGCAGGTTACCGCGGAGAGAAAGAATATACCTTGTTCTTTTTATTGGTCGACATTCTTTATGTTTTCAACGGTTTGATGTTGATGGGACCCGGGTAGTTGGCCTCTTAAAGTCCCGGACGAACCGGCAGTATTATTTGTTCGAAAACTTAAAATACACAAATTCGTGAGTTGAAGAATGAGTACACATTTAGGTCTCGAATAGACCACACCCAAATCTCGTGTTAACAAGTGTATCTAACTCTAATTCGACTGCCGATTTTTTTTATAAGCAGTTTGGTTTGGATTTTCAAGAGAGCGATAAAGCATGTAAAAGTATTTTAGCAACAGTGTCTCGCATTCGCCTAGAAATGGATATAGAAGAATTCATAAAAATTTCTTAACATTCTCAGCATTCGAAAAACGGTCTGCTGTGGCTGGGGACCATCAACAACCAAATGTTACCTATACGACTTTTCACAGTCAATATAGTTTCGAAAATTCCGGCAATTTCAACTTAATATCCCATATGGTTCTGGGTGTTCTTGTGCAGTACAAGTTCCTTCTTGCGGGTAATTTTTTATTATGTTGCCCTTGTTTTGAGTAAGCATGTTTGAACAGGGACAGAAAGAAAAGTTGCGTTTTTGCAAATACCATGGTATCTGTTACCACTGTAACTGAACCTGCAATTAGTCGAGTTTACAGTTACCGTGGTATCTGATACACGATTGCTCTGCAAAATGACTATTGCCGAAATTGCTCTTTTCGAAGTCATCCCAAAAGAAAAACTGATATCCAGTTACATCACTAAGTGCCAAACTTCTTTCCCTCCAAGTGAGATGACTTTTCAGATACCACGATAACTGCAAAAATGCCTTTTGAGCGTGGCATCAGATACCACGGTAACTGCGAAAACGACTTTAGACCGTGGTATCAGATACCATGGTATCTGCAAAAACACAACTAAAGTTTGGCGACCGGTGGATTTACTTTTCGGATCTTTCAGATTTACCGACTGAGGCAGCAGAAGCGACAGCGCGAGAAGGAGCTTCGGCAGCAGATCGAACGTCAAAAACATGAAGAGCCAAAAATAGAAAACGGCTCCACATCTAACACTGAACGTCGAGAACCTTCCTCCGACTACTCGGCAGGTCGTGTAATTCTTCCTGAGAACAAGAACAAGACAGACTTGCGAAACTATGCACCGCTTCAGTTTGCCAACTCACTAGGGAGGCTTCAGTGTGTCACTGTGGCTGCACCTCGAAGACTGATTGATGTAAATATGTCCTCATCCGTGGCTGTTCATGAGACGACGGGGCAGAAAGAGTCCAGAAGGCATAAACAGCTGTTGTTAGATATCGAGCGGGTAAGTTAGGTCCAATTCACTTCAATTCAGTATAATCTAAAAAACAGATAACGGACAAGCTGATGGGTTGTTTTTGCGTCAAAACATAACGTCATAACATAACAATCTACGAGGAAATACAATTTACAGTAAATATTTACAGATGTTTTCAGTAAATCTAAGAATGAACATACTTAGTAAAATATAAATGGTTCTGCAATTTTTCGGTAAAATGCCAGCACGGCTGTCCTGTCTGGCACCCGTCGCTCATAGAGAAACACAGAAGTTAAGTCGAAACAATTCAGACGAGAGCCTGCAAAGTAAGTCTTGGGCCAAATTACAAAACTACGAAGAAAGCTTGAGCGAACTTTAAGTTCCCAACCTTGGATGAAAGGAGGCATGAAACGTTGATGAAGTTTGGAGCTGACATCTTGAAGTCCCCAACGCACCGAGATATCCTGCCTCAGTTTACTTACCTTGCCAGTGAAAAGCATAGAGATATTCTGCCTGATCTAGCACCGGTGACAGGACGGACGCGGCATCAAAATCTCCTGGTGCCGATTAAATATCGCACAAACTGGTATTCGAATTCCTTTGTACCATATTTCACTGAGAAGATTAACAAAAATCAAGTGAATTCTAAGTGATTTATTTTCTTTTATGTAATAATTGTATATATTCAAGTATTTAACACATGAAATGTAATGGTCGACGTATTTAGTGCCATGTCGGCGCTACGAGTTTGATCAATAAAAATATCCATCCATCTTCAGTAACCCAGGCACACAAGACGAGGTTGGCAACTCTGAAAGAGTGGAAAGAACTGTTAGAATGCCCGCCTACACACTCGACGACAAGATTTTTAAACTCCTTCGTGCCATACTACGTGAAGCACTACAACGACAATATCCTCAAATCGAAGTGATAGCTCATCATGTGTGTTCTTCATGTTGCGTCTTTTTGTGTTTTTCTCTTCTTCTTGTTTGACGATACCCATGTTATTGCATTGTGATAAAAGGAAAGTATAAAGATTATTATTATTATTAAAAAAAGAAAAAGAAAAAAAAAGAATCAAACTCTAACCTGGTATACTTAGGAAATATAGGTGGAGATATAGGATATATAGGTGGTACTCATTTTGATGGGTCTCGACCCCTCCTCCCCCTCCCGTTCATGGGCAGTTGGGCCCAGATTTCCCATGAGTTAAGTTTCTCTATGACAGGTCTCAAGTTCAACTCTTGTATACTTGGGGAGATCTAGGCTATGTATAGATGTGGATTTTGGTGTAACAGCAAAAAATAAAGCCACGCGACTTGCTCCTTATTGAAAACTTGGAAACTGGGCGGTTTTGTCATATGGTTGATGAGATGCCGTTCTTAATGAAGTTGCGACGAAGGGGGTGTTAGGTTGCTAACGATTTGGTTTATTGCACTTGTTATTACCTTACTAATTGAAAAGAGTTATAAAGGGTCGGACTGGCTGGAAAGACATTCAGTGTCGAAAAAGTGTTTTCAATTCAATTTATTTTCAAAACCGATACAACGGTCGAGCCGATTTGGTGGTTCTCGTTTATATTAACACTAATTATATACAAAAGATAATTCTACACTAGTTTGGATATAACCAAGACCTGCCAAACATAACACAAAATATTCAAATCTGTATACAATTAATGATGCGAGCTAAAAAGGTTGACGAAAGCGGGAACAAAACTTCTTAGGTAACGAGTCGTTGTGTGTTTAATTGGCTGCAATTTGGGTATTGGCTAGGCTACCACTCTCTCAGGCCTTACTCTTGCCGCTGAAAAATCGGGGGGGGGGGGGGGGGGAGGATATCACGTAGTGCTGGTGTATTCAAGATTTTAATTTCAAACACTAACGAATGTTTTTCACGGCCAGGGTTGTTGCAAAGTGTTCTTGCAAGATCTTCAAGAAGATCTCTTGGATTTATACATGCGGTTGTTTACATCACACGCTTTTAAAGTGGGATGATTTCAAATTAGGTTATCTCAATAGGCTACTTTTTTGGTTATTGCGGGTTTGAAATGTCTTGGTTCTAACGCTGTTTGTGTGTAAGGTGTGAAAAACATTTTACTTTCACACTCCACGTTTGAGCGCTTGCGCACTTGTTATCATCTTTCTTGCTCCAAAGTATTTGTCATTTAGGATGGCATAAAGGCCTGAAATCTTGTTCGGCCTTCACTTGAACTTTCGACCCTGCCTCGTGCAGGAAAGAGCTCCTTATCTGTACGAATTTGATTACAGATACATTGCCAGATTCAGATTAATACGTTTGTGTGCATGTTGCAACGAGCTCACCTTCACCAGCACACCAATGCTATCCCCGTATTCTCAGATTCCTCTCGGAAACCGAACAGACTGATATTTATTTATTTGTGACAAAAAAAAATACGCATATTACACTAAACAAAACAGTGTACATAAACATGACTATGTATTTTCATATTAGTACATCTTTACTTCACTACTCTGCCTGTATTTGATCCAGTTCTTGATATTTCTAGCTGTTTATCAACGTCTTTGCGCTGGAAGACTGGAATAAGCTGGTGGAAATTCCCCTTACCGGAAACACAGCACATCATGAGCAGCTTTCAGTTGCTTTCGCCAGTCCAGAGCGGCTAATCAGCATCCTGTCCATCAGAAAAGGAAAGGTAAGCCAGACAAAATTTGCAAGCATACCCGGACTCGATCAAGTTTTACTCTCAAGTTGATTAGAGGTTCGCATTTGGGGTAAAACACACGGCGAATCCATTTCTGAAGCTTATTTTCTTGCTATTAGAGATATATAGAGGGGTAAGCATATATGTTTCCGTATTCCGGGCGACCTACATGTTCAGCGAGAAAACAAGTTCCATTTAGAGATTCAGAATGTCCGTTTACGCCTGGATCTTCAGAATATTTTTTTTTTGCTTACTAACTTTCCGGTTTTGACCGGATTCTGGACGAAATAGTTGTCCTGCGAGAAAATAAGTTTCAGAAATGGAAGAATTTCTCTTTACCCCTATATCGAACCTATTTGATGGTGCAAAACGGATACGTCAGCTCAATTTTATTGGAGCTATATTTCGGCCCTTCTTGGCAAGGGTCCTCTTCAGGCTCAAAACCGCTCAAGTTGGAAAACGAACTTGAAATAAAACGAAATTTCGAAAGCGAAATATAGCTCCAATAAAATTCAGCTGACGTATCCGTTTTGCACCATCAAATATGATTCGCAGTCAGCTTGGGCTAAAGGAATATTTATATCGAACCTGTAATAAAGCTCAGATAATACTTTTCAAATTTTCCGGTTTTGGCCGGATTTCTGACGAACTAGTTGTCGGACGAGAAAATAAGTTTCAGATGTGGATTCAGCATGTCTCCTGACCCCTGAATCGACTGTCTTATTGGCATTTCAAAACTTTTTTTTTAAATACATAGCTATGGGGCCCATCTGCGAACTTGGCCTATACTTTGATCCAGAGGATATTCGCGCCAAGTTTGAACAGAATATCTCAATCCCTTGGAGAGTTATCTTGCGACCAGAAATTCACAACGCATCCTTCTTCTCCTCCCTATCCCGAATCATTGGGGCTCACATTTCTTCCTCAAGCGCCTTGTTCCAAAATACGTTATGTTACATTTGGAGATTTCGCCAATTTCCCTCTTTTCAGGATCTGGTTGCTAGAGCGTGTGCCTTCTTACCGGTGGACCAGCGGTCCAGGATTCTAAACTCGGTGTTTGTGAATATGGAATCACTCTTTAGAAAGGATCAGTCAGATCCGATGGTGCAGCGGCTCGTTGCTGTTTTATATCGGGAAATCTTGTCCCGGACGAGCCTGTCAGCCCTTCTGAAAATTGCAGAAAGTGTACAAAGCAGCAGTAGTATGACCGGCGTTCTGTCAAATAAGGTGAGTGCCCCTGGAATAGAGGAGGATTTTCGCGAGATTTCGGAATAACTTTCCAACGAGCTAAGCGCATCGCGAAAACTGTGGGAAAGCGATTCCTGGAAAACTTTCCACTTTCCCGCTGGACTGATCCCGAAAACGCATGGAAAGCTGATATGGCCGGGAAAGTGTTGAATTACAAACTTTTTCGAATAAATATGGTTTCTTTGATTCTCATATTTTCCATCGAAGTCACCTTAGTAACGCTTGCCATTTTTTTTATTTTATTAGTGATACTTGCACTGTTTTTCTCCATACTTTGAAATTCCCGCCGAAACATTCACCTTTCCTCGAGCTTTCCGCTAACCTCGTGGAATCACTTTCCGGGAAAGTTGCTTTGTTTCCGAAGCGCGAAAACCCGGTTCGAACGTTTGGTAACTTTCCGAAGCAGCGCGAAAACCATTGGAACTTTGCATCCGACATCCGACTGTGCTTTTCAGCTCGCGAAAACCCTCCTTAGTTCTTTCTCCCATTTCCATTCTAACTATTTAGGTAAAATAACCGACTGCGCTGAAAGAGATCTCTGATAAAACGAAGGTGGTCTAACGTACGACTAGTTAATGGCTTTACTAGTATAGAGAGAGAGAAGTTGATTATGAACAAATAAATAAAGCACTTCCGTTTGACAACCACCCCAAGAAGTAGTCTTGTCCTAGGGGGTGGTATAACGGGGTTTCTTCTGATGCTATAAGCCGTTATTCTGTACCTAATAGGTAGCGTTCTTGAGGCTTATGATCGAACACGCTATTCTTTATTCCCAGAGAGATAACGGGACACAGCTCTTTATTGGTAGAAGTATAACATAACACTAAATACAAAATGTAAAACGACGACCCAAGACCCCCATCCGGAAACCCCGATTTTCCAGCTGTAACCCACAATTGTAAAGGCTCGAAGGAAACATAAATTGCTGGGCTGGAGACAGATTAATGTGACAGGGCAGTTTGAGTCCAGCGTGAGAACCGTCTACCCTGCATCTTTTCCGCAGATACTTGTTATAGTGGCAAAAAAAGAGACTGCACTAATACAGAACAAAATAACAACAAAAAATCAACTTCAAGTGTCCTAATCGAAACCACAAAACCATACCATAAAAATGAAACATGTAGAGATAATAATCATTCCTTGAGCAACCACAACACAAAACAAGTAACAACCCCGACACAATAAAAATTGATACTGTTTCTCAAAATTCTATTCAAATAATGTAAATAACGGATACGTCAGCTACGATGCTTCATCAGCGATATGTCGGCCCTTCTTGGCAAGGGTCCTAGTCAGGCTGTCAATCTTCAGGGTCAACGTCGGGGAAGGAAACACACCTGTAATATTACAGGTATACATTATTTGAATATATGTTTCAAAGTCAGCTTGGGCCCAAGGAATATTTTCTTTCAAAATTCATACTTCCTAAACAGGTTCTGTTTAATTTGTCGCTTAAATGAAGAAATATCACTAATGCTTTTTATGCTTTCGCTACGCGAAATTCAGCAACAGTATGATATAATTTATTTATTTATTATTGAAGTTGGCGTTAAGCTTTTAGCTTGCAACCCTCTTACGAAAATACAGCGGAGTAAAGAAAATATAAAAACCTAACATTGGTCTGAGCAAAATAAATAAGCATGTTTACACTTTTAAAGCGATGACACACAATTTTAACGTAGACTCTAAATATTATCTGAAATTTTGTCATTGAACAAGAACAAAGGTTTCGATGGGATCCCGAAGGAAAAATTGGTTGATTTTTTGGCTTCTTCGTTTTTTTGTTTCTTTCTCGGTCTATACTGTTAAACAATGTACTGTTAAACAATGGCCAAAGGCGGGGATTTCAGAAGCTTGTAATTCCGCAAGGGAGCTAGGGATAATACAAAAGTCAGAATAAACAAGAGGGATTCTTTCAGATTTGTTCAAATGACACTCGTATTTTGAAAAAAGAAATGCTTTTAACTGCCACCTGGTCTTCCTGATACAGTTTGAATATTTTGCTAAGTGGTGCGTATCTTCATCCAGTAGATGTCGTTGAAACCAAGGGACATTCTCAAACAAAAAAAGAAGCACATTCAGAAAACTTAAATAAAACCTGAATGATCAAATTCAAACTCAAAAGTTTGTGCCAGGTCAACCCTGGATTAGTTGGTTATTAGCTGTAATGGCCCTCATCTATAAACAAAGAAGTAGTCGGTTAAAGAACATCTGACCCGATAGCGAAACATAGTCTGAGCCTCCTGTTAATATTTCAGATCGGCTGCAGCATTTGCCTCGGGCTGATATCCCACGGAGATGTTTTGAGGAGCGCAGAATCGGACGACTCAACGCTCGCGAGATGGAATGCGTTCGTCCTGGACGTCTCTGAGCGACTAACATCAGTTGGTGACGTAACTAGTGTTTCGAACTTCAGTTTGGCCGCTTTTACCCATGCTGGCGTCCCCTCCTCACACATTGAAGTGCTGGAGAAGAAGTTCAGTCAACTCGTGTGCTGATCCTTTGTGCACTGTGATTGTGAAGCAATAAGGAATCAGTAGTGACTTCCAAGCATGAGTGATCCGGTCACTGTGATTCGGGGCTTACAGTGAGCGCGTTGGAAGTTAAGTGGAGTTTGATGATGGAATAGGGATTCAGTAAGTGCTATGTTTTGGTATTGAAGGTTTTTGTTTTTAGCTTAGCTCGCCCAAGCAAATTTAATATGCCATGTTTTCTGTTGCTGTCTTCCCACTAATATCCTGTATGTGCTACTCGGCGCCAGGCCGGCTTGACAAGAGATACTGAGCGTGTTCCACCCTACTTACCGTAGTTATTATGCATGACGTCATGAATTCTGGCGTTTTGCCGTCAGGGCTGGAACGATTTTCTCATTTTCCAGTAGAATATCATGCCACGGGCCAATCCGACCAATCACGTTACAGAGATGCGTACACTGTAAAAAGTTTCTTCGACTAAGGATTAAAGTTAACTGCAGTATTTACTACTGGGATTAATCTTATCTTTACTCGGACAAGATTAATTCGAACTATCGATAATTTTATCTCAGTTGAGTCAAGGTTAATCCCACTATCAAATACTGCAAGATTTTTTTTTACAGTGTAGTTACCACGCTATAACGCTCCCGAGCATGGTAAGCAAATAGTTACTGTTAGTTACTATTTCGACAAGGTTGGAAGCGTCAGCGTAGTAACTTTTCACGAGGTTGGAACGAAAATAGTAACTCATAGTTACATTGTTAGAAGGGTGGAACACGCTCACTATTTCTGCTTACATCCAGGCATACCTAGTTTTATCTGACTCGCAGCCAGATACTGCGTGAGTGATCCCTGTAAGAATAGAGTGATACTGTAAGAATAGTCCTTCAACCCAAGTTGACTGCGCTAAAGAAATACGTCAGCCAAATTTTACTCTAGCGATATTTCAGCCCTTCTTGGCAAGGGTCTTCTTTAGGCTAAAGCTATCAAACATAAAAACCTGCGAAAAACTTATTTGACGTATCCGTTTAGCGCAGTTAAATATGAAAATACTGTACAGTAAAGGTATGCTTATGTGCACGTCTCCTAACAGTGAACTGTCGCCGAAGAAAAATCTAAAACGCAAACCAGGCATTGTTCACTATAAAATACGTACCAAAAAATGCTTTTTGCATTCATGCTTTCATAACTTTTTGAATTTTTGCTGTTACTAACAGTGTTAATGACTCAACTGCCACCTGGTTTTCTTTCATAATTTCCCAGGAACACACCTTCAGCCAAGAAGATTGTGATCTGAAGCAACAGACGCCTCAAATAGAAGAAGCACATATGTAAATTCAAAGTAAAATAATATTTAATTGAATTCGTACTCGAAGCTTATGCCAGGATAACGCTAAAATAGATAGCTATTAGCTGAAATCAAGTTTGTTATTATTCCTTTCCATTTGACTACTTTATCAGAGTAGGGAAATAGTTAGAGAAGTGTTCAAATAAGCATACCTCTACTGTAATAATCTCCGTGTACGCAGTGCCATCGCTTGGGATTCTCTTAGAGCATGTTCCTGTAATGGTTGTATTTTACACCTAATGGTTTCGCTGCTTATGCTGATGGGCTTAACACCCAACTATGGTTCCCACTGCTGCGATTTCGCGCCAATTTTTACGTTTAGACACAAATCGTGGGGCAAGCAACGCGAAAATCGGCGTGTCGGATGCGTTGAAAAGCGTCAATTGGTCCGACAAAACGCATCCGATTTTTCAGGGGAAAGGAAAGACAGATTACTTGACTTCCCAAAGCTTAAAGGACCTGTCTTACCTATAATACTAACGCAGCCAACTTCCATAACCACTCCACATATTTATAAACCCGTAGACCCCAAATTCGTACGGTACATTCTGCTGCTGATTTTGCTACCTTCGAGGTGTATCACGCTCTCGACGGTTGTCTGCGAGAAGCTTTTCCATCAGCAAAACCGGTTATGTTTCCCTGTTTCCGCTAATAAGTCAATGGGTCTTGGAAAAGGATCAAACAGCCAAAACCGTGGGTTATTTGTTGAAAGCACAGCCTATAGTGTTAAAGTACTCAGATATTTTAAACTACTTTAAGTTAAAGAGTAATAGTGCGAGGGGTCCTTTAAAAGTTGCCTTGCCAACAACATTCTAATCTTAGGATGGTTGAACAAAAAATGTCTTCCGATTAAACCTTCATTAGCTCGATTTGACTGAAAATTCCCAGTAGTCTTTTGTCCTCAGGGTCTGTAGAGGTGTCTTTCTCGTCGAGTGTTTCCTTGTTTTCCTGCAGAATGATCGCAACAGAAAGCTCTTTTTCCCGTTGCGTCTGCGGTACAGTGTGACCCTTCATGCGATAGTCTATATGACTAAGTCCAAAACACGCCAGTGATCCTCGCGAAAAACTAAAAACGTAGCACTAACGACTCAAACTCAACAACTCAATCCCGTGTTAACCAATCACGGTGATGTTTGGGAGCAGCAGTGATACCGCTTCCGGCTCTTCCGCTAGGTACAGGGCGATTCTGCATCGGAAAGAAGAGTTAGTCATCAAGAGTATTCGTCGTAAAATCAGTAACAATATCGTGTCGCTTGTAAGGCAGCAGTGGGAACCAGGGCTGAAGCTTGGTGCCCACAGAACGGGGATTAGCATTCGCCTATGCAAATTTGGCGTTGTTAGCGGAAAACATTCGCTCCACGCAATTTCAACTCCAAATCGATTTTTTCGCGTCGAAAAAAAATCGCGTTCTGTTGCCACCAAGCTCAAAGCGGATAAGGCGAGGTGTCTGCGCCGTAGGAGGGGTAGGCAAAGCTGAATGCTACTGACTTGGAGAACAGTGTAATAGTGGAAGCATGGACAGGGGTATGCTACTGAGAACTCAAGCGAATATTGGTAATGCAGGACCGCTTAATTGCTCGGAATACATGAAGTGACTTTACCTGCGGCTGCTGTCACCAAATCATCGGGATGAAATACACGACTTTTCTTTCCAGTGCCACTCCAAAAGAGGGCTAATAGTCAACAAGTTTTGCAATTTTTGTAGGGAAATTCCGGCCGTATTTCGGTACTGGCAGTGAAAAGGCACTTCTGTATAACGCACTTACCTTATCCAAGGCAAGATTATCTGACATTTACAAAAAAAACAACGTTTTATTACTTAAATCAGAATTGTACATGGTTTACAAATTGGATAATCACGCGGGTATAACTTTAATCTATGAAATAAAATGTTTCACTTAAGATCACTTTAGTTTACAATCATACACACATTAGCCTATATCGGACTATGAGTAGGAAATATTGCGATTGCGCTCACAGGCTAACGGGCAGTCTGGAGTGTAATTAAAGCCGACCCAATGTTTTTTATTACCCCAAAATCGTCATTTTTCTTTTTGAACACGTCAAAGGTGTTCATACTCGACACTTTGGTCTCGACAGGAATCTTTTTCACTGGAGGGCTGGCGACCACAGCGGTCGCTTCACCGCGCATAAGAGCGGCGATTTCCTCGCGGTCGCTGGATGAGTTCCCACTGTCTTCCTCGTCCCCTGCAAGTTGGAAAATCTTTAGTTCAGAGGGGTTTAAGAGCTTGGTCGCACTTGGCTCATTTCCTGGATTTTTGGGTTGCAAAGGTAGAACAAAAGAACAAGATACAACTAATTCTGAATGTTGTCGTTTCAAGAGATCAATTAGAGCAAAACAGCGTGTATAATTATGTTACAGGAACCCTAATTGCAATCTGCTCGTTATCCCCAAGCTGCCACAAAGCCTATGAAATCTCACGTCTCCTAGGAATTTTCAGTTGTTTGTCGAATAGGCGGCTTTTTCAGCCCAATGTGACCAAGCTTTAAAGCACTAGTAATGACAAACACACAGCTTTACTCAGCCAAAAAGGGCGGTCTCCCTTGCCAACTGTCTCGATCGCTTTGCAATCAGAGTTTGAGCTTGATGCAAAAGCTTTAGTCTGATGCAAAATTAAGGTATCTGATCTAGGTTGACTAAAACGAGCTTGAAAGAGTAATCAATTGTTACGACTACAGGCTAATTGGTGCTTGTCTGATACAAATTTTAGCTCAATCAGGCCACCCTATAGTTGCAAAATCGAACTTCGCGTAAAAGTAGGTCTACGTTCTGGCTGGGCAAATTTTTCCTTTATCTCACTTGGCAAATTTTTAAACTCGATATACAAAGAAATACTCAGTGAGGGTCTTAACGCTGTTGTTGCCTTGTCTGATAATGACTCAGAAAAGGGACTGTTTTGTTGTCCGATCAAGCCAGCGCTTTAAGCATTGTCCAAATAGGTGTAATAAGTTGAACAGCGCTATACGCGAATGTTTACGTCTTAATACACACGCCTGTTCAAATAGGAACCTGAAAGGTTCTTATCAATGCAGCGTTCGGTGTTGCCACGCTGATACCATTTTTCAAGTTTCTAAAGATCAGAAAAAATATTCTTAGTACTACTTAAAGTACACGAGTACAATCTGACGCCAATTTGCCCAATGTACTGTAACAAGCTATTAAAGCTATGGACGGACAGCATTGGTCGTCGAACTAGCAGTAAGCAGTCGTAAAAGAAAAAAACGTGTTCTTTTGAAGAAAAGTTGTTTGTTCAGCATCCGACAAAGTAGAATTTTAGTGCTTCCAGTGACAACCCTGACGACGCTGCTCCTTTCCTCGGCCCGCTGGCGCGGAACCAACCAAGCGATCTGGTTGGCCCAGCATAAGCAAGAACAGAACGCTCGTCTATTCTCCTCATTCACCTTACTACAGCGCGCTCTGATGAAAAGAGGAATCTGCTATAAGTCTTCTACGCCATAATACACCTTATAACACCTATTTGGACAATGCTTTATCCACACGCTTTGTAAGTAGGTAGACTTCCGAGAAGAAACTATACGAGATGAACGAATCAGGATACCGTCTTTAATGGCAAGGCATCTTCAAGCGACAGCCCGGATTTTCCAACTGCGCTCTGAACTTCAAGTTGGCAGTCGGGAAGATACACGAACCGACCGGACTATCGTTCGGCCGGAGGAACAGGATCCTGCTTGTGCTGCGCCAACCGGATTTGGAGGTGAACTTCGGCGCTGCCCGTATTTTTATAGTCGTGACACAACGTCAGTGCCTGCCAGCCAGCGAAACATGCTTAGTCTATTAAAGGACCCGTCGCGTCTATAATGCTAGTGCAACCTACTTCCGTAACTGCACTCATTAATTTTAAGCCCGGAGACCCAAATCTCATGTTACGTTCTAAGTTCACTAACGATACCTCACTATTAATAGTTGCACTTGTCGTGATTCACAATTTTTCCATGAGCATTATGCTCCCGAAGAGTGTTCGCGTATCATGCTACTGATGCGTAAAACCGGTTATCTGAATTTTGCCGAGTTTTTGCTAGAAGTCAATGGACCTGGGAAAAGGCTTAAAGGACCCATCGTACCTATAATGCCAATGCAACTTACTTCTGCAACTGCATTCATTTATTCTTAAGCCCTGAGACCCAAATTTCGTATGTTACATTCTAAACCCGCTAACGACACCTCACTAATCTTTGCACTTGCTACGATTATTTCCAGCTGCATTATGCTACCGACGAGCGCTGACGTATCATTTCTATTGATGCGTAAAACCGGTTATCTGAATTTTTGCCGAGTTTTTGCTAGAAATCCATGGGCCTGGGAGAAGGCTTAAAACAGCCAAAGCCGTGGATAATTTGTTAAAAGTACAACCTAATTTTACAGTATTCTGGATATATTGAATACTGGAACATAAAAAATAAATAGTGGGACAGGTGCTTTAAAGGCGAAAGCTTTGATGCAGTTATTTTATCATTATTATTATTAAAACAGCCAAATACGTGGTTAATTTGTTAAAGCCGATCCTAGTTTTACAATATTCAAAACTAACATAAACCGTATATAGTGCCAGGTGTGCTTTAAGTAATCACGGCGCTGTATTGGCACGAGGGAGAACTCGACTGAAACGCAACAGGGTGGATACTGGGAGAAGAAAGATCACTAGTCGGAAAACAATATCAGGGTCGTGGATTTCCTTGAGCTGGGACAGTGATCATTTTCCAACTAACCGGACATAGTTCCGAAAACACGAATTCCATTTTTTATTTGATTCGCTGTATTCTGGCAGGCATCTTACCTCTTCCTTGGAAATGTCGCATACGGTGCCGCAGTGATCTTCGTTCCTGCGCCGCTGAAGTGCCACCAGCCATTGCGCGGACAGTCAGCTCATGTGGGAACATTTTTGGCAAAGCAGACTGGAAAAAAGAATAGGAATTTTAGAATTCTAGGGGATTTCAGAAAACCTGTTTTGCTTGCTTGAGGTCCTTCTTGGGTCCGAAGCACAAGATGGTAATTCCGTCACGCGTCACTCCGTTTGTTCAAACGATGACTGAATGTGTTTCCACTGGCATCCGGTAGAAGATCATAAGTCTGATCGACCAATATAGCCTCTCCTCGGAAAACCTTCTAAAATTTCCAACATTGTACTGGGAATAATTTATGTAGATAAACACGAATTAAAGGAAAAAACACACAACATTCACCCCTTCAGCATAGACTCTGCCTTTCCTCTTGTCTTACGTAAACATCCGCGTTAGTTTCTCACACAAACTCAATGCGTCTAAGCGATTCTGTTGTACCATCAGGATCTATCAACCCAAAGACCTAGGAAGCTAAAGGATAAGAAATCCGAATACCTTTTTGTGTTCTCAGCAGATTCTCTAGGACCTTGCTATGCGCACGAGAAAGAACCTGCTATGGTATTCAGGTAGTAAACAAATCGGGAAAATGACGCAACTAGTGACGCTTTCAACTTACCGGGAATTGCTGGGTAAGCTTGCGCATTGTTGCCAAGTCATCTTGATACCACGATAGAATGTGAGGCGGAGGAACTTCCTGTCCTTTGAAGCCTTGCTCCCACAGAACCGTCCGGGACTCCAGCACCCAGTCGTACGCAATCAGCATCGCCCCCTGCAAATAGAAAGTAGCAGACATGTATTTTGTAAGGATGCATCCAGCAAAGTATGCGAGTCCGTTCTGGTCTCCCACCTACTCAAAAACAAATGCCATGCCCAGCTATACCAGTTGGCGGATCGGAATAATACAGTAGGTCTAAAGCGTGAATTCGTATTCAGCATATTCCAGGAACTCCGACATGAGCGAGCGAGGGACCTACGGTAGTCTAGTTCGAATTTGCAGCACAAACTCGTACAATGTTTGGGGACAACTGCTATTTTTCCTAAGCGTGTCGTGAATGGGGAGGGGGGGGGGAGCTGATGTCCAGGTTAAGTACCTCACTGGTAACTTGTGGGGTTAGCTTGGCGATGACAGCAGCTAGCCGCTAGGCTTGCACTGCGGAAGCACTGCACAGACTAAAATACTACGTGCAATGCAACTACAATGCACCCCAGAGACTTCACTTAACAGACTTGGCATCGATGGAACGGGAGAATAAGATCAAATCTTCAACATGACATGACACATTGTACACTCCTGATATCAATAATACTGAAACAGAACAAAAGAATTTCAGCAAAACAAGTGAGGTCCGGCTCTGCGACTGTCATTCTGATGTTGGAAAAAGCATAAGAACACCCTTTCACAGAGGCTTCAGGAGAACCATGACAAGGCTGTCTTCATGCAATGAATCAGTAAGATAAGATAAGATAATATTTTGATTTCACAAAAAAGCCAAGAGGCGATGGCAACAAAATAAACAAAAACAACGATCTAGTAACCCACTCTAACCTACTCTGCATAATTTTCAGTCGTGAAAAACGACCCTGGGGAATCTAGCCAGCCTCCTCGCATCATCAAACTGACGACTACCAATCGTGCTAGACATCACATTTTTCATCAAGCACTGTCACGCATTCTCAAAACGCTTCATTCCTCAGCTCTCTTGATTCTTCACATTTTCACAAGGCACGCACCACACTTTCATTCTCATCTCCACACATTGGACAGGAGAAATACTGACCAGAACGTCCGGAAGTCTTGCTACGACTGAACCAAGGCAAACTGCTACTAAAGAATCTTGAAAGGGTGAACCTTGCAAGTGAGAAATTCGAAAGCAGAACCAATACGACATAAGCCGGGATATGTACAGGTACGCAATAACAGCCCAACAACAGGAGCATACTTACGGCGGTCATTGGGTCAGGTGAGCAGGGCGGTACGGCTACTATCTCTTTCATAAGCCGGCTGGCTTTTGAAATTTGTTTATAACAGACTTCTTCGGGGGCCTTGCAGGAAACAAGTCTCCTGGATCTGTACGCTGCCATTATAGCGTTCTGGAAAGGGAGGAGACTGGAGCAGCCCGGTCCGGCTTCGATCCGTGAGTGTAGAGAGCTGACTTTGTCATAGTCACCCGCTAGCCAATAGGAGGCCGCCGATAAAAGAGATCCCCACCAACCGCAGACGCTGTCATATTCTAGAAGAAAAAATAGTCAGGGGGTGGTATAATCTCCCGGTAGGTACTATTCAACATTTTGCGATCATTCTCTTTTATGTTTCTGAACTATATCCCCTTCTTAAAAACAAGACCAAAGGTTTCGATGGGACCCCAAAAATTTAATATTTGATCCAGACAGTTGCATCTTGTAGATATCCGGTCTTCGCCAGACTCCATGAACATTTTTACTATTATAATTTGGAAACAGATTAATGTCAATGGCTAGTCATCTGAGAAAACAAGTTCAGGTATGGATTCAGCATTTGTGTTTACCCCTATACGCCATATCTACCTTGACGAAACTGATCGAAACTTACTGCCTTACTTCTGCCAATTATCCGGTTTCTGCCGGATTCCGGGTGAATTACTTGTCCGGCAAAAAAAACTAAAGCTCACAACGAATTCAACATATCTCTTTACCCCTATATCAAACTTCTAACCAACTTCAGATAAAATTTAAAAATTAACAAATTTTCAGGGTTTGGCCGGATTCCGGATATTTGTCCGGCGAGAAAATAATTTTCATATAGTCTACGGGTTCAGCATGCCGCCTCACCGTACTAAATCTAACCTCGAATCAAGTTCAGATATAACTTTTGAAATTTTCCGGCTTCGGCCGGATTCTGGGCGAACTGCATGTATGTCAGGGTAGAAAATGAATGTCAACTGTTATTTTGCTCTGCTATAAGCCATCAGGAAGAAGGGCGTAAAACAAACCTCCGATTCGGATCCCTGTCAGCTCGTCCCCTGTCGTCGCAGGAAGCGCGCAAATCCCATCCAGCAGATGGATATACGTCTGCGCGTCTCCTTCGGGCGCTATTCTAGCCGCGTCGTTCTCCTCCGACGGACGATTCGGGGCTATGACAGCGTCGAACGCGCATCTTAAAACGTACTCCCGATATACCTGAAACGGAAAGATAGGATTAAGTGCGGAATGGGCAAACATCCCATGTCGTGTCAAGAGCCCGCTTTCGACAGCTAAGGGACAATTGTCCTCCAAAGACCGTCCAGCTTGCGCCGGCGTGCTTGTTCGCAGTGAGATGGTCCACCTTTCAGTTTGCCCTGTACTTTTTTTTTTCCATTGACACAGAGCCCAACCAGCGCAGGACCTTCTCCACTGCTTCCTGGCTGAAGATTGAAAATTAGTGTCTTTTTCTGTGTCTTATTTATTTTCTTTCATTTACTCCGCTTTTTCGAAATGGCGGGTTATAAATAAATTACTTAATCACTTACTTTCTGGCCCAAGACACAACTTCGATCAAAATATCTTAGTTCGATATTATCGTGTTTACAGACGGACGGATAAATTAAGATGGCGTAGGTATTCTGTCACTAAGGTCAAGGATCTCAAAGAAGCACTAGCATTAATTGCATGCTCAAGAACTTAATAACCTGACAGCCTGTACCGTCATATAAATCATGCGATTTCTCGTGATGAGTAACGAGACCTTCATCTATGTTTTATCATCGCCTGTCGCAAAGAAAGGGGATGACCACTTTACACAAAATAGAAAAAGTATTAAGCTCAGACTAAAATAGTAAGCGATAAAATAAAAGTTTACGGAACAAGCAAACGGACGGACATCTTTTTGTGCCCAAAAAAACAACAACAAGAGCTGTAAGCTCATATGGCACTTGCATGGGTTAAGATGATTTGATTGATCAAAAGTAAGTTTTGACTTTGCGGTTGAGATGCTCACTCTAAGGGAGCTGGAACTTCATTTGTAAGCAAAACCCTTGAGGCAAAAATGCTAATGGGCTCATGGGCATCATGAAAATGCATTTATTGCTTAAAAGTATTTTTTTTACTTTGTGGTCAAGATTGGTACTTTAAGGAATAATCGGATTTGGGAAGTAGCAATTTCTAAGCAAATGTTGTTGAGTATCCAATATTCCAGCGAAGTTTCATCGTCCTAGCACATCTGAAAGTACCATAACGCGCGATCACCGGAATCCCAGACCCCCCCCCCCCCTCCTCTAACTCCACCCACAATACCCGGAAAATCCGGTTCTGTAAATGATTAATCCAGAGCATCTGTTTGTCATTCTCACGAAGTTCGATCCAGATCACACCAGTCTAAGCGGGTCAAGTATTTTCCGCCCTCCCCCCAATAATTGCCGTATTCGGTCCGGAAATGAAAAAGATCACCCGAGAAAAATGTCCTCTGTTTAATTATTAAATTTCACTCGAATCCGATCACCCGTTCCAAAGTTACGCATGACTCAATGTTCCGGATTCCCCTCCCTCAACCCCCCCCCCAAGATTATCATATCGAG
Organism: Branchinecta sandiegonensis; assembly: GCA_030848855.1. Taxonomy (NCBI): domain Eukaryota; kingdom Metazoa; phylum Arthropoda; class Branchiopoda; order Anostraca; family Branchinectidae; genus Branchinecta; species Branchinecta sandiegonensis. The sequence goes on along the minus strand of JAUPMV010000006.1, from coordinate 21,612,376 downwards.
GATTTTTTTTTTATTCCAAGTCAGTTTGACCGGGTCCCTGATTTGCCTTCCAAGTTTCGTCGTGAAAATCCCCTAAAAAACGGAATTCCGGGAAACCCCCGCCTCCCCCCCCCCCAGTCAAATTATGTAAAAGATTTACATGGATCAGATGTTTGTTCTTCCCAGCAAGTTTCACTCCGATACCATCATTCTAACCGTTTCTCGAGATTCCCGGTCCACCCCCCCCCCCCCCCCCCAGCTCCCCCACGGTGCCCGTAGCCAATCCGATTCAGTAAATGACTTACCTAGAGCATCTGTTTGTTCTTCCCACAAAGTTCCATCCCGATCCCTCCATTCTAAAAGGGTCACGTATTCCCCCCCCCCCCAATAGTTGCCGGATCCGGTCCGGATATGAAAAAGATCATCGGAGAAATGTCCTCTGTTCAGTTCTCAAATTTCACTCGAATCCGATCACCCATTCCAAAACTACGCATGACTGAAAATTTCGGATTCCCCTCCCTCCACTCTCCCCACCATTATCAGATCGACAAAATTTGTATTTTGAAGTCAGTTTGATCGGGTCCCTGATATGCCTGCCAAGTTTCATCGTGAAAATCCCCAAAACCACCATCACCGGAATTCCGGGAAACCCCCTCCCCCCCCCCATAAGCTTCCGGATCCAGTACAATGGTCTAAAGGACAGATGCTTGTTCTTCCCAGCATGTTTCACTCCGATCCCTCCATTCTAACCGTTTCTTGAAATTTCCGGGCTCCCCCCCCAACTCCCCCCTGGCTACCGAATCCGGTCAAGACTTTATACGGGACATTACAGATATATATTCTATTCAGTTATGAAGTTTCATTACAATCCGATCATCCGTTCGAAAGTTACACACTGCTCATTTTCCCGGATTCCCCTGCCCTCCACTCCCCCCCCCCCAAAAAAAATGGTCGGATCAGAAAACTGATTATTTTTAAGTTTGTTTGGTCGGGTCTCTGATATGCCTGCCAAGTTTCATGGCCCTAGCACAACTGGAAGTGCCCTAACTCGAAAAAGTCTGACAAAATGCCCTAAATTTTCAAGTTTCCAGCGCCCCGAACTCCCCCGCATAGGGTCGGATCGGGAAACTGGTTATTTCCAGGTTAGTTTGGTCGGGTCCCTGATATGCCTGCCAAGTTTCATTGTCCTAGCACATCTGGAAGTACCCTAACTCGAAAAAGTGTGACAAAAAACTCGGACCGACCGACAGACCGACAGACGGAATTGTGATCGGTATATGGCACTTGAGCCAGAGTCTTCAAGTGCCATAAAAACAAAAGCAAAACCTCAAAATGGGTGCATACGAAACAAGGCATCGGTTCATCTTTCAGTATTCTTCTAGATCAATATTTCAACAGTATTCGACCTATCCCCTCAGTTCATATATCAGCCTTTTCTGTAGCTTATCTCGCTTTCGAGCTGACTACCATATTCGTCTTATTAAATATTACGAACCCTGAAAAAAGTAAACATATATTACCTGCATCAAAAAGCATAATGGATCCGCTTTCCTCACCAATTTAGTGAACACCGGCGATGGCCCTTTTAGGAAACTCCAATCATACCTCAGGAAAAACCGATGTCCATGTGGACTGCACAACCACTGCAAGTGGGACGGTACTGCACTCCCCAGTTTTGCACACATGTCTCTTGCCTTGTGTAAAAAGAATCGGGCCAACAATTTTCTCTTGCTGTTGAACAGCAACTTCATTCGCACCCCTGTAGTCATATAAATCTCGGCCAGGATTTCGTTCGGCATGGCCGGGCCCGCAGCTTCCGCCATATTTAAGGCCGCGAGGCAGAGGCTGAATCCGTGGAGGCACTGGGTTCGTGCATTTGAGGTGGCTTCTTCGAAAAGTCTGAGGTGATTCGTCAGATGAAGTTGGTGGAGACGATGGTAGCAGAATGCGATTTCAGCCAGAGTGTTCCTGGTAGCAAGTCGCTTGGATCTGGAAGAAAAATAACCATTTCTTTGAAAAAGGACAAAAAGCAACGAAAATCAAGATAGAATAAGACCAAAGGTTTCGATGGGATCCCAAAAATTCAATGTTTATCAGACTTGTTGTACCAGACAATCGAATCTTGTACATTTCGAAGTCTTCGCTAGACCCCTTTAACATTTTTGGTATTTATCCATAATCAACCGCTTGAATATATAGCCTACAATAAAAAATGTTACCGTTTTGAAGTTTTTTGCTTACGGGCAAACAACAAATCAAATGAGGATACCAAGTTCAGATACGGATTCAACAAGCATGTTTACTCCAATATCTCATAACTAATCGACCTCAAAAACGTATTTTAGAATTGTATTGTCGTTTTTCTACCAAGTTCCTCGTATTTTAGCAGCATTCCCGGCGAACTGCATGCAGAGCAAAAGATCTGGTGACGCTGAGAGCCGAACCTTGCAATTTTTGCCAGCTTGTCCGTCAAGGAAATGAGTTAGAAATTCGATAGACCCCCGGGGGAATCCCCCTCAAGACCCAGTTCCTGACCCCTGAACTTTTTTTTTCCCAAGTGAGTAACCCCTCGCGTGCACCTGGGATTGGTTCGACGAGCACCTAGAACTGGCTCACACGAACCTAGCACCTGGGATTGGCTCACGAGTACCTGGGAGCGGCTCACCCTAGCCCCTCCCCAAACAACTTTAGTACACCCACTGAGTAACCCCTCACTTATCCAGTATATATTTTTTCCAGTGAGCAACCCCTCCCTTACCAAGTATACCTTGTTTCAGTGAGCAACCCCTCACTTACCAAGTTCACCCTTCAGTGAGTAGCCCCTCGCGTACCCTACCAGTTCCCTCTTTGGTACACCATGAATCAACCCCCTCGCTTGAACATTAAATATCAACCCCTGCGACCTCCGATGATACTAGATCTCTCCGACGTCACCCTGAATAAACAAATGAAAGTCAGCATCCAAGCGCAGAGCTATCCTAGTTTGAGAATAAAGGGTAGCTAGGGACTGCTATAGCCGAAAACTGGTGGACAAATTTCGTGTCCGGTTTTCGCCGGATTCCGGGTGAACTACTTGTCCGGCAAGAAAACAACTTTCATCTTCGGATTCAACATGTCTCCTTTCCCCTAAATCAACTATCTCAATAGCTTTTAAAAAAACTTTTTTTTTGTCCCTTAATTTGAAACCCCTCCACCACCCCTAAATATAGAGCTACAGAGCCCATCTTCGAACTTGACCTGTACTTTGACCCAAAGAGTCATCGTGCCAAATCTGAACAAAATATCTCAACCCCTCCGAGAGTTATCGTGCAAAAAGACGGACGGACGAGAGTACTAAGTATCATCCCTATCTGTATGACTTCCGTTAACATTGCCTGCAAAAAACACAATCCAAATTCGAAATAGTGTTTCCAAGCTATGATTTTTGCTCCATTTTGCATCTGTCCTTATTTCAGTACCGAACAATTTTAGAAACGAACAAATGTCTCTAATCAACCCTTCTTCTGAAATATTTTTTAACCAGTTAAGCCCAAAGTTATATCTAGAAGAAATTCCAATACGATCCGGCGAGCGCTGTACAAGATTTGAATGAATTGCGCTTTTTGTCTTGGAGTCTGCATGTGCAAACCTCCAGAAACGAACATCCCTATTTCGAAAACGTCACGCTCAGGAGAAGAATGCTCTCCGTGGCCATGTCTGTAAATGCATTCTCCATGGTGTGTTCAAGTATGGTTTCATTGTTCAGGTTTCCTTTAAAGATACTACGGATTAAAACATCATTTACTATAAAAATCAACAATTAAGGCGACTGAACTCCATTCCACAAATGAAACCACAAACAACTTTGGTAAGCTGACAACCAAAAATAAGGACAAAGGTGTATCCGGGTCCTTGCTTAGACTAAACCTTGATTTCAGTCCGGAAGGATCAAGATTTATTTATTTATTTCCCTCAGAACTGAGGGGTACAAATAATGTATAAAACAGAACTATGCCTAAACCATAGTAACACATTAACACATAAAGTAACACACAGTAACACATAAATACTATAAAAGATACTTTTATCCAATAATGTCTTACCTTGGAACGAACAGCCCGCCTGCTCGACCTCCCAGCCACTTCCCTAGTCCGCAGCGATGGAGCAGTTGTCGACTACTCTGCCAGCAGACAGCAGCTAGTGCATCAAACCGCGATGTGGGCAGGTAACGCCCGAGCGAAGATAAGGCAAGGCTGTACTGTTTTGCTGCCGAGTGGTATGAGCTCTGGAAAACAAAATTTCTCTTTTTTATATTTTAGTGAAAACAGTATTTTGAAGAGTAACTCCACCCAAAAGGGGTGGACAGGCCACAGAACGTAAACATGAAAGAACCTTATATGGACGAAGGCTGAAGCTCTGCATGGAGTATGGTGTCAAATCTCTGAATCACCCAATCCACAAAAATATTTTCCCTTCTGAAAAGCTGACAAAAAGGCTCCCTCGCAAGGTAGCTACTGCGGTTGAAAAGTTGCAGCCAATCAAATGTGCCCACCAGAGGTTTGCAAAGAGTTGTCCCTTCATTTCTGAAGTTGTATAACGAAGCATAAGCCGAGGTGCTAGTTTTAAATTTATAATGTTATCTATGACCGTTGTAGCCCTATATACATAGGCCTATTATGATTTATGTGTGTGCTCGCAAGTTGTATCCATGACCATACCAAACAAATTTGGCGTGAGCCATAATAAGTTTTTGGTGAATAAAAAGATTTATCTATATATCTATCTTTCAGTTTCAGTTTATTTGAAATATCAACACATATCGTGGCTTGGGGCCAAATGGCGTGTTGAATACGTCAATATACATGAAGGCAAATCAATAATGTCTGTCATAATATCAAGATAAATAATTCAAACTGAATATGGCCTAACACAAAAACATAGAAGTGAAACACACACAAGAATGACTAAACCTCTTTGTTGAAAATATGTACAAATTTAGGGATAAAACTATTACGGTACCGCTCCGTACGGTAGTAACGGGGTTCTAGCTTGGGTATTGGCTCCGCACACGCTCTTTGCGGACGCAAACGTTGAGGTTGGAAGAGAGGCGGCAGAAGGGAGCGGAAGGAGGGGTTCTGTAGGGACTTCATACCAAAATCTCTGCACAGCCTCTCCCGTCTATGATGGAGAGTCTCAAGTTTAAAATGATTTAAAAGAAAACAATAAGGTATTTTAGGTCCTCTGTATATAATTCTGAGAGCACGTTTCTGTAAACTTTCAATGGAATCTGTATCCTCTTTTGTCAGAGCATAGTGCCAAACCGGACACGCATATTCAATATTCCATCTACCAGATGCCTTCAGTGTGGTCTTCAAAACTTGTCTCGTATGAGAAACTGGCGAAATATTTGGATACAGATGTCACTGATCCCTTTGGCGGTTCTGATACAGAGCATGTCAAGACCAAAGGTGTTGATGGGATGACTAATATTAGATATTTTATTGGACTACTTGATCCAGACAAGCGAATCTTGTAGATGTCCGGTCTTCGCCAAATCCCTTGAACATTTAGCTATAACCAAGTTCAAATATGGATTCAGCGTGCATGTTTACTCCAACATCTCATCTCTAATCGACATCAGACCAACTTGACCACTTGAAAAAATTCCTCCTTTTAGCAGTAGGTTACTCCCGACGAACTGCATGCAGAGAAAAACAAAAGGTGGTGATAATGAGAGGCGAACCTTTCGATCCAATTTAACTAATTGTCCGGCGAGAAAATAATTTTCGCATTCGGATTCAGCATGTCTCCTGACGTTCTCCTTAAGTCTGGGTCGGGGCCGTGCGAGGCCCAGGATTGGCCGATGGATATGAGTTGGTTCCTCCTCCCGGTGGAGACAAACGGTGACAAGTCACAGGTGGCCCCGCCTTGGGGACGTCCTCCTTAAGTCGGGGTCAGGGCCGTGCGAGGCCCAGGATTGGCCGATGGATATGAGTTGGCTCCTCCTCCGGGTTGAGACAAACGGTGACAAGTCACAGGTGGCCCCGCCTTGGCAGAGTCAGGTTGTTAGCACGATCGTTATTAGGTTGGTTGTTAGCAACAATCGACTATCTCATTAGCTTTTAAAAAATATTTCGTTCGCACCTTAATCCAAAACTCCTCCCCCACCCCTAAATGTAGGGCTACAGAGCCTATCTTTGAACTTGCCTGTACTTGGATACAAAGAGTCCTCATGCCAAGTTTGAATAAAATATCTCAACCCTTCGACAGTTATTGTGCTAAATGAAGGACAGACGGACGACATTGATAGGTATCCGGTCACTTACGTTTTGGGATCCCCAAAACGAGAAAATCAGGATCCCTGTTCTTTGGGTTTCTTCTTGACGGTTCTGACATAGAGCATACGGAACAATGTATTTTGATAACGTCCAGTTTTGATGATCTTATTAATAAGATTATTTCGGGCAAAAGTCGCACCGCTTTCAAAGAGACACGAAAGGCTTAGAGTCACAGAGTGTCATGCAAAAACATGATCGATTTCCCAATTTATCATCTGGCAATACCAATTCCGAAAACTCAGATCTACCAAAATAACATAAGCTTACATGGAATTACTAGTCCAAACACTTCACCTGCTAAAACAAATTTCACACAAAGAAAATAAGTTCCAAAAGGTCCCATGAATAATTCAGAGCCAATGGAACTGAGCCCCGATTCCCCTCAATGATCGGAAAGCTTTTAAAGGATCAAACATCGTTTAGGTCCCGGAATCGTGTTTTCCGGTGAAATGCGTCACGATAGGTCGCTTCCCTCCGCATAGCATTAAAAGAGCTTAGAGCCGGCATGGAGCTTGCAGATCCATGCGCTTCCGATAGTCCGACGAGAAATGGCGCTACGGCTAATTCCGTACTTCGTTCGCACTCGTCCACTACTTCAAAAACTTCAGACGCCATAATTTGACAACTACAGCGTCAGAAGTTTCATAACGTCCGAAAAACATAACAGCCAACATTGTAAGTGTTATCAGCTGAAACTGCGCATCCTTGTGTTATCTGTTATGAAACTTTTGACAGTGCAAATTAAGGAAAGAAAAGTTTACGATCAGCCAGGTTCTGCCCACGTATCAAACCAGACGTACAAGTATTCTCAAACCAAGAAAATTTTACGATCGGCCAGATTCCACCCACATATCAAGCCAGACGTATAAGTATACTCAAAACATTTCCAGCTTCAGGCACTTGACACAGAACCCACTCATTCTCGCCCCCATCACCAACCACATTAACAATCAGTAGCTTATCATATAGTGTTATTATCGATGGGATTTTAACTCTTCGATTGCTCCAAATTTCTCAGAGTTATTTAGAGGCAAAAGCATTTTCTGTTGCTTTATTATTTACTTTACTTTATTGTTTACTTTATTTTTTATTGCTTATTATTATTATTATTATCAGGTTTTCACTTCTCTTCAGTTATTTCACACCCTGTTCCACATGCTTTTTCTTCTTTGCGCTTGGATACTCCGAAGAGTGTGTTGCCGCAATACTATCCTGTACCTATCTACCTTTGTTTTCATGTACTTTCTCTCATTTTATTTCTCGTCTATCATTTTTTATTGTGGCAGTTTTCCATTAAACCTTAATCTGTTCTCTGTCAGGCTTCTTTATGATCAAAAGTTGGCTCGTGCACCGGCTAAGTAAGCTATTTTATAGGAAGAGTTAACAAGCCTTCCAGACCAGCCAAATACGGTGCATGGTTAAAACAGGTAAAAGCGCAGAAGAAACTTGATCTTACGCTCTTAGTTTTGAAGTGACAGCCTCATTAGAATGGTCTTTTTGCCTTTGGTGTATATATAGGAACTGTCAAAATTATCAACTGTAATCATACAAATAAGCCAAAATAGTCTACGTTAACATAATACGTAACATTTGTTTTGAACAAATCGTTTCAAATCCTATCAAATCATTTATTCATAAAGAATCTTACTCATGGCGTGTGTTGACTAACTGATTCCAACGTCAACATATAACACATCAATATATATAAACAAAAAAGGCAAGCATAACTGCCGAGTGCCGAGATTGGCCAAAACAGAGTAATTAAGTATAACTTTTTTCGAACAGGTATGTAGTGCATATCCTCCTACGACCCACGCTGGGTTATATTACGATAATCTTCACAGAAAGTTGGCAGTAGATATGAGCGGATGATATAAGTCATATCAGCCTCCAGAGAGGATGATATAAGTCATATCAGCATCCAGAGAGGAGGATATAAGTCATATCAGCCTCCAGAGAGGATTTCTGTTCGAAAAAGTTGTAACAGTTAACACACCTCCATCTCGGTTGATATCGGAATGACAACCTCGATGGCCATTAAACTAATCAACCTCGCCTTCGGCTCGGATAGGTTGTTTTCAATGACTGTCTCGGTGCTATTTTTCGATATCAACCACGATGTCTGAAGTTAACCTTTAATTTCATTCTAGTCTAGAAAATTAGCAGGAATACGAAATCAAGGCCACGAATACGTTTTTAAATAAAAATAGCAGAAAGACGCTTCGGAGCCCTGCCACTGATCCCCTCGTCAGGCAAAGTTGTCTTTTCAGGAAGAGTTCAATTTCCGCACGTAACGAGGGGCCCCCCTGACCGCAAAGCAGCGTACTTACACTTTCATAATCGGAATCAGCTTGCTTTCTGTGTCTCCAGTAAGCCACCATGGGTTCGGAATTTGGGTCCGGAATCGGTTCGCCGTAAACGAAAAGCCGCAAGAAGACGTACGTCAAAAGCATGATGTTGATGACCGACGTCACAAGCAAGGATATCCCAGAGGCGGTTTCCAAAAAGGAAGGACCTTTGGAAGAAAAAAAGATGCTATTGGTAGTCTGTAGCCTATACTACAATAGTTGCGTTTTTGCAGATATCATGGTATCTGTTACCACGGTAACTGGATCTGCAATTAGTCGTTTTTTCAATAACCGTGGTATCTGATATACGGTTGCTCTGCAAAAACGAAAATTGCCGAAATTGCACTTTTCAAGTCATCCCGAAAGAAAAACTGATATTCAGTCACATCACTAAGTGCCAAACTTCTTTCCCATCAATTTGACAAAAACTGATGATAGTGAGATGACTTTTTCAGATACCACGATCAGTTACCACGGTCGGACTGTGGTATCTGAATATCTGATACCACGATAACTGGCCAGATACCACGATAACTGCAAAAACGCCTTTTGACCGTTGTATCAGATACCACGATAACTGCAAAAACGACTTTCGACCGTGGTATCAGATACCACGATAACTGCAAAAACGACTTTCGACCGTGGTATCAGATACCATGGTATCTGCAAAAACGCAACTAATGATGAAAGAAGATGGACGCCGGTACATACCTCTGTTCTTTCACCGTCCATGATAGTATCCTGGACGGTCTGAGTCACGAAAATGAATAAGAAAGCTAAGCTGACACAAACCTTTACTAAGGTACAAAAAAGGAAGCAATATTTTTCCAACTTTACTGACACTCTTAAAACAAAGCGCAAGCTCCAGAAATCAAATACTCCAGACTACCGCTTTACCTCGGATTCCCAATGAATACTTAACTCGAGTCACTGGAGAGCAGCACACGAGACCGGATAAGAGACCGGTTTGTCGGCAATCGGTCGGAAAACTATTTTCGGGCAAAGAGAGAATAGAAAGGCCACAAAGAAAATAGTAGGCGCCTAAGATCCTGGTCCGATCCTGGTAAAAAAAAAAAAAAAAAAAAAAGTCTAAGTAATCGAGGACCTTTTCCACCGTACAGAGTTGCAAAACCTGTTTGCGTGAACAGGACAAAGGAGGTTGATCCAAATAAAGATACAATTCAAACTTACTGTCCCATTCCAACAAGGTTCGACCACCAAGGCTCTGCGGTCCTTCGTCTTGTTCTTCGTACAATTCAAGGTAATCAAAAGCGCGTCCAAACGGGTTAAACACCAAAACCGCCAGAGTGAACATACATAGCGTTATCCTTGATCTGTCCACCATAGCTCGGGACACAGATGTGGTCTTTCGCTGAAAACAGTGAGGTATTGCGTAAACTCAAACTCGTCGTTAGTGTACGCTTCGGCAAGAGAACTACGGGCGGATTTCTTGAATACAATAGTTGCGTTTTTTGCCTTTCCTCCGTAGGTCGGTTAACCTACCTACTTGCCACTATTGACCGTTTTTTCGTCTCGCCGGTCGGTTCAACTGAGCTCTAAAAAACGGCTTATAAGAAAAAATGGCGTCTTCCAGTCCCAGGCGCCTATCTCTCCAATGAGAATTTTGAATTTCGCGCCGTGCCAAGAGCGTAGGTCGGTTGGATGGAGCTCAGACCTCAGTCCACAGGTCGGTTAACCGATCGACGAACAGCGACGAAAAAACAGCTTATAAGGATTTAGGTCGGTTAACCGAAGAAAGAGAACGGCTTATAGAGAGAAATCTCGCAGGTCGGTTAACTAGATGACGGTAAAAAACGCAAAAATAGTTATTTCAAGTCCAGGTTAATACTACAAATATGTTCGGTTTTTGTTGGCTTAAAGAAGGCATCGAACGGCAAATATTTTCTGCCGTGTTTGTGATTCCCGCATAAACTGAGTATCTTCATTCAGTTGTTTTCTGACAAAATATTTACAATCCGTTTAGTTTCGTGGCGTACATGGCTAACGGTGCGTCTCTTCACCCTGCTGAGCCACGCCAATTTATTCCAATAGCTTCGCGAAGATGAAATAATAGTTCACGGAGCTAACCCCTTTCTAAGCTACAAGAGCTGCGTTCGTTGCACTCCGGGCTGTCTCTGGTGTTTTGTCACCGCTGCCAAGTTCTTCACTGTAACGCGTTTTTTGGTTCACCGGCGGGTAGTCATCGGTGAGTGCAAAACGACCTAAATTCTGGGTTTTGCGCGAAACCCCATCAATTGACGAAAATTTGCTAACTTCTCGGTAAAGCCGGGCTCCCGAGCAGCTTCTGATTGGTCCGCACCGGTGAGATACAACCGGACACCGTTAGTTCCAACACGGGTTATAAGACTGGTGAGTAGTCACCGGTGGATGCCAAACGCCTTATAAGAATAAGCGGAGACCACAGGTGAGAACTCCCATCACAAAGAACGCAGCTAAGGTATGTAAATCTGCATTTGACGCAAACCGAAGGTGTCCATTACCCGTCAACTGAATGTGTGCTATGGTTGCTACTTGGTTCACTGAACGTCCCGTCCTCCTCAAACATAGTAGCTATTAGCTCTATCTCGAAAGCACACAACGGGTTAGCGGAGCCCCGCTCAAGGTGACTGTGTGGGGGGGGGGGGCACTGACCCATTACGGAATTCGGGGATGTGCAGTGGAGACATGTTGATAAAATACTGTTTGAGCCCAAGCTGACTTTGAATACAGGAGACATGTTGCTCATCAGAAACTACAAATAAGGGGAAGAAAGAGAAATCGTCTTAGGGGGATAACTAGCTGATCAAGAAAAAAACGAAAAATCACGGATTTTCTGTTTCATTCGTAATGAACGGTCGGCTTGGCTTCAAACCTTATATACAAATCAGGGGAACCCGGCCTCGGAATGTTCTGGTAGGGGACGTACTTATGCAAAGGTCAAAGTTGCTCTCTTGCTTACCTTGGGTTCAACTATCCGGGCTCTCTTTGGTTCTGAGTGGTGTACCGTGGAAGGCGAAACAGGTTCTGCATCCGAGCCACAGCTGAAAGGCGAAGGGGCGTCTGAGAGGTCGGAATGCGGGGGGGTAGCCTGACCAATATGGTCAGTATGGGACTGAAGGCCAGCTTGGGCTGTCAAGAGGTCCTCGAAACGCAAACTCTGTCCTGAAGCAATGCGCAGGCGCTGGTTTTCGTCTATTAGCCTTTCTTTGGCGTTTTGCAAGTACCGGATAGTGTCGATGGCCTTCTTCAAGATTTGTGACTTGCTGAGCTAAAACGTATAGATCGCTGAAACTTCCAAAAAATGTCATGTTTCAAAATTCCCAAAAATGTAATGAAACAACAACGAAAAAATATTGTTTTTCTTGTTTATGCGAAAACGAATAATTCAAGAAATGCGAGAGCGAGCTTACTACACAAATAAAAAGAAAAATATGTCCAACCAGTTTCAACAATAGAACATAAGGGATCAAGCAAACAGAGGAAACAGGCTAGAGGGCGAACTTAGGGGTGAGTAGGGGTGATAAAGTAACTACAGTATTGATTGGCTTGAATATGCTAATCTTCTTCAATTTCTTCGTTTCTTCATCGAACTAGGCTGGAATAGTAACCGGTGCACTGTCAGAAGTTTCATGACAGATAACACAAGGATGCGCGGTTTCAAAAGACAACACTTGGTGTCGTCTGTTGTGATTTTGAAAACGTTATGCTTTACAAGTATTGGCAGGAAAAGACGAAAAACCTCAAAAAAGCATTTGTTGACTTTTCCGGTATCATGACGATAAACAAAATACTCAGCAGATGCTTTTTCGGCGGTTTTTCGGCTTATCCTGGAAATGCTTGTTAAGCAATAACATTTAATAATAATATAATAATAATTATAATAGCTTTATTTCAGCCAAAGACCATATAAAAAACAACGAGACAAAAACACAACAGTTGTTAACAAACACTGGTTCAGGTTCAGGTTCATTTATTCTTTTCACTAACTGTACACACATGAATTATTAAATACTCCCGGCAGAGGCAAAGCACGTGTGTCAAACGCGCTACGGACACGTCCCTGAGGAGGGCCCTCCCCAAAGGAGTGCAGCTGAAAAGGGGATCAGCGGCATTACTGACAAGGAAAGTCTCAGGCCAGAAAATTCTCTGATGGAGGGACGCTTTGGATCGTCTCATTAGTTGCGTTTCTGCAGATACCATGGTATCTGATACCACGGTCAAAAGGCATTTTTGCAGTTATCGTGGTATATGTAAAACAACGGGTTTTAAGATAAAACGACGCTAACTGGCCAGTAGCGTGGTATCTGATATTCAGATACTACGGTCTGACCGTGCTAACTGGTCGTGGTATCTGACAACTCATCTCACTTTCATCGAATTTTGTCAGATTGGTGAGAAAGAAGTTTACCACTTAGTGATGTGACTGAATATCGGTTTTTCTTTTGGGATGACTTCGAAAAGCGCAACTTCGGCAAATGTCGTTTTTGCAGAGCAACCGTATTTCAGATACCACGATAACTGCAAAAACGACTAATTGCAGATTCAGTTACCGTGGCAACTATTACCTCATATATAAACGCAACTATTACCTCATTCAGTGTACAACACCTACGGGAGACAAGTTGATGGCTCACGCTACAAACCTTTGGGATAACCTTTTGAAAATTACAACAAAACAAACGTTGTTTTCAAAATTACAACAGATACCCAACAGTGTTGTCTGTTGAAACCACAGACCACAGACAGATTATCTGTTATGAAACTTCTGACAGTGTGAAAACTGGAAAATTGGTAGAGTTACGCGCTCTTTGATGAAGAATTGGTATTTGCAGATACAGGGGAAAGAAATCTTGTGATTCTTTTCTTCCAATCATTTTCTCACCAGATCTACGGTTAGGCCGGATCCGGAGAAGTACCCACTGGCCCATACTATAGGGGAACGCCGGTTGCATTTTCCGCACTCCAATCATATTCGCAGTCAACCTTTCCATTTCGCGCAAACCGATATCGACTTCATCAGAAGAGCCAAAACAAAAACCAGTTCGGAATCCCGACGAGATCTCTGGTCTTGCTTTTAACCAGGAAAAACTAACAGCAACAGAAACCTGAAATGTCTGCCATCCGCTGTGAAGAATGGGTCTGTCTCGCAAAATCTAGTCTCGCAAAATTCTGATCAGAACTTGTTTCAGCACTGAAAAAATGATTTGCTCGCAACTCCTCACAATTTTCGCGGATATATGCGGTCTTCGATATTGATCAAGTTGACCTAGACAAACTAGCACAAGCTGTATCGCCTAGCTCGCCTGAAGTTGACAACTTACTCCGGATACGTCTGTACCCGGTTGCCAACATGCTTTGCAAATGCAACAGCACTTTCTTGGTATCCCCTTCTTTATAGTCCAACTCTTCAAATTTCAGATTTATTCATAAAGAATAATAAACACCATTAAAGGACCCCTCTTGCTTTGTCTGCCTTTTATAATATACCTAGCTCCCTTATGGGATTATAAGCTTCTAAAATCCCCACTTTTCTCCTTTGTTCCGTTTTGTGCTTACGAATTTTTAGGGCTTTTTCATCCGTTCCGAGTTTTGCCCGTTACGCAACGCAACTTTTGCCAGAATCTTCAACGTCCGCTGAAAACTCTTTCACACACAAGGATACGAGAATCTTCTGTTTTTGACTTCTTTTATTTGTTTCGTTTTCCTACTTTTTAACCACGGCACGTTCAGTTTTCAAACATTTTGCTCCCAGCAGCCGCGTCGGAGAGCAGGAAGGATGGATAGAATGGACAAGCGCTAACAAGAAAATCGCTATATTCAGATGGAAAGTAATGGTATTTTCGCAAAACGATTTTCCTGATCCGTTTCATAGTGAAAAGATCGTTTCTAGTAAGAGTTGTGCTTTAACTGTTTATGGCCCCACCATAATGACTGGCAATAGGCAGGAACTCTTCTTCCTACAAAGTAGTCAGTAAATACACGCATTCTAGTTACTATTTTCCGATTAACGTTTTGTAGGATCTCTGGGACGCCCACCTGCTTCTAAACAAAAGCGCCAGTATCCGAAACAGATCCCCTCGAACAAAAATAACTTACTGTCCTCGCAACTACTTGCAAGGTCGGGTCATACACAACAACAACAAAACACGTACAACAGCAACACAAATATATTACCAGCCGGAGGTATAAGAAGGAGAGGGAGCCTAACCGAATTCATGCAATCAACTAGAACATTATTATGTGGACTGATGGCTGATTCCATCCGAATCGCTTACGCATCTATTATACCAAATCGCGGTAAATTTGGAAGAAGAGACCTGGGAAGAATTTTTTCTGCTTGTGTAGCTTCCCACATTACATGTTTATCCGGGGTGAGTGACCTACTGTCTTCAAATGACCTGACGCGCTTAAGGAAGACATATTTTAAGTTTTGTAAATATTTCCTGTACCTTCCTGCCCGTTATAGTAACACAGGTATTATGCGTTATTTCAATGTTATTGATCCAGTTGGAAGCCTACCAGAAATTGAGCGGCGAGCGTGTAGACGGTCGCATACATCGAAGTCAAGATGCTTGTTCCTTTTAGTTCGTTGACACGTTATCTATATTTTTCTTTTTACCTCCGTTTTCCACTTGTTTGTTGTATAGTACAACATACAACGGTTGGTTTATAATAAAAAAAAATTCTTACCTTCGATTCTTCTCCAGCAACGAGGTTCTTCAGCTCCACCAACTTATCATTAATATTTGAGCGGTAACGTCGTTCGATTGCATTATGTGAAGTCTTCTTGACTTCGCCACCACCAGAATGAGGACTGCAATCATTTGAATCAGTGGTAGTGCAAACCGAAATTTTACCATTGCTGACGGGTGTTTGGATGGCGTAGAGTTGATCGCCATTCAGTATGAATGGTAAACCAAGTCCTGGAACACAAGAACAAGATAATAATAACCAACACCGAGAAGCGTTAAAAGTTACTTATTATAAATTCTCAAATTCCTTCTTGGTTTCCCTGTTTACACGAGTAACTCTTTCCTAACTTATAATTTTAAATAAATTAGTTATTATTATATTATTATAAAATACAAATCTTCCGATCTTTGCACTGAAGCTAAAGAGAATGGATAACAGAGCAGAATAGCGTGTTATTTCATCGAGACAAATTATTTTCACACATCTTTACTGCCAATTGTCATTCAAGGGCAAGCGTCGGGGCACGCCCTGCTTTGTATATGCCGCTATTTTATTTATTATAGTAAGTAGTATTTATTCAGTTTACGGAATGGAATCCTGCACCTCAACTTCGCTGAAGAGCAAGCTTTAAACCTGTCGGTTAATATGTTAGCTATCGAA
The DNA here is from genome assembly GCA_030848855.1 of Branchinecta sandiegonensis. Classification (NCBI taxonomy): domain Eukaryota; kingdom Metazoa; phylum Arthropoda; class Branchiopoda; order Anostraca; family Branchinectidae; genus Branchinecta; species Branchinecta sandiegonensis. The sequence continues at coordinate 21,596,379 of JAUPMV010000006.1, read as the reverse complement.
TTCAAATGAAAAGAACGGAGTTGGGCAAAACACGAGTGGTGGAATCTTTAAATAGTAAATCCAAAACTATCATGGTGTCCATTCTTCTTCCTTTTTTCACAAAAAAGCGCCCTGATTTGTTTGTTTATTTTGAACTTTGTTTTTCTATTGTATTTCGTAGCAGATTTAGTAGGCTAATTTATCTTTAACGGTCAGCTGTTTATTAGTATGTAAGTGTGTGCAGAGGCGTCACTAGCCAAAATGTTTGGGGGGGGGGGAGGGGACGAGGCATTTACCGACTGGCTGGTAATTTTTACCGACTGTTTCTGCAGAAAAAACGACTGTTTTCAACAACAAAAAATGACAGTTTTGAAAAAAATCGACTGATTTTCAGTAAAATCCACTCATTTTCAGAAAAACCGAATATTTTGACGAAAAATCGACCAATTTTGAGAAAAACCGACTGTTTTCATGAAAAAAAAATCAACTGTTTTGACGAAAAATCGCGGCGTTTCGCGCCGACTCGGTTATTTTTTACCGACTGGCCGACAGCATTTGGGGGGGGGGCGTCCCCCCCTCCCCCCCCAGTCGTGACGCCCCTGAGTGTGTGTGAGTTTGATTGACATGTTGTTGTTCTTTTTCATACACTACTCTTCAGATTTGAAGGATTCAAACAAATAACAATAATAATAATAATAAAAGAACACTAGCAATTGCTTTTTGCCATATCCAACGCACTTCACTTAGTCATTTTTTGGGATCCCAAAACGTAAGTGGAGGGATACCTATGACTTCGAAAAAAGTTGTCCGTCTGTAAGCACGATAACTCTTGAAGGGAATGAGATATTTTGATGAAACTTTGTGTGAGTATTCTTCGGTCAAGGTACAGGTCGAGTTCGTAGATGGGCTCTGTAGCCCGACATTTGGGGTGGGGGCGGGGGTCCAACTTAAGGGGCGAACTAAAGATTTTTTAGCAGCTAATGAGATAGTCGATTTGGGGGTAAGAAGACATGCTGAATACGTATATGAAAATAATGTTCTCGCCGGACAAGTAGTTCGCCCGGAATCCGGCAAAAACCGAATAATATGTTAAAAAGTAAAAGTTTTTTTGAATTATTCGACTAAAGGACCCCTCGCACTATTAACTCTTCAACTTACAGTATTTTAATATATTTGAATACTTATTCCTTCAGCCCAAGCTGACTGCGAATCATATTTGATGGTGGAAAACGGATACGTCAGATGAATTTTATTGGAGCTATATTTCGGCCCTTCTTGGCAAGGGTCCTCTTCAGGCTCAAAACCGCTCAAGTTGGAAAGACGAACTTGTGGGAAACACCCACATGGCCATGGAGGTTGTCATTCAGATATCACCGAGATGGAGCTGTGTTAACTGTTATAACTTTTTCGAACTGAAATCATCTCTGGAGGCTGATATGACTTATATCAATTTTCAATTTATTTAATAATAAAGCAAACATATCTCTCGTGGGCAGAGCCCAAATACGATGTTTTTGTAGTCATAAGTAAAGATAACAAGAGCTGTAAGCTCATATGGCACTTGCATGTGTCAAGATGATTTGATTGATCAAAAGTAAGTTTCGACTTTGCGGTTGAGATGCGCGCTATAAGGGAGCTGGAACTTCATTTGTAAGCAAAACCCTTGAGGCAAAACTGCTAATGGGCTGATGGGCATCACGAAAATGCATATATTGCTTAAAAGTATTTTTGTTGACTTTGCGGTCAAGATTGGTACTTTAAGGAATAATCGGATTTGGGAAGTAGCAATTTCTAAGCAAATGTTGTTGAGTCTCCAATATTCCAGCGAAGTTTCATCGTCCTAGCACATCTGGAAGTACCTTAACGCGCGATCACCGGAATCCCAGACCCCCCTCCCCCTCCTCCAACTCCACCCACAATAACCGGAGCCAATCCGGTTCTGTAAATGATTAATCCAGTGCATCTGTTTGTCATTCCCACGAAGTTCGATCCAGATCACACCAGTCCAAGCGGGTCAAGTATTTTCCGCCCTCCCCCCGATAATTGACGGATTCGGTCCGGAAATGAAAAAGGTCACAAGAGAAAAATGTACTCTGTTTAATTATTAAATTTCACTCGAATCCGATCACCCGTTCCAAAGTTACGCATGACTCAATATTCCGGATTCCCCTCCCTCAACTCCCCCCCCCCAAGATTATCATATCGAGGATTTTTTTTTTCCAAGTCAGTTTGACCGGGTCCCTGATATGCCTTCCAAGTTTCGTCGTGAAAATCCCCCAAAAAACGGAATTCCGGGATACCCCTCCTCCCCCCCCCCTCAAGTGTCCGGATCCAGTCAAATTATGTAAAAGATTTACATGGACCAGATGTTTGTTCTTCCCAGCAAGTTTCACTCCGATACCATCATTCTAACCGTTTCTCGAGATTTCCGGTCCACCCCCCCCCCCCCCAGCTCCCCCGCGGTGCACGTAGCCAATCCGATTCAGCAAATGACTTACCTAGAGCATCTGTTTGTTCTTCCCACAAAGTTCCATCCCGATCCCTCCATTCTAAACGGGGCACGTATTTTCCGCCCCCCCCCCCAATAGTTGCCGGATCCGGTCCGGATATGAAAAAAATCATCGGAGTAATGTCCTCTGTTGAATTCTTAAATTTCACTCGAATCCGATCACCCATTCCAAAATTACGCATGACTGAAAATTTCGGATTCCCCTCCCTCCACTCCCCCCACCATTATCTGATCGACAAAATTTTTATTTTGAAGTCAGTTTGACTGGGTCCCTGATATGCCTGCCAAGTTTCATCGTGAAAATCCCCAAAACCACCATCACCGGAATTCTGGGACCCCCCCCCCCCCCATAAGTGTCCGGATCAAGTACAATGGTCTAAAGGACTTATCTAGAGCAGATGCTTGTTCTTCCCAGCAAGTTTCACTCCGATCCCTCCATTTTAACCGTTTCTTGAAATTTCCGGTCTCCCCCCCCCGCCCAACTCCCCCCTGGCTACCGAATCCGGTCAAGACTTTAAGCGGGACATTACAGATATATATTCTGTTCAGTTATGAAGTTTCATTACAATCCGATCATCCGTTCGAAAGTTACACACTTCTCAATTTCCCGGATTCCCCTGCGGATTCCCCTCCCTCCACCCCCCCCCACCATTATCTGATCGACAATATTTTTATTTTGAAGTCAGTTTGATTGGGTCCCTGATATGCCTGCCAAGTTTCATCGTGAAAATCCAAAAAAACACCATCACCGGAATTCCGGGACCCCCCCCCCCCCCCATAAGTGTCCGGATCCAGTACAATGGTCTAAAGGACTTATCTAGAGCAGATGCTTGTTCTTCCCAGCATGTTTCACTCCGATCCCTCCATTCTAACCGTTTCTTGAAATTTCCGCCCCCCCCCCAACTCCCCCCTGGCTACCGAATCCGGTCAAGACTTTAAACGGGACATTACAGATATATATTCTGTTCAGTTATGAAGTTTCATTACAATCCGATCATCCGTTCGAAAGTTACACACTTCTCAATTTCCCGGATTCCCCTGCGGATTCCCCTCCCTCCACTCCCCCACCATTATCTGATCGACAATATTTTTATTTTGAAGTCAGTTTGATTGGGTCCCTGATATGCCTGCCAAGTTTCATCGTGAAAATCCAAAAAACCACCATCACCGGAATTCCGGGACCCCCCCCCATAAGTGTCCGGATCCAGTACAATGGTCTAAAGTACTTATCTAGAGCAGATGCTTGTTCTTCCCAGCAAGTTTCACTCCGATCCCTCCATTCTAACCGTTTCTTGAAATTTCCGGTCCCCCCCCCAACTCCCCCCTGGCTACCGAATCCGGTCAAGACTTTAAACGGGACATTACAGATATATATTCTCTTCAGTTATGAAGTTTCATTACAATCCGATCATCCGTTCGAAAGTTACACACTTCTCAGTTTCCCGGATTCCTTTGCCCTCCACCCCCCCCCCCCCCAAAATGGTCGGATCAGAAAATTGATTATTCCTAATTTTGTTTGGTCGGGTCTCTGATATGCCTGCCAAGTTTCATGGTCCTAGCACAACTGGAAGTACCCTAACTCGAAAAAGTGTGACAAAATGCCCTAAATTTTCAAGTTTCCAGCGCCCCGCACTCCCCCCCATATGGTCGGATCGGGAAACTGATTATTTCCAGGTTAGTTTGGTCGGGTCCGTGATATTCCTGCCAAGTTTCATTGTCCTAGCTCATCTGGAAGTACCCTCACTCGAAAAAGTGTGACAAAATGCCCTAAATTTTCAAGTTTCCAGCGCCCCAACTCCCCCGCATATGGTCGGATTGGGAAACTTATTATTTCCAGGTTACTTTGGTCAGGTCCCTGATATTCCTGCCAAGTTTCATTGTCCTAGCTCATCTGGAAGTACCCTAACTCGAAAAAGTGTGACAAAATGCCCTAAATTTTCAAGTTTCGAGCGCCCCCAGTCCCCCGCATATGGTCGGATCGGGAAACTGATTATTTCCAGGTTCGTTTGGTCGGGTTCCTGATATTCCTGCCAAGTTTCATTGTCCTAGCTCATCTAGAAGTACCCTAACTCAGAAAAAAGTGACAAAATGCCCTAAATTTTCAAGTTTCCAGCGCCCCGCACTCCCCCCCATATGGTCGGATCGGGAAACTGATTATTTCCAGGTTAGTTTGGTCGGGTCCCTGATATGCCTGCCAAGTTTCATTGTCCTAGCACATCTGGAAGTACCCTAACTCGGATATGTGGGACAAAAAACTCGGACCGACCGACAGACCGACAGACCGACAGACGGAATTGTGATCGGTATATGGCACTTGAGCCAGAGGCTGCAAGTGCCATAAAAATGAGTTGTCAACAGACAATTAAAAAAAAAAAAAAAAAAAAAATTCTCTCCGGAGGCTGATATGACTTATAACATCCTCTCTGGAAATATAGCTCCAATAAAATTCAGCTGACGTATCCGTTTTCCACCATCAAATTTTGAATACTTTAAAACTAGGCTGTGCTTTCAATAAATAATCCAAGGTTTTTGCTGTTATAAGCCTTTTCCCAGACCCGTTGACTTATAGTGAAGACAGGGAAACAATTTACATAACCGGTTTCTGATGGAAAAACTTCTAACAGACAACCGTCGATAGCGTGATACACATCAAAGGTAGCAAAACACGGCAAGTGAGAAAATCAGCGTGGTTTTGTTAGAGGGGTTAAAATGTACCGTACGAAACTGGAGTATCTGGGTTTAGAGATATATGGAGTGGTTATGGAAGTAGGTTGCGTCAGTATTATATGTAAGACAAGTCCTTTAAGGGGTAAGAAGACATGCTGAAACCCTATATGACGATCCTTTTCTACCCGGACATATAGTTCACCCGGAATCCAACTGAAACCGGAAAATGTGTTATAAGTAACAGCTTTATCTGAAGTCGATTAGAGGTTCGATGTAGTGGTACGAAGGCATACTGAATCCGTATATGAAAATTAATTTTCTTGGCGGATAAATAGCTCGCCCGGAATCCGGCCAAAACCTTAAAATTTGTTAAAGAGTTAAAATTTTGTCTGAAGTCCTTCATCTGTTTCTAAATTTCAATAATAAAAATGGCCAAGGGGTCTGGCGAAGACCGGATATCTACAAGACCCGATTTTTGGCATCCCATCGCAACCTTTGGTCTTCTTTTGCTATCTCTTAGTTCCGGACGTTTTCCATGAACTGTAGGCTAGGCACTAATTTGTTGTTCCTTCTACTCATATCATTGTAAACATTTTGTACGACTAAATTCCTTTTCCAGATGTAAGCCGTTTGTTTAAGTAAACTGATTAATTGCCTGAATATGACTTTCCCCAAAGCATGGTGGGTTCTACAACTGAAAATTAGACACCTCAGGACATTCTCCCTCTTCCGTTTGTCGACCGATCGCACGGGCATGCTGGATTAGCCGCAAGACTGGGACACGAATAAAAAAAAAATAAAAAAAAATCAATCAGCTGGCTACGAACTTTAGGTATGCCATCTTGCCCATTACTTGCAACAGAACGCAGGGTTGCCTTAAATGAAAAAAACAAGAGCTGTAAGCTCATATGGAACTTGCATGTGTCAAGATGATTTGATTGATCAAAAGTAAGTTTCGACTTTGCGGTTGAGATGCGCGCTATAAGGGAGCTGGAACTTCGTTTGTAAGCAAAACCCTTGAGGCAAAACTGCTAATGGGCTGATGGGCATCACGAAAATGCATATATTGCTTAAAAGTATTTTTTTTACTTTGCGGTCAAGATTGGTACTTTAAGGAATAATCGGATTTGGGAAGTAGCAATTTCTAAGCAAATGTTGTTGAGTCTCCAATATTCCAGCGAAGTTTCATCGTCCTAGCAGATCTGGAAGTACCTTAACGCGCGATCACCGGAATCCCAGACCCCCCTCCCCCTCCTCCAACTCCACCCACAATAACCGGAGCCAATCCGGTTCTGTAAATGATTAATCCAGAGCATCTGTTTGTCATTCCCACGAAGTTCGATCCAGATCACACCAGTCTAAGCGGGTCAAGTATTTTCCGCCCTCCCCCCGATAATTGCCGGATTCGGTCCGGAAATGAAAAAGGTCACAAGAGAAAAATGTACTCTGTTTAATTATTAAATTTCACTCGAATCCGATCACCCGTTCCAAAGTCACGCATGACTCAATATTCCGGATTCCCCTCCCTCAACTCCCCCCCCCCCCCCAAAGTAATCATATCGAGGATTTTTTTTTTATTCCAAGTCAGTTTGACCGGGTCCCTGATATGCCTTCCAAGTTTCGTTGTGAAAATCCCCCAAAAAACGGAATTCCGGGATACCCCTCCTCCCCCCCCCTCAAGTGTCCGGATCCAGTCAAATTATGTAAAAGATTTACATGGACCAGATGTTTGTTCTTCCCAGCAAGTTTCACTCCGATACCATCATTCTAACCGTTTCTCGAGATTTCCGGCCCCCCCCCCCCCACCCCACCCAGCTCCCCCGCGGTGCACGTAGCCAATCCGATTCAGCAAATGACTTACCTAGAGCATCTGTTTGTTCTTCCCACAAAATTCCATCCCGATCCCTCCATTCTAAACGGGGCACGTAGTTTCCGCCCCCCCCCCCAATAGTTGCCGGATCCGGTCCGGATATGAAAAAAATCATCGGAGAAATGTCCTCTGTTGAATTCTTAAATTTCACTCGAATCCCATCACCCATTCCAAAATTACGCATGACTGAAAATTTCGGATTCCCCTCCCTCCACTCCCCCCACCATTATCTGATCGACAAAATTTTTATTTTGAAGTCAGTTGGATTGGGTCCCTGATATGCCTGCCAAGTTTCATCGTGAAAATCCCCAAAACCACCATCACCGGAATTCCGGGACCCCCCCCCCCCCCCATCAGTGTCCGGATCAAGTACAATGGTCTAAAGGACTTATCTAGAGCAGATGCTTGTTCTTCCCAGCAAGTTTCACTCCGATCCCTCCATTCTAACCGTTTCTTGAAATTTCCGGTCTCCCCCCCCCCCAACTCCCCCCTGGCTACCGAATCCGGTCAAGACTTTAAACGGGACATTACAGATATATATTCTGTTCAGTTATGAAGTTTCATTACAATCCGATCATCCGTTCGAAAGTTACACACTTCTCAGTTTCCCGGATTCCCCTGCCCTCCACCCCCCCCCAAAATGGTCGGATCAGAAAAATGATTATTCCTAATTTTGTTTGGTCGGGTCTCTGATATGCCTGCCAAGTTTCATGGTCCTAGCACAACTGGAAGTACCCTAACTCGAAAAAGTGTGACAAAATGCCCTAAATTTTCAAGTTTCCAGCGCCCCGCACTCCCCCCCATATGGTCGGATCGGGAAACTGATTATTTCCAGGTTAGTTTGGTCGGGTCCCTGATATTCCTGCCAAGTTTCATTGTCCTCGCTCATCTGGAAGTACCCTCACTCGAAAAAGTGTGACAAAATGCCCTAAATTTTAAAGTTTCAAGCGCCCCCACTCCCCCGCATATGGTCGGATCGGGAAACTGATTATTTCCAGGTTCGTTTGGTCGGGTCCCTGATATTCCTGCCAAGTTTCATTGTCCTAGCTCATCTAGAAGTACCCTAACTCAGAAAAAAGTGACAAAATGCCCTAAATTTGCAAGTTTCCAGCGCCCCGCACTCCCCCCCATATGGTCGGATCGGGAAACTGATTATCTCCAGGTTAGTTTGGTCGGGTCCCTGATATGCCTGCCAAGTTTCATTGTCCTAGCACATCTGGAAGTACCCTAACTCGGATATGTGGGACAAAAAACTCGGACCGACCGACAGACCGACAGACAGAATTGTGATCGGTATATGGCACTTGAGCCAGAGGCTGCAAGTGCCATAAAAATCAGAGAGCGAGTTTTGGCCCAAACAGAAAGTGAATCGGGAGCGAAATTTTTTGTTCACGAAAAAAACGTAAACGGTCACTGTGGGATCCAAATCACTGCTGTAAAAAAATGACACACCTGGACGTTTTCTGAAAAAATGGAGTGACAATTCAAACTACCGTCTGACGTGTGTCAATCCTGTCTGAATGCCGATTGCGAATGCCCGAAATTCCTACATTCTAATATCCAGGAAACGCCAATTCTTACGCAGCTATATCCTACTCCTATCGTAAAATCCCAGAAAGAAAGTCCACTAGATGGCCGGCTACTGCACAGTCAAGAGTTTCACAACTTGCATGCGGGATCTTGGGTGAAATTCGTAAACAAATAGAACAATACCAAAGGTTTCGATGATATCCCAAAATTGTAATATTTGATCCAGACAATTAGGTCTTGTAGATATCAGGTCTTCGCCAGACTCCTTAAACATGTTTTATTAAAATTTAGAAACAGGTTAAGGCCAACAGCTATCATCTGGGAAAACCATGTTCAAATAAGATAAGATAAGATAAGATTTATTTGCGCTAAGAGCCAACGGCCATGGCAAATATATATATAACAAAAAAAAAAAACACCACACACAGAAAATGGTAGACTCCTATAGGCACCTATCCCTATGGGCTAGGGCTACCCTGAGGAATCTCACCAGCTGTTTTATATTTCCAAAACAGTTATTCCCCATTACACCACACATCCATTCTTCATCCATTCACTCCAAAAATTTCTAACCTAAGTTCACTCAAACTTTTGCATTCACGCAATAAACGTTTTAAATTCTCATCTATGCTACCACACATCGGACATGAATAAGGACCGGACCGACCCTTTACCCTCCCAATATACCGTCTTCTCTCCCCCAGTGGCAGACTGTCAGCCCTACAACTAATCAAATCCCGTGTTTCCTCCCTTTTAAGCCCCGCTTTAAAATATACTTCTTCCCCCCAAATCTCTTTAACTTTTGCATAAAACCTCTAAGACATTGACTCATCCTTGGCAACCTGCCAAGATTGAATTTCCTGATCCAACAGACGACTTTCCCCCACCTTTCTCACGTCACCCACAGGGACTCCAGGCCAATCACCATTATTCCATAATTCTGACAAACCACACTGGTCCAATATCTGCCTCACTTGATTCACCATGTGTGTTTACCCTTGTACGTCATAGCTACTTTGACGATATTGATCAAAACTTCCTGCCTTACTTCTGCCAAGTTTCCTGTTTCGGCCGGATTCCGGGCGACCTACTTGTCCGCCAAAAAACTAAAGCTCAAAAATGAATTCAGCATATCTCCTTACCCCTATATCGAACCTCAAATCAACTTCAGATAACATTTTAACAGATTCTCAGGTTTTGGCCATATTCCAGGCGAACTACTGGTCCGGCGAGAAATGATTTTTATATACGGATTCAGCATGCTTCCTTACAACTATACCGAACCTCTATTCAACTTCAGATGAAACTTTTACTTATACCAAATTTTCCGGTTTCAGCCGGATTCCGGGCAATTTGTCCGGGTAGAAAGTGATCGTCATGTTCGGATTCAGCATGTCTTCTTACCCCTAACTCGAAATCTAATCAACCTCAGATAAAACTTTTATTTTTGACAAGTTTTCCGGTTTTGGCCGAATTCCGGGCGAACTATTTGTCCGGCGAGAAAATGATATTCATATATGTGTTGTGTTCGGCATGTCTTCTTACCCCAAAACCAACTATCTCATTAGAAGCTAAAAAATGTTCTGTTCGTCCCTGAATTTGGACCCCCACTCCTAAATGTAGGGCTACTCTCTTCTCCCCTTAATCTGAACCCTCACCCCTAAATCTAGGGCTACAGATCCCATCTACGAACTGGACCTGTCCCATGACCCAAAGATCCTCACACCAAGTTTCATCAAAGTACCTCATTCCCTTAGATAATTATCGCGCTGACAGACGGACGGACAGGCGGCCAACTTCTATGAAGTCGCAGGTATCCCTCCTAAATCGCGAGCTAAGATAATCCTGCGATCTATAAGGTGAAAACGCATCACATTATGACGAATTTTAGGGTCTGAGTATCCAGTAGTATAATAATAGCTGGTTCAGCTTATCACCTCCTCAAGATTGTAGGGAAATGATGAGGACTGTTCAGGTTATCAGCGTTCTCTCTCGACCCAGCCTTTAGCTAAAAATATGGTTCTCGTTAAATTCATCGTAGTATGAAATACTCTAGACCACACTGTTATTCATTGCCAACATTTAACAAAATGTGTGTTCTCCACATGTTCAGCAGCACATCACAAGTCACAATCTACCATCTAATATCTTTCGACTGAAATGGTCTAAAGCTGCTTGCTTCAAAAGCCACACAAGTCGGTATTCCAACTTCTACTCCTGGACGCACATTAATCTTGGACCTAAGCAACCATAGTGGCGTAGTCTCACTACTAGAAAGACACAAAACAGAATGACTGATTATCCTTCACAACCAGAAATATAAATAACACGCAAACCCGCAAATGATTCATACCTGTCGTCACAATTGTTCTTGTTGGGAGACTCATAGTTGTAGTCGGGGTGGTTGTATAAGCAAGCACTGTGGTTGGTGCGTTTGTTGTTCTGACTCCACCTCCTCCATGGACAGTCTGGGGCTGGAGAACGACCTTAAATGAAAAACATTGGTGACGTTATTTCGAACACCGACAAAACCAGACAAAATGCAGGAACGGAAATGATGATGAATGTAATACAATTAATAATGATGTAGGGCTAATTATGGATGTCCCACAGTGAATATGACATAGCCTAATTATACGAAACCTGTCCAAAATATGCATCGTTTTAGATTTGAGTCTCGGCGTATTTTTTGTTAGTACGACAGGCTAACAAACGGAAAAAAATGACCTGAACGAGGACATATTTGAAACCAAGCAAAGTTGTAACCATTAAAGTACCTGTCTTACCTATAATACTAACGCAACCTACTTCCACAATCACTCCATATATTTCTGAACCCGGAGACCCCAATTTCGTACGGTACACTCTAACCCCTCCAACAAAACCACGCTGATTTTCTCACTTGCCGTGTTTTGCTACCTTCGATGTATATCACGCTGTCGACGGTTGTCTGCAAGAAGTTTTTCCATAAGAAAAACCGGTTATGTCAATTGTTTCCCTGTTTTCGCTACAAGTCAACAGGTCTCGGAAATTGGCTTAAAACAGCCAAAACCGTGGGTTATTTGTTGCACAGCCTTGTTTTAAAGTATTCAAATATTTTAAAATACTGTAAGTTGAAAAGTAAATAGTGCGAGGGGTCCTTCAAATATTATATTACGCTGAAAAAACTCAAACCAAATGAATGAACAAGAGGAATGTACTACCAAACCCTTAAAGAACTTTTTTGGACACTGGAGCTCCAAAATCGCAACCCTACAGGAATAACTTTGGAGGGTAATCTAGTTGCCTCACCAATCATACAATGTTGATATGCTCCAAACCGCAGGCTGTCGTTGGGGTTGTTAAGAAATCAGAATGAGGATACTCGTAGATAGCCTACTGGCGTAAAGACAACCTCGGAAAGTAATTTTTTCAGCCACTATTTCGCATAATAGCTCCAAGGACGGCGAAGTTGACAGTCTTCAAAAGCCACTTCTAACAATCATAACCAGCATGCAGAACACATGTATAATACGAGCAGACTGACAGGTTGCGTGCCACAAATTGACATCAGCACTGGCTTTTTCATTGTTAAATTAGGTGTGTTATTATAGCCGTGTCCCGAAACGATCTGATAGCTGTTTCTTTTGGAGTTGTCACTGAATTTGCGTGCACTCCCGGGAAGCGGGATGAAAGGGGAAACGGATCTCATAGTTTTTAGAATAGAAGAGGCGGGGAGGGCAAGTCATGCTATCGCTGACATAGTGCAATTCAGAAATGATACGAACCTGACATGCTCAACCGCTGGAATTACAGGTAGAGCAACGTTCGTTTTCACACGAACTGACAACCCATGTCAGTCAGATACTATACACCTGGAGAGAAGCAAATAGTCACATGAGACTATCAAGATGGTAAACCGCAGCATGTATTAAATCGCCCGAGTCTTGAAGTGAGTCGGACAGAAAAAAAAAAGAGAAATGCTACTCCGTGACTGTACGTCTGACGAAGCGACTAAAAATGTGTCCATTCCGTTCATTACGAATTTGTCTTCTCTGCAGGGCTGGACTTTTTTGTTATTTAATTTGACACTAAAACCCCTGAGCCTGAACCGATAATCCAATTAAAGGACTCCTCACTATATGCAGTCGATGTTCAGTATTTTAAACTAGTTGAATACTTTACAACTAGGCTCTACTTCAACATATTACCCACGGCTTTGGACGACCCGGCCCGTTGACATCTAGCAGAAACAGGGACAAATTTACATAACCGGCTCTTCTGATGATTGAAGCCGCCGAGAGCATGACACTCATCGAAGGTGACGAAAAAAGGCACATGAGGAAATCAGTAAGGTTAGAAGGAGGTGAGGAGAGTTAGGGAGGTTAGAATGTACTGAGTGAAACTAGTTAGTCCTGGTTTAAGAATGGATTGAGCGATTACAGGAACAGGTTGCATTAGGTTCGTAGGACTTGTAGGTAAGACAGTTCCTTTAAGCAAACTTTTGTCTCCTGATAATCTCCTTATACAACCACACAGCAATGTAGGTATTTTCGAACTTCCCTGAGCGAGGACACTAGTAATTGCAACTAGTAATTGCACATCAATTTACCGTGGTAACAGATACCATGGTATCTGCCAAAACGCAACTATTGTAAACTTTGGACCGTGTGTGCATCCACGCATGTGTTTAAGACGGGAGAAAACTGTATGGAATAACAGAATTTGTTTTGCAGACGCAATATATTATTGAGGGAGGAGGCTTGGGCTTGGGCCAGAGGAACTGAAACGGATGGTAGGTCTGCAGGCGGACTCTCCCATTAGGGGAAAGAAGGAAGATTTACGCTACAAGGAAAGTTAGTCCTTACTTTTACCCTATATGCGGTTCCGAACGGGGGATATTTTCCACTTAGTGGGTCGAGATTTCAGAAGATATTTTTGGGCGTGAAATGATTAAAGATAAAGAGGAGGGTTTGGTTAAGAATACTGTGAAGAAAAACTTTGGTGACCTTCCTCGGCTCGGGAGGTTCCTCAAGCAGGCTATGGAACATCGGGAGCGTTTTGGAGGCAATGGTTTTCTTTTCTGGCGGTTAAATTCAGTTCATGAGTGTTGTTCTATAGTTTTTTTTTGTTTTCCCATCGGGCTTTTTGTTGGATTAAATTCATTCACAAATTCATTTCCTCACTTACAAAGGCTAACAACTGGCTGCACAGTATGCTTGAGTATACAGCAACGCATGTATTTAAGCCGGGAGCCGACTGAAGGGAATATAAGAATTTGTTTTGCACACGTAAGATATGATGGCTAACTATTGGATTAATGGTATTCTTGAGTTATTCGATGTTTTCAAACTTTTGTCAATGTATGAAGCTACGGCACAAATACACGGTCGATTTCGTTTTCACTTCCACTACATAAGGCGATTTTCCGTGCTCCCACAAACAGGTTGTGGGTCGATTGTGGCTCGAAAAGAGCGTTTCGCGGCCTTTTGTGCGTCCCAGAAGTGTGTTACCGCGACCAACAATTTTTTTGTGGCTCGCTTTGTGGCTCGAATTCGACAAACAACTGCCGAGGTGATTGTCGATTTTGTGGCTCGATTTTGGCGGGAAATTCAAATTTAGCACCAAAATAACGCCAAAACAGTAAAATTAAAAACTTTCTCAAGTATTTAGACATACAAATGAAGATCCTTTTTGCACGGAATGGTAAGAATGAAAGCCTGGAGTTCTGTTTATTGAGATTTTTACATGATTTCACATGATATTCAGACATTTGAAATACCGCCAAAAAATAGACAAAATGGGGTTTCCGCGAGTTTCATCTTGTGGCTCAACTGTGTGGCAAAAAATCTGTTTCCGTGAAAAACACTGAGAAGTGTGTGGCCCACAACTGTGTCACGGAAAACGCCTATAGACACCCGCGAAACTCCACATGTTAGACGTTAGGGAAAACTTCACACCCTTTACTATGAACTTCCGCGTGGGCTATACTTAGTTGTTTTAATCCTCTTACACGCCACTCGATCTTCTCGAAGGGTCTAGTAATCTTTTGATAAGCGTCAGGAGATCAATGAATAGTTAATTAGCAATGGTGGATTGGCGTTCAGGAGTGAATTGTGTTCAAGTAATTTGTGGATAACGTTGGCTACCGTGAGGATTTTGGGGAAAACAAAGGTAACAGTGTGTTCGTAAAAATCAGACCATCGAAAAATAATGGTGTCTCCCACCTTCTCGGCCCACATGAATCAAAGACTTTAAAGGACCCCTCGCACTATTTTCTCTTCAGCTTACAGTATTTTAAATATTTGAATACTTTAAACCTATGCTGTGCTTTCAACAAATAACCCACGGTTTTGGCTGTTTTAAGCCTTTTCCGAGACCGTTGACTTGTAGCGAAAACAGGGAAACAATTTACACAACCGTTTTTCTGATGGAAAAACTTCTCGCAGACAACCGTCGACAGCGTGATACACATCGAAGGTAGCAAAATACGGCAAGTGAGAAAATCAGCGTGGTTTTGTTAGAGGGGTTAGAATGTGCCATACGAAATTGCGGTCTTCGGGTATAGAAATATATGGAGTTATTATGGAAAGAGGTTGCATTAGTATTATAGATAAGACAGGTCCTTTAACGATTGTATTTTTACGATTGAAACCGATTGTTTCCAATCGTAATTTTACGATTGGAAACAACTGTTTGGAAACCAACTGTTTTCAGTTGTTTACGATCGGAATTGGAAACCAACTGTTTTCAATTGTTTACGATCGGAAAAATGTCCCATAATAAAATGACTTAAATTATTTCCATACGTGTTGTAGGGTGTGTTATTTTTGTTTTATTTAGTAGTTACGTTTTTACAGATACCATGGTATCTGTTACCACGGTAACTGGATCTGCAATTAGTCATTTTTGCAGTAACCGTGGTATCTGATATACGGTTGCTCTGCAAAAACGACAATTGCCGAAATTCCGCTTTTCGAAGTCATCCCAACAGAAAAACTGATATTCAGTCACGTCACTAAGTGCCCAACTTCTTTCTCACCAATTTGACTAAAATTGATGGAAGAGACGACTTTATCGGATACCACGGTCCGACCGTGGTATCTGAATATCTGATACCACGATAACTGGCCAGATAGCCTACCACGATAACAGCAAAAAACGCCTTTTGTACCGTGGTATCAGATACCACGATAACTGCAAAAACGACTTTAGACCGTGGTATCTGCAAAAACGCAACTAGTGTCTCACCCAGTCTCACCTGTTTAAATTCTTGCTTCACAGGGATGTTCTGCTGCAGCAACGATGCATTTACGACAGCCGGCAGACTCCGCCTCTCCACATGCCTCGGAAGGGTGTTGGGATTCTCATTTTTCGGTTCATCCTTAACCTCAGTGCAAACATTACTCTGATACACATGTTGAGGAGTGGGCGTGCTCTTATGAGCTTTCACGTATTCATTTGACTTAATCACGCTTATATAGCCGGCAGACGTACTGCGCTGATGACCACGCTGTTGCACTGACGCATGTTCGTGGGTTTCCCGGAGTAGCTGCCCAATCGAGTTTTTGAACACATGCTCATTTGAGTAAGATTTGGGTTTGCACTCGTTCTGGTAGCTTATGTCTGTGCTTCGAACTGACTCACAGAAATTAAGATTTATGGAGTCCTCCAAAGAATCGTCAAAGTTTTGAGCTAGTCCTTTTATCAACAGGTCTGCACCAAAGTCAGCTGTGTCAGACAGAAGATGGTTTTCAGCAAAGATGTCATCCTCTCCAAGTAAGAAGTCTCCTGGGTTGCAGGAGTTCAAAATATCTGGAAGATTATAATATTGAATTACTTCTTTTCTTCTACTGCCTATTTCAACAGACAACCAAACAAAGCAGTCTACCACAAACGTCCAAATATTGATCGGCTGTGTCAAATGCTGGATTTATGCATTATTTGGCAAAGCCTACACTAAACGCAAGTTAGGGTACGCCAGACGCCGAAGGCTTCGGAATCCCAACCCAATAAACTACTATAATTTTAGTTAAATTCACAAACAAAAGAGACAAAATTCTTCTATACTTGGCTAGACCCAAGCATTTTGTAGTCTACACTACACTGAATGCTGGTTATAACAATGATTTAGCAAAGTCAGATACTTGCAGTAGATCAAAGCACGGCGTCAAATTATGCAAAAGCAGCAGCTATGAACAAAAATTAACACAAGGCAAGTTACTTTGAAATACAACCTCAGATGTAAAGACTATATGATCGTACCTTCAAGATCATCGTCTAAATCCATTGCTCTCAAACATCAATTGCGTCGGAACCAGGGCAACTGGTTGCAATCATGTGGAGCCAAGGACTAAAATAGTAAAGAGTCAAGTTAATCAAAACATCAAGCAAGCTTGCAAACAATATCACTTTCATGCTCTTGAAAGAAAAGATCTCCCTCATGGCAAAGAAGATGCCAGAAACGAAAGTCTCACATTGGTCTGCAAATTAAGCTGTTTTGTTAACAATAATTCTAGACATTCTGCAATGCATTATGCACAATGCGCTAAACAATGCACTGTGCAACCAGATCAAATGGAAGAACGAAATTCAACCACTTGTTGCTATCCTCATCTTTGCTGCTTGATTCAGAGACATCCACCGGCTATCATTGGGATGAAGATAAATGGGGGTATTCACTCAGTGCAGGTGGGAGGGTTGTTGGAATGACTCTCCCTAGCCTAATGGTTTGGAAATGGGTTGGAAGGTTTCAGGTAGTTGGGAAGGAGGGGGAAGTCTTCGACAAGAGGATTAGGGAGATGAGATCCTCGTGGACTACCTCCGATACTTAACCCTTTGGTTGGGTTGACCGCGGGTCAGAATAATATACTATTCTGAGGCTCGGGAGACCCAAACAAATCAGTTGCTTCACGACACGAGACGGGGGAGGCAGAGATCGTAGAACGGAATTTGGAATGGGTGAGAGGTCCGGTCCTTTAAAAAAAAGGAAATGGAAAAGTTAAAGGGAAGAGAAAGAAATTAAAAGAAAACGGTTAAGACACGGTGGGCCTAACCGAGGAAACCAGTTCACTTTCAACCTCGTAGTAATTGCTAAGCTAGACTTATGTAGTTGTGCTTTCAATAGCATAGGCTACTTCAAAATGGAAGAAAAAGGGGGGAAAATGAAATTAAGTAACAAAGGGCAGTTCTCGTTGTACATGCATGATAAAACCACCTCTGATAGTTGTGGTGATGGGCCAATCTACATCAACAAATAAAATGAACAAATGGTAATGTTTCGTAAAAACAGTCCAAAAATGCACATCAATAAAGTACTTGAGCGGCTTTGAGCCTGAAGAGGACCCTTGCCAAGAAGGGCCGAAATATTGCTCTAATAAAATTCAGCTGACGAATCCGTTTTGCACTATCAAATATGATTCGCAGTCAGCTTGGACTGAAGGAATATTTGTTAAGTACATATATTGGTCGTCCAACCTTATTTTGCTGGAAGTGAGATTTAAGGTATTTTAGTTATCTCTTGGCTGCAGGTGCCAACATATCAACCAACGGACTGATGAATTTAATATCGTATCTGAAATCTTCGAACTTGAGGTAAAGCAAGCAGATTAGGCCTAGTTGTAAACTTCCTGAGGGTAAGAAGTAAAAGTCGCCAACAAGTATTAACAAGATAAGGTGAGCTCATTTACACTGAGGCTATGTATCCATTACCACTTACCAGACACATGCCCTCTTTTACAGAAGCTACCTCCCACAAATAAAACATTGGCTTTAGCTTCGTCATCTTGAAGATAACAGAGGCAAGTTGACATAGCTAGTAATAGGTAGCCGGTAGTGAAAGTTAGCTTCTTGAAAGGTGGTAGTCAACCACTATTTGGTGAATATCATACAAATGCTCTCATCCTTAAGGAATGTTACAGGCTTACTTCTTTTTAAGCAGCTATTGCTTGCACAGTGCTCTTCTCAATGAAAAGTCATAGACCTTCACATTTCCAAGCTAAAGTGTTATGTGTGACATACAATCAAATATCAAGGTATGCTGATATAACTTTTTTCAAACAGGTATGTAATGCATATTCTTCTATGACCAAAGGTCAGTTATTTTACGATAATCTTCACACAGAAAGTTAGCGGTACATATGAGAGGATGATATAAGTCATGTCAGCCTACAGAGAGGATGTTATAAGTCATATCAGCCTCTAGAGAGGATGTTATAAGTCATATCAGCCTCGGGAGAGGATGATATGACTTATGAGGATGATATGACTTATGAGAGGATGATATAAGTCATATCAGCCTCCACAGACGATTTCTGTTCGAAAAAGTTATAACAATTAACACACCTCCATCTCAGTTGATATCTGAATGACAACCTCGATGGCCATTTAAAAATATCAACCTCGCCTTCGGCTCAGTAGATATTATTCATAACCTACCTAGCCTTCGGCTCGGATAGGTTATTTTCAATGACCGTCTCGGTGTTATTTTCCCATACCAACCTCGATGTCTGAAGTTAACCTTCAATATCTGTGGAAGATGCTTTTAATTATGAGAAGTGATGCTGTGTTATAACCAGAATAAGAATAGGCAGAAGGGTAAAGGCCTTTGCTACTTTGACCAGAGGCGTTACTAGCCAAAATGTTTGGGGGTGGGGGCAAGGCATTTACCGACTGGCTGGTAACTTTTACCAACTGTTTTAGAAGAAAAAACAACTGTTTTCAAGAAAAAATTACAGTTTTGAAAAAAAGTAGACTGATTTTGAGAAAAAAACGACTGCTAATCAACTGATTTTCAGAAAAACCGACTGTTTTCATAAACAAAAATCAACCATTTTGACGGAAAATCGCAGCGCTTCGCGCCGACTCGGTTATTTTTTTACCGACAAGATTGAGGGGGGGGGGGGTCCCTCCTCCCCCCCCCCCCAGTCATGATGCCCCTGACTTTGACAACAATAATGGTGACTGTTTAGATGGTGAATATTTAGTAGAGGTATGTTACTTGGGACACGGCATAACTCTGAACAGCGCTAAATATGAAGGACACCAACATAGCAAATACATAGGCTGCACAGAATATTTTTATGAGCAGTTAAATGAAAAGACAAAACTGTTCCTCAGCCCAGAACTGAACCAGGGAGCTGGTTCAAATCCCGGCTGGGAAGCATTTTTGTCTTTCAGTCCACTGTTTCCATCTCAAGGGCATCTTCTCCATCAATTTAAATCTTAGTTTTTATTTGGTTTTCACCATGAAGCATCATCATTTGAGCCCTGGTTTGTATAGGAAGTTAAAAATGAAATTCCAATTTATTTGTCATGTTACATTCCATCTCTGAATTTTCTATGCACAGTAATAAGTATAAACAAATTCTCTGAATCTCCTTCTCTTTCCCTCAGTATTTTCCCCAACCTTTCTCCACCAGATTGCTGCATTTTGAGGAAGAATCACAAAAGTTGTGCACTCCTTTTTAAAAGTTTCTTAAAAGAAGAAGATTTAAATTCCAAAAGAAATAAGAATTCACAACAAGCGGCAAGAGACAGTCTAAAACACATTGGCTCTTAGCTGATTTAAATTCTCAACTTACTCTCAAACTATACTATTATTCAAACAATGTTTACAACGGGTACGTCAGCTACGATTCTTCATCAGCGATATTTCGGCCCTTTTTGGCAAGGGTCCTCGTCAGGCTGTCAATCCTCTGGTTCAAGTTCGGGGAAGGAAACAAACCTGTAATCACATTGTATGTATTGTATGTATTGTATCACATTGTATATATTGATTACAGGTTTGTTTCCTTCCCCGAAGTTGACCAGAGGATTGACAGCCTGACGAGGACCCTTGCCAAAAAGGGCCAAAATATCGCTGATGAAGAATCATAGCTGACGTACCCGTTGTAAACATTGTTTGACTAAATGTTTCAAAGTCAGCTTGGGCTCAAAGAATATTTAATTATACTATTATCACTTAAGTTATATTCTAATGGTATTTTCATGAAGTCATGAAAGAAATACGGGAGTTCGATACAACTAATGTTAAGAATATATATTTGTTTATATATATTGAGAGCCAAGCGTGGCGCCAGACGTGTTTACACTTATAAACCATTTTAGGGACAATCAGTTCTATTAGTAAATGGAATGTGATGTCACAAGCCACAGAAAATCGGCTAAAGTTTAGTCAACACCCTTATTTTTTGTGGACTTGTGGTACCTCTATGTACTCGTCCCTCTCTAGGCGTACTCTCGCCATTTCCTGAGCAGGGTTGCCACATGTTGCATGATAGTGCGAATTGTCACTTTTTTTTTTTTTTCACTCTTGTCCTACGTAGGACATAAATTCACTCTATTTATGTAAATGTCCTGATTTGTCGCACAATAGTGTGACAATTCCAGAAAATACAAAAATAAATGTGGAACTCAACTCAATGCAAGTAATTTTAAGGAATTCCACTATGTCTGTACTACATAAAGAGTTAGTTTTTGCTTTCGGTGGGAGTGAAGAAGGGGACTTTTTGGGGAATTTTTCGTGCTAGTCATGCTGGGAGGATTTTGAACCGATTGAGATTCCGTTGAAAATCATTTTTGCAGCAGTGATTCCGAACAAAAACAACCATTTCACATTTTTTCATGAAAATAGAATTTCAATCCCAATTCACTCTCTGTCTCAGCCAAAAGTCACTCTCTAAATTTTTCTGATGTGACAACCCTGTCCCTGAGTACTCCTTGGGAGTCCTTGGGACTGAAAGGAATGGCAAGAATAGAGGAGTCACTCCACGAGGATAACGAGTATGGAAAACAACAAGAACATGGGAATGCTTGCAAAATGGGTTTTGTTCGAAAAAGAATATGCAGTTGATGAAATTAGTCTCGATCCATTCTATTTTTGGTTTTGTTTATTCTGATTGTTTTCATTTTATTTTACATTGCACCAACACCAGCAAAACTGATTCCCCTCCGAATCTAAAAAATCTAAAAGGGAGTCCTTTTTGATGATGGTTATGATAATCAGAGCATTCCCCATCCATGGGACTCATGAGACTACAGGGAGTGAGTCCCCAAGACAAACAAAAATGCAGGGACTCATCAAGTGGAGTTCACGGGAAAGGCTGGGAAAGGCAAGAAGTCGCCTTTATGCTTAAAATAATCAGCAACTGCAAAGGTATGACATTGTCAAAAAATAACCCTCATAACAAAAAGACACATTTTGTCATCATTTTCCTACTCTCTTCTCTCTTCGAAGTAGTTGCTTCATCCAATTTTCCTGGCTTGGCATGCATTTCACATCAACATGGAAATGCAGGCTTTTGTTGAAATTCAAGTTTGGGCTGTTGTGCAAGCAGCAAACACATTCTGAACATTATTACCAGACCCTGAGATGAGATAAAGACCATCACAGTCAAAGGTAAGATAAATAGTAGATGGAAACCTGAACAGCAAACCCAAGTAAGAAAAAGAGATGGAAACTCCTGCTCTACCCTGCAAACAAAGAACAGGAGAAGCCAAATTCCTGACTTTTCTCACTATTAAAATTTGTTGGCTGGTATGGCCTGGGTGTAACTACAAAGTTTCATGTAATTTTTCCAATCCAAACTGCATCAGCAAAAGCAGCAAAACCGAAATATGTAGAAACTTCTTTCTATCCGAATAGGTTCGAAAGTCAGCCAATGAGCTTTCTTCGACAATCACACCACTTTCTACGTCACAAGCAACAACCCAGGCCAAACACATGCTGAAAAGTAGATGGAACTAGAGTCGCAAAGTTCCTTGTCATCAGCAATTAGTTCCAAACTTCAAGTTAGTTCTGCACAGGGGTGGTGAGTGGGGGTGATTCTCCCGCCCGCCTGCCTTTTGCTTAGTCGTACCAGCCGTTTATTTTGGCCTCACCGACGTTCCGGGCGCTCATTTACGTCAAATACAATCAGAGTCGTTATATAGCAAGACCAAAGGTTTTGACGGGATCACAAAAATGCAATATTTGATCCAGTCTTGTCTTCGCCAGATGCGGTCTTCATCAGACTCCTTGCATTTTTACTATCAGAATTTAGAAACAGATTAAGGCCAAATAGCTAATCGTCTGAGAAAGCCAAGTTCAGATATGGATTCAGCATGTGTCCTACTTGTTCCTCCTGCAGTAAGTAACTAAAGAACAAGGGCGCTGCTTAAAACGCAGCTAAGCGAAGAAACACGACTACTATAACAGGGATCGTGCACCGGAATGAAATAATAGGAGCCCTGCCCCTCGTGCGAATGTGCACGGGAATGATCCGGAACTCGTACCCAAGCAAACTGCTAAAAAAAGGAAGGACGGTGCAGCGTTCCCCCGTGACGCCCCTGTTAACAGCTACCACCAGGCTACCACCGTTATTTTATGTGTGTCCCTTGATGCCGGCATGAACCAGGCTTGCGGATGTCAATAGATGTCGATACAGCAGTAGGTCGGAATCATTGCAGAAAGACCAAAGGGGAAACTGCGTCTGACTCAGGTACTGAAAGACGTACGGTCCAATGCTTCAATAACCAACAAAATTTACGAATAGCTACCACCGTCATTGCAGCCTGCGTTTCCTTTGTGCAGGTTCGAACCATTGTTGTTTTCAGTAAATATTTCATCTATGTTCGAAGTTCGAACACACCCGCTTCTGACCTGGGATGTCACGGAATCATGGGTGACTTTAGGCGTATTCACGCCGTTCGATCGAAGGGAACGGCAAGAATAGAGGGAGTCACTCCACGCGGACAGAAACAGCGAGAACACGGGGATTGCTTCCAAAATGGATTTTGTTCGAAAAAAAGATAATGGAGTTGATGAAATTAGTCTGGATCCATTTTATTTTTGGTTTTGTTTATTCTGATTGTTTTTAATTAATTTTACATTGCACCAACACCAGCAAAAATTGATTCCCCTCCGAATCTGAAAGGGAGTCTTTTTTTGACGATGGTGATGATAATCGGAGCGTCACCCGTCCGTGGGCACTCGCGAGAATACGGGGAGTGAGTCCCCGGGACAAACAAAAACGCGGGGAATCCTCAAGTGGAGTCCTCGGGGAACGGCGATAATACGCTTTTTGTCACTTTCATCCCTTTTCCGTACACGAAAGTGTGGTCCGTTTGTGCAAGGCGGCAAATACTGCCTTTTTCTTGTGTTCCTTGCCAACCCAACATATGACTGAATTCTGAGTCTATACATAGGAAGTCACCCAGCGACGTTCCAGTCATTGTTCAATAAATCAATCAAATGTATTTCCAAATAGCTTAAAGCTAGAAGGGGAATAAAATATTTACGAAATACACAAAAACCAAACAAATAACTAATCTACTTACAAGATATGACAGAAATAAATGATTCGATGAAACTATGTCAAAATTGGGCAGAAGAATTAGCAGGATATGGAGAAAGCTGATTGCTCCCGGACCGACGCACGGTCGACCGGAGAAGAGGGGGAATAGACAGACCCATCTGGGGAAAACACGCTATCTTTGCTCCAATACTTTTTGAAAGAATATTTCTGCGGTCAGTTAATTTAGGGAACGTCAAGTTAAATGTTATGACCGCCCAGAATGACTCTCACTGCTCTCTTTCGGACATTTTCCAGACAATCAGAGAGCTCTGCAGAAAGAGAAGAATGCCAAACCGGTGATGCATATTCTAAAGTTTAGTATTTTCCGGCCTCATTCCCACGCTTCCGCTGAATGCCAGTAAGAATTATTTCGTGAATTATGTAAAAAAAACGATGAACCCGAAACTTTTTTCTTGAAAAACTCATACTCGAAAATGAACAGTGAAAGAGTCCGTAAACAATAGACAAGTCCATTCTGAAAACCTAACCAGCGATGGTAAAGGGATGTTTCTCTGACTTAGCAAATCAGGAAGCTTCTTGTCAGCTCATCACAAAAGAAGAATTCAATCAAGCGTTCGAAGGAACAAAATTGGTTTTTTTTTCACATGGCATTTATACATGACGAAGCAGAGCGTATGCAGAAGGAACGTCTTATTTCCCGAAAAATTCAAATTGAAACCTTAGAAAACAGCAATAGGAGCGTACTGTTCAGCGGGTCAAATAACTGATCGTCACACCTCAATAAAGCAAATGAGCGATTCCCACTAAATGGAACGCGATTCGAAGAGAAAAATTGAGATGAAGATAAGGAAAAGGATTGGTAGTCTTTTACGGCTTTAAACAGTGTGTAAAGAAATATCGGGCATGATTTTGGGTTCTTATCTGCATGTTTTTGTATCAAGAAGATACTGTACCTTGTAGAGCGACCTTGCCGCTACTCCCGGGGTCGACAAGATGATCAAAGATGTCCTCCCAGCGCTCCAAGTGTCTCGCCTCAGCATACGTCCTTCATAAAATCCGATGACGAATTACCACCAGACGCGCTAGAGGATCAATAACAATCACACGTGAGATCTGGGGATAAGTTGTCTGACGGGTGAATAAGCGATAAGGCTTTCGCTTCATGTCGAGTCGCGCATTAGCCCCGCTGAAAATTCAGCCAGCACTCAGCACTGAAGTCGGAAGCCAGAAATGACAAACTTGATGACGCTTGACAAAACAGAGTTGGGTAAAGCAAAAAGAGGGGAAGAGGCATTTTAAACAGTTTTAAACATGGTTAGCGAGAGGAATTGAAAATAGCAAAATCTGAGCAAAACAAACCTGGATAAACGTACACGAAAAAGAACTAATCATAGAGTAATTTTATGAGTGGCGTATGCCCGTCACACGCTTCAGAAAGTCTGTAGCGCTCTTTCCGACATCAGAGATAAGTGAAAAACACTAAAGGCGTATTCTCGCCGTTCCCCGAGGACTCCTCGGGGAATCGAAGGGAACGGTGAGAATAGAGGGAATCACTCCACGCGGACTCCGCGTACAGAAACAGCGAGAATACGGGGAATGCTTCTAAAATGGATTTTGTTCGAAAAATGAATATGCAGCTGAAAAAATTAGTCTAGATCCACTTTCTTTTTTGTTTTGTTTATTCTCATTCTTTTCAACTAATTTTACAGAGCACCTACAACAGCAAAAATTGATTCCCCTCCGAATTTGAAAGGGATTCCTTTTTGATGGTGGTGATGATAATCGGAGCATTCCCCGTCCGTGGGGACTCGCGAGAATACGGGGAGTGAGTCCCCGGGACAAACAAAAACGCGGGGACTCCTCAAGTGGAGTCCTCGGGGAACGGCGAGAATACGCCTTAAGCTGAGCTACTGCGCGCTTCATATCGCAACTCATAAAGTCGCTTCCTTCCCTTGATCTTTCTACAACCTTACAGAAGCATCATAGATTTGTGTCTTGACCTTGACGTGAGCGACAAATAAATAATTTAAAGCTTTAATGAGGGTTTTCGCGAGATTTCTGAATCACTTTCCAGTGAGAAGCGCATCGCGAAGACTGCGGAAAGAAATCCGGGGAAATACTTTCCACTTCGACCGGACTGCATTATCGTGAAAATCGCATAAAAACTGAAACCGCTGGAAGATCTTTTAGAACTTTTAGAATAAGTATGGTTCACCGAACATTCCTCTTTCTCATTTGTTCCAACAAAATCATCCTTTATGACACTTACCGTGTTTTTTCCCGTTATTAGTTACACTTACCTTGTTTTTTCCACATTTTCAAAATTCCCGCTGAAGCATTCCACTTTCTGCGGAGCTTTCCGCTAACTTTCTGAGCCTCGTTTTTGTTGAAATAGTGCTGCTGCGAGCGTGTTCCATCCTACTTACCGTAGTTACCACGCATGACGTCACAAATTCTGCCTTTTTGTCGTCAAGGCTGGAACGATTTTTCTATTTTCCAGCGGAATATCATGCCACGGGTGAATCCGACCAATCACGTGACAGAGATTCGTGGTTACTACGCTTACCACGCTCCCGAGCGTGGTAAGCAAATAGTTACTATTAGTTACTATTTCGACAAGGCTGCAACGGTCAGCGTAGTAACTTTTCGTGAGGTTGGAACGGATTTAGTAACTAATAGTTACTATTGGTACGAGGGTGGAACATGCTCTGCATCGCTGCTGCGGCACTTCTTTGATTCTGCACGAGATGCGTTTTCAATTCACTGCCTGCACGGTTTCTTCTTGGTTGAAGTAGCACCTTGCAGGGAAGCACGGTCGGTAAGCAAGCTCGCGATTCTCGAGAAACGCTGCCGACCTCCTAGGAAGCATTCCGGTGCAAAAACGAATGTAGAAAGAATCAGTCCTGGCGCGGCCGAGAAGTGCAACAAAAGCGTGCAACAAAAACGAGACTGTGGAATCACTTTCCGAGAAAGCTGCTTCGCTTTCCAGAGCGCGAAAACCGCGCGGAAAGTGTAGCAACTTTCCGAACCTGCACGAAAACCATTAGGAACGTGATTCCGACCACGTTTTCCACCTCACGAGAACCTTCCTTTAGATATATCGCCTGGAATTAATCATAGCCTCGTTTTTGTTGCAATAGCGCTTCCGCATCGCTGCTGCAGCACTTCTTTGCTTTTGCACAATATGCGTTTTTGGATTCAATTTCTTCTTGGTTGAAGCGGCAGCGCTGCAGCATCTTGCAGGGAAGCACGGACTTGGTCGGTGAGCAAGTCCGTGATTCTTGAGAAGCGCTGCCGTCTTCCTTGGAAGCGCTGCAGTGCAAACACGGATGTAGAAAGAATCAGTCCGGAATCGGCGGAGAAGTGGACCTGCAGCATGCAACAAAAACGAGGCTCATGACAGATACAGAAGGGCTGCACGGGAATTTTTAGAGAAGGCGCCACTTCCAGAAAACATCAGAAGTTTCTGTTTGATGTTTCATTGAAGTATTATTCGTTCAATTGTTCCCGATCTACGATACAAATTTCCTGCACATACAGTATGTCACGTGCTAACCTCCCAGTGCTTCTAAGCACAACTCTAAATACTCCCCCCACACAGACATGTTTGAGTTTGTAGGTAATGAAAATCTTATCCCGCCCCATTTACAGTTCCGGAACTCGCAATGCCGTCCGAAAGTGTGAAACCCTCTCCAGACTAAGAGGACTCGTTAGAAAAACAAATTAACCAGCCGGGAAAATGACAATAAAGTTCACGGTCTTGAAACCCCCTGCTGGAGCGGAAAGCCTGATGCATGGGGCTAGAAAGCGGCTTAGCGCGCTGATTCGAATGAATCCGCCCTGATGATGCGACCTCGTAAATTCTCCCGAAATCTCGCGGACCGGATAGAAAATTGATATTCGTTTAAAAGGGAAACAGTTTAAAGCGGCAAGTCTGTTTTAGAGTTCGACAGGGAGAGCTTGGCTGAGTTTACGAAGCTCACATATCGGTTGGCTGGTGAGACTCTAGGGTTGCCCAACGTGCTGACTGGCTGACTGGCTCCTGAAGTTAGTTCTCTTATTCATTGACCACTCTTGTTGTTTGTCTGACTCGCCGATGCAAGCAGGAGAAGAGGAGGAAAACCAAAAGGGGCAGTTTACATGACGCCTTGAGAAGCTTTAGTTCTGAATTCCGGTCTTATTGACCATCCAAGATCCGAGAAAAGTCGGCTTACGTTGCAGATAAGATATCGCGCCTGACGGGAACCTTGTCCTAATTCGAAATTATGAAGCGAATAGGAAGTAAGCTGGATTCCATCTCAAACTTTTCTGGATAAAGCTCTGATTTCTTTGTTTCCCTAATTGTCTCATTGAACGTCCTGACGACGAGTGCCTCAAAATACAAAGTTCCTGCTTAAAACCAAGTTTGAAATAATAACAATAGCAAACTTGCTGTAAAGGTTGAAAAACTACATTTACTACGGGGCGCTACTGGATTCAGGTTTAGGTTCTTTCAATATTTTCAGTACTTACACACCTAAACAATCATCAGGGAGTAAATCATACATAGAGAAGGAAAACAGTGTAGTCAACTTGTTTGCTTACCAGGTTCTTATTAGGTTCGGCAACGCCTTCCGTGGGCAAAAGAAATTGTCATTGAGTATTTAGCAGTGTAGGCTAGTAATGGCGAGTTTTAACTATCAGATCGTCATGAGTTCAGCCTTGCGAATGTTTTCAGTGTTTCATCTCATTTTTGTACCTGGTCTTGCTAGAAACTGGTTTTATGCCTGAAATCTTAGCTGGGATTGATGGTGACTCTCAAGAGTGGTACACTTTGTGTCAAGCATAACTGAAAAATTGGGTTAGGACTAGGAAGTCTAGGTTTTGATACAGTCTTTAAATGCTGACACTTCAAAGTATGAGAATATCTAAGACAACAAGACCAAAGGTTTCGATGGATCACGAAATTTAATGTTTTTTTACTTTATCGAACAGGTATGCTATGCATATCTTCATACGTCCCTCTGGAAGTTAAATTCAGGATTCAGGATTCAACAACTTTACTAAAAAAGAATTCAATCCGGCTTGACGACCGGTTACAAACAAAGCACATGCGTGCTTGAAAAACGCAACCAGTAGCCTACACATTTACTACAATATATTAAAACTAATCAAACGTTCACTAAAATAAACCCAAAATTAATTTGTCAATTAGTCCTCAAAATGATGACAATTAATTTTGTGGAGATTGATACGATATCGTAGCCTATCATTCTCCAGACAGGCTGATATAAAAAGCCGTATCAACCTCCGCAGATGTTCATCGAGCACTTTTCCTCAAATACTGGAAAGTAGAAGCTGACCTCCATAAAATGAATAAAAGAACGTTACTTTCAGTAAAAAAAACAAAAAAAAACACTTAGAACATTATTGAAAAAATTTAAGATTTCTTTTTTTAATTATAGAACATCTTACTCTCTTAGACAACCAGCCTATGCCCTAAGTCATACTTTGGCACGATCAGGTTTCCACTCAAAATACAACTTGTCAACTGAAACAACATCTCACTATCCCCTTTGCTTTCCAAAGCTAGTTATTCAGCATTGATCACAGTCTTTTTTCTCGATTTTCTCAAGGGTCAACACGTGCTTTTGCTATTGTTGAGTGTTGCCACTTCCCTCTGACGGAACCTGGGACTTACGCCAGCCAAAAAACAGTGATATTCTGGCGACTTGAAACTGGGTACTTTTTTGCTTTATCACCTTCATAAGGCTGATGTTAAATTGTCAATCAGTTCTACTAAAAGTTTTGTATTAAGAGTTTCTTTCCTTAAAAGAGATCTTCCAGTTATGGAAAACATCGGTCTGGAATGTAGAGATAGCTTAAAACTTCTTGGCGTTATTTTAGATAATGATTTGAAGTGGAATTCCCACGTTGATATGATTCTTCAGAAGGCAGCCCCACTCCTTAAGTCGTATTCTATCCTTCGTAGGTTTGGTCTTTCACCAAGTGTTCTGCGCTCATTCTATTGTACGTACATACGTCCGTGTGTAGAATATTCTTGTGCAGTGTGGCATCCGGGACTGAATGAAGGCCAGAGTGACAGACATGAAGGGATTCAGAAGAGAGCAGTGAAGATCATGCTAGGCCCGACCCGACCTACACTTCGTATGAAGCGGGTCTAGTCTCTCTACTCTGTCTGAAAGACGACACAAGTTGACAATGTATTTTGGACGTAAATGCTTGTCCTCTGATCTTCATAGATCTCTCCTACCGGATTACGAGGCCCCAAACCAGACTCGACCTGAAACAAGGCTTCGCTCTGCAACCCAAAAATGTACCAGACTTGTTCGCCCCGATATCCACTCTACTGACCGGTATCTTTCGTCATTTGTACCATATTTTGTAAACTATTTGAACTCTGAACTGTGATATATTCGTTATTAATGGTATATACATATAAATATTTTAAGGTAATTATTGAGAAGTGATTATTAAGTTTTAGCCGTGTTAATAATTGTGTGACGATCCGACGCTAGCGAGTAATTATATGAGCTATTCAGGAAATAAACGTTGTTATTATAATCATACTCCTCAACTTTTTGCTACATTTTTGTATTTACTAGTAATGAACCGGTCGCAGAATACTCCTGATGACTAACTCTCCTTGTCGATGCAAAATCGCTGTGTACCTAGCGGAAGAGTCAGAAGCGGCACCACAGCTGTCCCCCACGATCGCCGTGATTGGTTGGTATAGGATTTGAGTTGTTGAGTTTGAATCGTTAGTGAGACTTTTCCTGTTCTTCCTGAGGATCAATGGCGTGTTTTGGACTTAGTCATATAGAGTATACTTGCTCGCTTTCTGGAAGAAGAGAAAATCTGTGACAAATCGCAGAATTTTTTTTACCGGTGGCAACACGAGTTTCGAAAGTTACGAAATCTAGGTGGCAACTGGTGGCAAAAAATTTAAAAGACTGTGTTGATAGAAACAGGACATTGGTAATTTTAGTTGGTCTACAGTAGGCTTGGGTTGCTACTCACTAAAACAAAATTCCCTAGCCCAGTAGCGAAAAAGTCCAACAAAAGAAAACTCTGTCCCATCTATAAAAAAAGATTCTATTCGAAAAATTAATAATGGTTGAAAATTAATAATAAAAATTAATAAACCTTGACGGCCATTTAAAATATCCACCTCGCCTTCGGTTCGGTAGATATTTCCATAACTTACCTCGCCTTCGGCTCGGATAGATTATTTTCAATGGCCGTCTCAGAGTTATTTTCCGATGTCAACCTCAATGTCGGACGTTAACCCTCATTAACTTCCTGATACAGACAATAGTCGGGTCTGACAGGTTCCCAGACTCCTTGCAATGTAAACTTGCAGATCACTTATCGAGATCTATTAGGTAATACTTTTCACCAAGAAGAATATCTGATAATTAGGATCATTCGTACGCCGACGATTCTAACCAGACTGTTCATCCAAGGCACGAACAAAACGCTTCTCGATTCATCGTGTCTATTTCTCGTTCAACACCCTTCCAAAAAGGTTAACTGATGAATTTTATCTCCCTCTATTTTTTAGCTCTCCTTCTCCCCTACTATGGCAAAAAGAGTGAGCCGTTGAAAAAAAACAAAGACAGATATGGATTTAGCATGCATTCTTACCCCCGAACCAGAACTCTAATAAATATGAGAATAAAACTACAGTCCAACCAAATTTTTGCCCGAATCCGGATTCCGGGCAAGTGACTTGACCAGCGAGAACATAAACTTCAGATATGATCTCAGAATGTGTTTTTACTCCAGTATCGAACCTTAATCGACCTAAAAAAAAAAAAACTTTTTACCTAATTTCCGGTTTGGGCCGGATTCCAGATGAAACGCTTGGGATCGACTAAAACCAGGAAGGGAAGGGAACGCGAGAAATGCAGGAAGGCATACTAAAACCAGGCTGTCGCCAGAATTCAAAACTGGAAAGCCGCACCATTCCCTTCCTCTGTTTAGTATTCTTTGAGGGGTCGGAAACTTTCCAAATTCAAAGTTCACCATCCCTTCCTCGTTTTAGTATCCTGTAGTATCCGTCGTTTTAGTCTCCGTCTGAACTAGAAATGAAAAGGTGAATAACAATTTTGATAGTTGCTGACCCCTCACTGAACTCGTTTTAGTATGTCCTTCCTCGTTTTAGTATGCCCTTCCTGGTTTTAGTATGCCTTCCTGCTTTTCTCGCGTTCCCTTCCCTTCCTGGTTTTAGTCGATCCCGAACTGCTTGCCCGACAAAAAAAAGGTAAAAAACGGACTCAGTATGTCTCCTTGCCCCCATATGGTAAGTAAGTAATTTATTTCTAACCCGCCATTTGAAAAAGCTGAGTAAATAAAAGAAACTAAATAAAAGACATAAATACACAGAAAAAGACACTAATTTTCAGTCATCGGCTAGGAAGCAGTGTAGAAGGTCGTGCGCTGGTTGGGCTCTGTTGTCAATGATTTTTGATAACGACGAAGAAACATCCAAAAGGGTAATACTTGCATCTTGAACTTTGAACTTCTCCGTCAATGTATGGTTATGGCATAATTTCGACAAGTGGAGCAAGTGGTCTGCATATTTAAAATAAAAATCTCAAAATCTTAAAATCTCATCTTTTTTATCTCCTTCTTTTGCAGAACATGAGTCACACCAGAACGAAATAGTATATAGTACATATAGTACAATTTTCCCAAAGCTTTTCGATTTTAGCGCCCCCGGTTGGGGATGATGCGCCCATAGGCGGTATGGATTGATCTAGAAACTTCTTGAACAACCGAAGAGCAAAATTTTGACAACGAAGATTTGAATGTTATGCCAAGCCATCGTAGAGATTCTGTTGATTTGATGACGAACGACCCAAGAGAGATATAAGCTTTGGATGCATTCAAACGATTTGACGAAGGGTTGAAATGCAGGTACTCACATTTTGAGAGGTTAACTTCAAGGTCGATTTTGAGAAGTTCCGACGACAGCTTACAGACATTTTTGGTGAGTGTGGATCGGGTACGGCTTACTAAGAGCAAGTCGTCCGCGTAAGCTATGTAGCTGAATGCATGGTCTTTACAAAAGTAAGCATGGTGTAAAGAATCGAGACAAGAAGATATGGCCGATTTGAAGATGTAGGGAGATAAGACTCCCCCTTGGCGAACACCAGTTTGGACAGGAATAATCTCTGACAAGCTACATTGCCATTTTAACCTTACTGAGGAATTACCATACCAAAATTTTAACAGACTGACAACAGACCGATTCACGCCAGAAGTAATGAGAGAGAATAGGGCATGAGAATGCGTTATATTGTCAAAAGCACCGGCTATATCTATAGAACATATATGGATAGCAGACTTCTCGCGGGTAGCCTGCTTCATCGTTTTTGTCAATATGTGATGAGCGTGCGCACAACTGGCGCTCGAACGGAATCCAAGCTGCATTGAACCAAATCGACATTTTTCAATTAATTCTGGAAGAAGGACGTATTCCAGGATTTTGCTTATGGCTTACAGCTTTTGCAAAGGTCTGTGTCTTTCCCTCGCTTAATCACCGATGTTACAGTACCCCAGAGGAAACTATTCGGAACCAAACCCTGGCATGAACAAATTTGAAACAGAAGTGGGAGGTGTTGTGTTAAAGCTGGACACCCAATTTTTAAAAAAAATTGGCACTAAGGCCATCAGAATCTGTAGAACCAGTTCTTCTTTTTTTCGTCAAAACAGTCGATTTTTTTTTCATGAAAAATGGTCGATTTTTCGTCAAAATAGTCGGTTTTTCCGAAAATCAGTCGATTTTTTTCAAAAATGTCATTTTTGTTGCTGAAAACAGTCGTTTTTTCTGTAGAAAAAGTCGGTAAAAATTACCAGCCAGTCGGTAAATGCCTCGTCCCCCCCCCCTCCCAAGCATTTTGGCTAGTAACGCCTCTGGTCCGAAGGACCTTTTGCCACGTTTTTTTGTCAGTGGGAGCATCGAAGCCATGCAAACGAGTATTTTTAAGTGAAGATTTTTATTCAGGCTTCGTTTTAGCTTTCAGATTAAAAACAGTACCATTCCCTGGGCGTCGACAAGCAATCCAAATTTTTAGCTAAAATTTTGCCGTATTTTTCGCCTTTTTAACTTCAGGGCTGACTTTCCAAATAGGTTTCCTTGTTCCAGCTCGAATTTTCTCAGTCGGTACAGCAATATCGGCTGCCACTTTCAAGCAATGGACAAGCTCACTATAATAACAATTAATATCGACGGATGAAGTAGTAGCTGCTATACCAGTCTGAAGAAGGTGAAAAGGAACTTTTAAAAGCGAGAGAAGATTAGTTAACGTAGAAATGTAGAGCACAACATCTATACGATTCCAGCTACGCTTTTGGATCCAGGCCTTCTTGGGATTTGGACAACTGATTTCAAAAACTTGGGCAACCAAACAGAAAGACAGAGGCAGATGGTCGTCCTCAATTTTCTCCTCACCAACCTCAACAATACCGTCAATGAGACATGGTTCAGAAACAATCAAGTGATCGAGGTTGGAAACATCAGCGCCATGATTATGTATGTATGAAAAGGGTAGAGACTTCTCAATGAGACTGTGAGTTACAGGTAAAGAATCGAAAACAAGTCAGTCCGTGTAGAAGAAGTTAGAAGATCAGTGTTGATATCCCCAACAAGAGCCCATTTCATTCCTTTCCGTGAAATATCTGGTATGAGTGTTCTGATTTTCTGACAAGCCTTAGCAAAAGGAACATGCGATGCAATGTTCCGCCGGTCGCAAGGTAAATATACGTTAACAATAACAATATTGTCCAACTGAACGGCAAGAGCATATCGCCCAGACTGGAACAGTTTTGGTGGTGCTGAACACTCGCTGGTTCGAACAAAAATGGCTAACCCACCGGAAGGACGACCTCTAGTTTTCATTGTCGGCTGTATGAACACAAAATGCTCAGGTGACCGGCGCAAGCTTTCGCTGCTAGGTGTTGACAGAAGATGCTCTGGAAGGCAAAGTATGTCCGAACTACTGAGCAAATCATCAAATAATAGATCTTTTTCCTTTGTGCCATTTACATTTAGGGAAATACAACGGAGTTTCTTTTCCTGACAATTCATTATTTACCAATACCCACTGCTTTCCTCATTACACTGCATCTGAAACTGAAGGAAACGTGACAGCCGTCGCAGTTAGCACATTTCGGAGGAAGGGAGCAAGGCGAGTCTTTGTTATAACTGTGGCAACCAGCACAACGAGCGCATTTTGGCGAGTCAGACGGACGCGGGCATTGGGCTATGCCATGATTTGGTGATTGAAAGCGAAAGAAACGCTTTGGCATTCGGTGGAATTCATAGATACGGAAAACTTCGTACCCTATTTTCACCCCGATTTTGATGGCTGAAAGGAGAGCAACTTGATTTTTGAAACCGACTTTGAACAAACGCAAGCAAGATATAGCCAGGACTTCACAAGCTTCAGGAATAAGGGATTTCAAGGCGTCAGCGATTATGGTGCGGACAACACCAAAATATTTAGGAGATAAGACTTTGGCAGTAGTCCCTTCTGGCAGACCCTTAGTGAACGATCTCGCAACAACCTCCACATAAGAAGCACTTGAAGTGTGGACGATGAGACGGTTTCTTTGAGTGTTGGCTCTACCATTTGTGATACCTTCGTTACCTTCGATGGTGTCTATGTGGTGCGTCCTGGAATCGATGTTAAGAAGATCGGAAGGGATATTATATACAATAACAGTGTGCGTATCGGAGGGTGGTGGACACTGCATGGCCGTCATAGTCTCGACAGGTGTGGTGACCGCAGCGCAAAGCTCAAGGGTAGCGACTCTTTCTGCAATGAAACGGACGTCATTAGCAACAGAACTTAGCTGGCTAGTCAACACGGAAATTGCAACTGCTGGAACGACTGGAACTTCGCTTGGAAACCGTATGACGAAGTCGGGAATAGCAACGTCCAAATCATCACAAAGCATCGATAATGTCACATATATGATTGACATGTGAATTTCTTCTCGGAGGGATCTCGTCGGGAAAAGCTAGAGCCCACAATAACTTTTTCGCAGCAACAATCGCTTCAGCAGTGAAAAACTCCACAAGAAACTTTGTGACCGAAGTAGAATCGAAAGAACAGTTAGAGAAGTTAACCGTAATTTGCGACCGTTCAGGTCAACTGTCAGTTGAAGACTGATTTGACTGAATCAGTACCGAAGTAATATCGAACCTCCAAGCAACTTCAGATAAAACTTTCAGTTACTACTTTTCTGGTTCCGACCGGATTCCGGGCGAAATATTTGTCGGGCGAGAAAATTATCTACAGATATGGATTCAGCATGTCTCTTTACCCCAGTATCGAACCTCTAATCAACTTCAGATGAAACTTTGACTTTAACAATTTTCCGGTTTTGGCCGGATTCCGGGCGAACTATTTGTCGGGCGAGAAAATAAACTTCAGGTATGGATTCAGCGGTTCTCCTTACACCTTAATAGACCATTTTCTTTGTTTAAGAAAAATAATTGTCGCCAATGAATCTGAACCCCTTCCCTCCCCCACCCATAAGGCGTTTTTCCGTGCTCCCCCCAGACAGTTTGTTGGTCGGTTGTGGCTCAAAAAGAGTGTTTCTGCGGTCTTTTGTGCGGCCGAGAATAGTTTCTTCGCGATTAAAAAGATTTTTGTGTCTTGCTTTGTTGCTCGAATTCGACAAACAACTGCCGAGGTGATTGGCTCGATTCTGGCGGGAAATTCATATTTAGCAGCAAAATGTCAAAACAATAAAATTAACTACTTTCTCAAGCATGTAGACGTAAAACTGAGGATCCTTTTTGCACAGAATGGTGAGGACGGAATCCCGAAATTCTATTGTTGAAATTCTATCTTTATTTATTTTTTATTTTCAGAGATTTGAAATTACCGCCCCAATAATAGTCAAAACGGCGTTTCGGTGAGTTTTAACTTGTGGCTCGACTGTGTGGCATACAATGGTGTTTCCGCGACAAACACTCAAAAGTGTGTGGCCCATAATTGTGTCATGGAACAACACCTTTTGTTGCTCGAAAAGAGTGTTTCAGCTATCTGTTTGTGGGACCACAAGTGTGTTTCCGTGACCAACACGGTTTTTGTGGCTCACTTTGTTTCTCGAATTGACGAAACTGTCCAGAGGCGTTTTTCCGCGGCATAATTGTGTGCCACAAATTTCCGAGTGTTTGTCGCGGAAAAATGATTGTGTGCCACACGGTCGAGCCACAAGTTGAAACTCAAGGAAACAGCGTTTTGACTATTTCTGGGGCGGTAATTTCATATCTCTGAAATAGAAATAGAACTCAGATAAAATCTCAGCAAACAGAACTTCAAGCTTTCGTCCTTACCATTCTATGCAAAAAGGATCCTCAGTTTTATTTCTACAATCTTGAGAAAGTAGTTAATTTTGTTGTTTTGACATTATTTTGATGCCAAATTTTAATTTCTCGCCAGAAACTAGCCACAAAATCGACAATCACCTCGGCAGTTATTTGTCGAATTCGAGCCACAAAATCTTATTGATCACGGAAACACACCTGTGGGCCGCACAAAACACCGCGGAAACGCTCTTTTCGAGCCACAATCGAGCCACAAACTGTTTCTGGGAGCGCGGAAAAACGCCTCAGATTGTTTTCGGTGTCGTGGCTCGATTTTGGAGGGAAATTCAGATTTAGCAGCAAATGCATGCTGAAAGAAAAAACTTAGCTACTTTATCGAGTGGATAGACAAACACCCTTATAATACAAAATGTGGTAAGGACGGAAGTCTGAAGTTCCATTTGTTGAGATTTTGTCTAAGTTTTATTTTCAGACTGTTAAAATTACGCAAAAACGACAAAACGGCGCTGAATCGAGCGTGTGCCGCACAATTCTGTTTCCGCGACAAACGGGACAAGACGACAAACTGCAACGCGACTTATGGCACACGAATGTGCCGCGGAAACATGATTACAATACATGTTGCGGCGGCATTTGAAGTATACATACTATATTTCGGTGATACTTGTAAGTTTGGTCAATTTTGTCAAGTCCTCGGTCCAACCTATTTGTTCGGTAACTATTATTCAATCCTCTTTCTCCAAAGTCGGATCGGTTGAAATCCTAACGATCATATTCCTGTCCCTCCCCTCAATGGCGATCGTGATCAATCATAAAGACTTTCCAATTAATTAAAGTAATAGCAGTAGAAAAGGGCTGAAGGTATCCTTCAAAAGAGAAAGTTTTCAAGACTAAGGTTAGCGAGGATGCGATTCGTCAGTCTGGCTCACTTATATTACAGTTTAAAAAGCTTTCTAAATTGTTTCAGCATGTATCCTTACCTTTTTATCCACCATTATACAGGATACGAACGTACAAAAAGTCCCTACTTTGGGATCTCCAAAACGGCGAAATGACGTAAAACTGATTTTACCAGTTTAAACTGATAAAAAATTACCCACCTTTATTGTTGATCTGAAGATACCAGAAAAGCCACCACAGAGACCCCCATTAAACACAAGAATAACACTTAAAGGACCCCTCACACTATTTATTTAAATATTTTAAAATATTTGAATACTTTAAAACTAGGCTGTGCTTTCCAACAATAACCCACGGTTTTGGCTGTTTTAAGTCTTTTCCGAGACCTGTTCCTTATAGCGAAAACAATTTACACAACCGGTTTTTCTGATGGAAAATCTCCTCACATACAACCGTCGACAGCGTGATAGTTCGAAGGTAGTAAAACACGGCAAGTGAGAAAATCAAAAAAAAAAAAAAAAAATATTCTTTGAGCCCAAGCTGACTTTGAAACGTGCATTCATTATTCAAAGTAATAGATACAGACGAGTACTCGATAATAGAAACGTAGAACGAGGTTATTAATAAAATAACATTTAAGTTTTCAGTCCCTTATTAATAAAAAGACCGAAGTTGACCAAAATGCAGAAATAACCCTTTCCTGTCATCGCCCCAATCGTCCAGCAAAAACAGCGTCCGTGTCAAAAATTAAATCTCAGGACTAGTTTTTTCACTATAGTGGTATTTGAAGATAACTTACTTTAATAAGATATATATAGTCGGTAGAAGCTTCGGTTATTTATTACAGGTTTGTTTCCTTCCCCGAAGTCGAACCAGAGGACTGACAGCCTGACGAGGACCCTTGCCAAAAAGGGCCGAAATATCGCTGATGAAGAATCGTAGCTGACGTACCCGTTGTAAACATTGTTAGAATAAATGAGAAATCAGCGTGTTTTGGTAAATGTGCTAGAATATACCGTACGAAATTGGGGTATCCGGGTTTAGAAATATAAAAAGCGATTGTGGAAGTAGGTTGCGTCACTTGCGTCAGTATTATAGGTAAGACAGGTCCTTTAACAACTACTTATCTATCTCTTTACACGACCTCATCCTCCAAAATTAAGTTGCGATGATGACCGAATATATGCAGCATTAACCCATAAATAAAGCAACACTAACCCAACGTATGTCATGATAAACAAATAATTAAATTATACTGATATTCCCATCGTAATCTGGGCTAGACCGGAAATTGAAGACAGACAGAATTACATAATGTATCTGGATTAGTAACGTGATTAGGGGATCTTGCGAACATCTTTTAGACTCCTTCGGGATCCGATGGAAAATTTTACACTTGTTTTTTCGCGGGAAACTCAAGCAAGGGAGGGTGCCTTCAGCCTAGGGGGTATGGAACAGTTCATGTATAGAAAATTCAGCGTTTCCACTTTGACGGATTTGTCCGTCAAAAACGGATTTCTTGGGTCTTTGACGGACGAGAATTTCTTTTGTCGGATTTCCGGATTTCTGAAGATCTTGCAAAAAATCGGAATTTCTACTTGATTTTTCGGAATTTCCTTTACCGTTGGTGAAAGATTTCGTGAACATTTTACCATCAGATACTACTCCTATAAGACGCTGTGATCACAATTGTTTCCAAAATTTCGCCTGCGGTGCCTTTTATAGTAGTATAGATAGATAGATAGACAGATGTTTAAATGAAGCCCTTGTGCCATGAACAAAAAACAAAACAAAACAGTATTCTCCACTTAGTGGAAAGGAGCTTTTGGGCTTCGACTTTGTTTTGACTTATTCGGCATAGTAACTGGGATTCGGTAATTTCTTCGGTAGAATTGCCAGGATTCAGTAGTTACCACGAACCTCGATACTCGGAGAGGTCGGGTGAAGCACTAGTTGGAGACAAATGGACTGATCTATGATTTCATCAATAGTCCTTCCTTTTATTCTGGATTCCAAAAAGACGCTCTAATCAACAATGTTTCGAAAATTCCGCCTGCGGCGCTTTTGTGATATCCTCTGTTTTATTGAAGGGCGCGTCATTAGCGGGCTTTAATTCAGTTTTAGGATTGGGATTTGAGAAACATTGAAAGCTAGAACGTGCAAGGAAATAGTTTAGTTTGGCATAGAAAAAATAACAAAATTCGCGCCTGCGGCGCTAACTTTATTTTTATCATGGGTAGTGCTGAATAGCCTGCAGTAGCTGCTACTGCCGGGACGTCGTTCTATCCGGTTTCTGGAAATTCTTAGAATCCTGGTGGTCCACGGTAAAAGATAGGACTTGTCTGAGAAGCAGTTAAATTGTAACCAAAAGAAACAAAAACTGGGTTTAGAAAAATTTCGCATGCGGCGCTCGGTTTAATTTTGTCTTGGTATGTATCGTGTCCGGCAATATATCGTCCAAGCGGTTTTCACAAAACCGACGCCTATAGTAGCTGGCTAATCATCTTTCATGCTGCCCTTTAGCGTTACTCTTTGTATGTAAACCTTTCTGCTAAGTAATTTTATAATATAAAGCTCAAATTATCAGTGTTTAGGATTAGGTAAAAACTATGGCCCCCACCACACACGAAAATGAACTTGGACGCCCCTGGTTGCAAGACCTGTTATTGCGAAAGACATTTTACCTAATCTTAAGAATCGGTTGTAATAATTTTCTTGAAGTTTGTTAGAAAAAAGATCATCCTTGGTTCTGCGTGTCTTGTCTATTGTTTCTAACCAGTAAATTCTTGCAATTTGCCGGGCTTTAGTTTCGATGGGTTGACAACTTCAGCGTTTTGTCGTTAGTGACGAAGCGATAGCGAACGAAGGTTGCTTCACCACTTCGCACATTGCCCCGGCAACCAGGGACCCATAAATTTCCTGCAATGACTCGCCATTCAGGGGTCTTGTCATTTCCTATGCTTCTATGTTGCTATGTTGCCCGAGCCTCACCTAGTTTCCAAACTTCCGCTTCGGTCAAATCGGCGTTCTTGCTCAGATAGAGAAAACTGCCAGCATGCCACCATGTATCTAAGCTAGGACAAAAGATCCAGGATGCTCTTCCATTACAGAGAAATATTCCTAGTTCAGCACAAGAGCTGCGAAAATTTTTGTCTATCTGGATAGTCGGGTATTTTATCCCCGTGGGTATTTCTCGAACTATCTCTTATTGACAAGCAAACTGAATCGCGAGTCATTACAGGAAATTTATGGGTCCCTGCAACGTAGATCTAGTTTTATTTACTCAACTCTTTCCTGATAGCAAGAATTTCACAACGGTATTTATTCCGTGCTAAGTGACCCTATCTACAGAGCACACTATTCTGCATGAAACAACTTCCATATATTGCTGCTTGAGTCTTTTTTTTACGGTTTTTTGACGGAAAATTTGACGGATTTCTCGTTCGAAATATCGGATTTTTGAACTACAAGAACGGAAAACCTGCCATCACGAAGTGGAAACACTGAGAAAATTACTCAAAACGGGTAGGTCAGCTGTAAGATATTTCAGCTATATTTCGTCCCTTCTTGGCAGGGGTCCTCTTCCAGTTCCAGTCTGAAAAGGACTCTTGCCAAGAAGGGCGAAATATTGCTGAAGAGTATACTAGCTGATCTATCCCTGTTGAGTAGTTGTCACGAACAGCGCCCCCTAGCGACTGTACGGACGGGTTTTGGAGCTGGCAACCCCTTGCCAAATCACGGACTGTTCTAAGCAGGGTTGCCACATCAAAAATATTTAGAGAGTGACTTCTGGCCCAAAACAGAGAGTGAAATTTATTTTCATGAAATGTTCACTTTTGGTCGTAATCGCCTCTGTAAAAAGGACGTATCTTAATTTTAGTTTCATGAAAAAAACTTGACATAGTCACTTCTGGTCGGAATCCCTGCTGCAAAAATGACAAATTTGGTCATTTCCTGAAAAAGAGTGACTTTTATGTCCTACGTAGGACAAGAGTGATAAAACAAAAAAGAGTGACAATTCACACTATCGTGCGACATGTGGCAACCCTGGTTCTTATGTCGCCCGAACCTCCAAAAATAGGCCCTTAACATAGAGGGGTTCTAACACTTACTGTATTAAAAATAGAACTTATTTCTGTACAAATTAACAAACTTCTGGACTTTATACTACTTGTCGCAGAACTCGAAAGAAGACCCACATTAACTTCAACTAATGTAACAATTTATCTATT
This sequence comes from Branchinecta sandiegonensis, assembly GCA_030848855.1. NCBI lineage: Eukaryota > Metazoa > Arthropoda > Branchiopoda > Anostraca > Branchinectidae > Branchinecta > Branchinecta sandiegonensis. The sequence goes on along the minus strand of JAUPMV010000006.1, from coordinate 21,554,069 downwards.
CCACGTACATTAGAAAAGACTCCAGTTACAGATAAGACTATAAAAGTAGATAATTTCGCACCGAACACTTTTCTACAAAATATTATATTAAACAAATAATAACTTTAATTCCGTTGATTAATGTAACTTTGATCATTCGAGTTCTGTGACAGTAGAAAGGCACTTCCAGACTTCGGCTCAGGCGCCATATGGAGATCGCAATGTGTGCCCCGGTTTCGCTAGCTTGGGCCCTTCCACAGAAGTTAGCGATCAAACTTGGCAAGCCGGTGCTCAACAAAATCTTCTTTTTCCGGATCCGATCATCCGTCTGGGTAGGAGGACAGAGAAACCTGGTGTTACTGACCTCTGCAAGCTGCGATTGGTTGGTTGGGTAGCAGATGGGCAGATGATCGAGATTTTCCTTACAGGACGCGTCGTAGATATTATAGTAATTCATTCCAACTCATCAGTATTTCCATCCATTCTCGTTCTCGGGATTCCTTACTTAAATTCTATTAAATTTATTTATAACCCGTCAAAAGAAACATTAGAGTGCGTCTAGCCCTAGTGACGGAGTTTAGCAAAAGAAAAAGAAAAACAACCAAGGGACAATGCACATAGCAAAACATTACACGAAGAGGGAAGACCACTGGTGGTTCAGTTACTAGCTGAACATTTGAAATCTTCCACTTTTATTAATGATCTTTGCAGGCAGAATCAGTTGAAATTTCACGGTATCCTATCTCCTCTATTAGCATTGCACTGATTGTCACGCTTGCCACGTTTGTTCTCTTCACGTGATTGATCCATTGTTTCCAAGACTGCTTATTGGTCCGAAACCGGTTTTGCAAATTTTGCCAAGTTTGTCATGCAAGGTAAGGGACATGGAAACGGGCTAAAAGCAGCCGAAGTCTTGTGTAATTATCTTTTCTTGTCTTGTAATTATCCGTAAGCATAGTTTTAAAGTAGTCAGCAACCTCAAAACATCTTAGCATAAACAATATAGGAAGTAAGTAAGTAAGTAATTTATTTATGACCCGCCATTTTGAAAAGGCGGAGTAAATGACGAAAATAAATAAAATAAACAAAACACATAGATCCACACAGAAAAAGACACTTAATTTTTAATCTTCGGTCAGGAAGCAGTGGACGACATCGTGTGCTGATTGGGCCTTGTTGTCCATGAGTTTTTAAAGTGATGACGAAGTGCGTGATATGAAGTGCGAGGTGTTCTTTAAATGTGTCCGAACCTCATCCAACCTCTGTGGGAGTTTGAGGAGGGTTTCTGGGAATAATGCGGCACAAATAAACTCTCGAATACGTGATCATATTCGGATGAAACGTTCGGACAGTATGCGACCCTTCCCTGAAATAATGGTAGGCTACCTACCCTTGCAAGCGCCATATGAGCTTTCAGCTCTTGTATATGTGGTTTCGGTTCAGCTTAGGCTGAATAAGCGTTTTGAAATAAATCTGTATGCTGAGGGTCCGAAACTCGAAAGTCGAAAGCTGGAATCTTCGCCTCAGATGCTATACGTTTTCTCCGACTGCGGAATCGAATTTGTTGTTTCCTTAAAGTTTAACCGAAAAGGGCTAGGATAGGAATCTAGTTACCCATCACTTATTCACTTATATTGGCTTGAAGGCCCGCCGAAAATGCGTTACTTGACAATCGATTTTCAAATAGTGGAATTTCCGTGCGATTTGTGATACCTCTGTCCGCTTGTATTTTTGCTGTATGCCTTACGAGAAAGATTTATGATATTTTGTTGTTCAGGCACTAAGGAATCTTCACCAATCTCACCACTGCCAACTGAAAAGCCGCGTTTGTGTTAAGATTTAAATTTCCCGCGTCACAGTAGAATTTATGCTGTGGGGACCGCCGCAGATATTCTGAACGTCATAACTAGAGTAGATATTGGAAAATTAAAAAAATGCCTTCGCAGAATCCAAATAATTCAGTATATTCAATTAAATGACAAAAAAATAAGTCGGCTTTTCAGTTATACTTTAAATGGCACTTGCAAGCAATGAGAATGTAGTATCCAGATCTAAAGCCTGCAGTTGATGATGGTGAGTATTTACGACTTACATGGACTATACCGGATCTGATCCGAATTTGCGTGCCCCCCCCCCCCCGGAACCTCTGGCATCTACAGAGTCTAGCCGGATTGAAGCCAGGCGACCCAGTACGGCCACGCCGATCAAGCGAATATATTGTATGATTCAAGATCAGTAGAAGTACGTGTTGTTTTGTTGCTTTTTGTACCTCAGAAGCCGGTAACTATAACACAATTTTTGTTTTCTAGTTCGATGCCCGCTGCTCTAAACAGATAATTGGGTGCTAAATAAAATCCAATTTATCCTATTTAGAGATTACCATTTGGCTCGTGGTTTTTCTTCGCTCTGCCGTTGCTCTCGGTATACCCTATTTCCGAATTTCCACAAAGAAATCCCCATGCCCCAGGGCTTTCTCCAATCCCATCGAGCTTACCCTTATTGAAGATTGCCAATGGAAAAACGAGGTCTATTAGGACCTCAATGACGTGGCTTCGGAACTGTCAATCCTCGGGTGCAGTTTGTAGTTCGGAGCACTCCGAGCGCGACAGTGCCACTGGCTATTTCTAGCCTGTAGAACTCTGATCGTCGACAAGAGACGCGAGGAAGGAGGGAGACGGGACGAAGGATCAGATCGCTGTGAATATTCAATTACCCGTTCATGCGATACTGATTTTAATCGTTTAATGAAATCCTCTGGAATATTTAATTAGGAAACAAACAGTGCGCCAGTGTTCGGAAACAGTACGTGCATTCCACATTGATATCTCTTAGAAGAGAGTGAAATTATGAATCTGTGTGATTTATCCCTTCGCTGACTTGTAGGAATAGGTAGTGAATACGGAAAGAATAGTTCATAGATAAAGGTACGTAAGTTTGTAAAGTACAATATTATTGAATGTGAATCATCTGTGAATCGACAGTACCGCCGGTCGGAGACACAGCGACAACGGAATGATTCAGTCAACCTTGAAGGTCTAGCTTAAGCTGGGTGCCCACAGAACAAGCTGTTTCAACTCAAAGTCTGATTTTTATTCGCGTCGGGTCTCCGTTCGTAACAAGAAAAAATCGCGTTTTGTCGTCATCAACCTTTAATTTTTTTTACAAACCCTTTAGTAAATAGAATGCTTATAAATATTCTTTGAGCCCAAGCTGACTTTGAAACATATATTCAAATATATTATATTCAAATTTTATTTGAATATATGAGAATGCTTTAATGACCGAACCTCTTTCCGAAGTTACTGTTCTGAAGTTTTCTAAAATAATAAAGAAGCATAGCTTTCCTATTGTAGTGGGACCTACAATACATTGATTTTGAAGGATAAAAAGTTAAGTAGTTTAAAAGTTAGGTTTTAGAGGAAAGGTTTTAAGGATGTTATGTCGTTATGAGCGACTCGCAGTAAGTGCCATAGGCAGAGGCGTTGCTAGCCAAAATGTTTGGGGGTGGCAAGGTATTTACCGACTGTTTTGTAATTTTTACCGACTGTTTTTGCAGAAAAAAACGACTTTTTTTAAGAAAATATGTTTTGACGAAACTTTGACTATTTTTAACGAAAAACCGACTGTTTTTTACAAAAAATTGATTGTTTCCAAGAAAAAAATCGACTGTTCTTACGAATAATCGCGGCGCTTCGCGCCGACTCGGCTATTTTTTACCGACTGCCCCCCCCCCCATACGTTACGTGACGCCTCTTGCCATAGGAAACCTCATTGGGTGGTTCCAGACTGCTAAGCGGCTTTTAAGGGCTCACGTCATTGTGTGTGCAGTATTATTTTTTCGATTTTTACGGTTCTACAGGCCAATCATTTTGCGGGAAAGAAGATATAGCGCATAAATACACACAAAGATGTGACAAGACTAGATAATGTGTTTCACTGTTTCACTGTTATTTTATTGTAACTCGTAACAAAGCCATGTAGGTGGTTCGACTTAGACAAGAAGAACTAACTCCTACTAAATTTTGACGATCGTCTAATCTACCTTTTCTACGTGCTGTATTCATACAGCTGTTGAAAGAAACGAGTTCTTTCCGCTCCACCTCCGCTTCTTTTGGAACCAAAACCAATCATATAATGATACTTCATTAGTAAACTAATTAGTGTGGTATTCAGTAATGGGCGGTTTTCCTCGGTAGTGATAGCCTCTAGCAAGTTAGAATCCAGAAACTTTTCCAAAAGATTTTCTGCGGTCGGCCTCAAACCATCTTCGATGCAACAGGAAAGGATTCCAGGGACGACTGAGTGCATTCACTTGTAGCCAATTCACACTCGAGATTGCCGTTGGTTAAATTCTTTGACTCTTGGGAAAACATGCGTAAGGGTGTTACCCCGAAGGGGTATCTTTGGATTGTCTTCATTTATTTTTACGGACTAGAGAAAGTTGTTAGTATGAGCAACCCTTATTTTTGGCAACCGATCAGGATACCGTAGAATTGATATTGAAAAAAAAAATGACAGGCAAACTTTCGTATATATATTTTATTGTAACCCGCCAAATACACAAGGTGATAGCGGAGTAAAGAGAACAACGAAAAACAAGGTCCTCTCGAAAACGGGACCCCAGGACCCGGACCCATTGCCACGGGACCATTCTGGCAAACGAAAACAGGACCCGAGGATAACGAAAACGGGACCCATCTGGCTAACCGAAAAGAGGACGAAAAGAGGACCCCGTAAAACGAAAAAGGAACCTAACTTCATAATACGGACAGCAAAAAGGGGACACATAATTTTGGAAAAAGGGACCATTAACTTTATAGAAAAAAAAATGATCTGTTGAGTAAAGATTTGTTTCATGTAACTCTTGCTACCGCCACGGTCTAGAATATTTAATACATAAAATCCCTTATTCGCCATTTACACTGCGGTAGCCACATGAGGAGGGTCTTCGTTCTTATGTGGAAACATTTTTTTGTATTCTCTTCTATTATTTTTACTAGAAGGTTAAGGGTCAATGTTTCTTAAATTATGTATCCACTGTCCGTATTATGGAGGTAGGTCCCGTTTTCGTTTGCAAGGGGTCCTGTTTTCGGTTAGCCAGATGGGTCCCGTTTTCGTTTTCAAGGGGTCCTGTTTTCGTTAGCCAGAAGGGTCCCGTGGCAAGGGGTCCGGGGTCCTGGGGTCCCGTTTTCGAGAGGACCGGAAACAACACAAGACAAATAAGGGTCCCGACAAATAACAGTATAAACACACAAAATTTAAACATAATTTCTGACTGGGCTTGAAAAACTCATGAAAAACATCATGTATTCGATGACTAGATGTACATAGTAGAGACGCTGACGTTTTCTCTAGTGAATGAATGACATCTTGGACGCCGAGCTTCTGAACTAGTTTGAATTATATTGTTTCGACATACGTGTGATGTACAGTAGGAATCGAAAGTCAAGTCTACCGTGTCACCGTTAAGCTGGCATGCGCACTACTCGTAGAAGGGCGCACCCACGACGGCCAAGAGGCCGTCAAAAACTAATTTACGTCAGCACTCACTTACTTCACCAAAATTTGTCCATCTACCGAATTTTTTTGGTCAAGAATGAGAAACGGAATCCAAGCTTCGATTCAGAAACTTA